>CATQJA010002626.1:0-600000 GCA_958295435.1 Mesorhabditis spiculigera | reverse complement strand
ACAGCAACAGCTTCCGCTGCCACCACGGCCCAAGGACAACCAAGCAGTACGTCATTTGGTGTATATAGTCGTTTGCTGCCTTCTCGGTTCCTTTGATCGTTCCCAAAAATATTCTGATATCTTTCATAACCTATTTTTTGACGAAAACCTAGAAAATAGGGAGCTCCGGGCATGCTAGCAGTGTTTATTGGGGGCTTTTAAAGGACCTGGAAAGCCGATCAGCCAATTATCGTGTGTTTGCGTTTTAAAGGGCCGTAGAAGGCAGAAAAAGACAAAGTATAGAGGCTGAAATTCCACCACAGGGAGGATTTTGCCTTTAAAGCCCTGTTAACAATAAAGCTTGCAAGTCTGGCGGTGCGCACGCCATACGGCACAACTTCAAGAAGTGTCTTTGCTTCTCTCTCTTTCTCTTTGTCTCTCTCTATCTCTCGCTCTTCTAAGGACCTGCTTATCGGCTGTGTCTTTCCATTGGCGGCCTATTGCCATCCGCTTTCAAGTGTCCCATTTCGGGAGTCCCAACTCTTCACTCCCCCCCCCCCCACATCGCCAATAGATAACAATGGCAGACGCGGCTGAGGACCCCGAGAATCAAAGCTAGAACCCCGGCCGAAGCGCCCAATTCGGCTTTCTAGGGCTTTAAAGGGGTTTGGAAGTCTCGGAATTGACCCGAAATTGCAGAAAATAGCTCATAACTTTCTAGTTCAATTTACGGTTGGGCTAAAATTTTTATATAATATTTGGAAGCCAAAACTCCAGTTCTACACAAAATTTCAGTCAATAATATTGTAATTTGAAAAAGTCACAGATAAGAATTGTTTAGACATGCTAAATTTTCACTTTTTTTTTGTTTTTATGCCATAATTTTTTAATATTACGATATTTTGGCCTGAATTTTTAATAGGTAGAGTAGTTTTTGCTTTTTTGCATTCACTTTTCATTTCATCCAAAATATCAAAAATTCAAATTAAGCTAAACAAGAGTTAAAAAAATATTTTGTCGTTTTTAAGGCAGAAATTTCAAAAATTACTATATTTATGCCTGAAAATATTCGGGCTGATAGCTGCTGCTGTTTTATATCTACAGTAAAAATCTCTAACAAATCAAAAAATAATATAAAAAAGTTACAGTATCTTTTGCAGGCCGAATCCTGCTTGACGTGCCGTGTCGTGTCTGCCATGACCATTCTTCCGGCAAGCATTATGCCGTTTTTGCGTGTGATGGCTGTGCCGGGTTTTTCAAGTTTGTAGTTTGTAGTTTCATTAATTAATTTTATTTTAGACGCTCTATCCGACGGCATCGTCAATATGTATGCAAAAATAAGGGGGCCGGGGAGGAGGGACGGTGTTTGGTCGATAAAACTCATCGGAATCAGTGCAGGTTCGTGGATTTAAGAACTTTCTGGCTTCAGCGTTCAAAGTCATAATTTTTATTTTAAATGTAATTTTTGTACATTAGAAATTGTTTTAAAGGGGCTAGAAACGTGAAAATCGAGTGCTCCAACGTAATTTTTAGCTTTTTTGGAGACGGCATCGATTTTCGCTTTAATTTTCACGGTATGAAGGCAAATATTGGGTCCAAAACTTTGAATTTGACTTTCTGACTTCTCCGGCCCGTTGATTTCATATTCAAACCCCGCTGACCACCCACCACTTTTTCGCATAGAATACCGTACCGTTAAATGCATTTTTCGACCCTATTTCGATGCGTTTTTGCCATTGTCCCGATAGCTATTGACTGGCCATTCCGGGGGACACCCATTGACGCTCGGGCTGGCCATTGGAATGTCGCGGAAAGGGGGGGGGGGAGGGGCCATAAAAACTGGCCGATTGACACCTGCTTATGTCCATGGCCAGACTGTCAAAAGGGCAACTCGGAATAGGGGTACTCATGGATTTGAATTTGAGGCTTTAGGATACAGACGCTCTAAAAGTTGCCTCGGCTACCGTATCCTCGAAAAGAGGAACCTAGCAGAGACGATTGAAGAGCCCGGTTCTTGTCTAAACTCTGCCCAAGCTACCGTAACCCTCACAAACCGAGTTATCGCTTCTGGGCTAGAAGTTGCCCCAACGACAGTACCCTGTCTTTCTGGCCAAGTCACCGCCTGGCACCTGTGAACACTCGAAAATCGGGGTCGAGTAGGGGGATGGGGGTGGTCAAACGATGACCCGGCTACAGTAACCCATTGAAAAGGCAGATGTACAGAGTATGGAAACGGAATACCCGCCGGTCATTTCCATCCATGCTCTCAGTTCCACTCGAGTGTTTGCTAGATTGCCCCCAATTTTGGAACGGAGAGCGAGAAAGAAGGATGGAGAGAGAGAGAGAGAGAGAGAGAGAGAGAGAGAGACAGCGGAGAGAGAGTGCTCGTAATCAGGCATTTAAAATTGATTAGAATTTTTAAATGAAAGTATAGGCAAATTAGATCTTGAAAGCTTGGAATTTCGGTATTTTAAAGGAGCATGGAAGCCAAGAATTGCTGGATTTTTTATGGATTTGTGGCTGAAATCTGAATTTCTAAATTAAACCGTGAGTAAAGCGTCAAAAATCGTCAAAAGTTTAAAATTTCAGGTAACAAAAAATTAAATTTCGATTTGCAGGGCATGCCGATTGCGAAGATGCCTCGAGGTGGGGATGAACAAGGAGGCCGTACAACACGAGAGAGGTAATAATACAAATGTTGATTCCTCATGGCCGATTGGTAGTGTCTTTGCTTACCAGTCTTAGGGTCCGGGTTCGATCCCCATGGGGCCCCAACTTTTTGCTTTTTGGCCAAAATATCGATTTCTATTTCAGGACCCAGAAATTCCACCCTACAACGCCGCGCCAATCTTCATCAACAGTTACACGGGCTTTTTCCGGGATTTAGCCTGGATTCGAAGTCACAGGTGAATTTATAAGTCGGCTTTGGCTTGGCTTCGACTTAGCTGAAGCTCAGAATCAAGCTTAGGCTTAGGTTCGTTAGGCCAGACGCTCTCCCCCCCCCCCCCCCCCCTACTCTAAAATTCACCCTAGCTACCGTACCCCTTGGTGTCTCTGCACTTATTGCCCTCGGCCGTGTTGGCCTTCTCGGAAAATCAAATATTCCCGTCCCTTGCCGGCGTGAGTGTCGGGCCTTATTAATTTCCTTCCCACACATCCATCTTCTAGTGGAAGAGGGAAGGGAAGGCATACGGTAGCCAAAGGGGGCACATTATAGCATGGCTGGGACTGGAGGAACTGGAAGAGATCAAGATTTAGGGGAGAAAAAATATTCTGGAAAATTCTGGAAAACCATCTTTGCTGGTTGGGTATCGTAGCTGCGTCACCGCTATGGACTGGTGACCAGGATTTTTCTCAAAGAGTGTCTGCTAGCTGGCCTTGGCTTGTCGATTCCTAAAACTATAAATGCGAGCCGAATTTTCCTCAAAAATCTCTGCTAGCTAGCTTCGCGTGGAAAAACCTAAATGATCACTGTTGACGAATCCATTTCCATAAGAATCCCTGCTAACTACCTCTCTTGATCTGGCTACCGTAACCCAAACCTATACCGCGGCCCCCGTCAATAGGCCAATGTTGACGTCGGATCCTATTTTTCTGTCCGCCTGACACCCAATTTACCTTTTTGCCTTCGTGTCTGTCCGTCTGTATGTTTGTCTGTCTCTCTCTCTCTCTCGCTCTCTCTCTCTCATCCGACTCGAATTATCGTCGGCTTAACTGTTCGTTGGGGGCGGGCGCCGTTTGGTGGATTATCTAACAGGCGCTGAACGGCCCCGTCAAACCGTCAAATGGTATCGCTGTGGAAATTTGAGGGGATGGTAGTTTACATGAAAATTTATGTAGAAATTGGGAAAAAGCTCAATAATAACTGTCATAATTATAAAATAAATCATGATCTTTTCAAAAAAATGTGAAATATACGGCGAATTTCAGCTCCTCCCCGACTCTGGGCCGCCGTCTCCAAGGAGTTCGGCCCTGGGTCTCCCCTCTCCCCTTCCACAATCCATTCGACAACCCGAGACATCACTCCCAGAGGCAAGCTAGCAGAGACCATTCAGGAATTCTTGATTTTAGATGGCCGCCCGCGTGTTCTTCCAAATGATCACGTGGACACGGATGCAAATCCCGTTCGTGGCAATGCCAAGGAATGAACAGGTTAGAATCTGGCGGAAAATTTACTTGGATGGATGTTTAAAATATTTTTAAATTTAATTCTATTTTTTAAGTTAGAAAAAGGTATGTAAAGTTATATCTATGACACTCTAAATATAAATTTAGCATTAATTTTTTTAGACAATCGCCCTACAAGAAGGATGGTGTCCGTTGTTTGTACTTTGTAGCGCCGAGAGTCGTACTGTAACGGCCAGACAAATCAGGGAATGGCCGACGGAAATGGTGGATGAAAGGGACGAGGTGGCCGCCCTTTTTGAAAAGGTTAGCTTTGACTTTTTATTGCCGTTAAAATTAGCTAAATAAGATACCTTTAAGTAAGTTAATTCTATTTTTCGGCCAGGGCAAGTTAGCAGAGATTTTTTGTATTTTGGGGCCATTCATCGTCTCTTGTTCCAGGTGGAAAGCCTCCGACTGGACCCTCGTGAGATGATGTTCCTGAAGACGATGGCATTGGCAAAGTGTGAGTTGGAGGGGAGGGGGAGACTGGTTCTGGGGAGTGCGACTCAGAATGGATGCCAAAAATAGCGGGGGCTTTATTTGCTTAAGACAAGAAGCCGGCCAGCCAAAAAGCTTCCCGTTTGGGGAGAGGAAGGTCGGAAAGTTCCGGAATTTACTCTGGACGGCCTTCAATTCAGAGAGTGGGTGAAAGAGTCAGAGAGACAGAGAGAGCGAAAAAAGAGAGAATGAGAGAGTGAGAGTGATAGTCAAAGTGAGTGAACACGAGAGATAGATAGAGAAAGCGAAAGAAAGACAAAGAAAAAGGGAGAGAGAAAGAGAGAGAGAGTGAGAGCGAGAGAGAGAGAGGGAGAGAGCGAGCGAGAGAGTGGGACGGAGAGAGAGATTGTGAGACAGAGTGTGAGAGAGTGAGTAAAAGAGAGAGAAAGAGATAAAGAGAGCGATAGAGCACGAGATACGAGATCTAGAGTGTCACTCCCTCTTTAAACCTTTCATTTCCAGCCCGCACCGGCCAATTCGAGCAACTCGCCCTCCACCTCGTCGCCTATCACCAAATTGCATATGCTGGACAACCGTTCAGGTCGGTTTTTGAGGAGGGCAAGCTAGCAGTGATTATTTGAGGAGGAATGGGGCAAACTAGCAGGGATTACTTAGGGGAAAAGAACATTTGACCATATTTTCAGATTTATGCGTTGTGTCGAGTTGGTCTCGACGACCTGTGAGAATGCAATTGTGGATCTCCTCTTCAGGCCCTCAATCCGAGACGCATCTATGGCCAGGCTCATCGGTGGGTTTTAAGGGGTGTCAGTAGGAAAGTAACGTACTACCGTATTACGCCAGAGCTGCGGTTAACAAAGTACCGTAATCATTTCCATGTCTAAATCTCGATCTTTTCAGCGGATCTTCTCGTCCCTCCTCCAACCCCTCAACTTACCATGCCAATCAATCCATTCGCTCTGGCACAACAATTCGCCCTCCATTCCCTCAATCCATTCCAATCAGGTTTGACAGTTTAAGGTTATGAGTTTTAAATGGGCTTCGAAGCGATGAGCAATTGGAACCCTTTTTAAATAATTTTTAAAATTTTTAACGGGAGCATGACACTCGGAGTTTAGCATTTCCGATAAAACCCTAATTTTTAAAGGCAGGGCGAGCATTTAGGTTTCTCAAAAGATCAAAATCTGTGTTTTTCAGGCGTCCAATGCCAACCCGGCTCCTCCACCTCGCCCTCCTCGATCTCTGAAGGAGCACCATCTCCCCTTTCTGAACCCCTGAATCTGGCTGAAAACCTGAAGAGAAGAGGCCCGAAGATAGAGGTCGATCTTGATGAGGTCGGTTGGTAAATGGTCGCTGGTTTGGCCTCGAGGTGTCTCCAACGCTGAAAATTTCCTCATTAATCTCTGCTAGCGGCCTCTGGCCCAGTGATCCCTAAGAGTTTCTGCTGGTTTACCCTCGAAAAAAGTAAGAATTCCTCAAGAATCGGGCCAGCTTGCCTTTGCCTTAAAACAATCTCAAAGAAACGCTACTATTCTCCCGAAAGAATCTTTGCTAGTTTGCCTTTCCCCAAGAAGCTCCGCTGTCCAGTTACGATATGAAATCCATACTTCATTGCATTTAAATGTTTCAGGAAGACTCGAAAAATGATGGCGACTTGGAGACGACCGCTGAAGAATAATTCCATAGATTTTTTACTGCTTGCCACTCCTAAATGGTGCCCCTATCATTTGAATACCGTAGTCCTCAACGATAGCTCTTTCTTGCCGTATAAAAGTTGCCCTTTCTACCGTAATCCACTTGCCAAAATGATCAAATCTATTGTGAAATTGCATATTCGCTTGTGTATTTGAGATTTCTGCCTCCCTCTCTCCCTCTCTCTCTCTCTCTTCTCTCTCTCTCTTTCTCTCGTTTCACCTGTCTTCAAGCATTCCACAAAATCTGGTCCTTCATGTTGGAAATTTGCATTTTCTTATCCTCGAATTCCCCCTCAAAATTTCGATTAGAATTTTTATATTATTTTTGTGCATGCAAATTAGCAATTCTGTCTATCTCATTTGAATATTTATATATTTGAATATTTCTGCGAATAAACCAAACAAAAGAAGAGAAATCGACGGCGTAATACTGTAGAAGAGGCACCGGATGTTGTTTAGAATTTGATAGAAATTTTTGAAATCCCTTTAAAGGCGCCTGGAAGGCAAAAATTAGCATGCTGAGCAGAATGCCCATAAATTCCTGAACGATGATGGGCACAACCGATTGTTTTAGACAATTTTTAGACGGCGCAAAATTCGACTTGGTCCATGGGAGGGGCAAAAAAAACAACGAAATTGGCATAGATTTGAATAATCGGTATGAATGGTCGAATTTTCAGAAATAATACAAATTTAAATAAATTGAATTAGAATATGTCGGTCTCGATCTTGACGGAACTTCTGATGATGGTCGGACGACGACGGGATGGGGCTCGAGGGCTGGAAACGGTCAATTTATGGAAGCAGGCTAGTGGAGATTTTTTAGGAGAAAAAGGCGAGCTAGTAGAGATTCTTTATCGAAAATTAAGGGCAAATTAGCAGAGAGTCTTTAGGCAATCCACAGGCAAACTAGCAGAGGTTTTTTTAGGAAATCTAATCCAGAGGGCAGTCAGCAGAGATTCTTGAGGAAATCCAAAGGCAAACTAGCAGATATTCTTTAGGAAAGCCAGAGGCAAGCTAGCGTCGACTCTGTAGGATATGGTTAGGTTAGCTTGCACAGATATCCTAGGAAAATTAGACGCTAGCTTGCAGGGATTCTTTAGGAGATTCACAAACAGGAGTATGTAGCAGGGACCCTTACGGAATTCCAAAGGCGAGCTAGCCGAGACTCTTTGGGAAATCCAGACAAAAGCCGGGGTTTTTAAAAAAAAAAGAAAGAGCAACCAAAAAATTTTAAAGAAACCCCACATTAGCAGGGAGGGGAGCCACCTAGCAGAGATTATTGAGGATAATTTTTTGGGTTGAAGAAACCCACCGTCCCTTGGTCGGATGATTCAAAACACCAAAAACCGGTGGCGATGACATATCAATCGCATATTCATCCCGAGAAGGAGAGAACGACCTAGAGAATCTAAAACCATTCCCCAAATTTCCTTTGCTAGTTACCGTTCATCAGATGAAGATAAATCTTCCGAAGATGCGACTGGAGCAAGAGAGGGGAGCTCGTGGGTCAGCTTGTCCCTAAAAGACAGCTAGAAATTTGGCTGGGTTACGGTACTTTTCAGTGGACAGGAAATCGAGTTGTTCCTCGAAGAGCATTTTGCATTGTTCATGGGAATCGGCAGATGGGCCACGGGTCATGTGTTCCGTGATTTTACGGATGTTTTCTTCGACCTGAAAAAGATTGAATTTTACGCTCTCTCTCTCTCTCTCCCTCTCTAGCGCCAGCTCGTTTTTTAGCTAGTTATTGTTCTCGCACTCGCTTCATTCTCTCAGTCTCACGTCAACTGTCGCTATCTCTAGTTAGCTTCTGCTCATTGTCTCCCCCCCTCCCTTCTCTCTTTGTTCCCTCTCTTCCTCTCCTCGCTCTCCCACTCAATCTCACTCTCTCCCTCTCTCTCTCTCCCTCTCTCGCTCTTTCCTCTCTCTCCTCCTCACTCTCTCGCTCTCTCTCTCTCTCTCTCTCTCTCTCTCGCTCTCTCGCTCTTTCTCTCTCTCTCTCTCGCTCTCTCTCTCTCTCTCTCTCCGGCTCTCTCTCTCTCACCTTCTCCTGCGCAGCTTCCAACTCCACAATATTGATCAGCGTCGCCTTATACTGTCTCAGCTTCTCTTCTATTAATGCTTGGACGCAGACTGCTTGCCTTGAGACCTAAATTACTTCCAATAGTCACTGACTCTCTCTCTCTCTTAATTCGTACATCAATCAATGTATCCTGTGCATGAACAGCATGCTGTCTCCTCATCAAACACGGACCAAAAACGAGCGCCAGATTTGAGGGGCCCATCCGGTTCACTGGTTCCTGGAAGGGGTACGGTAGCTAGGTTACAATTCAGAGTTCTACCTGATGTGCAACTCGAGCCAAATGATACATCAATCGATCGAGAACGTTTTTGTTGTGTTTTGGCAAGAGTTCGACCATGACGGAGAGACAGCGCACTCGCTCGGCAACGGCTGTTACTTCTAAAAAACTGGCACTATTCCCTTAAGCTCCCGTTTGGCATGTCATGCTCCCTTTAAAATAGTTTTTAGAGCTCAAGCATGAGCACCTTTAAAAAGAAATTTTCGGATGGCGAAATTCTTTAAAAAGCTTTCTTTTGAAGTCCTGTTCGCTTTAAGATCGTTTCTCATGCGTCAGGATCCCTTTAAAATGACTTTCCATGTGCCACCTACCCCCTTAAAAACATGTTTTGTGTCCCAGTCCCTTTAAAACAACCCAAAAACCCACCAGAAACATTCAGAAAATTTTCGTAGAGATCATAGGTGATGAGGGGATCGGGTAATTCTCGAAAGAACGATTTCACCAAGGCGGAGAGCACGTGAACAGGCATATCATCTACTGACAGTTGATCGGCGTCTACAAGCAAAATTCGGATTTTGAGCAATTTCTACAGTATACCTGGTGCCGTTTCGATGGCTCTTCGAGATGCTCGAACCTGTGCCATACTTCCGCTTTTCCTGAAAAATATTGGCGTGGAGCGAAAACTTGCTTGGACGGCCCTTCAAAATCGCAAATTCCGATACGCTACCTGTACAGCCCCTCGACGAACAGCGCCCGCAATTCAATCGTCGTCAGCAGTTTGTTCAGAATCGTTGGAAGGCCCTAAAAAAGAAAAAATGAGCTAGCAAGCTAGCAGCGAATATTAGGGAATTCCGGAGTTCCTAGAAATTACCTGCTCATCCTCCGCCAAGGCAGTGAGAGCAGCTCCAAAGAAACGACCGCCACTTGACTGAAAATAGGGATTGAGAGAGAGATAGACAGAGAGACAGCGAAGACAGCGAGAGAAAGAGCGAGAGAGAGTGAAAGACAGAGAGAGACAGCGAGAGAGAAAAAGAGGGAGAGAGAGAGAGAGAGAGAGAGAGAGAGAGAGGGAGAGAGAGACTTAGGTAGAGACCGAAAGAGAAGAACTATTTTATATGTATTTTATAGTTAAAAACCCACCGTCTGTGCCCCGGGTGGCAACATGCAAGGGGCCGTGATTTTTGTGTGGCATCGTTTGTGAACCTGCAAAAGTTCGAATTCCGGTAATTTCTAGGTAGCTAGCAGAGATCCTTTGCGGAATTCGGCAATATTCTGCTTACCGATATTCGACAAGTATTACAGATGAATATCTTCTCGGCATGCCACATGAACTCGTTGCAAAGCTCGCAGTACGTCGGAACGTGCACAAAATCGCCGCGGAAGCGATGGCCGGCGTGGATCTGAAAATGAAAATGAATTCTATATCTCACACTCTCATGCTCTCTCTTGCTCATGCTCTATCTTTCACTCATGCTCTCTCGCCTTCTCGTTCTCAGTCTCACTCTCGCTCTGTCTCTGTCTCTCTCGTTTAGAAAGCATGAATGAGGGAGTCAGGGAGATAGAGATAGAGAGAGAGCGAGAGAGCGAGAAAACGAGAGAGAGAGAGACCACGAAAGGAGAGAGAGCAAACTAGAGCGAGGAAACATGAGAGAGTCAAAGTGAGCGCTTCTAAAGGACCGGTGAAGTCGCAAAACAACTTAAAACAAAAAAAGGTTTTAAGTGCTCACCACAGTAACATCAGACCGCCGCCGCTTCTTACGGTAGCTCTAGAAATTAATAAAAATCATGACAAAATTGATAAATCAAGATTTCAGTGCAAATTCACCAAATTGTGCTGAAACCAATTGATAGTATGGCCGAAATTCTGCTATGTATAACTACCGTCTACCGTACCCGGATGATGCCGCCCGTTTTCTGCTTATTCTTCTTGAGCTTCGACTGCTGGGCGACAAACTCGTTGAGGAAACCGCGGAATGCGTTGACGCCGAGTGGGAGGGGGAACGTCACTTTTTCTTCGCGGCATACCTGGAAATGGTCAAAATTCCTCAAGAATCTCTGCTAGTTGACCCTTTCTGGGCTTGCAGGAAAGCCTCAAATGATCTCTGCTAGCCTGCCTGGAACTGTGTTCCGAAGGTTCTGGTGCTTTAGCGGGGGGAGGTATTGTGAGTTTACCCGCGATATATGACCTACCCTCCCCCGTTAATGGACCAGAACCATTCCGAGCTTACAAAATCGTCACAAATGGTCTTAGTTTGCCTTGCGTCTTTGAGGCTTGAATTCCTCAATGTTCTCTACTAGCCTCCCTTTGACGCGCTGGTTTCAAAAATTTTCTCTGCAAGCTGGCCCATAGCCGTCCAGAGCCAATTTTCGTCATGAATCTTTGCTAGTTGACCTCTTACTGGGTCTGCAAGGATCCTCAATTGTCTCTGCCATCTTCCTCAAAAATTCTGGTGGATTGCCCTATGTTTCCTCCAAAATCGCTGTTAGACGGCCTTCCTAAGGATCCTCTGCTAGCCTGCCTTGCGTATTTTCAAATAATCCTTGCTAGTTAGCCTCAATTTCCTTAACAAAATCTGCCAGGCTGCCTAAAATTTTTGGTTCGCATGTATAAAGCTCAAGCTCAAGCTCAATCCCAACAAACTCTCTATGACATATGTTCATCCTCAAGGATCTCTGCAAGCCTGCCCAACATCCGGAAATATCTCTGCAAATTACCTTTGTCAACAGCCCCTCAAACGTGGTGATCAGATCCTTATACCGTAACACGGTTCCCTCTTCTGTCAATATCGCCTCATATCCGATCAATTCCATGTGGAATTCACGCATCGATTTTTTGAACAACGAATCCACGATTGTATCTCGCTTCTTTTTGTCCTTAAAAAAGAATTTTTGAAATTTTAGGCGCGAAAAGGACTGACCTGGTCCAAGTTGTTGAGCTTCTTGAACATGAACACCGAGAAAAGGCGCAAATCTTCTACCGATTCCACCACCATACTCAAAGGGTCCGTCTAAATTGGATGATTTTGATCTTAAAGGGAAGAGGAAGACAAGCAAAGTTGCCATAAATCCGGCTTTGATTCCGTAATCGATTATGGCAGGATAATCAAGGCAAATCAACTTAAAGGAACAGACAAGGCATCGCTATAGATTTTCTTGACTTGTCAATACCTTGAAAGGCCCATTGAAGGCAAAATTTCTCTAATAACCGACCTGTTCCTTCGTCCTGAACAGGTTGAACTTGGTGTGCTGTTGACCGGACGGGGGTAGGGTTGGGGATTGACGGACTGGAGGAGGACGGTGGTTTCTAGACGAGCAACAGTTTTTATAAATTGACCCGTCTACCGTATCTCCCATGGTCTTCTCGGGGGTTCGAGACGGGTTGGAGAACGAAGTGGAGATGTGGGTGAGCATGGCATTGAGGGGGCAAAGGCTGAGCATTCTTTGTGGAATGTCATCTTGCAACCTGGAAATTGGAGTTGGTGGGCTGGCAGGGATCCTTTGAGAATGGATGGGCGGCTAGCGGGGACCATTTGGGAATTGATGGCAGGGCAGACTAGCAGAGGCTCTTTGGGAACCAATGCAAACGAGCATAGATCCTTCCGGACGGGCAGGCTGGCAGAGAACGTTTAGGAGGGGCAAACTAGCGGGGATCATTTAGGAATTCGACGCGGGCTAGCAAAAGGCTAGGCTAGCGAGATTCTTTGGAACGGGATGGAAGGCAGGCTAGCAGCGACCATTCCGGAAAGGTAATCTAGCGGGCGGCTTTGGGGAATGGGAGGCTAGCGGAGATCATTTGGGAAGGGCAGGCTAGCAGAGATCATCACGGATTTCTGGTTTGGAACGAAAAAAACTCACGTGAACATTTATGAGCTTGAACCAGCAGCCCTCCGACCACTTTTCCACAAATCGCACACGGCTCCGCTTTTCTCAACCTTTGCACCTTCAAGCAATGAGGCTCCGGACCGGTCAGGGTACTGCAATTCAAGGTGTCAGACAGTAAGGATCTGAGGCTACCTGGTGGATGGATGGTCTTCCTCCCCATCCGAAGCTGCTCCACTATCACTCCTCCTCCCAAATAACCCTCCAACAACTTCCTTCAAATTCTTCTTCGCCTTCTGGAACCCAATCTTCCCGCCGAGGGCTTTCTTTTTGCCGATGGCCGACGAGAGCTCAAAATAGGATGGGTAAGCAAAATAAATAGTTATAGAACTTTTTCGAAGTCAGTATTTTAAAACCGAATCATGATTTTGCAAAAAAATTATTTTCCGTCAAAATTCAGCCTATAGCTCAGTGGATAGCGATCGGGATGTCAAGCTAGGGGTCGAAGGTTCGGCCCCCGACCACAGCAGACTTTTTGCTTTTTGCCTACAGAGGCTGGGAAGCCTATCTGTGGATCTGGGATGACGATTAAACCGGAAACTGGTTACGACAGGTTTTCTACCGGCACGTTTTCTAACATTTTAAAATAAACAATTTAAAATTAATTACTCCCACTTTTTGGTTAAAAAGTTTAATTCAAACTTCAAAACCCTTTAAAGCCGACCTCATCCAAAGTTCGTAACGTCTCGCCCTTCCTCGCAATCTGATCACTCTCCGTACTCGCCGCTCTTCTCAACATCTTGAGTTTTGACGTCGACGCCGTGGCGGCAAGGCTTTGCCGCCGGTGAAACGCGTTTTCCGGGCCTTCCCTAAAAATTATATTTTGGCATTTCCGATCTGATTTTACTCTATCAATTTCAGTTTCGTGTCCTCAAAGGTGAACTCCACGTCCAGATCCACGTTATCGTCCCTGGAAAATAAATTTTTGGGTGTTTTTGCACTTTTAAAGGGTTTTTGAAAGCAGAATATTGAGCGAAAAATCGTGAGCTTATTTTCTTGACTTCCCGGTCCCTTTAATGCCAATCAATCGATAAATTAACGTACGGAAAAGTGCCAAAAACGTCTCCTTCCGACGGTGTCAAATCGAGGCCGTCATCCGATTCGTCTTCCGATGAGCATTCATCAGAAGACGTTGCAAACTGGAAAATCGTAGAATTTTTTGGCTGGTGATGGAAATTCTCTTACCTCAGCCAACGAAGCCGGGTTTGTTAAGTCGAATTTCGGCAGTTGAAATGTGTGGATTTTTGTGATGTGGAAGCGGTTGAAGCCTTTTCGGGGAATATCGCCGATTCTAAAATGGAAGGCTGGGATAGACGATTACGCCAGCCAATAGTGACGTTTTTGTGGCTTGAAAAAGATTACGGCATGGAATTGTTTTTCTCAAGCGCCGGTCAAAGCCTAAAATAGGCTTTTCCAACTGATCTGATTACGCCCGGATAATCGATGTCCCTTGATTTGCGAGCGATTACGACATGAAATTCGGACTCAGGTCGATCCGATTACCCTATGAAAATCGAAAAGGCTACCTCTTTCTTGTCTCCGCTCCTCTATATGCAGCTTGCAGTGCGATGATCGTCGCTCGGAGCTGCTTGTAGCGCATCTCGTCGCGATAACTGAAAATCGGTGGTTTAAAGGGCCATTGAAGACACTTTTTCACTATAGTTGAAGGGCTAGTAACCTCCCAAGTATCAACTCGATGGTTTGTTCATGGTTTAAAGGAGGGTCGAAGCGACTGACCGTCTCCAATTCGTCTGTATCACCATGGCAGCATAGCTCTGTTGACGTAGCTTATTTCTTAGTTGCATCCCACGGAACATAGCTTGAATACGAACTACACCAGCACGAAGACGAAGATACTTCTTACGGGCAAGGACCGTACGGAACCACCTGGAAAAATGGTCTTCTCTACAACTTTAACAACTAGTTTTACCGTTGCAGCGTGACGATATGATGCATAATTGTTCTATGCAGAAACTCGTCCAAAATCAATTTCTCCGCATCTCTCATGAATACCTTTAAAATTTGATTTTAAGTGAGTTTCATCGTACCTTTGTCAATCCATACTGCACATTTTCTTCTTGAATTTGTGGATGATTTCTGATGAATGTTTGAACATCTTCGACACGACTATCCAGGCCACCGGGTAGTAAAATACGATATTGGTTGATGAATGCCTAAAAAGGAGGCAATTTCCTTTCACTGCTCGTTTGTCATGTATTGCTCCCCAATCTCTCACCTCGTACTCAATCCTGACGCTATATCCGGCTCTTCTGATCCTGACCGTCTCCAACATTCCCGTATATCTCAGTTGTCGCAAGATAATATCCTCATCAAAGTGGTTTGCTATCTGAAAATCGTGATTTCGCTGATACCCGCGCATTAATGTTATACCTTTTCGTTGTTGCTCTTAATGCATCTGATGAAATATGGGGTGGCCGAGCTGAGGGTTGACATTAGACTGAAAATTAGATAGATTGCATGGGCTCAAGCTTAGCTTCTGGCTACCTTAAGCTTGGCCTAGACTCAGCTGAGCTTAGGCTAGGTTAGGCTTAAGCTTACAAACCTACCGGATCAAGCTGTATTCAAATTGGCGCGAAACGGATGTCGGTTTTTGTGAGGTGACCCCGCGCTTTCGACCCATCGCATCGCGGAGAATCTGAAAAATTAGCTTGTTCTCGTTATCTCTCTCTCTCGCTCTCTCTCTCTCTCGCCTACCTGTAGACTTTTAAGCGTAGACAATCTTTCCTTTTGCGGCCGAAGCATACTCCTTCTAGCTTGCGACGTGATCGTCCCAAACACGGACGTATCGCAAAAGTCGGGTATTGATAGTCTAAAAAAGCGGTTTTTTATCACTTTTTTTTTTTTTTTTTTTTTTTTTATATTTATCATGGCAAGCGAGCGAGCCGGCAGAGTACCTTGGGGAAATCTGTCCGAGTCCCCATTAAAACACTCCTGACTTACCGTAATTCTCCACGCAAAAATGCGGACAATTGTGAATCGCTGCTCCTCCTCCCTCTAGCCACTCCCTCGTCCTGTACGCCTAGATGGCCTGCACTTTCTGAAAACAGCCAATTTTCAGCTGTCACCGTCTCTTTAAATACCGCTTCTCTGGATTGTACGGGCCGCTTGTTTGAAGGCTTGAAGAGCACGGAAAACGGAACGTACGAGGGTCCATCTGAAATGGAAAAATGGGAAAATTGGTATTACGGTAGGTAGACGTAAATTGAAAATGATGCTTCTAGGTTAACGGGGGGCGGTTATTTTCGGGGGGGCGGATGAACCTTTCTTTGTTTAGCCTGATCGCCTAGGGTAATTGTAGTTTAGTTATCTGTTTTTGGTAGTTCCGAAAACCAAAAATTATACAAGCATTTATCCTAGAGTCAAAACTGGGTTTTGGTCCTTTTAACCATTTTCATACACGCCCGATAACCTGGAAGCCCATTCATTTCGTTTGCATTTGTTACAAAGGTAAAATTGGACTACGGTAGGTCGGCGCAAGATTTAAAAATTGCGTTTTTGATAGCTCGGAAAAACAAAATACTAGAAATTTGAATTAAGGCAATTGCAAATTTTAAAAATCGCGAATACCTGGAATACGGTAAGCCCCAAAGATTTTTAAAAAATCAAAGTACGATAGCTGAAAGCTAAGCAAAAACCAAGAAATTAAACTTGAATTCAATCCATTCAAGATTACGGTAGAGCACGCTACACTCCACCGAGTACGCGACGCACCTATACACGGCCACCGGATCAGAGCCGACCAACTCGCGTACGACGCCATATTTCGAATTTTTCAGCGTCACCAGCACGTCGTGGCGCATCAAATCTTTGTTCTTTTCCCGGAAGCCCTAGGAAAAATAAAATTATTATGAAGAAAAACAGGATTTTTGCCCTCAGATGCCTTTAAACTGAAAAGGCGCTGCACCTACCGTAATCTGGTACTTGACCTTGCCGGCATAGTGGGCCACGATGAAGGCCTTCTCACGTTTTTGGGGCATCTCGTAGAATTCGTTGTTCTGGAAAAGGAGGGGTTACTGTTTTTGCTTCTCTCTCGCTCTCTGTCTCTCTCTCTCTGTCTCTCTCGCTCTCTCTCTCTCTCCCCTCTCTCACCTTCAAGAATTGATTCAGCTTGTCAAGCATGGATTGGTCCGTGCCGTTGTGAATATTGGATTCCTCATCGATTAGCCGCAAAATACCGTACGGTTTTGCCTGAAAAATTGAATATAAATTTTTTTAACAAATAAGACGTTTTGACAACGATAAGACAAATGTCAAAATTAAATAAGTTAAATGTAATACTTGGAATAAATGGAGGCATTCCGTGTTGTCGGTATATTCAATATTCGTCCAGCTGATGCCTTCTTTTAGGTATTCTTCCTGAAGAAATTAGCATATTTCGCTCTCTCCCGTGCCTCTCTCTCCCTCTCTCTCTCGCTCTCCCTCTCTATCTCTCGCTCTGACTCTCTCTCTCTCTCTCTCTCTCTCTTCTCTCTCTCTCTCTTACTCTCTCCCCCTCACCCTCACCCTCATGCTCACTCTCTCTCACCTGCTCAAATTGAAAGATATGTTGATTAAAGTAGGCCTGCAGATGCTCATTCGCATAATTAATACAGAGCTGCTCGTAGGAATTCTTTTGCCCTCCAACGTCTTCAAACCCGAATATATCCAGGATTCCTGGAATACAAAAATATAAACTACAACCCTGCTTTAATTTAAAGCTTTTAGGGGTCGAATTCAAGTTCGGATACTACAATAATTCTAAATCCAAATTTTTGTGTTGAATTTAATGTTTCGAGAAGGTGATTTATATTTATCTAAAATTTAAATTAATCTTACTTATATGCTAAAAACTTCAAACTACAAACCGATATAATATCCATTCGTGGGTGACTGGGCCCTGAGAAGTTGTTGATTGATGCGGAGGACGATCCAGTGGAAAAGGGCATTGTATAGGCATTTGGCCATGGCATCTCGCGTATTTGTAGCCTAAAATATTTACTTGACTTTATGAGCAACTTTAACCCTACCTCCGATACGCTATACCTCGAGATTACGGTATCATTCTTCGTGATCGTGCGCTTCATAGTAAGGGCCTGGAAAAAGGCTATAAATACGTGAACATAAGCAAAGATCAGTTGTTTGCTACCCAAAGACACCTTTAAAAACGTATTTCCTAGATTCTGGCCAGAAAGCAAAGGCAAATGCCGCGAAAAGGATTGAACCAGGCCCCTGAGATCGACAGGTAGACACACTACCAATTAGCCAAAAGGGTGACCGACCTGGGAGAGATGATCGGCTCTGATATTCAACAGTTTCGCCACCAACCCCACCACCTCCTCATTTTCGATATAGGCCGCCTCGTCGCTGTGGTAGCCTTGGCGCTGTAATTTGCATAAATCGGCGTAAAATTCGTAAACTATTTAAAGTATTTAATCAATACAATTTTATGCCATATAATTATGTATACATTTATGAAATGTGTTAATTTAAATAAATAAATAAAACTAATAAGAATATATCAAAAATATAACAAACACATACCTTAATATATTTAATATTTCCCAGCAACAGTACAGCCGATATAATGGCTTGTAGGGTGTGTTGCGTAGTGGGTGGGAAGCCAACGGCCAGCATCGCCTGAAAATGGAATGTCACCGTCCCTTTAAAAATCGTTTTTCTCTATCTCTCCCTCTCGCTCTCTATCTCTCTCGCTGTCTCTCTCTTCCTCTCTCTCACCTGTTTCAAGCCTGCCCCATTCATACTTCTCATTTACACCCTCCGTCGGCTCGTAGGCGTTCTAAAAAGCGATAAAAATCTATATAAACTTTATTCAAATTAGCCACCTGGTTCAAATAATTATAGTCATCCGGTTTCATAAGGAAGAATTCCTTCCTTTCCTCTTCAGTCGCCCCCTCCAATAGATAGTAGAACACGTGGTAGTTCCTTTAAAGGGACCGTGAATCCAGGGATGCTATGGATTTCCAGGATTTGCAGAACCTACCTCTCGCCTACGGCCTGGGAGATGATGCGCGACTTTTCGAGAAGGTAGATTTCCACGTTGGCACTGAAAAGCTTGGAAATTTGGAGAGAGAGAGAGAGAGAGAGCGAGAGAGAGAGAGCGAGAGAGAGCTAAAAACTAAAAACTTACCCAGAAACCATGCCATTCTCTCGATAATTGACCTTGATGAACTTGCCGAACCGCGAGCTGTTGTTGTTCTGCGCCGTCACAGCGTTGCCGAAAGCCTGTAAAATAAGGTTGAAATTTTAAAGGACGAGAAAGACAGAATGAGAGAGAGAAAGAGAGAGCGAGAGAGAGAGAGAGAGAGAGAGAGAGAGAGAGCGATGAGATACCTCAAGTACCGGCCCAGCCGATAGTAACGTTTGCTCCACCGAACACCCCGTTGATCCTTTTTGGGAGAGCGTGGTGAGATGATGGAGCAAAAAATTCGTCGATTCCGTTTTTCCTAAAAACGCGAGATGCCATTTTCCAAACGGTTAGTAGTAAAAATTACCGTACCTGATCCACTTTCTCCGGAAATGACGACGCATTGGTTCTCCTTGATTCGAAGCATACTAAAAAAAGATAGACGAAGGTAGAGGTAAGTTAGCAGAAATTGTTTAGGAAAAACTGACGGCCGCATCGTTTAGGAACGAATTAAAGCCCATTAAATCGCCTACTTATGGTATGTGACATCTGCAATGGCGAATATGTGAGGTGGCAGTGATCCGAGTGCCGATGAACAGTACAACCTCGCGTATTTCGGGTTGTAAATCGGGAAAAAGCTAAAAAACCAATTTAGGCAATTTTTAATTGATTCCGTACCTGAACGGGTTGACGGCCACTAAAATTGGACCAATGTAAGTGTAGATGTGGCCGCTGTTGAATCTGAAAGAAAGGAATTTGCATATATCTTTTCACTCTGTCTCTCTCTCTCGCTTTCTCTCTCTCTCTCTACCTGTCTCTCAAATTATCCAGCAGCGTCTGTTCCGTCAACTCCGGCAAATTGCACAAATCCGCGTATTCTCGATCCTGAAAAAATTTAAGCAATTTCCTCAATAATCCGTGCTGGTTTGCCTTCCAGTTTCCTCAAAATTATCCGCTCGATGCCCGTACCAAGTCTACAATGATCTTGCTAGCCTGTGTAAGAACCTTTACTAGCCTCTTTCGACAAAAAAACGTTGCTAGCTTCCCAAAGAATCTCTGCTAGCCCACCCTCCCCTTTCCTCAAAGTTTCTCTGCTAGTTAGCCCACCTGTGGTTGCGTCAAAAATTTTGCCAAAAAAGCATCAATCGCCGAGGCAGCTTCAGCCGATCCGAAACGAGACACAGAACGGACTCCCTTATGCCTAAATCGGGTTTTATTCCTAAATCGAGCTCCATCTACCGTAACACAAATCGATGCTTTGGCGCCTGAGCATCAGAAAGTGCTCGTCCTCCCCATAGCGATTGCACGGCCACCGGGTATTCTCCAGCATCCAGTTTTCGCTCCTAAAAATGTACAGATTTCAAGATTAATTGGAGATCGTTTAAAACTACTAGATAAATGAATATATAATTATAATAAAAATTAACAAGCCAAAAATAATAATATTCATATCTTGAAACTATCCAAAATTGGCCTAAAAATACCTTAAAAGTATGGCCATCCGGAGTGCCCATCACCTCGACCAGCTCCATCTCGTCGGCCGTCTGCTCGACAAGGTCTGGAATTCCCAAAACATCTCTGCTAGCTTCCCAAACCATAGCTCGTTTTTGCCTTCCAAGTCCCTTTAAAGCTACGTGCCAGACAAAACTACCGATTTTCCGTGGCGCTACACGCAACGCGCGCGCTCATCTTTTCATTGCGTAATGGATTGCGAAAAATAGCGCGTGCATGGCGTAACCATGCCGGTCCCTTTAAACGCTCTATAGCTACCGTACCATGTCTCATATGCAGAACTCTATCGATGAGTTCTTCAGTGGTGGCCCTTTTATGGAAATCGAGTACGAGACGATCCTCTTCACGTTCCGGGTTGAAGACAAAGAGGTACACTGTTACGGCGTGAGCCTAAAAAGGAGTAAAAACGGGATCAAAAGCAAAAATATCCTTATTACAGTACTAGGCGTTATCAGCTTTTTAAAGGGACGGTTCAGGCGAGAGAGCGAGAGAGATAGAGCGAGAGAGAGAGAGAGGGAGAGAGAGTGAGAGGGAGAGGGAGAGAGACAGAGACAGGGAGCAAGATAGAGAAAGATAGAGCTCAATCTCTTACCTGAAAGCATGGCGGAACATCATCAGGACTCGTCAAAGTATGCGCCCTCCTTGGGAATATTCCTTGCGCTCCCAGAGCACCAGAGGCTATATCGATACTGTCGAGACTCATTCTTCTTCTCTTTCTTTCACAATGAGCACCATAACCTGAAAAAAACCTGTTAAAGGGACCGGCAACTGTGAAATCGACCCCCCTTCAGTGACTGGGACCCGACGGCTACGAGAAATGCCGAAACACGCATGATATTTTATTTTTGCTCAAAATTCACGCCCAAAAAAGACATAGAAATGTAGTTAGAATTGATGCTTTTGACTTTCGTGTGGCTGTCGAGACCTAGTCAGCCTAGGGGTCGATCCAAGCGCTTTAAAGGGCCCGGCAAGTGAATCAGCAGATAAAAATAAGAGCTAAGGAATGATGAGAGAACACTGACGCATAATGACCGATGAAAAAGTTGGTAATAAATCCCTCTTGAGTGGGAGTCCCAGATGTTTTGAGCGCCAGACGGTGCTCAATATCTATTTGTCATATTTCGCATTGTTTTCAGGCTAAAAATAAACAATTGGAAAGGGTAGGAGCCAGCTGTGGACAGATTTGAGGGGCAGTAGGCTTGAATTTTAAAATATTTAAATTTTAATAGTCTAAAAATAACAAAAAAAATTGTGTGGGCAGGTTTAAAGAATCTAAGTTTTTACGTAACCGTTTTCAAGGGACTGGAACGGCATTAATCTGGCTTGAGCCCACTTTAAAGGGATCACGAAGTCAGCATGACGCTATGGAGTAAACGAAATATCAAAACGCGGATCTTATAGAGCATTTTAAAGGGGCCCGGAACGCATGGGTCTGCCCCTAGGCTACGTTAAAGGAATGAGGAAGGCAAAAACTGCCCATAGATTATTTTGAAGGGATCGGGAAGGCAAGATTCTGCCCATAGATTACTTTAAAATGATCGAGAAGGCAATAATCATCTATAGGTCACTTTCAAGTGATTGAGAAGTCACAAATTTCGCGAAAAATGCATTTAAAGGTGTCTGGAAGTCAGGGTTTGGCTATAGACGATTTTAAAGGACGCCGAAAGGCAAATTCGGCTTCAGAATTTTCCAGAAAAGCGGAAACAAGAAAGGACAATCGAAAAATCACGTGGTGGGGTCACGCGTACGCAGGTGCTGGGCTTTTAGAGCAGCCACCGCCCATCAAAAATCCATAGTTCAGTCTTGCCGGTCCCTTTAATGATCCGTATTTTGCAGGACCGGTACAAAAAACGGGGATGTTTAGCCGGAAAGCGGATCCATAAATATTACTACGGGGGGAAGAAGCCGGAGGGATCGGGAAAGAGGAGAAACAGGCGTGATAGGGGAGGAGAAGCACCCGCACACCACACTGGCACAGATCTTTTGGACCAACGACAGGGAGAAGGGCCCAACAAACACACGCATTCACGTAGAGAGAGAGAGAGAGAGAGAGAGAGAGAGAGAGAGAGAGAGAGAGGGAGAGGGGGGAGTGACGGTGGATATCTGCTGTGCCTCTGCCTGCCGCGGCGGGAAACAAATGATCAAGCCGAGGCAGTTTGAGGGCCCTTCCCGGCTTCTTCCCCTCAATTCTCGGCCACACACAAATCGATCACAAACAATATCCCCCTCACCCACCCAATCCCCCCACTGTCAATCTAACCGCCCAATGGAATTCAATCCCCACATACACAGTGACCGTCTCTGGTTTTAAAGGGGCTGGGAAGGGAGGAATGGCTATGTAAAAGCTGAAAATATGTGGGTAAAGCTAGAATAATAGCTATCTCTCGGTCTCTCGCTCTCTCTGTCTCTCGCTCTCTCTCTCTCTCTCTCCGTTTCCCGCTCTCTCGCTTACTCGCTATCTCTCGCGCGCCCTCTCTCTTCGACTCTTCTCTCTCTCTCTCTCTCGCACTCTATCTATATTTCGCTCACTCTCTCTCACGCTCTCTCCGTTTCGATCGCTCCCATCTGCAGCTCTCTCGCTCATTCTTTCTATCCCTCTCTCTCTCTGATCTTTAGCCCCATTCATCCGCTCTCCAGAAAAAACCGAGCGGGTGGCCAGCAGCGACCATTTGCGGATCTTCTACGCCTTTCTCTTTGGGCTTTTTCGGTCCTAAGTGTCAAAATACAGTAAAGTCCTTTGCATTTTGCCAACACAACCCCAAAACTTTATTTAATACACAGAAAATCACAGGCCATAAAAAATCATAGAAAAATGTTAGTAGATGGTGAGACTGGCCTCATAAATGGCCTGAATATTGTCATGATGAGGGCATCGAGGGGAGACGGCAATGTTCGGGACGCTGTGGATCGCAGCCTCCGTCAATCGCTCACAATCCGACACGTCGAAGCCGAGCGCCGTCAGGCCGTTTGGTGTCTGAAAATGAATACAATAAATAGTCTGCTTCAAAAAACAAGCGTTCCGGCCGGGACCCGAACCCGCGTCCCTAAAATTGGTAGCCCGAGTCGCTAGCCACTGCGCCATGCACGATAGGTCTTTCTGTCATTTTCGACATTTTAGGTTCCAATTTAAGCTAGATTCTCTGTCAACTACCATACGAAAGGCTTACTATAGCCCTGGTAAACCCATAAATTAGCATCCGGCTCAAAGGGGCTATTCCCCAAAGATCCCCGCTAGCCAGTCAAGCCCGACTCAGCAATCAAATATGTGATCTTTTTATATTATTTCTATCAACTATTTTGTTCCACTTTACAACAAAGGGCTATCCAAAACCTTTCCTGTGTACCCTGGAGCCATGCGGAATAAAATCGCGTAAACTAATAGAGGGGCTGGCTTGCCATCGTCGTTTGATAAAATGGCATGATTTTCCTGGATTTCGCAATAGAAAAACTCTATTTCTTCATAAAATATTGTTAGATTAATTTAATAACTAGTATTTCTTTCTCCGACATAAATTCCATATTTTTTTTTGATAATTTTCGTCTCATAAACAATTTTATCATTATTTTAGGTGGGCTTTGCTCCTATATTCGCCCCGGAAAATGGAAGGATCGGGTAGATTTTTGTAAATATTAATATTTGCGGTATAAAAAAAACAAAAGTTTGCTATTTAGCACAATTACAGGCCAATCGACCAGCCGGCCGCCGTCTTTCAGAAATTCTTTCGATTCACCACGACAAAGTGGAAATGTAACACCAATTGAGTAAGTAGCGATAAAATTAATCCTTTTAAGCAATAAAAAGGATTATACAAAAACCAATCGAAACTATTCCTAAACTATGATGTAATTGAAATTATTTAGCCCCCAATCCCCGCAAAGGCCACATCAATTCGGTGCATCTTCTCCAAGAAATGCAGGTAGGTGAGAAAGAGAGAGAGAGAGAGAGAGAGAGAGAGATAGAGAGTGCACAATCAGCTTAAATGAATTTAGGAAACAATCCATCACCCGCCCCTCGATTTCAAAGCGCTATCTCATCTCCAGCCAGGCCAGATCCTGGCGAATGGGAGCATTGGCCGACAAGGGATGGTGGGAATTGATTTCCAAAAGAATCTCCGCTAGATTGCCCTTGTCTTCTAAAATTAATTTATTTTAGAGGTCGAAAAGCAGCAAAATGAGAGGCTCCGATTCGCCGAGCAGCAAAATCAGGGACCAGACGGGTAAACCTACCCCAAAAAAGCGAATTAAAAAATAACAATTTTAGGCCGCCGGGGAATCAACCTCCACTTTTTAGCGTCCCGCAACGATTCGATAGTAGACGGTAGGCTAGCAAAGATCATTTAGGAAAAACCTAAAGCCACTAAAAATAACTCGTTAGAGAGGACGACCGGGTACAGCCTCCGCAACGCCTATCGCAAAATGAACATCAACAGCAACAAGTTCAAAACCAGGGGTTTGGCAAAAATCAGAGTTTTTTTTAGTTTTTTGTTTAGCTACAACAGACCGTTTCTCCCGGCCTCAGCCCCAGTCTCGGCTAGGACAAGCCAAGAAGAGCAGCTACGGTACGCTCCTATGACGGTTCAAGGGCTGGAGAATAGGCTTCCACAAGAGCCTCAAAAACCGTTGGTTCTTCCACGATTTTTGACGTCTAAAAATTCAGACACCATCACTGCTTTCACACGATGGAAACCTCTGGGGACCCCGACCCGCCTGCTGATGAGGTTCGTTTCCAAGGGGTTAAAGCAGTTCAGAGTTTTGGTTCTGGTTCGTTAGCGGGGGGGGTATTTTTGATCACTCCTAGGGCCAAATAATGAAACTGAAACTATTTAGGTACATAGCTATTTATCCAGGCCTTAATAAATATGGAAAGTTCCTCAGAAAATCACTCAAATTTGGAATGTCAGCTTTTGTTCAAAAATTTGTGGATGTTCGAAATTTCTTGTAGCCTTCCAATGCTTTTCAATCTAAATTAAAGTCAGACCCCCGCTAACAGTACAGTACCCAGAATCTATGTCTAACGGCCGATCTCTCAAAAATCCCCATTTTCAGCGCTGGGCCATGTGCCGCCATGATCCTCGCCATTGGTTCCGGTACCACGAGATCGAGAAGCACGAAGAGGGCTGCCCGGCTAGGCCTCGCCATTAATATACCGATACTTATGACGGTTCCACGAATAAAAACCCTAACTTATCCTTACAATCATAGATCCTACTATATATAAAAAATAGTGTTTGTGTGTGTGTATATTTCTCACTTCCGTTAGGTGTTCCGCTCCTACAGCCTCGGGGAAGGGTTTTTGGGGGAGAAACGACAATAGGTTTAGATGGTCCGGAATCGACTCCCACATAAAACTTTGAAAAATTGCGGTTTCTATTAAAAAGGTTTTGAACCCTGTTTTTAGGGAAATTAGCATGCCCGGAAGTAGGAGGGCCTATAAAGGGGAGGGCCGTTTTTCACTTTTCTTCTAATTCAGGAAGAAACATGCAAATAAGGCTTTCAGGTCTGGGGGGCCAGGGTTGAAAAGCCGCGAAGCGTTTTCAACCCTTATCGAAACCTAAAAATACCTTAAAATCGCGCGCGAATCCACGAATCTCGTCGGCAAGAATCTTGCCGATCGTCTCGGGCTTGGCGCTGATCTGAAAAGAAGAAGTCGAAATGGTAATCTATGGAATGATACTCTCAATGCCTTAAAAAAAAAAACAAAAATCCCAGGGCAAAAAAACCAAAACACAAAAAAAAAAAAAAAAAAAAACCCAAAAAAAAAAAAAAAATATTTTTTTTTAAAAAAAAAAAAAAAATAAAAAAAAAAAAAAAAACCCCCAGCAAAAAAAAATTTTTTTTATTATAAAAAAAAAAATAAAAAAAAAACCCACAACAACCCCCACCCCCCCCCCCCTTTTTTTCTTTTTTTATTTTTAATTTATAAAAATAATAATATAAAATATAAAAAAAAAATCAAAAAAAAAAAAAAAATTTTTTTATTAAAATTTTTTTGGTCCCAAAAAAAAAAAAAAAAAAACCCCCCCCGGCCGCGGCGCCCCCCCCCCCACAAAAACCAAAAAAAAAAAAAAGAGGGCCGGGAACAAAATTTAAAACCCCTTAAAATCGCGAAAAAAACTGACCGGAATTTCGGCTCCTAAAGCAATAGCTGCTTCGCGATGGCGATCTGGGCAGGCATGGGCCGTGAATTCAAAATCGGCAGCCGCAGTTGTCACAACGGAGAGGCCTGGAAATCAAAGGGTTTCTGCTCGTTTGCCTCCAACAAAATGAACTAAAAATTAAATCAACCTATGAAAGATTTAATCAAGTAATTAAAAACCTCATTATTCGTATCCCTATTTATTTAATTTAATAAAAAAGAAGAAGATAAATGCATGCAAAATTCAGTAACAATTTTGAAAAATTTCAATCGAGGTTGCATTACTTTAAAAAATACCGTGTGGAATAAGCGGGGAATTCTTCGGGTAATCCGGATCGGTGTAGCGCTTTCCTTGAGAGCTGAAAATACAATAATTATCATTAATTGAAATTATACAACCTGATCGGATAGCTGAGACCGTGCGCAATATGAACACCGGCATTTCCGAAACCAATTCCGGCAAATGAGGCGGCGAGCATCATCTGGAAAAAGTTAAACTAGCTGAAAAATACAATGCAAACCTGTGTGCGCGCCTCCTCATCGCTTGGGTCAAAAACGGAGCGGCGGAAATATTTCGAGATTATCTAAATAGGCTTAAATATAATTAAAGTAACAAACTGGCCTGCAAAGCGTGTAAGCTCCAGACATCGCTGACCGGGTTCGATCCCTGGTAGAGCGGGCGCTCGGCGGGAGAACGAGGCCGGGGAACACGCTCAAGAATTCGATCGATTTACAAGTGCAAAAATACGCACAAAAAACTGATAAATATACCACATAATATAGACAAAAATACCTCGTTATATGGTAAAGCTGTGTAGCTCTCAAGTGCATGGCAAAGCACATCAAATCCCGAGTATACGGCCACGTATTTTGGCATTGACACCACCTAAAATGGTTTAAATAAAATTTTGTTCCGCTCACGTTTAACGGATCCACAAGCGCCAGCAGTGGCTTGATACAACGTAGTCTGATCCCGCTTTTGCATCCGTGTTCTGGGAAATCCATGATTGCCGCGCCTAAAAAGAAAAATAAATTTTTCCGCGGAAAAGCCTTAGCAAACCTGTCGTCTCACTTCCGGTTCCTGCTGTTGTCGGCACCGCGATTAATGGAAGCATCGGACGCTCGGGAATTTGGGAACGACCTGAAAAAATAATTTTTGGAGCTTGAATATACCAAAAGGCGGGCCAACGAAGTCCAGAAAATCGGCTTCCGGATTTGAGGCGTAGAGGGCTGCTACCTAAGAAAGCAAAGTACAACAACAAAAACCCGTACCTTGGCCGTGTCCATCACCGACCCGCCGCCAACAGCCACAAATGCATCAAAGCCGTTCGTCTTCGCAAAATGGATGGCTTTTTGCATACCCAAACAAATTTATAAAATCGATTTGACGTGAAAAATCCTACTGGCATCCGACGGTTCCACTTTCACATCGTCAAAAACGGTGAACGGTATCTCGTGGCGCTTCAGAGACTGATGAACTTGTCTAAAAAGAGAGTCGTCAGTCCAACTCTATTTCACTTACTCGAAGGCCACCGTATTCGCCACCACCGGATCCGTGACCACCAGGATTTTCCGCGCTTTGAGAGTCTACAAAAAAAATTAGGTTTCACAAAATTCGGACATACCCGCAGATCATGCCCAATCTCCTGCGTCACACCGCGGCCAAAACGCAGCGTCGAGAAGATCATTTCAAAGGCATAGTCACTTTCCACTGAAATATTGATTTTTTTTTGGGAAAAAGAGGTAGCATCTAACAAAGAAAATTCCCTACATTCTCTAGACCAGCACTCACCAGCGCGGTTTCCGACCTTCGCGACACGGATGGGCGTCTGCTGGCCACCGGCATGCGCTGGGCAACATGGGCGTGATGAGCCGATTCGAGCCAATAATCCGCGCGCAGCCGCCGCCGCGCTCATCGCGTTATGCCTAAAAATGTATTAGTTGTGGAAAACTCCTATACTATATTCTTTATTCGAAAAGGATGCCTGCATTTTAAAAGGATGAAGAACGAAACCCAAAATCAATTCAGCATAATATAATTTATTAAAAGAACAATGCAAAACCAACTTTTCCAAAAATGCAATATAGTCTTTCGCGTACAGGCAATGAAAAGGTCACGGCCATTCCGCGGGGGTCAGCTGTGTTCGACAACAACAAGAGAGAGAGAGAGAGCCGCAAGATCGATTCCCGAGGCGCTGATAGGCCCACTATAACCAGCCGGATAGCCAGCAAAATTATAATACCAAAAGTTTATTCACCGCAATAATACACATTTTAAATCGAAACACAACAGTACAAATATCTCTCGAGGGGGAAAAGCGGGTGTCTGTTTATGCAGAAACACAGACGAGAAGACGAGTATCTAGAGTCGGAATGGAACAGGGTTTATCACAAATGGGACTTTCTAAAAAAAAAGAGGGCTGGGGAGGTCAAGTTGCTTATTGCTTTCACGAGGGACGATGGTGCATCGGGCGGTGTGCTGAAGGAGAGGTTGGTTGAGAGTTTAGATTTTAAACTAATCGTGGATTTTAGAAGTCCTGGACTGTTAGCGGGGGGAGGGGGCAATCATGAAATTAGAACATGTTTGTGGCATTTTACGCCGCTTGAAGGATAGCAAGTGCATTAAAAGCGTTTTAAAATCTTTGACCTTAGGCCAAAATTCACGGTTTTTCAGAGAACAGGACACTTTTTAGCATCGAAAAACTACGAAAAACGATAAAATCCACCACAAAAAGCCTCAAAAAAAATCCATAAACCGGCCAAATAGCCCCTCCCCCGATAACAGTCCAGTACCGTTTTAGACCGCTTACCGTAGCCCTGGACGTAAGCGGCTTGGCATCCATCAGATTTTCGGGTGGGTTCCGATGAGCGAGTGGTGCTTGTCTGGGCTGTGGTCGAGGTGCTTGGAGGCTGAAAAAGAAAAATATTTTCATGAAACACAAAAATACGTCATAAATAATGGGGCGGGCGGGGCGTTGGTTGTGACGTTCGGCGGATCTCATCTGAGGGTTCGTCCAAAATGGTGTGTCCCGTGTGTACATCGGCTCTACAAGAAAATAGAACTGTAAGAGTCCCTCATCCAAAAATACCAGTAATCCTCATGCTCCTAAATTCGGGGCTTCGCTGCGAAGAGAAGAGGCGCGACTCCTCTTGGCTCATCTCTTCGGTGAATGTTCGGGTTTGGATGTCATCGCCGCGGTCGATACGAGGAGCACGCTTCCCGGATCCGCGTTCCATCACCGTTGCCTCATCTGAATGGAAAAAGGTTTTCGTCGGCTTTTCCAAGATGCATACCTGGATCACAGCTAACTTCCGAAAGCGAGCCGCGTCTGTTTTGCTTCTAAAATGTGAACACAATAGAAAAAGTGCGCCTAGTGACATCACCAGATCAGCAAGTATTTTAAACCGTTTGGGCGAATTTAGCTGTTTTTAAAGTGAAAAACCATTTTCGAAACAGAAAAACGTTGCACATTTATGAATTGGGTTAGAAATTGTCCCCTTTTCCGCGAAAAATCGATATTTTTAATCAAAATTTGTAATTTTACGCTTAGGAATAGTAAAGGACTGCTAAAAAAATTGCGATGAGCGATAAAGTTCGATAAAATTCAATTTATAACCTTACCGTTATCCTTGGAGACGGAGAAATGCTGGGAGGAATGTCGGACGAGACATACTCCGCCGAATCCGTTATCGGCGAATCGAGGGGCGGCCCTAACTCGGAGGGCCCTTCCGTTTCATAAGCCTAAAATTACGGGAATGTGTGCGTTGACGACCGCATACGCTTGAGTGGAAGCTGGAGTTATTGCTGTAGCACTTCCTACAGCCGGGCGGGCACGGGTACTTTGACATGTGGTATACTGTGGCGGCCACCACCTTCGGGTCGGTGTCGGGCTCCTGAAAACACGATTATGATGCGGAAAATAGCGTCATTTTTCTCGACGCCTTAAACCTAGCATAAAAAATGTGAGAGGCTAAGTTAGATAGAAAAAAAGTAAGAGACAAAAAGAAAATTCAAAATCACCTTTTCACGCTCAGCCCTGGGCGCTGTTTTGGAGCTGTCCGGTGTGCAACGCATCGACACAGCCACCTCCCCAGTCGCCAAATCCTTCGTCATCCTCCCCGGTGAAATTGGCCGCGAAGTTGTAGTTGAGCGTGTTCGACTGGCCCTCTTCAACGCCTTCTTCATCTTCTTCTTCCGCCGTTTTAGTTCCTTCTTCTTTCGATGAGCCTCCATCCTCCGAATGCCGTGGTTTGTCCGCTGGCGCATCTCTTCCTCCTCGCGAAACTTCTTCTCCAGTTGCTCCTCGCGCTGCGCGGACCGCCGAGTGTAGTACTAAAAAAAGGTTGCCGTACAATCGAAAGTTTTTGTTTTGCAATGATCGTCAAAATCGACCCTTTCATAGGGGTTTTCTCGCAGCCCGTTATAGCACGGCCGTTTTTGTAAGCTGATACATGTTCGGTATTTCAACCTCTATCGAATGAGCTATATATCACAACGTCAAGCCTTGTATCGTCCAAAAAACAAGCGTTGTCAGACAAACCTACCACGCTGAGACAGACGTTGAGGCCGATGCAAAAGCCACACGCGGCAATCATCAGCAAAAGCACGACAATCAGCATCCATAGCCCCTGCCAAGACGGCACGCAGCAACCTAAAACATAATAAAAGCCATTGATACACCCAAAACTCGTACCGTAGTCGAAAAAGGTGAGCGAGGCCTGCTGGGTGGGCGCTTCGCCCGACCCATCCGGAGCGAGCTCCTCTGCCATCGAGCGAGCGCGGGGGAACTCGAGCCTGCCGCCGGGGCCAAATCGTGCGAAATGAACTCTTTTTACTTTTTCATTCTTTGATAATATCCAAATTAAGGTTACAGCTCTTTTCTCCGAGCCGTGTATGTAAATTTGACCACAGCGTTGCGCGAATTAATTTTTTTCATTTGTATCAAAAGCTTGTGTAAATTTTGTTTCGCAAAATCAATGAAAATCGAATAAGAAAAACATAATCAATTACCCCCAGGTTTATCGATTCCGCTTAACAACAACATGACGCGCAACGTCATTTGGCCTGTTCGTTTTTCTTTTGAGACATTTTGGGATTCCCTATAGAAATTGTTCTTTTCTTACTTTGGTTCAACATTTTCTATGGATTTTTTCATTATTTAGAAGTTTTTGTTATATATCTATTCAATTCTTTTATTTATCTAACTTTAGTGGGCATGCCAGCCATCACCACTGAGTCACCGATGGACACCAACGACAGCGAGCCCGCGATGGTCCTCAAGGTCAACGATGTCAATTGGTAATTTCTCCACCACTTTCCTTTCAATGTTTTCATTTTAGGCAAATTGAACAATTGCACAAGTGCCAAATAATCCCTGAGAGTGCAGTAAAAGCGTTGTGCACCAAGGTGAAGGAAATTTTGGTGCAAGAAGGCAATGTACAGATCGTCGAGCCGCCCGTAACGGTATAACTTTTTCTTTTTTTTGTTTACCTACCTAAATCTAGATTTGCGGCGATATCCACGGGCAATTTTATGATCTGCTAGAGCTGTTCAAGGTCATTTTTCCTTTTTCACTGATTTATCTTGCTTTCAGGTTGGCGGCTCTATCCCGGATGCGAACTACCTGTTCCTCGGGGACTATGTTGACCGGGGCTTTTGGTCTGTGGAAACGCTACTTCTCCTCCTGGCGTACAAGGTTAGGGGGAATATATGTGGGTCAAACTTTTGTTCAGGTACGTTACCCGGACAGAATAACCTTGATACGCGGAAATCACGAGAGCCGACAAATCACGCAAGTCTACGGGTTCTACGAGGAATGTATGCGGAAATACGGAAACCCTTGCGTATGGCGGATGTGCAACGACGTGTTCGACTGCATGTCGCTGGCGGCTGTGATAGAAAATAAGGTTGGCCGGGCCAGGGAAATTTTAGATTTTGTTTTAGGTGCTCAACGTCCATGGCGGTCTCTCGCCATCGATTATGACCCTTGATCAGATCCGAGAATTGCCTCGTCAGCAAGAAGTTCCACACGAAGGTAACAAATCCGCTGTTGATGAAAAGCTCTTATCTTAGGCCCTATGTGCGATTTGCTATGGTCGGATCCTGATGACTCCATCCAAGAATGGTCGATGAGCCCCCGTGGCGCCGGATATCTCTTTGGCCCCACCGCTACCGACGAGTTCTTCCATACGAACGGCATCGAGTTGATGTGCCGCGCTCATCAGCTCGTCATGGAGGGCTTCAAGTACCATTTCAACGAACGTGTCGTCACGATCTGGTCGGCACCAAACTATTGCTCTCGCTGCGCCAACGTCGCCTCAATTCTACATCTCGACGAGGATTGCAACAAGGAATTTGCCGTGTTTGAAGCCGCAGCTCAGGTACCGTTTCGGTGTTGCTTCGTTAGCGGCGAGGACCTAATTTACCCCTTCTCGCTAAATCCTTTATAATGAAAGGGTATTTCAAACTTTGGTGCCTTTTTAGAGCTAGAATTTTTAATTTTGACATTTGGAACCGATTTTGAGGGCTTTGGAGTCTTTAACCCGGTTTTTATAGCGTTTTGGTTACCGGAAAGTACGAAAAACACTAAAAAGATAGTGTTTATTTTTTATGAAGGTTTTGCTGAATAAAGCCCCGCCCCCCCCCGCCCCCGATAACGAAGCAGGACCATCGCTTCTTTGTATATCAACCTCTTTCAGAGCTCGAATGGTCACATCCCTCGAAAGATGGCACCAGACTACTTCCTCTAAAGACAACAGACGGCCACGCCATTCGACGAGCATCGGGTACCATCGATCTTCATTTTCTCATACCGGTCCCAACCTTCTAGATTCCGATATTTTCGAATTTCTCCTAGCTCTGAACGTGACTTGGCCGTCAGTGGGATTTCTTGTTGCTGCCTCCACTTACATCTACTTCTACTATCTTAGGTCATATGCGTTTTGTGTCGGATTTCCTGTGTTACGCGCCATCAATTTGTTTTCGCGCTCCCTTTTCTATCTTCCGTAAAATGGCATAAATAAATCTCTGCATGGGTCATGGTCGTATGGGTATGGGGGATACGAGTAGACTGTTCCTGGTATCAGGCTGACCAGTAGATGATGCGTGATCGCCAGTCACAGGTGCTGGGGTGGATACGTGGTGTGAAATGGGGAGAAATCTTTTTTCGCTTGTTTAGCAAATGGTCGAGTTGAGAAATGACTCGCGTGGGGCTCCCAAGGCCGGGCTTTATACAGCCCAGCTATCCCCATTTAGGCGCCGGAAAATATATCAATGTTCCACCTGGGCGACCGAACTCTCCCATTTGTTTGGTCTGGAAAGTCTAGTTTGATCGATTTCAATTTTAATTTTTGGTTGTTTCTATGCTTTCCGAGTCAGCAAGATGTTTAGAATGCGTGGGCCCGTGTGGGCCCTGGGGCTTCTGCTTTTGGGGGGAACGGCGTTAGCGCAGAACCCGGCATGCGCCAGCGCGCCGAGTCCGGCGGCGAGGATCGTTTGCGAGCAGTTGCACAAATGGGACAAGACAGCCAGGGTTAGTGTTTTTTGATAGCCTCTTACAAATTTTATACGAGTTATAGTTGTAGCCGGCAATATAGGAAATTCTTACACTTTTCAGGCTAATTCTGCCCAAAAGAAAACGGTAGCATTGCCGCCTTCCGTTGCTCCAGCAGCTGGTAAGCTAGCGGCTTTCAGTTTTCACTAAGCATTCTTTAGCTGGAGGCCCAGCGGGCGGCGGCTTTGCCCCGGATTTGGCGCCGCTAGCGACAAGCCTCGAGTCATGCGTGGAAATGAGCTGCGTATGCCAATTCCTGGCCGGTGTCCGAAGCAACGCCTGTTATTACAATGGAAAAAGAGTCGGCCGGGTATGTCTCACCGATTTTCTAAGTTCACGTGCGAGTTAGCTATTCCGCAAAGAGTACCGGATGATGACGGACGCGGAACGGCAGCGCTTCCACGGCGCCATTCTGCAGCTGAAGCGCTCCGGAAAGTACGATCAAATAGGTTGGTTTATTACCTTTTTTGATGTATTTTTCGGTTAGCTCGTCAACACGCCTCTATGGGCCAATCCGGCGGTGCGCATTCTGGCCCGGCATTCCTGGCCTGGCATCGAGAATTTATCAAACGGTATTGGGTCTTTATAATTGTTTATAGTTTTTTAGATACGAGTTTGAGCTTCGAAGAATAGATCCAGATATCTACATTCCTTATTGGGATTCGACGCTCGAGTCTCGGCTGCCACGACCGCAAGACAGTTGTCTGTTTAGGTAGCGTTTTGAAAGATAAAATTATGGTTAGCGCTTCGTTATTGGATTTTGTATTGCTTTTCAAATGTAAAAAAGTTGAAAAGACATTTTTAGCTCTGAGCTGATGGGCACGGGATCGGGCAGTGTCACCTCTGGGCCGTTTGCTAACTGGAGAACGATCGAGGTTTCTATGCAATTGATTGATTGATTACTTTTCTATTTTAGGGCCCCGTACTTCGACGGGCCGCTGGAGGCGCTGGAAATCCGTTTACGGTATAAAATTTCAATAATTTATTTTACAAATGTTCGGCTAGACAACCACGGAATGAAGAGGGCTTCACGGTGTTGACCAGCTCTTTTCTAGCACAACATCAATTTCAGGACGCCGACATCAACTCGGTGATGAACCAGCGGACCATCGATCAAGTGCTGTGCTTCACGGCCGGGCAAGCCGGATGCCCAATTCGAACGGATTTCAACTGTCTAGAGTATACACACGGAAATGTGCATCTATGGGTCGGAGGTGGGTCCATTGAAAGGGAAACTTTATCGAAACGGGTTCTTCTTTACGGGGACTATTTTTCACCAGTAATTCCGTACGGGCCTGTAACGAAATATAGACCATTTTTATAGCATTCTGCACAATTTTTAAGATATAAAAGCAGATATAGATTATAAAAGTTAAAAAAACTAAATTTAAACCTTAAAAAATTTGACTTTTGGTTAAAAGAAAAAGAAAAGGAGTAAAAAAAGTAAAAAGCTTCGATTTTTTTGAATTTTTTTATGGCGTTCTAGCAATCAAAAACTACTAAGAATATTATAAAAATACACAATATCTGATGAACGCTCGATTTTTAGGAGAAATGTTCGACCAGATGACGTCTGCGAATGACCCGCTATTCTACTTGCACCACTCGTTTGTCGATTATATCTGGGAGGCATGGCGTCAATCTAGACAGGTGGGACATCTAGAAGCAGGTCAAAAACTGCGGATGCTAATTCTAGACGCGCGCACAGCGCGAACAAGATTTCCCGGCCGACAACCAGCTCTGCTCCAGCCCGCAACATTTTGGAGCCGGTCGGATGGCACCGTTCAACCCTTACAGGTTGATCATCTCCTAGCGCTTCATCCTAGAATCCTTAGAAACGTCGACGGACTGTCAAACAAATACACCGACGAGCTCTACTCGTACGCCCCGCGCCCGACCTGTTCTCCGGCAAACCCGAGCTGCGGAAGCCGGTAGGCTTCCGGAAACCGCAAGAACTTTCTTTTTTTAGTTTCCTATTTTGTGACTTCTCGCATGGGGCGGCGCGTTGTGTCTCGAAAGTCAGGGTTGGAGGCAGTGTAAGTTGGAAAGTAGGGAAAGAATTTCAAAAAAATAAATTTAGTGCCAAGGATTTGTTCGGGGCGAGGATTCGTGTTACAACGGCGTCTGCCAGGGAAGCGTCTGCAGGCCGGGGGTGGGTTGTATAATTCGGGGATTATTGCATTAAATAAACCCAGAAAAAATACGAAGAATTGGCAATTTAGAGCGTAATTAAACACTCCAACAAGCCCCAAATACGCGTTTTTCAGGCCGTTCGACCCATCACCGTTGCCCCTTCCGTCACCGTACGCCCGCCAGTTAACGCCCCGAGAGCGGTATCTTTAATAATAGCTATACCATCTTTTTACCCATACTTACCTACTCTGTTTTCTAATCCTAAACCCTTCTAGGCGGACTGCTGGAACGAGAACCAATGCTGCCAAACGTGGGCCGCCCAGGGCGAATGCACACGAAATCGGGGCTACATGCAAGACTTTTGCAAGGCCTCCTGCAACATTTGTACCCCGAATCCGCCGATTCGTGATGGTACGTGCAGCTTTAAAACTAAAAAATAGAGAAAATAAAAGAATGTAAATAACGACCTTGTTTTCAGACTGCTCCGACCGGCACCCGTCGTGTGGCTCTTGGGCGGCCACCGGCGAGTGCACCAAGAATCCAGATTGGATGACCGAGGTGGGAAATAGAGAAAACGAAAAATGCTACCAAAACGTTAAAAAAATAATTATTTTGGCACTGGATTGTTTGCGGGGGAGTAGGGGGCCGTTTTAACCATAGAAAACTCATCAAACGTTTAGAAATGGCAATGTACTTTTTTAAAGGTTCTAAAAATTTCTACAGGTTTTTTACAAATAAAAAAACTATAAAGATATACCTCATGCAACGCTAAAATCTGCAATTTCACAGAACTGCCGCCGCAGCTGCAACCGCTGCACGCGGACCCGAGCCCAGACTTGCTCACGCGCCAGCCAAAGTAGGGTAGGCTTCTCGTTCAAGCTTCTCCAATACAGGCCAGGCGACCCCGGCCCCGAGGAAGCAACAATGCGAGAACTCACCCGGATGCTTCAACGAGTTCGCCTGTTGCCCGCTTTGGGCCATCCAGGTGAGCGACAAAAATCCAGAAGAAAAATCGCTTTCTCACGGGAACACGCTTTTATCTTTCGCGGAACTTGTATAGAATTTTACGCTGATTCAGTCGCTGCTGCCAGACTAGACGTAATAGGCATATTTCATAAGTGTAAAGTCATTTTAGAAAAGCGAAAGGCCCACAACGGGGCTCTAGTCTAGACAAAAATACGTTGTAGCTTTTGAAATAGGCCAAATCCGAAAATTCGAAAGCCAGCTTCGGGATCAGCGCAAGATTCTGCACAAGGCTTGATTGGTTTCATGTCCAAAAACAAATATTAAAAAAGGAAAACGGCGATTTTCAGGGTCAATGTCGGACGAACTCGCAGTTTATGACGTGCCAATGCCGAGTATCCTGTGGAATGTGTTTCCCTTCGGATTATCCATATGGAGGTTAGTTATTAATAAGGAATAAAAAAGGGCATAACGTCCTAAGTTGCTAGAAAACAGGGCCTAAAAATTTTTTTATTCTGGTGGAGGCCAGGTGACCGAAAGAAACAGTAACGAAGAGGTCGAAGTAACGAGACAATATAACCATGTAACACGTTTCAAATGTGACAACAATAAAAAGAAAATGGTGAAAAAGAGAGGCGGACAAGACTATCAAGCCAGCTACTTCCCTTTATGCGCTCTTTGAGTGTTCCCTCCCCCAGGCCCACTCGCCCCCCACCTGGCCCACTCCCCCGGCATATCCTCCCCTCTCCATCCCATCATAAACTTACCTGGCTGGGAGATTCCCGTGATCATGAAGACGGGATCTCTATGGCGAGGCTTGGCCATTGCACTTTTGGCCGGGTTGACCTGTAAGGCAGCTCCGAGTTGGGGTTCGCCTACAGCTAAATTTTTGCGTGAGGGGCTGCGTTCGCGCGGCCCTGCTTTTTTTTAGAAGATTGGGAAGCATAATGTTGTTGGTTATTTTAGCCAGGAAAACCGTTTGTGGGCTTTTTTCTTATTAGCGCTCAAATTCATTGACAGTTATAGTTTTCATGATGCCGAATTGGCGTAATCCCGACTTTTCATAACACCGGATGATTATAGCCGAATTTTTAACACGTCAAATTTTGGTAACACCGTATTTCATACGCCCGAATACCTGGGTTATAAAACTAACTATTTTATAAAAATAACCATTTTGCTATCTATTTATTCCGTAAATGACTATTTTAGCATGCGTCGATTATCACCGCGATTGCCCCGCCTGGGCCCGCCTGGGTGAATGCCGCAAGAACCCGTGGATGGAGGAGAACTGCCGAGCATCATGCAAGACATGCTTCGCCCAATGGGAGCTGCGCTCGATGTGCGGATCTACCAGCAACGCAGGGTGAGTTCCGGTTGTCAAAGTTTAGGCTTGGTTGTGCAGTGTGCTTGGCATGGCCTGCAGTCTGTCACCGTCAACACTTTCAGCTTAATAGCCGGAAAGCGGCGAGGCCAAGCTGCGCCTGCACGAGGCATGGCTCGTCCTGTCGCACGGGCCCGAGGCCGAGCACGTCAACCTAGGAGGTTTAGAGAGAAGCAGACCCCCACGTATTTACGACTTAATTTAATAGCTTCTGCACCTCACTGAATCACTAATACAGGGTGTCCCAATAAAAAGGTCACGGGATGCTATCAAATCCGACCGACTTGAAATTTGCCAGAGGACGGAAGGGAATTAAAATGTTCACAGAAACTTTCAGCCCGTCGGTACAGTGTTTTCGGTTATAGCAAAATAAACTTTTTTCGTTTAACCTGTTTCGTCGGTTGGCCTTGAATGTATGGCAAAAGGCCCCCCTTTTCCCCGGTAATTTTTCGTAAATTCGTTTTGGAAATTGGTTGTTTAATTTTAAAAGGTGTATCATCCCCGTGTTAGAGGGGAGGATTTAGGCGAAATTTATGTTTGTGAAAGTCCAAGTAGCCGAAAAAATGAAGCAAGTGTTGAAACAACATTTTTTTTCAAAACTACTGTACCGATCCGGCTGAAAGTTTCTGTGAACATTTTAAATCCCTTCCGGGCTCTGTTCCAAATTTCAGATCGAACAGATTTGAAATGGCGAAATGCCAGCGTGACCTTTTATTGGGACCCCTTTCCACTTTTATTTCCACCCATTCGAGCGAACCAAAATTTTGCAGATTGATCGCGGCAAATCGGCAGTCTCCAGCCCGGCAGACGCCCCGTGGAGGATGGGGTAAGCCAAGCGGTGCTTTTGAATCGTCGGGGGGGGGGGGGTGACTCCTTTCCGTATAGCTTATCGAAATAGAGGGTATTTCCATTCTTTTTGTACTAAACTCAAAAACACAAAACTTTATATTAAAAAAATCATATTTTTTTAGATTTAAAAAAGACGGTTAAAGTGCTTGTTATTACATTACTTGGCATACATAGATGTATAGGAGATAAATTTAATTTACTTTTATAGCAACTGAAAAAATAGAAAATTCCCTAGTTTCCCAAACCGATCTCCGCAAATTTCAGGAAACCGCCAGGCTTTCGGAGGTGACTGGGACGGCGCAGGCTTCGACGATGGTTGGGGTGTCGGAGGCGCTGGATGGGGATGGGGAGGCTGGGGACGAAGGCGACGAGACGTCGGGAACACCACTTCACCCGAGAACTAAATATCCTAAAACGAGTCGACCATTTACTGTCACACAGCTAGCTTCAACAATACTCTAGTCAAAATGGTCTTTATCCGTACAATTCAGAAACAAATGTGTAAACAATAAACAACTTTGTGGAATACGGCGAGTAACACTCAACGAGTAGCTCTATTCAAGTTTCAATGAAAGCGATTCGTCGCCACCCTTCACGAGCTTTGGCACGCTGATCGAGCGAATTATCTAGAGAGAGAAAAATTGTTTTCAAGAATTGAGAGGTCACCTGTTTGGCCACTTCTGCGATGATTTGCTGCGTCTTGCTGGCTATGCAGTCTTCCTTCTTGAGGATGCGCTCGGCAAGTAGGACATCACCGCAATGCACAACAAGCTTCTGCTCCCATCGCTAAATAAATAGTTGTTCTAGTCCTCAACTCCAACAAGTTGCCCCTTTTGGTGATATTAGGGCTTTGTGATGTGGTAAAGCCTACAAAATTTTGAGAAAAACTGCAAACAAGCGAGGAAAATTATCAACCTGCAAAGTTTTCGACAAAATCGCAAAATTTCTCCCAGATTCTAATAATTCGACAATTCTTTAATGGTGGGAACTGTTGAGAATCTGAAGCGCTAGCGAATGAGCTATTTCACATCACCAAACCCCCATATCACCCAGAAACGAATCCTAGACGGAAAATACCTTGGTCGGCTGCATGTCGTGTTTCATCGCAAGTCCGTGATAGGCCATCGCTTCGGATAAATTAGCCATCGATGGCGCTTTCCCATTCATATGCCTTGACACCCTCGTAAAACGGCGGCAGATCGAATCTTCATAACAGTCATATGGCCCCTAAAAGATTTCAAAATCACAAAAATCAAAAGCCACGCTTACCCGAACATTTGGCGGCTCACCGAAGAACAATTCTTTTTCAACGACGCTCATACTCTCCGCCTGGGCAATCGCTTCTACCACCGTCGAGATCATTTCCTCTTTACGGTCAAAACCCTCGCGCGAGAACCTGAACACTGAGTTCATAGAATTTGCAAAATTCTCACTTTCTCTTGCAAATCAAATGATCATTCATACGCAATTCGGCGCCATCAATTTTGTCCACATATTGCCATTGCATCTGTTGGCGTGCTAGACTCGAATCGTAAAGGAAACCGCTGGCTAAACGAACCGCAAGCCGTGTTCAACTTTTGCAGAGGTGTGCTGTGCAGGTCGGCGATTTGGAGGTGGGCCCTTAGTTGGATCAGCTTGTCCTCGAAAGGAGTTCTATTCGCCTTTCGCTGCTCGACGGTCGGTCTTCGCTCCGCCTAAATTTAGCTTTGTACAGTGCAGACTTGGTGCTGTTTACCTCTGTCTGCTCGCGGATTTCGTTCGCGTGCTTTCGTCCAACACTCGCCTTCACAAATGCCCGTTCATTTTTCAGCCGACGCGCCTTGTCCATGATTCCTGCGCCAAGCTCCCTAGAATATATAAATCAAAATGCCTGAAAAATTTACTTGATTTTCTCCATGACGCCTGGGTTATATTCGCAGCCGATCATATTGACGTTGATAAACACTTGAGACAGACATCGCAGATTTTCTCTAAAAATCGTTGATGAACGAGCGGGGAAAACTTACAACGGGAGATCATTCCAGTGGCTTTCCAAGAATGTCCTGCGCGCGTGCCATACCTACAAAGCATACCAGAGGCTAGAAACGGCTTACCTGGTCATTTTCCCAGGTCTTCCGCTCAGCTTCTAGGTCCGAAATTTTTGGCTTCTTTGCCGATGGCTCATCGTCCGACATCCCTACATCCCCCCAAATTTAATAATTTCGTCTATCATACGTGAAGGATTAATGGAAAACTAAACCCCGACTTTGAATTTCTACTAACAAGTGTCGGTGCCATAAGCGTAAGTTTATTAGCCGTTCACAAAGAAACGCAACAACATTCGAATTGTAACAATTATACACCCAATTCACCCGTCAGTACAACATAAATGAAGACAAGGAAAAGCCCGATCGGGAATGAGAGCAGGAACCAATAAGATATGAAAACAACTGGGTATAACATGGCTATCAATAGCAGAACGCGCGGTGACGCCAAAAATCGTAGATTGAGTATGGCCGGGCAGACGGGCATCGTTTCTCGGAAATAGGGTGCCGCCTGAGAAGGGTGGGGCCGTGGTGCGTCGAGTAGGGCGCGGGCTAATGCACCTGAAAAGACATTAATGAGGTGGAGATTGTTATTACCTATCACCGATTCGTCATCGTAGGCAGCTGCAAGTGTTTGAATTGGCCCGAGTCGCGATATCTTGAACGACAGTGCAGTCAACAAACGAGCCAGCCACGCGATTTCATCTAAAATAGAGTTCTTTAGGAGATAAAATTTGCGAATTAAATCAAATCAGGCTGGCCGTAACGCCATTCGGCCGACACCATTGTATAGTGTTCCAACACTTTCCTTAGGCAATTGTTAAAAAGGGGGGGGGGGACCCCACCCCCCCCGCCCGGGGGGGGGAAGGCCCCCCCCCCCCCCCCCCCCCCCCCCCCCCCCCCCGCCCCGCCCCCCCCCCCCCCCCCCCCGGGGGCCCCCCAACCCCCCCCCCCTCTCAAACGATTCGAAGCCAAAAATTAAAAAAAAGAAATTTCAGAACATTTGAAAAGCATCGAACTCTTGGCCTTTTCGGGTCAAAGCTACTAATTTTATGAGCAAAAATTAATTTTTCGTTTTTGTACTCATGAATGCGCCCACCCTTCGAATGCTAAAGAACCAAAACAAATATAACAACCGTTTAAAAAAATTACTATTTCGACGAAGAATTGGCGGAATCGTTGCTGTACAGGAATGGAAGTCGAACCAGCGCTCACGACCCAAAACCTAGACACCAGCGTTGAGAGAATGGATATGCACCTAACCTGCTTGCGTCCCTCTGGAGTTAGCACCATGATTCCTGTATACGGGTCTTTTTCGTGGTCTGGTAGCCGCCAAGTCCTTGATCGTGGCGTGGTGTACAACAAATTAGTCACGGTGAAGTTGGCCGCCGAAGTGCATGGAGTTACTGTAAATAATCGGGGTTTTTAGGAAATATTAATTAGACCCGTAAAAGGCAATTAAAACATACCGCTTTCGGCGAGTGTGCCCAGCGGCAGATTTTGTTCAGCTTCCAGCAATATATCGTCCAGCTTCATCACTTCTACCCTCAAAAGGTCTGCCTGGGATTTTTCAGAAGTAGACGAGAGAGCATTGCGCAACCACGAATTATTAAGTGACTAAAAAGACCGTTCAATGAAAGCAACAGATTCTCTACAGTTTCGTGAAGCTCTTCAATTTCTTCTTTCCTTCTAGCACGTAATCGGCGGAAATCATCGACGACTTCAATGATCTTCCCAACTGGATCGACGCCGAGTAGTCTAAATAAATAATTTTGTTTTCGAAATTGCTACCTACTCCAAAGCTGTGGACATCGGTGGCCTCCAAGCCCATTCGAAGATGCCCTTCAGAACACGCTCATGCTCAACGCCAACATTAAGCTCACGAATTCTAAAAATAACGATTTTTAGAAATTGGTCTGATAGTCAAAATATTTTATTTTTGAAAACCAGATTGTAAGTTACCTGCGCAATATTTTCCCTAGTAATACGGTGTAGAACCGCTCGTTGCTGAACACAAACTGAGTGTAGGGCTCCAAGCTGCAGCCGTATTCGCAATTTCCGAGGAGGTATCGCCAAGGCCGGCACCAGGTTAGCCAGATATCTTAAAAAATTCGAATTGACAACGTAGATATACAAACCAATCAAGGAAGAAAACATCGTCGCGGATGGACAATTATCCATTGATTCTTTCAAAAAATTGTAAAGGTACGACTGGAAAGACGGGCGTACATGGACGGATGCCTAAAATTCCAAAATGTTTAGAAAACATTATTATACCTTCAGAGCAGTCAATTCGGGATCTGTTCGACCGTTGAGGCAAAATGTGTGAAAATGCTTGCAGATCAGCCGAATTACCGAGATCCTAACGGGGGAAAGATATTTTGAAAAGTATGATCCCGGTTACTTGATGTTGGAAGGGAACGTCTTCGTCGAGCACAGCGCAATCATGAAGCGACAGAGTAAGTGAATAAATTTTGGTCGAAGAGCTTGGTCGGGCTCCTGCACTCTGGAGGTCACCTCTAGAAATCAAAATATTTCAAAAGTAAGATTTCAAACCGGTGAAATGCTTGTTGAGTATAGGAGAATCAGGAAGGAATAGGTTCAGGGGCGTCTTGATGCGATAACTGATGATTTGTGGAGGACTGGCTTGATCGAAGGCCGGCTTCGCAAGTTCGTCGACGGGCAGAAGATTGTTGATCCAATCCTCAATGCATGCCGTCAATACTAAAAACATCAATTGTCTTTGCGAAGAATTTACCTGTTGCTTCTCCGCAGTCAGAACTCCTGTCCAGGTGGTCGCTGACGCTATTCCAAACGGTATCGGCGAGCTCGAGATCGCCATTTTTCAATGTCTGAATCCGTGTAATAAATTTCTGACGGCAAACTCCTTACTTCAAAGAAAAATGAGCCAGAATGTAGAACGGAATACACATCGTGGTAACCCTCATCCATTCCATAACCTTTGTTCACACGGCATAAATCGATGGCAGGATCAGACAACAAGTTTCGGACCACATCCTAAAGATGCTTGAGGATTTTCCACAGTCAAACCTGGACAATTCGTGTATTTTCTAGTTTGCCTCGCGAGTGAAATTCTTGGCAAACGTTACGCACTCGGCCCGACTCGTTATCAAAGGACGAATACATCGTCTATGACAGCAAGTCGGAGAATAAATCTCAAGCGTTGAACAGTTCGCCTAAAAAATACATTATCGATATTGACAAGTTCTCGAAATCATGTATGTTTCGTGGGGACCGACACGTTCGCATCGCATTCAAACAGTTTTAAATAGTTTATGATCTCCAACAAAAAAAAAACACAGAAAAATTCAGAGCAATCACAGAAACAGTCGATGGCCACAGTAATGAAAACCTAACGCCGAGCATATTTAATTTTGTCGCGTTTCCTTCCCTTCCGATCGTCCATGTCTTCGCCTTCAGGAGCCTCCGTCGGTGCGGTAGCCCATGGGATCAGGAATTTGAAGATGATCTAAAACCAGACTAAAAGCAGGCTGAGCAGAAATACCATATATCCGCCATATCCAGGGAAAGCCAGCAAGATCAGATGCGCGTAGCCTGTGTACAACGAGAGCAGCTGAAATTTCTTTTTTTTGTGTCGTGTAAAAACGCTCACCTGAACTATCGTGGTCAGAATTATGATGTCCTTGCAATATTCACCGAAGGCGCTTGGGTCGTTGAGATCAAGGCCCGCATCCAAAACGTGCCTAGATAAATCCGTTAAATCAGATCGTCAAAACCAAAATTACCCCCGTTCATCAAGCGCTGCCTTAGCCATCGATCGCATCAGCAGAATAGCGCATAGTTGAATAAACGCCGAGACGCCCCACCACACCCATTCGTTTGTCGTGACAGTCCAGAGCACAAGCCCGAGCACGAGGTAGAGGCCCTATAAAAGTTTTTTCTAGTCGTGAAGAGGAAGCCAAGAGCCAGAACCACTTTCACTACTCACACTAGACACCAGCGCTGCCAATCCGTACTGCTGCAGGGTTGCCCTATTTTCTTGGTATATTTCCTTCTGCCCTTTCGTCCCTTGTTTCCCCATTTCTAAAAACTATTTGAACATTTGACCAAAAATTTTCCTAGATATACGTAATCCCGCTACGACGGATCCATTTCAATCAAACAATCTAGATGCTGAAGTCTTTATCGATAAGAGTTCGGCGAAAATCGGAAACAAATAATGGCAGGAAAACATACGAACATAACCGGCATAGCAACTCGTGTTCCCGGGTTTCACAGAAGCGGATAACTAGATTTTCGACACACGAGCACTAGAGAAAACAAAGCGTAAAACAATATAAAAGGCGCCTAGTTGTTATGGAGCACAAGGCGGAAGATTTCGTTGCCGATGAAGAAGGAGCCAGCGTTTGGTCGTAGGATGAAAAGTTGGTTGTAGGATTGGATCGGATCTTCGTCGGTCTAAACAAAAGTTATAGATACAAAAAGACAAGCTACCTTTAGCTGTCCGAGGACCGACACCAAAATGGACCCATCGTAGAGGGTTGTGCATCAGTCTTCGTGATGGCCCGTTGGATTTGTCGGAAGGTCAAGCCCTAGAGCGAAAATTTAAGGGAAACAACAATTAATTACCGAGAATTTTTGGAGAATGGCGTCCCTGCCGCGGACCTGCACCCCTTCGAAGGTCATGTAGGAATTGTCTGGATCGTAGAGGTCGGCGAGCCCCTGCGCCCTCAGCTGCGGATCTTGGACGTCAAACTTCTGGTAGTAATGCCCGACAAAGGCATTGCCAATAGTCTCATACTCCATGTTGAAAGACATGCTCTAAAAATAAAAAATAGAGACGGCCGTAAAATATGTAAAAAATGTAGGAAAACGTGAATAAAATCTTATTTTTATTGTCATAAAAGGATATGGGTCAAGATTCGTAAGCGTAGGTAAATGGGCGCCAATGAGTTGAACGTGTGCGCTCGTCGCCCGCCCCGCACCCCGACTGCACATTCAAAAAGATGGCCTAAACAGCCGGGGGAGCCCGCCACTTGCATCACCAACACGCAAAAATGACTATAAAAAGGGGTATAACAAGCTTTTCAACTAGTTGTTTCGTAACAAGGTTTCGATGATTTTTTTCACCATATTTTCTTTTCGGTGAAAAAATTTTCTTTTTTACTAAAATTCAGAATTTTTGTGAAAAATGCTGAAACAGATGTACGTTACAATTCCCTAAACAAAAAGCATCGCTAGGAGTGTTGTGTAGCATGGAATAAATATTGATTTATTTTTATTTTTATTTTTATTTACTCTTCTTTCCAATTTGTTTATTGTAGCTTATTACCCTACGTTTTTCAGATGGCGGAGTCGAAGGCTGTCGAGCTAACGGCAGCTGACCAGGAACGCCAGGAGTTAATCACCAGAAATCTGCAGGTAAGCTGTTTTCTCTATATATCAAACTTCTTTGTTTTAGGAAGTATTGGGCGGCGACAAGTTGAAGGAGCAACTCGCGAAAGGCAAAAATATCCATGTCTACTGGGGCACAGCCACCACTGGAAAGCCACACGTCGGATACCTGGTCCCAATGCGCAAGATTGCCGATTTTCTGCAAGCGGATATTCGGGTAGGTAGCTCAACGAGTCCTGCAATTCCTTTAGGTGACAATTCTGTTCGCTGATCTGCACGCGTTCTTGGACAACATGAAGAGCACGTGGGAGTTGCTGGAGAACCGCGTCATCTACTACCAGCACGTGATCAAGGCTCTCCTCCAGTCTCTTGGCGTGCCGATCGAGAAGCTGCACTTTGTTCGGGGCACGGAGTACCAATTATCCAAGTGAGGGATCTATCAGTGGTGAAAAATCGGGCGGGCGAGCATTTTTTGGAGAATTCAGATCTTTAGCGAGCTTTTCATTTTGGTAGCTGGACATATATCTTATTGGATTGATCTGCTTTTTTTTGAAAATATGACTTTTCGAAGATATGACGACGCAAAAATGCCGTTTCGACTATTGAGAAAGTGATTTTCAAAATTATAAATTTCGAAAACCTGTATGAAAATCTAAAAACGATTTTTAGAGAGTACACCTTTGATATTCTTCGCCTTTGCGGTCAAGTCACGCAGCGTTATGCCTTGAAAGCCGGTGCCGAGGTTGTCAAACAAGTAAGTCCTTTCACGCCAAGTTTTATTGAACCTCTAGGTTGATTCTCCGCTTCTTTCCGGTTTGCTCTATCCCCTACTTCAAGCGCTGGATGAACAGTATTTGAAGGTAGTGAGAAACGACCGGATATTGATTTCATTTTTAGGTGGATGGTCAATTCGGCGGCGTCGATCAACGAAAAATCTTTATCCTGGCTGAGGAGCAGCTTCCTAAGCTGAAACTTGGCAAGCGGTGGCATTTGATGAATCCGATGGTTCCTGGCCTGACCGGATCCAAGATGAGCAGGTAAATTGGTTCTCTAGTTTCTTACCTTAGCTATTTTTCTAGTTCCGAGGAAAATTCTAAAATCGATCTGCTCGATGCCGAGTCAATTGTGCGTAAGAAGATCTCTGGAGCGGCATGTGAACTCGGGGCTGATGATAACGGCGTCTTGTCCTTCTACCAGCACGTGTTGCTGCCAATCAAGTTGCCGGCGCCCGTTTCTTTGGCCGGAAAGTAAGCGCTCTTCAACGATACCTTTTAATCGATTTTTAGGGAATACCATTCATTTGCCGAGATCAAGGCAGCATTCGAGGCGCAAGAGGTATCGGCAGATGCGCTGAAAGATTACTTATCGACATTCCTGAGTGACCTGCTCACAGAGGTGATTTCGATTGTATTTTGTTTTTAACATTTTTAGGTGCAAGCCAAGTGCAAGACTCCCGAGATTGAGACTGTTTTGCAAAAAGGATATCAGGCCGTTCCGGAAGGAAGGTAGTCAAAATACCAGAATTTTTTGATGTGAGATTGCTTTTAGGTAGCCGAGGTGGATAATACGGATGTGAAATTGTCGGATCAAGGCGAAGCAGCTTATTCCAAAGTTGTTTCGAATTTTAAGGTGCTTTTCCTGTATTTCGTGCGAAAAGTTTTTTTAGTTATCCGGCTCGACGACAGGGCTAAGGAAACGGCTTGCTGGTGGTGAGCCAATCAAGCTCGTTGTGCCGGTATTTTGCAAGGGCCGTTTCCATCTCGGCTACTTGGCCCCGCTGCTCCACATAAAGGTTGATTTTTTCGAGAGGGCCTTATTTTTTTCCAGAAATTGCTCTCCTCCGGTCTGAACCTCGAGTCAACGCTGCTGTTGGTCGATTTGATTGCCTTTTTGGATAGCGAGAAAGTTTGTTCTTTTACAATTTGTCTATTTAATTTTTAGGTGTCTTGGGCAGCCCGTGACGGCCGTGCTGCATACTTTAAATCGACGCTTCAAAAGGTGCTAGAGATCCTGGGATTGGAAGGAAAAGTGAAGATTGAGCGCTCGGCCGAAGATGCAAACAATTTTTCAAAGTACTAATTTCTGCAAAAATATTACTGAGATTTTTAGGGAATACGTGCTCGAAATGTACAAGATGGCGTCGGTCGTCACCAGGGATGAGACGGATATTACGGAGGATACTTTGCTTGCAGGAAACTTGGTGAGTTTTGGAAAATGAGTTTTTGACCATTTTCAGATCCCACTGATCTATGCTCTTGACGTTTACTACTCTGGCGCTGATGCTGTACTGATTGGGGAGGACGAGGAGAAGCTTGCCCATCTTGCTGAAAAGGCATAAAAACGTTACAAAAGTCTAAAAAAACATTATTTTAGCTCTGGTCGAACGCGCTGGGCGTGGCTGGTCCATCACAGCTTCTTCACCAATGCGTCATTGGAATGGACGAGTCGAAAATGTCTGCCAAGACGCCTGAGGGACATATTGATCCTTCTGACACTGCCAAACAGGTATTCTCACATATTCTATCGAGAACCCCGTTTAGATCAAAACAAAAATCGCACGCTCGTTTTGTGAACCCCAAAACGTCAGCCGGAACGTGGCGCTGGAGCTGTCGCGTCAACTCGTCTTCCCGTTGCTCGACGGACAAGGTAGCTTTTTTCATACGCTATTTAGTCTTTATCGAATACTATATTATTGTATCCGATTAAATAGCAAGAATATGTTATTAATATTTGCAATCCCACTGTTCAATAAATTATATGTTTAGCTCTGGAAATCACCCGCACACCCGAGAATGGCGGAAGCGTTAGCATCGAAAACTATGAAGGACTGGTGAAAGAATTTGAGGTTTGCCGATTGGCTCTTTCAAAGCAGCCTAATTTTGCAGGTCGGTAGTAATCCTCAATTTCCCCTCCATCCGGCTGACCTGAAATCGGCGGTGTCCGGTGTAGTCAATAAGTAAGTCATTCCCCGGTTACTCCTATGTTTTTTTCTTTAGATTTTGCGATGAATTGCGCCCGGTCATTACCCCCGCAATCTTGGCTGCCGCATTCCCGGTGAACAAGGGCGGCAAAGGAGGAAAGAAGAAATAAAAATTTTTGTGTTCTGTTGCGTTTAAGCTTTATAACATGTTTTCTAAGTCAACTGCGTTGATAATTATCGCCCTGTGATTTTTATGATTTTTGAATGGGTGCCCACGTTGTTTGTTTAGGCATCGAATAATAAAAGTGTTGCTTTCTGAAATTTGTTGCATTTTCCGGTAATCTTCGCCTAGTTACTGTGCAAATAGTGTTAGCCGTTTTATTTCAGTAATATTTTTTCTCTAATATTTTTTAACAAGTTTAGGCTGCTATACAGTTGATTATTTTTAACAAGTTATTTTAGGCATGGACGGGTGTTCGGGTAGTGGTGAGCAGCTAGGCACGGCTTTGGTTGGTTAGAGGTTCCACATCTACTTCTTTTTTTAGCAACAACCCAGCCAGTCCATGCCGCGGGTGAGTTCTCTACAGTCGCTAGATGCTTCTACAAATTCATTTGGAGGTAGGACAATTCACCGACTTCATAAAAATGCTTTTTTTGCGGATTATGGTACTCCTCCGTCTTCTCAGGGACGTTATTCGCAAGGTACACAATTTATCATGAATCTTACAGCCGTTGATTTATATAGATAATGAAGTAGCTGAACCAGCGCATCCTCCAGTACAATTCTTTTTAAAAGCAACCCCGCCGGTTTGTCTTGTTTTTGCAACACTTCATGCATTTTGATTCAGGAAAGCAGAACCAAGAAGCGTGCGCATGTTATCAATAGCAATACCCCTTCTCCAAGCACACGCGAATCTCCACGATCTCCAAAGAAAAAGGTGCTCTTCAGTTAAAACATAACGCTCTCTGTTCTTTAGCTCCAGAAGCAGGCGTCGCCAAAGCAGTATTTCTCGAAAAAGGTATTTTTATTAAGACGTTGCAAGATTTTCTTAGAATAATAACTCGTTTCCACAAGCAAGCGGCAGTCAGTTCGATTACGGACAATGCACACCGGAACCTCCAAGAGAGGAAGCTATGCCGAAATTTTCGACGCCCAAATGGGATCCGACGGCTACACCCACACGAAGGTGAATTCTTTTCTTGATTACCGTTATCATATTATTTTTAGCACCCTCCGGAAGACCCCTCGGACAGCGGAGAGTACGGCCTCTGGTCGGCGGCTATCTTGGCGTGAAATTTCCGTCTACTATTTCGACCGTGCACAGGGATTTGAAACGGTACCACACGAAGGCGAGCTGGCTTTAGGTAATTTTCTTCCCCAGGCGAAAACCAACGAGTTTCAGGCATGCAAGATCAGCATCACACTGAACGTTCGTTTAAACTCAACAGCAAGGGACAACCTTTTATCGGAATCGATGATGACGTGCGTGATTGAAGGTTTTGTGCAAAGGTTTTGCAGACGGGCGATCTCTCTTCTGGGGAAGAAGAGCCGATGGCTGTCGAGAAGCACTCGGCTCGTCACATTCACAACATGTCTCGACAACAAATTGCGAAGGTGTTGAAACGAGCCGGTGTCGTTGTTGTGAGGGTAAGTCCAGCTCTTGGGAATCACTGTTTTCCTTTCCTTTTTCTAGAGCGGAGAGAATGAACTCGAGCAACTGAGGATAAGCCGTCGATCGGCCGGCTGCGGTTGCCCGGATGGAATCTGTTTGCCGGAGACTTGCCAATGTGCGCGGGATGGAATAAAATGTCAAGTAAGGCTCATCTCCCCAAAATAACCCTTATTTAGTGGGATGGACATGGCCAGACTTACGGTCCCTGCAGCTGCGTCGATGAATTCTGTTGTGAAAATCCTCTCGGTCGCGTTGAATACAATCAGTACATGGCGCCGTCGATTTCTGAACTTTCTGGTTTTTAGGGAAAAAGTCGCCGCGCATCACGTGGAGACGAGGCAGCGATGGAGGGATTATACGCGGACAGTAGGGAGTCTTTCCAAAAGGCTGACGCCGTCTTTTAGGGAATTTACAAAGCACCAACGCGCATTCGTCTGGATAGCGGGGAGGCTAATTCAACGTATTGCGATACGCCGCCGGCGAGCTGCAGTCGAGCTGAGGCTCCCGTGCCCGTCCCGCAACCTCTGGTATGTAAATTTAAATTCTTCTTTTTAAACGCGCGCCTTTTTTTAAAGTCCAAATTAGCATTTTTGCGGAACGAATCGATTGGCCGAAAAACTAAGAGCGTTGCCTCGGCGTGCACAAGCCGATTGCGTACGAAAAAAGCAAGCAAGCTCCAACGTTTTCACTTCCAGACCGGGGCTAAAGAAATACCGCTAAAAGCCCTTCTATAAATAGCATTTTTCAGGATGTTGTCCTACCCACCACCGCCCCAGCCTCGACCCCGAAGCTTCCCCCTTCGCCTCGAAAAACGTTCGCTAAGGTACTGTACGATTGGTGGAATCGTTCGTAGCTTGTCCATGTCCTGTTTTTGTTGTTATAATAAATGTGCATCATGTCTGCCTCGTTTTGAGCTTTTCGGTTCTCCCTGGATTGTTCTACGTTTTAAGACACCGCTGACCCCTACCCGTCGTCAACCCGTCCGTGCCACTTCTTTATCCCGTCTTCCCACACCGACTAAGCCCGTAGAGCTCGACGACATCCCATTAAAGCAGAGGTAGTCGTTATAAAAGTACAACTAACAAAGCCAGATGGAATGTTGATCGTAATCATCGCATAGGAATTTTATGCCGAAACCTCTAATTGAATAAGTTATATTGTAAAATTCAGGCTACGCCGCTCGAATTCCGCAAATGCCCTCGAGAAAATGGAAGCTGAACCAAAGACGCCCAGGTAATAAAGCACTGCCGCAAGACAAACCTTTTCAGGATGCGTCGCTCTTCCTCGCTGCCCCGTGTCCAGCCTTCCTTCACATCTCTACCACCCGCCACCAGCATTGGTGAGTCTCGCTCCAATAGTCGAAAAATTTACTTTAGCAGATGCGGCCAGTGGATCTGCCCTATTTGTGAAGCCGTTAATGGGCACGCCGACGGCTCCGCGGCTACCGTTAAATCGGGTCTCCTCTGCGGCTCGTCTAAGGCCGCAAATTCACACCACACCCTCGTATCAACAGATTCAAGCCGGTCAAGTTGAAGAGATCAATGTGAGGACAGTGACTGGGTGTTTACACTGTTTCAGCGTGCCAATATTCCATCACCGCCCGCGGTTTGCATCAGCCCGGATGAAGATTCTAGTAGGCCAATGCCATTGCCACGATTTCCCGTGACCCCGGTCTACCAACGCTTAAAGCCAAGGTTAGCACAGTTTTTTCGGACCGTTATACTCGGTTTAGCCTGTTAAAATCTGCCGCGTCGACTGTTCAGCTGCAACCATTTCTTCCGGATAATAATAGCCAGGCCAGGTTAGCCAGACCGGCGTTCTTGTTTCAATCACCCGCTTCAGGCTCACTCCATCCCGCTCAAGTGCCTGCTTGCGTCCACTCGCCACGATCGCCCGACCATTTATTGGATCTCCCAGGGGGTACTTGATATCTTCTGGCCCTCCAATTTTGATGTTCAGTTTGACGCCCTCAAAATCAACCCTACAACTTCCACGCCGTGTATTGCCGCGAACCGATGATGAAAACAAGGAAATGGCTTTTGACAACAATTGGTCAAAAGGTGACGCTCAAACCAATAACGACAATTCCTTTAGGTCCACCATCGCCTCGAAAATTCCCGAAAACAGATTCATTTCTGTGAGCCAACAACCAACCAGAAATCGATCTGCACCAGTTACAACGTTTCTGCGGGTCTGTGCTAATAAATTTTATATGCCAAACTACGGAAAATTTATCGCATTGATGATTTGCACATATTACATTTACACACACATGATTTCAACTAGTTACAAATTGGGTGCGCATATTCAGTGAGGGTTAAACATTTATCACAATCCCATGCACCCCTTACAGAAAAAACCCGTAGAAAGCGAAGTGAAACGACAATCGAGTTAAAAGCTTATTAAAGGGGCGGGCCAAGTGATTTTCCGGTCCTTCCGCTTGAGGCGCTATCGAGGATGAACGTGGCGTCCTCTTGACCGACTGTGAAGGTCCCGTTCAGGCTGGCAGCGGTGTCCTCTTCGCATTTCAGAAAGGTCACATTTTGGGGATCCTCGTTTTCCTAAATTTGAACATATGCTATTCAAAGGATAAATTACCGGCCCAAGTGGAGGCTTGTCCCATCTCTGCGAATAGCGATTGCCTTTTGTGATTGGAGAAGGCATCGTGAACCTTGAGCCGGAATTCACAGTTTGACCCACCTTGCGTTTGGATTGTTGCTGAAAAAAAATGGCTAGATAACATCATCGGAGCCTTACTTCTTGTGGAGATTGAAGGTCCATGACCTTGGACCGCAAAGAGTTGAACTGGTTAGAAATCGCCTGGATGGTCTGGAACTGCTCGGCCGTTATCATGGCAGCATCCTCCTTGGCCGGGCCAATCAGTTCGGTTAGCTGAATATTGATCAATACCCGAAAAAGGCATCTACGTACCTGGTTGGCCAGCTCATTCTGCAGATAATCCATGCGGTTGATCAACTCGGCTTGTTGCATTTCAATTTGTCGGAATTCTTCAGCCCTTTGCTCCTCGAGCGCTTTGTTCGATTCGGCCTTTGCCTTGATTTCGGAATTTTCTTTCTCCTTGTCGAGGGCGGCAGTGATTTCAGCAATATGCATTTCGAAGAGCGCACGCAACACCACCTTTCCATCCGAATTCGAGGTGAGCTAAAAAGGGACAGCATACAACGAAAGTCGGATCACTGAACCTTTCCACAGAGAACTTCAAAGCGTGCCTCCGGGTCGATTTTGCTGCTGTCTTCTTGGAGCTCTTCGATCTGGAGTTGGCTAAAAATTTCAGATAATGGCCAAGAGAGAATAAGTACCAGTTATCGATTTCTTTGCGGATTTCCATAGCCTCTTCCTCCAGCAATCGCTTCGTCTCCTCGATATCATCTTGCACAGACTCGCCGTCAATACCGGTACGACGCTAAAAGTGACAAGAATATAAACGACAGAGTTCCATAGATTGGGACACCCACGCAAGCCGCACAAAAAGGAACCTGCTTGCAAAGAGAGAGCAAATTAATTGCCGAGTGGACAAGCGAAGAACCGTCGTCCTTGGAAAAAAACAGGTCAAAGAAGCAAGGATGGGCAGAATTTCAAACATCAAAAATCATAACCAACGATACCTTCTTTGTTGGCTGGCCACTCTGGCAACTGCTTAGCTGGGCATTGACCCCGGCGAGCTTTTTGGCAAGCTGCTTGCGCATTTCTCGGAGATTGGCGAGGTTGAGCTTGACCTCTTGCGATGTTCTTAGCAGAGAAACTTCTTCTTCGACCATGTGCTAAAAAGTACTTGAACTGAGCACCAATTTCGACATACCGTGAGCTGTTCCTGGCTGAGCTTTCCGTTGTGCTTGCGAGTGCTACTTTGCATCAGCTGCTCTTGCAGACGTTTGTTGCTGCTGATGGCCTCTTGGTACTTTTTGCGATAAACGTCTAGTTGCAGCGTCAGGGTTCTCTTGGTGCGCACGGCTTCCATTTCGATCTTCTTTTCCTGGAAATCAATCGTAAAAACAGACTGCCGCAAATTCACCTTGTTCTTCATGACCATCATTTGACGGTCCTGCTTGGCCCGCCAGATGCGGTGCTTCTCCGACTCGGCACGGATTTGCTTCAAGAGTTGGACACGAGAGATCTTCAATTGATCAATCTCAGAGCGCATGCGTTCCGTGTTCTTCTCGTTTTGCTGCTTGAACTGCTCTAGACGACGGATATCTTGCAGCTTCTTTTTGTATGTGGCCATCTCCTTCTCCAACTCTTGCAGTTTCTTTCGTCGCTCCTCTGCCAACCTATATTACGAAAATTAAAAAAAGTTCGACTAGTTACTTGTTTGTCTTGCTGGTCTTGCGTAGTTCATCAGCCAAAAGAGCTTTCTCCTTCTCGATGGCTGTGATTTTCTCTTGCAACTCGTTGACGGCTTGCTAAAATCAGAGTCGAGCAAGAAACACCTGATTACCTGATGCTGCTGTTGGAGGTCTTCCAATCGCGAGTCGGACTTATTTGTGTTGGCGAGAATGCGCTCTTTCTCCCGAATAGCATCCAGCAGGCATTCCAGGTTGGTGTCCATAGTATGGCATTTCTTCTTGTATGCTTGCTCGGTGTCTTCTCCATCTTCGTCTTCAGTGTCTTCTTCCATCAGAACGTCTTCTTTGGCATCGTCCTCCTCTTGGCCCTTCTAAATCAACTTTTTTTCAGAAATCTGTAGCCTACAAATTTCGTCAATAGGTCGGTGATCAGCACCAGCTTCTCTTCCGGCGGAGTAGTCCCCTCCAAGACCACCTCGATTTCGTTGGCAAAAGCGTCGGCCCGTTCCTCGATCTGAAGAACGTAAATTGCTAGAAACTCTTGAATTACCTTATAAACATTTGCCGCGTAGGTAATCTTTTGTTCGGTCAACTCCAAGCATTTCTTCTCGAGCATCTCGGCCTTCTCCTTGTACTCGGCTAGAATATTCTCATTGCCAGCCGAAGAGATCGCGAGCGGCCCGGTAGTAGACTGTGAACGCAGCACCGTGTTCTCGTGGCGCAATTGCAGTAGCTAAGACAAAGTTGAAAAATTAAGAAATGTATCATACCTGATCACGCAGTCCTTTGATCATTGCCTCACCGGCGTCGGCGTTCACAACAGCCTTATTCTTGATCTTCTTGGCGCGGTCAGCATAATAGAGGGTGGATAAAGTCTCCTCGCCGTTGGTGTCGGCTGGCGAGACGCAGGCAATCATCACGGTGCACGAATTGCCACCGAGGGAATCTAGAAATGAAATTAGGGACCAAGCGCTCTATACCTTGCAAAATGCGAGTGATCTTCGAATCCCTGTACGGGATATGCTTGAGGCCATCCGAAAGCGCGCTGATGACGTTGCCGAGGGCGAGTAGACCCTCATTAATTTTGATGCCCTCCTTCTTGCATTCTCCCTCGGCTTGCGTTTTCTTCAGCCTCTCAGAGCCGGCGAGGTCCACCAGATGGAATTTGGCCTCGAAGCTGCATTCACTAAAAGCAAAAAAAATAATATGAAAAAGGCCATGTATTACTCTTCATCGACAGCTGTTTTCTGAAGGGAGACGGTGAAAATGGCGTGGGACCGTGAAGACTGTGCGTTCATAGCCGTCGTTCCTTTGCGCCGAGCTTGACAGCCCCTCTCCATCGCGGCCATCGTCTCGGTCAGGCTGCGAACCTTCACAGACGAAAGGCCTTGCACGAAGAAGCCAGTCTCCTTGCTCTCGCGAAGCTGCAGCGGGCCCTTCTGCGCGGCAAGCAGGTCAGCGACTTCTTCTTGGTAGACTTCTAGCATGCTCACGTTGACGAGGAAGCTGGCTGGACAACCAGACTCTTCGATACTCTGCAAAACATCAAATTTTAAAAACCCAAATCAGAACTACCTGGAAGAGAGCAGCAATAAGGCGGGGGATGATGCCACGATTCTCGTTCTCGATTGTAGTTACAGACACCTCGGTACCCATCGTAAAGGTTTTTCCGGAGCCAGTCTGCCCGTAGGCAAGCATCGTGCAGTTATAGCCTGAAAATTATTTGAGGGCAATTGAAAACTACTTACCTTCCAGGAAACGCTGCAGGAGGGGCTCGGCAGTCCTTGTGTACACGTCATCCTGGCTTGATTCCGACGGGAACACATCGTCGAATGCAAACGTTTTGGCACCGATGCGAATGGACGTCTGATTCGTAGAGAGGACCACTTGCGCCGATTCCAGCAGCTCGCGGCTGTTGAGCGGCCTCACCCGTACATTCACCTGAATTTGCCATACAGATCTTATGTTAATGTCTGGAATCAGGAAAGACTCTTGAAGGGTACGACAAAACATAAACATACCTTGACGGGGTCCACTTTCGCGGGTTCAGTCATCCGTACCTCCTCGAAATGCAACCGTCGTCTGAAATGGTCGATTATCAGCCGCAAACAGGAAATGGAAGAGAAGAAAATGAAATTCAGAGATTCAAATCCTGGGGCTAGGCGCGCTCGGCGAAAGGGACAGTCTTTTTGTGCTTTTGTGGGGGACAGATTTCGAAAGGGGGGCGACGCTCTGCAACCAGCCGGGGATTGCCCGCAGTTAGTAGTCGAGCTGACGGGTGAGAACGCGACTCATTTGCGCTATACGAAAAGCTAACTAACGCCTCGAAAAGCAATGGTTTTTTGCTAGATAAGCGCGAAAAGCAATTTATCAAAGCCCCAAAAGAAGAATTACCAGCGCTTGGCCTAAAAGGAATGTAAAAAAGTGGTGTAAAAGGAAAATTCAAAATCAGAATCGGACCGTTCCGCGTGATTCCAAATGACGCTGCTCCCGTTGCGGGACCAGGACCGTTCGCGGCGGGACTAGGCTCGTCATTTGGAATCGCGCGGAACGGATGGGCTGGATTTCGGATTTTTGCGTATTCCGCCGGGGGGTCAGCTGTGGTTTTCTAAATTTCTGGTTTTGTATCAACAATGTGCAGGACCAAAATAAAACATTGCTATACAAACACCGCAGGGGTCTCAGGATCGTGCCACCGGAATAGGTGTTCATCCGCAGAACCCCTGCTAAAACTCGACTGCAGCCCAGCTGAAGGCGCGATGTCGGTGGAAAAACTCGAAAAAGTTAGCCGGTCTTACCACATAAAATATGCACACATACGAGGCATAACGGAAGTCAGATGATGTGCATGGCTTCCCCTAAATAAAATAGAACCCAGCGCCCGGAATAGCTAGTTCATATTATTTTTTAGTCCGACACTATTTAGACTTCTATTCGATGGAATCTTCAACTCGTCTCGGTAAGCCGCGCATCGTGCTGGGCAACATGGCAGCGCGGCCGTTTTTTAGCAGCAGGTGTCAATCCGAAGCCGTCAAAGTCGAACACGGGCGCCGCCGCCTTCAACATGAAGCGCTTCCTGGATCGTCACTTTGTTGAAATTAGAGCCGGGGTTTGTTTTTGTTGGCACACTTTATTCTTGGAGCTTTAACTTATTGTTAGTCCAGAAAATTCTTTAACATTTATCACAAACGATTTAGGCCGATCCGAAATCACTTTATTTAATTTCCATTCCAGATTCACCACATCCCCTACACCAAGGAAGAATTCGAGCACGTCAACCGGGAGGCCAAGTTGGTGCTGGGGAAAGAGCCGGGCTGCCTGGAAATATCTGGCCCGCTCCATATCGTCGGCGACATCCACGGCCAATACAACGATCTGGTCAACATCTTCATGACCCTCGGCCGTCCCCCGGCTACGCGCTACCTCTTTTTGGGTGAGCTTCTCGTTCTTGGTCTTGAATTTTCGTATTTTTTGTAGGTGACTACGTCGACCGGGGCTCGATGCAAGTGGAATGCATCATGTTACTGCTGAGCTATAAGGTATTTTCCTTATGCTGTATCCTACTAGGGCTGTTCTGCATTTTTTTTTGCACCTAGATGTATCCTTGACTTACCTTTGTATCTCGGTTCCCCGTCATGTTACAGGACTGTACAGTATACCAAAATAATCGGGAGAACAAGGCTAACCATTTGGTATACCTTACACACCTGTAGAACAACAGGGAGCGGAGATACAAAAGTTGGGCCCCGGCTGTTGGGGAGGTATCTGGAGTCTTATTTTCAAGCCGGGTTGTAAAGGATACTAAAATACTCGCTAGAGGAAGAGGCGAATTTTGTGTGTACTTTACAACCCTTTAGGCAAACGGGGAGCCGTGGTAAAACAGTTTTCGCGCTCATTCTCACCTATAGTAGCCTGCAAATTCCAGATCCACTACCCAGAGCACGTCTTCCTGCTACGCGGCAACCACGAGCTGGCCAGAATCAACAACACCTACGGATTCCTCCATTCCTGTCGACGACTCATCCCCAGCGATCCCAACTACGGCATCGAGGTCTGGAAGGAATTCCAGGTCAGTGTGCGTGCTTTTCCCTTCATACCCTCTTTCAGCGCACGTTCAACCTGTTATCGTTGTGCGCCCTCATCGACGGCAAGATTTTGTGCATGCATGGGGGGGATCTCGCCCGAGCTGAGCGGTCTCGACGATTTGCGCCAGTTGAAGGTAAACGCATTTTTATGCCCTAAAAATGGAAGATATTCAGAAACCCTTCAAAAACCCGGCACGCGGCCTGGCCAACGATCTGATGTGGGCGGACCCGGACAAAGAGCCATTCAACCACTGGCGAGGCAGCAAGCGTGGCAGCGGCTTCAAGTTTGGCCAAGACGTGCTGGAAGAAGCGCTGGACCGTCTGGGCGTCGAGCTGATCGTGCGGGGCCACCAAATGTGCCTGGAGGGCTACGCGCTCGAGTGCAAGCGGCTGATCCTGACCATCTTCTCGGCGCCCGGCTATTGCGCACAGGTGCGGGGCAAGGATCCTGGGCTGATAGCCCGGGGCCGACCTTCCAGCTATCGCCCTGTAGGGTCTCAATATTGATAGGTGGCTTTGTGCACCGTTTGGTGCTTCCAGGTTATCGGGGGACGGTGATTTAGCGATAAAAATCTAAAATTTATTAAGCGTTAGGTACAGGCACGAAAAATTAAAAGTAATTACCCCCCCCCCCTAACAGTCCAGTACCAAAACTATTTTAGTACCGAAACGCTGGATGCGTGCTGAAGGTGAGCGAGGACCTGGAGTGCAGTCTGATCGCCTTCGTGCCGGATGTGGGGCTTATCATCCCGAATTTCACCGAAATTTAGGGAGAAGGGGTGCAGGATATGCTGGAGAAGGGCGGCCGCCTCTGGGACACCGAGGTCGACGAGTTCTACAAAGCCCAGGCGCCCCAATAATAACCGCGCCATCATTAAAACGTTTTTGCATGAATTTTATGTCGTTAATAAATGTATGTACAGAACACCGAGTATCCACACTTTCTGTTCGTAATCATTATCTGGCGGTTTTGCAACATCGGGGACCAGTTTTTTTTTCTCAGGGTCCAGAAATGCCTACTGACGTAATAGTGAGTATTTCAATTTTGTTTTTAGTTAAATTTAAGTTTGTTTGAAGTTAAAAGTTTTTGAAAAATTTTTGGTCGAAAATCGGACTTTTTGCTCGAGAATTAGATTTTTTTGTATTATTCTTTATTTAAAAATATTTTTTGTTTTTTTTTTTGTTTTTTTCCCTTCCCCTTCCTTCCCCGCCCCCTCCCTTTATATCTTATTTAGGTGGTTTGGGGGGTTTTTTTGTTTTTTTTTTTTCGCGGGAGGGGGGGGAATAAAATCAAACCAATATAAAATTTAAAAAATACAACTATTTCCAACATAAAATAAAATTTTTTTTTAATTTTCAACCCCCCTCTTTTTTATTAAAAAAAAAAAAAAAAACAAAAAGGAATTTTTACTATTTTATGGGAAGAGAAGGCGGCTTCTTTTTTTTTTTCTCTTTTTTGAAAAAAAAATTTTTAAAAAAAATTTTTTTTTTTGGGAAAAACAAGGGTTGAAAATGAGAAGTTTTCAATTATTAGTAAGAATTTCTAGAGTTTTTACGTTTAGGGATAGTAAAAACACGTTCGCGTTTTATATTAAAAATTGGATCCTTAGAAAAGGGTTGTTCCTCCCCGATAATGCGGAATCACCGTGAATATGGATAATGCATTCTCAAAGCAACCCGTGCTCAATATCTTTATCTTTACACAATTTAACACTGGTGCTCATTTGGGGTTTGCTTCTCTTTCTTCTCTTCGGGTATTGCAGGTGGTGCGACGACGTCCTTCGAGCCGTCTCGTCGCATCAGCCGGGAGCTCGAGCAACTGGAAAGCATTTCCTAGTTTTTTCTTTCTTGGGAATTGGCCGGAAGCCGTAGCAAGCTTTTTGTAATGTTTTTTTGCAACTATGGCAACGTAAAGGGTTTGTGGGTTGGGGTGACTAAAGAATAAAACGGGGGATAGGTTGAACGAGTCGCACTTACTCATCCACCAGCTCTTTATGGCAGTGAAACGTGTTGCTGAATTGGGTAATTTGGGACGATATTTTTGTAATTTTGATAATGGATTTATGAGAGTTATCGAAGAATTATTTCTATACACCTACCGTCGAAGCGATAACGACGAGAAGAGCGGCGTGCATTTCAGCATATCCTTCAGCTGAATCGACTCGTAGTTTTCGATCGATTCTTGGAATTTCTCGATCCAACGCTCCTAAAGTTATGTGTTAGCCGGCCCGGTATTGGACTATTATCGGGGGTGGGCTATCTGCCTAGCAAAAATTGTTTGTATTTTTGGTACTGAACTGTTAGCAGGGTGGGGGGACCGAATCTCAGAAATCCTGTAGGACAGTGGAACAATATATGAACCATTTTTATAGCATGTTGCACAGTTTTAGTTATAAAACTCATGAAAAATTATACAAAGTTAGACGTTTTTTAATTTTTGGTGAAAAATGACCAATACATCTTCAAATGTTCAAAATTCTTTGGCAACTTTCTAGCACCGTTTTAATTACCAAACCACAAAATACAAAAATTAGCCCCCCCCCCCCGCTAACGGTCAATTGCCGGCCTTCCATACCTTATCATGCTTATCCAAAGCCTGGAGCGTCGAGATCGAGACCACCTGGTAATAACGCGTCAAATGAATGATGACGAATGCGAATCGAAGAGCGGACACTGAAAGGTAATGGATATTGATTTGCTACTACGATACTGGATGAAGCGGCTTCATTCGAATCGGCATCACAGAACACGCAAGAATCGAGTGGAACAGGCTGCTTTTGCACAATGTAGTGCTCACTCTTGCCAATCGAAGACCCTTTCTAAAAAAGCGGATTTTCGGTCATAAATAACTTACCATCTTTATCTTACTGGCGCACTTTTTCGTCTTGGTCAACAAAAACATGTCATTGAAGAGGAAGGCGTAGACATCAAGTGTTCGCCCATTTTCTAGCCAACTTTTTCGAATATTTTTCGTCCTTACCAACTAATTCGAGGGGCCCTTCGTGGATCAGTTTTCTTCTCGGGTGGGCCAGCAGGTTTTCGCAAAACTGCCTGGATAGCGCGACTTTTAGGAACTATAAAAAAATGTTTATTTTTTAGGTTTTGTCTTACGTCTGGCACAAAAGTTCGGGGCTCGAGTTCCATAATTGACGGCCAAACGACCTAAAAAGAAGTTAGAGGTTAGATTGTGGATGACGAACTTGTGTCTGTAGTTGTTGTAGTCTTTCAAAGTTGTGCAACCATTGTACAGAATCATCGATCGATCGCAGATTCTCATTCATGCCCTCGATCACTTTTTCGAGCTTCTCCTTCCCCTCGTCGCTGGCGGTGTGCCGGTAGATTTCCTGGGATTTTTGTGTGATTTGGGCCTTGAAATCACAAGGATACTTTGAGTAGGATGGGCAGCCTGGTGATTCTTTGAAGCGGTGCAATTAAGAGGTCTTCAAGCTGCAGGCGGAAACACCGCTCGTCCAATAGACAGATCTAAAGGTCGCTATGAGAGTTGCTAAATGTCGAAAATCGTAATGCTGAAATTTCTGAATACCGAAATTTCTATTTTCGAAACTTTTTGCATAGAATTTGGAATTTTTCCACGAGATTTGCTCATGTCATTTCGGCATTATGAAACCACGACATTATGAAAATTCGGCATTTCCAAAGCAACCCTTGCTGGACCGTTCTGGCTCGTTAGCGGGGGGGGGGGGGGGAAGCAAACGTCCTTTCTTGAGTCTAACCTCGATAGTAAAAATCGCTGTTTTTTTACCAGCTTCAAATTACTAAAAGTCTTGTGAAAAATTCCATTTTTCAAATTTTTACCTTGATTGATTTTTAAACTTTTGATATCTAAAAATGACGTCAATACTATTTGAAGGGGCTTTATTTGAGCATGGGGTCTCCCCCACTAACGAACCAGAACCGCTTTGTCACAGGAATTCTGTAGTTTACCCTCTCGAACTCGCTGAATCGCTCCTCCTTCTGGCGAATTGTGCCCAGATATTCCATCGTGGCGCGGTAGTTGATACAATACGCTTGATATGCTGAGATCGTCGACGGGCCCTTGGAAAACTGGAAAAAAACGGTAATTTTAGGTGTATTTTGGTAAGTTTTGTACCTTTTCGAAGAGCTGTACAGTCAAATCGGTGCAGTCGTAGTCTTCGTTGGGTGGATTTGAGTGGAGGAGGGAGAGGAACGTCTGGCAGAAGCCGCGTGAGATCCGGCATAGTTGGTCCAGATTCCCTGAAGATGGTACGGTTCTTTCCGCTTAACAGCGGCGCAGTTGTGTTCCCTGTGTTTCCGTACGACATTCTATCTGTTTTTTATGTAAAAAGATCACCTTTGGCCAAAAATGTAAGAAAAATCGCCAAAAACATCAAAATTTTCGAATTTTCAAGAATTAAAATAGTTTTATAACGTTATTTTAAACCAAAAATTTCTGGGATTTTACGATAAACTTACCAAATAGAAGATCAGGCTCCACGGTAAGCAGACAACCCTCCACTTGGCATTTCTTCAGCGGCTCTTTGTAGACATTTCTAGAAGCTGGTTTGTGCAAATTCTGGATCTTAACCGTTAGCGGGGGCTAGCTAGACTACTTGGAAAAAATCTTAGCTAATGGGTTTTTATAGCTCTTACAAATTATAGTAATTTTTGATTACCAAAAAGTCATAAAAATAGTTTAGAAAGTTGTAAATTTAAAGTTTACCAGGGTTGAAAAGCCGCTTCGCGACTTTCAACCCTGGCCCAGTCCGGCCCCTTAATATGCTTCACTCTGCATACGTATCTCGAATTCCGATGAGAAAATGAAAAATGACGCTCTCTAGCTGATTATATAGGCGACCGCCACTTCCGGTGTATGTTTTTTTTTCCTAACAAAGAGGGGTGTCCTATTTTTCAACAAAAACTTAATTTTAATGTCAAAAATAGAACAATTTGCACAATCTGATAAGCGTGCAGTCATCTTGGGGCCATTACGCACCTAATGGCGTATCAAATATAGCTTAAGGCCCTTCCCGCCTTGAGATATCCTCCGGACAACCTGACGGAAGTTGTATGCAAATGCACACACACAGACACTATTTTTTTATATATAGTAGGATGACCATTTTCAAACATTTTTTGGCCAAAAATAGCGCTTTGAAATAGGTGATAATTTTTATGAATTTTTCTATATGTAAAAATGTAAGGCTCACCTCAACACCAACAGCTGACGATGCAGAAATTTGAGTTCCGAGTGGAAAAGCTCCCAGACAGCCTGTAGATATTTGTATTGATGCTTCGGGATGCCTTCCGGACGCTCGAACAGTTCATCCCAGGTGACTCCCTAAAACATCTACCATGTTTAATTTAGTACCCAGAGCATACCAGCAGTTTTTCGAGCTGCTCATCCTCAAATTCATGCTCAACACTCGCGCCGAGGGCCGACTGCACGTGTTTGATGATCTCGCGTCTTTTGGCGCGATGGGACCATTCATACTAAATTTAGGGGGGTGATGGTGAAGTTCATAGATCATCTACCAATCTTTTGAGAATCCAGGTTGATCGCGTCTTTGCGTGCTCGTTGCTGTTTTCGGCGTAGAAAGCCTGGGCGGCAATGGTGGCACGTTGGAGGTCTAAAATAAAAGTATCGAAAATGGTAATGGTTTGTTAGCGGGGGGCGGGAAGGCTGGGTTAAGTTCCTTTAATAACCTCCATATTAATAAAGCAGACGATTTTATAGTGTTTTTCATGGTTTCCTGTTATCAAAATCCATATTAAAACATTTTTTAGAGCGAAAATTGATGGCTTTTCATAAATTTTTCGCCAGAAAACTCAAAGTTTTTGAAAAGTGTTGTGATTTTATGGATTGTCATATTCGAAAAAGGCGTAAAAGGCCCAAACCTAGTAAATTCCCTACCCCTGCTAACGGAACAGTACCTAAAAAGCACAAAAGCACCCACCAGCCAGCATCCCGCCCCCGGAACTGATGGCTCTATTGTAGAGATGGGACTCATTTGGCGAAATCTTGACGTGAGGCACGATAATGACATTATCTTTCGAGCAGCACCCATCGGTAGCCGAGCTAAAATCAGAGAATTTTTTTACAAATGTTCGCCAAATTACAGAAACCCCTCCCCCACCGGAGCCTGATCTACTGTATCTCGGCTCCCCAGCGTACCACAGGGATGTAAGGTGTACCAAAATACAGGTCGGATGAAGAGGAACATTTTGGTATACTTTACTCACCTGTAGATGATCAGGCAGTCGAGATATAAAAGTTTGGGCTCGGCGGGGGGAGGGGTAACTGCCGCCTTGCGAAAGTTTTTAGCTGATTCTTTAATTTTAAGACGGTTTCAACACGACGAATTTTTTACGACACGATACACCAACTTACGATTGATGTTCCTCCGGCTGTAGTGATTTTAATAAGTGTATTTTTAGCCATAAGATTCTCTTACCGGCGCCGGGATTATGGCGTGGCGACGGGACAGCTGTTCCTTGTTGGGGTGGATCGTTTGCGCCTCTCCTTCTTCGTTCTGAAAATTTAATGTTAACAATAAATTAGTACAAATTTTGAGTTTTTATTAATTTTATCCGTTTTCTGCCCACCTTGTCCGTATCGCGACAATGGACGCCCAACGCAGGCCCGACCACCGTAACACCCACTAACATTTTAGCGGGATTCCTTCAGGTTTTTGTATTAGAGCCATAGAGCTTGGTGAAAAAAGAAGGCGTGAAAATCAAGAAATCCTCAAAACGCGCACTACACCCTCGCGTGTCGGGAAAAGCAGAAGAATTCTGGAGGAGCGTCTGATTTGATAATTTTCGGACGTGCCTGGCGGCATCTCAAGGGAATGCGCTGGGACGCAAATTGGGGGCCCTCGCCGGCTCTTGCTCATGCGCTTTTCCCAAAAAGTTCGAAAGTTGGGAGCAACGAGAGACTTCACAAAAATATCTGCAAGCCAGCCCGCCTCAAAGAACTACGGAAATTGGGCATTCGTGCCAAAAGCTGATCGGCTTGAGGAGGGAAATGGGAAATGGCGCTGCGGTGGGAATATTTGATTGCCGATGAATAAGTAAGGATGCGTGCAAACGGATCGGATGACCATCAAGTGTTGCCATCTACCAGGGGAACAGGGGGCTCCGGCAAGGACTTTTTTAGGCCCCGAGAAACCTTTGTTCATCCTAAGCTACGTAATAATACGACAAAAACGAATTTTTATAGTGTTTTTGTAGTTTCCGATTACTAAAAAGGTAAAATATTGAAAAACTTCGAACTTCTTGACCGTTTACATAAATATCTGATCAAAAATTAGTTTTTGGAGGTGGTAAAACATTTTTTATGAAATTGCTATACTTGAGAACGGCTTAAAGGGACACCCAAGGTTTTGGAGGCAAATATATAGTTTTGTATTCCGGCAAGTACAAATGAGGCGCGAATTTTGTGCGCCAATGGGCGCCGATTGCCGCACAGAATTCGGCCACCTTTCCCTCTTGTGGCGTCCCCCTCCCACCCAATGGCTTTCCACTATGGCCTAATGGATAGTATCCAGGCCTACAAAACGGGGGTCCCGGGTTCGACCCCCGCCCGCGGCCCGCGTTTTTGCTTTTTGAGCTCCGAAAAGGTTGGGCATCCCTTTAAAAAGCTGTATAAATGGTGTATATTTTATTATTGTGAATCTGCGAGGCGATAGACCAACATTAGCCTCCCCCCGCTAACAGACAGGTCCCGTAATGTGCTGACTCACTCGCTCAAGCCCGAATATCCGCCCAGCAAATAGATCAAGATCCATGAGTAGTTTGAAGGAAAAGTCAGAATATTATCCCATCCGATCGCCTCTACCCACCCACTTCAAACTCGCATCAAAAAGCAAAAAGAGGCGGGGAGAGGGAACGACTCTAAATGTGATCTGATGCTCCCCAGGGGGCTCGTTCTCCTCTACCAAACGAATGGCCGCCATATATTCCAGAGGGTTTTTGGGCTTAAAATTAGATCCTTGGGTGCTTTGGCGTTATCGGGGGAGGCAGTGTTCCAGGCCAGAGTGTCATATTCCCAGGCGTACGGAATTTACAAATTTTTATTGAAAAATGCCGTAAAACATAGGTTTTTGTCTCAAAATTAAAATTTTTAAATCGTTTTTATAGCATTTTACACCGCTTTTCAATAGAAAAACTGATAATAAAAATACAAAAGTTTTCGTAAATTGTCGATTTTTCGTCAAAACTGTCTGAAACATGGTCAAAAAATAGCAATTTTCGAATTTTCAAAAATTTTTAAAATATTTTTAGCTTTCTAGCAATCAAAAATTACTAAAAATACTATAAACAACAATTAGTTTCCCCGCTAACAGTCCGGTACCGTATAAATCTACTACCAAAACCCCCATTGCCGTTTTTCCATATCCACGTCCATTTTCCATTTAAACACAGGATCCCCCACAAAAAACACGTTCCCCCAGGGCGGCTGGGATAACAATCGCATTTTTCACAGACCGTAAATAACAGAATTATAAATCCGAAATACCCGGTCAGAAAAACGGAAACTGAAATGTAGCCGCGAGTCTAGCCGGCCATAAGCCGGAGGGGAAGAGGAAAAAATGAAAAGGAAAAATGAGGGCGGAAGGGGTGGACTTCCGGTGGAAAATGAGGAAACGTCGAGGGGCTGGCCCATCCCTTTCACAGAGGTATCCAGTTCCAAATGACTTTTAATCGCGTTTGGGGCGCCCACCCCCCTCACTAGAGCCCAACCCAAATGACTCGGTTTTTCGTGCCGGGGGAATAAGTGGGTGGCATTTTTTTGGTACTGGACTTTTAACGGGGGGAGGGGATTTCAGCGGGAAAGCTAATCTTTATTTTTGCGCCAACCTGTTGTGATAATATATAATCGATTTTAGGGTGTTTTTAGTAGTCTTTGATTGTTAGAAAGGTATAAATTAGCCTTAGAAAGTTTAAAATTTGAAAATTTTAAGCGTTTTTGGCGACTTTTCATGCAATTTTGGGCAAAAAGTGCTGTGTAAAATATAATGAATTGGTCAAAGGGCCATATGAAATCATTGGAAAAATTGCTTTCGCGCCGTTAAACCCCCCTCCCCCCCCTCCCTAACAGCCCAGTACCGATTTTTTTTGAGGGGGGGGGGGGGATTGGGGGGGGGGGGGGCCCTGCCGAATTCAATGCGCGCTATTAATGACATAAATTACCCTCTAAAAATGTTACCTGTTTGATGAGCTGATTGCCGCGGACGTGGTGGAAGAGAGTGAGTCCGGCCGAGTCCGACATTGTACCTGGAATTTCCGGAGTTAATTCGAGAGCTATATCGATAGAAAAATCGAAAATATGGAACAAGCAAAAGTAGAGAAAGAATCAATAAAGAAACTGAAGAAAAAGTGTTCAGGTTCTTTCGCATTATCGGGGGTGGGGGATTTATCCTATAAGTCCAGAAATGCGTAGTATCATTGTAACCAGTAGCCAGAGCTGAATTTTAAGCGGAAAAACAATAAAAATAAAAAATTTCATGTTTCGTTTCTAATTTTGGTCGAAAATCGGCCATTCGTGCTCGAAATCCGATATTTTTTTGATGTTTTGAACAAAATTTGTAACGTATAGTAACAGTAGAAAAAAACAATTTAGAAACCATTCTTGAATTTATATTAGATAAATTGGATATTTAGAAGAAAGTTGGTCCCCCCGATAACGCAAAAGAGCCTATAACTAAATTAAAACCCGACTGATAGATGAATTCCGGTAGTCGTGAATCCAGGAGAAAAGCTGCCCCGGCTGGGTGAGAGTCTATAAATTAGGGCCCGTATCCTGGCAGCATCTTCCCCCCGGCGCTAACTCTTCTTTTTTTGGTTTTGGGGGGTTTTTCCTTGGGACGACTACAAAAATGGCGCGCCTTTTCGCGCGAAACCCATAATTATTTCGGGAAAGTTGGCTACGTGAAGTTTTGAAAACTTCAAAAAAGTATTTGAGCCCTCGCACGTGGTTTGATCAAACTTTTTCAGCTTTTCCTCGTACTGGACTGATAGCGGCGGGGGGAATAATTTTTGTTTTTCCACCTATTGATCACACTGTTGACAGTCGAATCTATTTTTATAGTGTTTTAGTAGTTTTTGATTGCTATAAAGCCATCACAAATGTTGAAAAATCCGAAAATTTTTACTTTTTGGCCGTTTTTCATGTATTTTTGGAGTAAAGTGTCAAAATATTTCAACATTGTTATACGTTTTACGAGTTTTTATATCAAAAAACGGTGTAAACCGCTATAAAAATGTTTTATATTCCGTTATAGGACGGTGCCGGCTACTTGCCCCCCCCCCCGCTAACAGTCCAGTACCCTCTTCCCTTGCCCCGAAATCAATGTATCCGCAAAAAATAGGCCCAGATCGGCATGGCGAAGACGTGCTGCGAGCTGGTCTGGTGTGGAAATGCGGAATTGGGATGGAAGTGGCGGCCATCAATCCCAAAGCCACACACACACCCACCATTCCCCCCAACCATCTCATTTGTGGAGCTGTGAGGACGAGCGGCTGCAGCATTAGCCCCGGGTCGCTTTATAAAATTAGGAAGGATTTTTTGGGATTTTCATGCTTATTTTCGAAAATCATACTTCCTAAAAGACACTTTTTAGAAAATAACTTGTCCGAAATCAAGATTTGGAAAAATTTGCGTTTGGCGAACGATGGAAAAGGGAATTTCAGCCATAATCTCGGAATCCAGAATCCCTAGACCCATCATCCCGACAGCGAAAATCCCGAAAACCATAATTCTGATAGGCCAAAATGCCGACCGCCATAAGGCAGCGAAAATCCCGACAACCATAATCTGGACAACCAAAATCCCGGCAAACATAATACCGACAACCAAGATTCCGACAGGCAAAATAAGAACATCCTAAATCCCGAAAGCCATGATTCGGAGGACTAAAATCCCGACAGCTAAAGCCCGATAGGCCATTTCCCCGACGAAGAGAATACCGACAGCCAGCTTCTGAGGGCCAAAATCCCGCCAGCCAAGTTCCCGACAGACCAAACCACGACAGGCATAATACCGACAGATCGTCGACGCCAGGTTTGAATGCCCCTTCCTTGTAAACAGCTATTTCGCATATTTGGGATTTTCGCTAACGGCGCGGCGAGATGGGCCCGAAATAGCACCTAAATTATATTTTTCAAGATTCGAAAGCGCATAATTTTTACCGCATTTTGGACGACAAAAGGCTCAATTTCTAGAATGCGTGTTTAGCAGGTGACTCAAAAAATAGCCCAAAAACGTGCTGCACTAGGTGAAGGGCGGTGGTGGCAAAGAATTGATGGGGATGGGTCACGCATTCAGCACAAATGCATTGAGGAGGAGGGCGAGATGGGTCAGGAGGACGAGGGCAACCTCCTGATCGAACAAGACTACACAACAGCACTTGGCCCTTGGAGATCATGGAAACGAGCAACAATGATCATCACCGGTCGGTCAGATAAAAATAAGCTTGAAAATTATGGTATTTTCCCGAAAAAACTTATTTTTCGATACCGCTAAAATTATAAGGGTCCCAGAAATCGTAAATAATTACAGATTACAAGGAAAGTGCGTTATAAAGGACATCGGAAGTTGAAAACGCCGAAATAAAAAAGCTTTCAATGCATAGCGGAAACTTGTGCGTCGATTGGAGCGTCGTATATGGCTACGTCTGGCTCCAATTGGCACCCGTAATGTTATGCGCACTTGGAAAGTTCGTATTTTCTAGCAGAATTTTACCGTTTCAGTCACTTTAAAAAAACTATAAAGGCAAACTAAATAACTTAAATTTAGCAAAAATTTATAAAAATATAAAATGGACTTCCAGCGATCATAAACTACGCTAAAAAAGGGTAAAAATGACGTAAGAATGGTTATGGCATCCAAAAATTGAATCAGACCTTTCACAGCCCCTTAAAACTCACTCAAAAATTCCGCAACGCACCTCCAGACAATCTCGAGAATGGGCTGTCCCCGCCTCGAGGCGTGGGAGGGAATCAAAGCGCCTTGAAGGTGAAGCGCCTAATGAAGGGTGGCCCTCCTGGACTGGCCCCTCCTCCTCCTCCCCACCCTAAATCGTGCTCCCCACGCCGTCGAAGGGCGCAAAAAAGAGCGTTGTGGCGAAGGGTGTGTGGCGCGGTGGTTGAGGGCCTCCACGGGCCACATGGGCCCGCAATTAGGCGAGTGTCAGGCCCACACACACCCTCTAGCCCCCCTCGATTCTATTGTTTCAGCACCCACACACAAACAACACATCAAAAGCATAAACGCTTTTTCGGGCGCTTGATTTTGGGGGGTTTTAGGGATTGAAAAACCGGTTCTGCCAGCTTAACGGGGGGAGTAAATTATAGAGCCGTACGAGATTACTAGGGTAAACGCATAAAATTGCCGCCCCCACCCCCGTTAAAAGAGAAGTACCGAAAACCAGATTCGATTGATCGAAAATCATCGTCGATCCAAAACCCAGTCAAATCTAGAAAGTGCAACGCCTGCATAGAGTAAACTGCGCGGGGTATCGGCACGTACTCGGGCCTTGAAGACGCGCCGGTACATTGTATACTCGCAACCTGTGCGTTCTCAACATTTTCTTTTCGTGTTAAAAATCTTGGTGAAAAGCGCAAGCAACGTGGGTTTTTAAAGGCAGCACAATTTTATAGGGCTAAATAAAATACTTTTATCTTATTTTAACGAAAATTCCAATTTTTATCGGTAAAAATAAATTTAGAAAACAACAATCCACGAAAATAGGGTAAATGAATTCCAAAGAGCTGGCAAATGAATATTTTTACCTCAAAAAAGCTAACGAAAAATATTTCCTACCATTCTCACATTAGTTTTTCAATTATAGGTCAAAAGCAGATTTTTTTAGTTTGAGCGATACGTTGTAGTTCGGTTTTCTAAAAAGTACTCGTGCTCCCTACGCTACAAAAATTGCCTATCCGCTCCTCTGACCAAAACATAGACCCCTAAAACACGTGAAAACCCCTCCCCCGGCTCTATCCCATGCTCAAAAGCTAGTGCTCCCCCCAAAAAAAGTGCGGCTGCCTGCTCGCCCTGCTGCTTTTATGAATCCCCGCGAGCGTGAGCCTGAAAAAAAGGCGTGGAGAGTTGTGTGGGGGTTGGGCATGGATGGGGCCCTCGCGGGAGATGTATCCAATTAGCCAGCATACCCCCAACCCCTATAAGGTGTCCTCCACTCCGCAAAAATAACGTATTGACGGCCGGGTGAAAATAGGCTCGGGACGGAGGCGTGAAAAAATGAGGGAATCGAGCGAAATCCGGAACGCCATGGAGTTCGGGCCGGTGATTTATGATTTTGGGAAATGTTCGGTTCTTTGGCATTATCGGGGAACCAACTTTTCTAAGGATCCGATTTTTTCAAAGATAAATAGAGGGTCTTCTCACAGGTTTATTACTTTTCTAAACTGAAAACTACAAATTTTCATTAAAATGCAAAAAATCGATTTTTCGATAAAAGGTTCCCAATTTTCGACCAATTTTAAAGTGTTTCGATCATTTAGAAACTCGAAAATCTATCCTTTAGCGCTCTAAATCTGTAAAACCCTATTTTCAGAATTAAAACGTTTTCAACGAACAAACAATTTAGCCCAGGCTTGAAATTCACCAAAATTTGGAATTTAGAACCTAAATTTTGTTAATTTAAGTAAATTCAGCACTAGGTTGTATTCTACGCGTAAAATTGCATGGTAATGGTCCCAAACAGAGAGAAAATCTTAAAAATTACTGCAACCAGCGTACGAAATCAAGGCGTATACAGGATTGTGACGTTGCGGAGGCTAACTACCTCCCTTGCCAATCCCTTTAAAAAGCTGCGAGCCAAGTTGTGTGGGCCATTGTGCCAGAAAAGCCCATCCTAAATGGGCCACCCCCGGCAATTATCCCTTGGACGGCGCCAAATGTGCGCGTTTGCGAGGCAAATCGGCTCATACGGCTCTCACCAAGCCCATTTTTTGGTTCTTTGCGGTTCTTCCGGAAAGCTGTTTTGATGACTTTTCGGGGGTGCAAAAATACTGCGCCGCCCGTAATCTAATCCTCATGGCTGTCGGTTAGCCAGGAAAAGCGAACAGCGTTTTAGACGTTGATCTCGGACGGCCAATCAAGCCGAAAATCCATTGAGCGGGGGAAATTCGGCCTTGGTAACGGCAACTCGTGCGCCGCGAAGATTTCAGTGGCCGAAATTCGATTTCTGAAAAGAAGATTGGCGAAAAATCATTCTCCTAAAGTTTTTCCTAAAGTGTAGGTACTCAAGGAATTTTTGAGGATGCTAGGAGTTAAAAAACTTACTACTACTTTAAGCCGGCCCTTTAAAGGGAAATCTTTACAAAATTTGGTTCTGTCGCATTATCGGGGGGGGGGCAATTTTCCTTTAGCATCCTATGTTGCTAATAAAAAAAGTGGAAATGTTTCTCAACTGTGTATTGTTGTCAAAGGCAAAAACTTCACAAATTTTAGCTATAAAATCCAGAAAATAGCGAGTATTCGACCAAAATGTCGAAATCCAAAAATTTTATGATAGTTTGCATTTTACATACAGTTAAATTTTACTAAAAACACGATTAAAATACTAACTTAGACGCTATTATGCACTTCTAGGTTTGTAGAAAGAATCGGTCCCCCCGATAATGCGAAAGAACCCAGAATTTTAGGCTCGATCGAGTCGTTGAGTCGGGGCGCAGGCTGAAGAAATTGCTTCCAAACTTTCGAAAAGTATCAGGTTGGAACGAAAGTTCTGTCGCCGAGACTAGCGGCGCGGATTTTGAGAAAATGTATCGGAAATCGAGAAACGTTCTAAGAAATGGGCCAAATTTCAAGAGGCCATAGCTCGGCCATCCAGTGTCCAACTTTGATGATCTCAACATCTATCGATATCTACTCCTTGAGAGCTATCGATTGGCGTTAAAGGTATCGCATGCAAATCTCTCTATGCAGAGATAACTTGCAAAAACACTTCCTCGTAATTTTTGAAAAATCTTCTTGGGCCTGTATCTCGGCCGTTTTTTATTTTGAGGGCCCAGGACCCTCCTCCCGGAACCATTCAAGCCGAGAACTACAAAATGACATATCGCATGTGCAGAATGGAGCTATCTACGAATTTAGCCAGCCCTCCAAAATCTCGGCGACAGAACTTTCGTTCCAACCTGTATTATTTGGGAAAATATGCCCACGCGCCTGGCTTTACCAAGCACGCACTAACTAACCAAGACCCCGGTCATCCAACTCTCCATCCAAAAATGGCCCTCAACCACGCCAGCAGAAACCTGATCCCTACCAACAGCCATATGAGCAGCAGCTCCCCCAAAAGCCAACCATACGCTCCTAAAAACACTCCCCGATAAGGCATGTGATCGCCGCGACAAATACACATAGCTAGCTGGGCAAGGAACGCGGGACTTCCGGTTGTTTTAGACCCCCAGCGCCGAGAGTATCTTTTTTGCGGTGTGCTGAGAGCCGTGTGTGCCGCGACTCGGCCTCGTCCTCCAGCCCTTCGAGCATAATTAGGAGCGCCATACGAGACACCCTCCCCTGGAATGCCTGGGGGGCCAGTCAGGAGGAGCCACAGCACCCCCCAAAATAGCCGCTCTTCTCCGGTGGCTGATACATCGACAGGAGAAGCCAGGGGGACAGCGGGAAATACAGGGTATATTTCATAGGATTCGCTTACAGGGAATCAAAAGGCCACGAAGGTGCAGTGTGATGCTCCGGTACTTTCCATTATCGGAGGGGTATCAGAGGAGGGACCGATCTTCCGCAGCATATTTTCTATTTAATGGGGTTTTCTGCTATTTTAGCTATTTCTAAACCCAAAAATTAGTTATTTTTGTTAAGTAATTAAGTTTTTATAGCAATGGCCGATTTTCGACAATTTAAAATGGTCAAAGCTTTTTGGATTTTAACTTGCTCAACTCGACATGAACTTTTGAAAACGCCATTTGAATCGGGAGGGCTGCTCTAGGAATGTAGAGAAGAGTCTGGGCTATGTTATGGAACAGGTCTCAGGCCGATCTACAGCAGAAATAAGGACTTCTATAGCTTTTTAGCTCAAAAAAAGTGTCAAATTCAGTCCTTTGTGCGAAGCGTTTTTATTTGAATTTAGGCTCATTCTTTGTGGTTTTTTCACTGAATTTGCTTGGGAAAGCATTGACAATGTTAAATAAGCCACTTTTTTGGTCCTGGGAGGCTAAAATTTGTTGTCGCGATTCCGGCAAGCTTTTAATTTATTAATTTTTCGCATACTATGCGCCATAAATCATCTATTGGGACTTTTCCGGGCTTTTGGCGCAAAAAGCAAAAGGTGGCTGCCGACGGCAGGTGTCGATCCCCCCCATCAACAAATTGGCAAGTAGCCAACAGGGGAGAGAGCGCGCCCAGGGGAGAGGCGCAGAGGCATTTTCTTTCCAGCGCGTAACCGATTGACTATGCCGTCGGCATCCCTTTAAAGACTGTCAGAACGATGGAACGCACTGTCACCCCGAGGGTGGCAAACCAAAAGGACACCTGAACCAAACGCAATTGGAACCGCGCGTTGCCAAAGTGCGCATAATGGGAGGATATTGCGCCCCGGGACCGAAAAGACGGCAACGAGCCGGCCCATAGCCTATCTGCCCACTGATAACGATCTGATCAAACTGATAAGCGCCGTTCCCCGCCAGAGTTCTGACGGTCTTTAACGCGCTCTTTTGAGGGTGGGGAATTGTACCCGCACCCTCAGACTGTGGCTCATACCGGCGCCTTAGACCACTCGGCCACGCCCCCCCCCCCACGCACGCTCTGAACGCCCGTGCGCAACACGCAGACGCGTTGGGCTAGCGTTCCCCCATTCATATATGGGAGACGGTTGGGTGAGTTCTCCGTTCTCTTCCATTCGATGTTTTGCTATTCTTCTAGGAGCTGACTATCAAATTAATTAATTGTTTTTCAGATTTATTTTCTTCTCATAATGGCGCAGTCAATTCGAATCAATATGAGGGACAAGGAAAAGAACGTGGCATTGTCTGGAAATATCATCACCGAAAGCTCTATCAGACACGCTTTTCTTCTTCCGTCAGATGCAATTGTGGCGTTGTCGTTTGAGTCCAATGGCATGCAGATTAATTGCGGGTAAGTTACATTTTGTGTTACTCTTGATTATATGGCAATTAATTTAGAATGAATGAAACTGGCACAACATTTTTGCTTCCGGATGGCTGGTCGACTATGCAGTTTTTCGCACAATCGGACAGGGTTCCGTCTCGACCAACGACGTCAATGGACATTCAAGGTAACTTTAATATATAATTGAATTTTCATATATAATTGAATTATCATTTAGAACGCCCACTGAGTCCGTTTGAAGTGGAGAAAGCGAACAGTATGTTATGTTTAACCCCGACCAAAGAACCCTTCCCCTTATCCCTCTATTTTTGAATTAAATTATGTAATTTTAATTTCATATTTTACCTCGTCATAGTGGAAGTAGGATATGTACTTAAAGACACCCAGTGACCACTTATTTCGTAGGAATACTGGCTTATATCTACAGTTGATAGCTCTCTTGATACGCTTTGGGAAAATGTTAATTTCACTTTATATTTCACTTTATTTTAAAGTTCATGTGCGCCTTGTAAAAGCTATCTCTGACTTCATTCGTCTCTTTTATGCCCTTTTGTCTCTCTCTCTGCGGCGGCCGCAAAAAGTCATAGTGTACTTAGAAATGAAGTCGACGGTCGTGGGGTGCCTTTAATAAAAACTATTGTTTAGGGATCACATCAATCAAGGACTCTTGGGATAGCCGAGTGTTGCGCATTGCTGGCAACAAGTTGACAGGAACATGTGTTTTAATCAATGAGCGTCATGCTTTAACCGCTGCGCATCTATCCTTCAAGCTTGATCAATCGTACAAAATTAAAGGAGATGGAAATCAAGAGTTTTCTGTCACTTGCGTTTTCATTTGCAAACATCTCGATTTCGCCATCCTGCAGTCAAATGATTTTCCGATCCTGGAGTTGTCAATGGGCAGTCTGGGACGAGGCGCTAAATACTTCATGATGGTATGATATTTTTAGTTTTATTGTAGCCGACGGAACGTTTTTACGAAATATCGGCCGATTTATTACATATTAAACAATTTTATTTCAGGGCTATCCGAACGGCGTCGATTCTTCTAATCCGACTATCACAAAAGGAACCATCGAAGGATATATGGACGATTGTGTTCATCTAGGTAAGAATAATTATCATTATTTTAATCAATGAGTTAATTGTCATAAACTTTTTTTGTTTAGTCGGAACTGCTGGTTCGAAACGAGGCTACTCGGGCGCTCCAGTCTTCAATGACTCCGGAAGACTAGCAGGACTATTGCTCGGCGGCACATCTCGATTAAGTGTCAATCCGACCATTCAAGAATGTCTGGATTCGTCTGGGGAACAGAAATACGCGCGCATCTTAGGAATTGGGTACATCGTTACCCGTTATAGTCAAGGTTTGCTAATTTTTATTTACAGTTCATTTCTAATTTTTACATTTCATTTTTAATTAAAATTTCTAATTTTTCAAAATTAAAGTGAAAATGGGTTCTTAGGATTCCCGGGGGGACCAATTTTTTTCCTGATGGTCCCGGTTGACCTCGTAATCAAATATAAAGTGTTTTCGAATTGTTTTTAGTAAGTTTTAACTATATTTAAAGCAGAATAACTTTCAGAAAAATTTAGAAAAATGTTTGAAAAAGTCGAAAATTTGGTCAATTTGGGTCTTCCCCCCGCGAATCCTAAAGGTTCTATAGGGCTGTTCGACCTAATTTTTATTTTTTAATTTTTTTGGTTAAAATGTTTGTAGTTTTTATGCTCAGGAATAGTTAAAAACATTTTAGAAACGCATCCGCAATTTATAAAAAATCTAGGCTTCTGCCGAAAAAAAAATTGGTTTCCCCCGCGAATCCTAAAGAACCTGAAAATGTTTAGGAAACTCGGACGGCGAATCCTAAGACGTTCAATGTTGCTTCGATAAAGTTCTTTCAATAAATTATTTTAATAGCATTATTTGCAATTTATAAAAAATGCAACGTGGCAGAAAAGCCATTGTCCACCATCAGCTTTTCAGTGAAGTTAATGCTGCTTTCCCGTCTCTTTCAGTCATTGTACCAGTCTACTATTTAGCTATGGGTATTCACGAAAATCTCAAATTTCAGCAATAAATTGTTGACCGATTGTCTATGAATAAATTTTGTTCTTCTGTACTGTGTGTTTATGGGGAGTCAGGAGGAGCCACAGGGTATAGGCTGATAATGCCGATTCACAGAATGCCGATTTACAGAATGCCGATTTACAGAATGCCGATTTTAAAAAATGCCGATTTTACATAATTTGGGTTCTACATCCAAAAATACAAACCGGATCCGCAGAAAAACCATTATCCGACTTGGACATGGCGAAACCGCCAGACCTGAGGCCTAGCTTTACTATGTTCTTTTTTTAAGAGAAACCTTAGTTCTACGTCACCAAGGGGCCGCCCATTGGCTACTAAATTAAATTCTTCTATCAAACAGTTTTCCCTTCCTCTCGACGCATTGTCAACCAAAAAATAATAATGAATCGTTGAGTTTTGTCGCTGGGCTGGCACGTTGGAGTATCGGCGACCAGCGAAAGGCATGGTTGAACTTGTCGCGAGGCTTGCGATTTCTGTAATCCCCGATCCCTACGCGGAAAAATTCGTAATTCGCCTGGCCAAGTCGGATGATGTTTTTCTGGGGATCCGGTTTGTATTTTTGGATGTAGAACCCAAATTATGTAAAATCGGCATTCTGTAAATCGGCATTCTGTAAATCGGCATTCTGTAAATCGGCTTTTGTAAATCGGCATTTTGTAATCGGCATTCTGTAAATCGGCATTTTGTAAATCGGCATTCTGTAAATCGGCATTTTGTAAATCAGCATTCTGTAAATCGGCATTTTGTAAAATCGGCATTCTGTAAATCGGCATTTTGTAAAATCGGCATTCTGTAAATCGGCATTTTGTAAAATCGGCATTCTGTAAATCGGCATTTTGTATCGGCATTCTGTAAATCGGCATCTGTAAATCGGCATTCTGTGAATCGGCATTTGTGGTAATCGAGCCACAGCACCCCCCAAAATAGCCGCTCTTCTCCGGTGGCTGATACATCTAGAAGTGGACAGGAGAAGCCAGGGGAACAGCGGGAAATACAGGGTATATTTTATAGGACTTTACGCTTTTATAAATTTTAAGGGAATCAAAAGATTCTACGAAAGGTGCAGTTGATGCTCAGGTACTTTCGCATTATCGGGGGGGTATCAGAGGAGGGAACCGAATTTTTTCCGCAGCACTTAATTTTTCTAATTTAATAGAGGGTTTTTAAACTGCTTATTTTAACTATTTCTAAACGCAAAAATGACTTATTTTTGTTCAGAAAATAAAAATTAAAGATTTTTAGAGCAAAAATGGCCGATTTTCGACAATTTTAAAAATGTTCAAAGCTTTTTGGATAGCATATCAACTTGAAATATAATTACAATTTACTAAAAATCCTATTAAAATAGCTAATATTACGTTACAAGGTTTTTCCGGACAAATTTTTAAAAATCATTCACCTCCAAAAAAAATTTTGTCGCGCTAAACCAAATGTTTTTTCTACTATTAAAAAAAGATGCCTTCATGGAGCTACTGATAACCTGAAAAACGGGTCATTTTCATAAAAAATCACCGCTCGAACGGCTCGAAATTGTCACGCCGATGGGACCTGCATTTTCTTGAACCCGTCAGACTCCGAAGGTCATCCCGATTCCACTCGACAACTAAAAACTCGCCCATCAGTACAAGGAAGGGGAAGTGCCCCGAGAGCCTGGATAAAAACACAACTTGTCGCCGGCAATCCAGGATTTCGAGGCAATGATGTGGCGGGACCAGACGGCCCGGGCTCAATTTGACTCGGAAAAAGGTGAGCGGATAGATCGCCCACGTGCAAACCGTCTTCCCCCAGCATCATTTAAGGATTCCCCCCACTCCAACTGCACGCTCATTTACAGCCAAAATGCGATTTACTTATTCTCTAGTCTTCCTTTGCGTTGTCAAGTGAGTTTTGTGGTAGGAAAGTTCGGTTCTTTGGCATTAGCGGGGGGTTTCCCGTCAGTCCATATATCCCTAAGCATAGCGTAATAGCTAGTATTATCATATCGGTTTTAGCAATATTAAACGAGATTTCAAGCGGAAAACTATTAAAAAAAGGTCGGAAATTTTATTTATTCAAACTTTATAGAAAAATCGATAATTTTGTATTTTTTGATAATGATTTGTATAGTTTGTTACGCTTAGGAATAGTGAAAACTAGAAAACAGTGCCAGTATTTATACGGGCAAAATTCGATCCCAAGAAAAAAGTGCCCCCCCGATAATGCGAAAGTACCGTAATTTCTTAGAGCGGAAGAACTCTGGCGACGTGACATATTTCTTGGCCGAAGCGCAGCAACTCAGGATTCGGCCAAACAACTTACAGGCGTCAGCGGGCTGGCCATGGTAAAATCTAGAAAACCTAAAAAAGGCCATGTCTTTCTAGAATCGACGTTCGTTGCAGTTCTCCTCCCATTCCCCCGATCCGTCTGATCTATTCGCTCAAGTAAGAAAAATTTTACGTGTTCTAACCCAATCTCTAGCTAAATCAACAACGCGCTAGTTCGCGTCCATCAAATTCCGGGTCAACCTTCGGCCGGCAGACCCTAAAACAAGAAGATCAAATCCCGTCCAACTATCCACAGTTTGCAGACTATGCCCCTTTCAGTCCGTTCAATCGAGGTACGTATTATCTTCATCTACAACATAAAATCCCTAGGCTCTTTCTTCCTCTTCCACGGCAACGCCTCGCCCACATCACTCAACTGGTTGACGAAAAACCTCAAATTAGGCCGAAACACCGCCGAACTGAAAAATAGTATCAAGTTCTGATCTCAGCCACAGTAACCCTTTCTTCTCAATCCAAGTGTAAATAAATAAGAGCTTTATAAACGGAAAACAAAACAATCTTCAAATAATCTATGCTAGTCTACCACAACAGTGTATGGGCAAAAAGGGAAAGAACAAAACGGTGGTTGCACGAGTCAGGGTGTCAGACTTGAGGTTTGCCCTGGCCGGCTTTCTTGAAACGCTTGGCATCCTCAAGCCGTAGTGTGTTCAGTGTCGGGGGCGCATTTTGCTTTGCTAGAATTTAAATTTTGTGATATTAATGCTAGAACGATACCTTTATAATTGCGCCACGAGTCGCTGATGCTGTGCTTCTTGACGTCAGTGGGCTTGATGAGATCAGGGATCTGAAACGGACCTCATTTCCAAGGAGTACTTTTGTTTTTGCTGTAACTATTTTGTATTACATTGTTCAGGCTGAGATTATTTTCTAGTATATTTTTGATGATCTATCCGATGGCGGCACAAATTAGGAAAATAGCTAAAATTCAAAGCAAAAAATCATTCAAATATTGTACCAAAACCAACTATTGAACAATTTCCGAATAGCCTTCGTTCTGAAGGCACCGGCGAAGGCCAGCGAGACAAAGTTCGAAGCGCACCAATATACACAAAGACCCTGAAAATAAATAAATATTCCTTTTTTAAATTGGAAACATACCGATGCGAATTGAGAAGAGAAGATGAGCACAGCACCCGGCATCACATATTGCATGCCAATGCGCATCGCGGGCCCCATTTGATCGGCGGTTTGGCCCGTCTCGATACCCACCTAAAAACATAAAATCAAAGATTTATTTTACAAAATTGCAATTTTAAATTTTTATATTGAGAGCTTAAGAAAAACCATAATTTAACATACCCTAGTGACAAGCGCCAACGTGGCCGCGGAAATAATCGGCAATGCAAAGTAGGGATCAGAGACGGTCAAGTCTGGAAACCACGCAGTACCGCCGGTGGAAAGACCCGGGTATTTAACCTAAAATCCACATTAAAAACGCTCAAAATAACGATACTTCGATCATCTTCTTCAACGCAAAGAATTGGGTCAGAAACACGCTGCCGTTGGCCACCATCACCACAAATTGGCGCCCAAGTTTGATATCTTTCGACTTCAGGAAATCACGTTGCTCGAGCAGCACTTGTTGGGCTAAATTCCAAGCATTAGGTCTTCTGAAATTAAGGTACCCTCCAGCATATTCCCCTCCTTGCGAGCATCCTCTATTCGCAGTCGGAAAGCGTCGAGCTCTTTCCGATGTGCAGACTGCTTAGCGACGAGCTTTTGAGACATAATCGGAACTCCGATCAGGGCCAATCGCAATACAACAGTTGCTGCACAAAACAATACAGGAATGGAAAGCTTGAATACCGCAAATAATTGTTGTCCACCATGGAACATCGAGATGCACGTGAATTGATTCGAGGGCCCAACGGAAGTAGGAAGATGGCTTCCACCATGACCACAAGCCCAGTTCCTCCAACACTGATTGACCTGAAAAATACAATCTTCTTCAAAACTTTGCGACTCGCCTGACTCAAAGAGCTCTTCGACAGATTTCGTGGGCGGCCTGGGCAATGGGACATCCGGAATCGAGAAGCCGGTAGGAGCCTAAACGCGGTTATCCAGCGAAAGAGAGGCTAACTAACCTGAGAGCTGAAGACATCCTTGGAAGAGAGATTTCGTCTTTGTAGCGGCAAATTGCACCCGGGGAACGAGCTGGTGCTGGCGACGACCAGCCTTGAGGCCAGTGTGCGGCTCGAGGCTATTCGCGCCACCGACAACATCTAAAAATATCATGTATTGAGCTTTATCGGGGCTCTGTAAACTTTCTATTTCTAAATTTCATTTTATTTCTAAAACGTTATGCGCTCAAATTCCTTGGATAGTGCGGTGCGCTTTAGATGCATTTGGGATTAGTAGTGGTCGGACTGGTGATGGCGCTTGTTTGAACATGTATTTTTACGCTAAAATCGCGTAAAGATAAATTAAAACAATTGTTTCCTTTTTATTTTCGAAAGGAAAAATTCTTTATTAGTCGAAATGGATTCAATGCTTGCGGCTTTCGAGTCTTCTGATGAAGAAGAAAACGTTGGCCCCGAAACTTCAGCAAAGACATCGAAACCGAAAAGTAGCTTTTAGCCATTTTTTATATAATCTTTTTAGATGGTGGTCTTCGTATGGTGCCCCTCGATTTCACTTCCCAAGAGCCGGAGGAAGACTTGTCAACTCCGGTCAAGAGTTTTGACAGCGATTCGGAGAACGACGACGATGAAATGATTGAAAGGAAGTGAGTGCTCACGGCTTTACAGCTAATTTTTGATTAGACCCCTATCCGCTGCCGGGCTAGGCGTCAAGAAGCTATTGAGGAAAGAAGAAGATAAACGAAGAGACAAGGATTCGGGCCAATCTATCCACCAACTTGCCCAGAAGCTCGCGCCGGCCAAGGAAACAGCCAAACTTGGTCTACCGTCTGCTCCAACTGCGATAAGGGCTAAAGCGGTGGCTTATGATGCTTTCTTCAAGTTCAATATCAGGTTTTGCCTTGCAAAAAATGCTTATCTGAAGTTTAGGACCCCGAAAATCGCTTCGGATATCTTTGATTCGCTGTGCGAGGGTATGAAGAAGATCCGCCTTAGCACGCTGACGAAGTCCAATGTTCCAACTGGTATAAAGCAAGCGGAAGTCTTTATTGCTCTTAGATATGGATGGATTCATTACCATGGGTGTGCTCATCGAGCGGAGCGATGTCAGGAAAAGCGCCAACGGCAATCAATTCATGATCTGGAAGCTTCACGATCTCCTGGTAAGATGGGATTCCACAAAATACTTTTTCTTAGGATTGCCAAAAGGATCCTGTGAAAGTGCTGCTTTTTGGCGAGGCTTTCAAGACCCATCATAAGCATATGACCGGAAATGTCGTATGTTTGGTCAATCCACAAGTCGCCGAACAAAATGAGAAAGGTTCTTTGTTGTTTAGAAAACATGATGTTGTCTAGAAAAGCTCCTCGTATTCAAAGCCGTGCGCCCAGCGCAAATCGTAGAGATTGGATGGAGTGCAGACTTGGGCAAATGCCGAGTAACCAGTTCTATCTGGCTAAGTAGAAGACTTTTTTAGGGCGTGAAAGCCGACGGAGGGACTTGCCAGAATTTCGTGAACATCTCGGCTTCTGAGTATTGTGTCTATCACGTAATGTCACAGGCCAAGAAACTGTCCGCTAACCGGTAATTCTTATTCTCCCATAAATATGCACATTTTTAGTGGTACTTTCAATGCGTTGTCCAGCTCACAGCCAGTCCAAAGAAAACCATCCACGCCGGGCGCTGGAATGTTTTCGTAAGTAAAATTTTCTATACCAGGTAAATCCTTTTTTTAGACAACCTGGCCTCGGTTTTCGCGGCCATGCCTTTGCCCCACCGCGTCAATCTCCTTCTCAGGTATAAAAATACTCCTATAGGTTGAATCTATAATGTTTGATCTTCTAAAAACACGACAAAAAAAATTTCCATTGAACGTAATAATTTTTTTCAGCTCCATTCCCAGCCCTCAAGGCCTTTCTCGAGGGTTGAAGAAAAGAAAAATTTAATGAACATCGTCTCCGCCAGGGTTTGATTACTTTTCCTCTTTTTAGTCTTGATTTTAGTCGCAACTCCTTGGTGCTAAAAATTTGATGATGGCACGCCAGGCCAGAGACCCGAAATTCCCCGGCTCTGCGGCAAGCTCCCCAACGGTGGTTGGCTCAATCACCGAATTTTTGAAGGTGCGTTTTGTAGCGCGTAAATCAGGTTTTCCTAGGAAAACGAAACAACACTCGAAGATCTCCGTGTGGAGCGCCTGCGAAAAATGTTTGTAACTTTATTTGCAGTATTTTTCCGGGTTTTAGGAAGCTAACATCCCTTCGTTCCGAGGAGAGCCCAAAGTTGGCGATCGGGCCTGAGGGACTTGGCAACACACCGTACACCTCCAGATTGCCAAAAACAAAAATGAACGGATTAAGGTTAATTTTTACCCCAGAACATCAAATTTATTTCCAAACCATATTTTTACATTGATTTTAGCAACGCGCGGCTGAAATATTGCGCCTAAACGGCAATGTTGGCCCCAGGAAAAGAGCAGCAGGTGTGTACTTTTTTGTTGGTGCTGAATTTCATAATCCAGGCGACTCCCCTTCGACAAGCGCCAAGCGAGCTCATCACGAGGATGAAGCGACTTCTCCGGGACCGAGCTCGGCAGCGATAGACGCGCTTATGAATCGAAAGAGCAAATTTGCGGGTGCTGCCGATAAGGTTAGATTCTATAGCTCAATTTTCATATTTTTATTTCATTAGGCCGAATCGGAAGCCATTGATCGGTACATGACTACGATGGAGGCGCGTGAGAAAGTCGAAACGTTCGTCACCACCACAATGTCTGTCAAAGAAGTGGCCGTCGTTTCTTGTAAAATTGTGGGTCTAAAATTTCGGGTAAAACGGGCAAATTTCTAGTGTCACTACACGGCCCAATCACAGAGTGAATTGTGTAAAGGCTCTGGCCATGAGGTGCAGAGACATAAAGCTGAGAAGAGGTATTTTTTTGATTTTAGCTTTAAACCCTTTTTAGGTTTTTCAAATGTAAGGAATGCAAGCAGAGAACCGTCGCTTTCGGAATGTTGCCCACCGGTGATTGCGCGGTATTTTTTTAAATTTTATTTTCGAAGTAAGGCTTTTTCATCTTTTTAATGTTTAAACTCAAACTTTTGCTACCAATCTTTTTCCCTTGAAACATTTTCTGATATTCAGCGTTGCGGTGCGACGAACTGGGAACGCGTGGCGATGCGCGACGAGCGGAAGACGGCGCTGGATCGCGAAAAGCTGCTGCTGCGCGGCGAAGAGCGCAAATATGTCAACATCTAGCCGGCTTTCTGATATCACGTTAACTTTGTTGCTATTCCATGTAATTTTCGGAAATATTCGGTCTTTCAGCTTGTTTTCTCATGTTGTCGGTTAAAAAAGTTTTCAAGCTGTTTGAGGAAAAATGGCACATCTATCGATGTTTAGGGTTTTTTACCTAAATATGTACGCTTTCTATTTTATTTCCGTTTTTTTTCATCGCTAGATAAGAAAACTTGCCAAAAATAACAGGGCGCTTTTCCTAATGTTTGTCTTGCCTCTTCCCCACCCTGTCATTAGATGTCCTCTGTCTACCATCGGGCAGATGCCATCAGCTGTTTAGCCGGAAGGGTCAACTCTTGTTTTCAAATTTTTCTAGACCGAAAACAGGTTGCTAAGCCAGATCCATAAAAGATGAAGCCGCACTGGATTGATGTTCTGTTCCCGAGCACCCGCACCGACAGCTGTCACCCGGAAATAAAAAGATTAGAAGTGAGGGTTTTTCGTTTTAGTTTCATGGTATGATGTAAGAAGATACAAGGCCCGGAAGCTACAATTTTAGGGTAAAGCTTATATGCTTGTTTACAGCGCGACCTCTACGAACCTGATGGTCCACGCGATTCGTTGAGGGCCTTGATTTTGTTCCTGTTGTTTGCGATGACATTTGGAGCTTTTATGGTGAGTGATTAAAAATAATGCGTAATAAAAAAGCTGCAAAAGCGCTAAGTGACTCTTTTTGTAATTCTTAGTTCTTTCATAAAACTACATTTCAGCTGGCCCGAATTTTTCAAGCCCCGTGGGCTCAACGAGCCGTTCTCCCATTGGTTTCGATGATCGGTGGTGGCGTATTCTTGAGCACTTGTCTACTAGATATTCTCCCCGACGCCATGGAATCGTTAGAAAAGGTTTTTTATAAACTGGGTTAACATGAAAATTCCAGGCCGAAATCGACATGGAATTTCCGCTAGCAGAGGCTTGTCTCGGTCTCGGTTTTGTGATCGTGCTGACCATTGAGCAGGTTTGTTGCCCTTCGTGTTCAAAAAATGGTGTTTCTAGGTGGCCATCCATTTGCAAGAAATCGGGGTGATTGGCGGCTCGCATGTGCAAATACATGATCACGACCATGGAGAGTCGCACGCGTCACACGAACATTCAGCGTATGTAAATTTGATTACAGATTGGATTAAAAGATGAATCCAATTAAAAGAAATTTTTAAAAACAATCTGTGGAATTCTGGTTTTTCGAAGATTTCTCGTACGGTTTTGAGCAAGATTAAAAATTTTGAGAATTTTAATGATTTTTATCAATTTAGATCTAAAAAGTCGTGAAATGCTATTATAAAATTGCTTCTAATTAATAATAGGGTGATACCTACAGGAATATAGGAAAAGCTAGGCAGTTAAGCCCCCCCCCCCGCTAACAAATTATTTTCTAACATATCCAGAATCCAAGAAGCTCCCGACAGCAGTGCGGCTCTCTCGGCCATCATAATGGTGGTCGCCATCTCGGTGCACGCTCTCTTTGAAGGTGTTTCTCTGGCGATTATTGACGAGCCAGCAAAACTACTACAGGTTCAAAATCCAACATCCTCTCACTTAGTTTTTAGATTTTCCTAGCCCTCGCGATCCACAAAACGATCATCGGCTTCACGCTGGGTATCCGTTTGTGGCAAAGCGGGCTTCGGCAACTTGTTATCGTGATTTGCGGCTTGATCCTGGCGATACAGGTGGGGTTTATAAATTGCTTTTCAAGTAAATATTAAATTTCTTAGGTGATGATCGGCGGCCTGGCCGGAATCTCGCTGATGCATTTCCTGTCCGGTGGCTCGAGAGCGACGGCGGCGCTCGTGACGACGGTTCTTCAGGGCTTCTCCTGCGGCACCTTTTTGTATATTACGACTTGTGAGGTGAGCTGAAACGGTTCTATAAGATGTAATAGTCTTTTTAATAAATTTTACTATATTTCAACGAAAAAACTAGTTAGACAGCTTTAAAAACTGTCTAAAAATGAGAAATTTAGGTGAAAACCTTTAAAAAATGACCGGTGTAGGTGGAAAAATCGAGATTTTTATGGTTTTCAAGTCTTAAGAATAGTGCAAAAAAGTTTTCAAAAATTTTTGGAAAAATTCAATCCTAAGGAAGAGATCGGATTCCACACTGAAACGCCTTTGCAACCTTCAGCATCTATTTTTTAGATCCTCCCCCATGAACTCGGAAAGCCGGGCCTCCGATTGGCGAAACTCGGCGCAATGTGCTTTGGATGTCTGATCGTTCTCGCATTTACTCTAGCTTTCCCCGATACTTAGGAACTTCTACCATTCTTCTATGTATCTAATCCGCATCCCCCGGCCCGCCATACACCCTGTGATCACATGCACTTCCGGGTTAATTCCATTCCCTTACACTTTTTTATGTTGCGACTGCCAGTCGACGGGAATCTCTGCAATACTGTCTAAGGGTACCTTTTCCAAAATTCCCAATGTTGTAAAAACTAGTCATTCCAAACCTCTGCCTGAAGAAGGCATTTTTCTAGGTGCTCCCCCTTCACTTATCTGGCGTTTTTGCTCGAATAAATTGTTGTTCGACGTCGTGCTGATACCAAACATGTTACTAAACACGACAATTATACTTTATTTTATTAAAAAAACCTGAATTCCAGTGAAATAAAGAAAATCTAGGCTTAGGACTGCCATTCAACAATGATGCTGTATTGAGTTGATCTCGCGAAATGTATTTAACGATTCTCCTGCTAATTATTACGGCTTTTATTTGGGTTCTTTTTCGGTGAGTTTTCGGCAGAGATTGTCGCAACACAGGCTATTTTTTAGGTATAGCGCTTGGCTCATCTCACGGGTACTCTCCATTTTCTCTGGATCTCACATCAGCGTCGGTGGCTTCAGGTTTTATCTAAAAACCATTAATACTAACTGCTTCTAGTCGATTCGGTCTTTTGGACGTCCGCGTACGTCTGAGAAGCGGCGTAACATTCCACGTTGACGCCGTCCAGCTGCGCTTTTTCCCGCAGAAATTTAGGTAGCAAAAGTGATGAGCATGCGCTGTAATCTGAAATTCAGTAAACCTATAAGTGTCGAACTTGGCGATGTACGCATCGAGGCGGACGAGCAGGAGCTCCGGCGGGAAGCCACCAACCGGGGCTCGAAGCGCCCGAGGCCTGAAAGTTCGTCGAGAAGCTCGCGGACGGCAAGCCTTCTAGCTCAAGTGAGTTCGGAGATTAAAGCTATGATTTTCTGTCTAGTACTCCGCTCTTTACATTAACCGCACCCACGTGGTCGTTTTGGAATGGCTGCCCGAGTGTATGGTGCATTGCACAGTCGATGATTTCTCGGTGGAAGCCTTTAGAAGTCGGGAAGGGTAAGTTAGCCCTGCGTCGCTGATATATCGCACATTTTTCCGATGGCAAATCGAAACCGAATGCCGGCTAGCGCAGGGCAAAATCATCCGCAGGAAGACAAGTCATCCCGCTCCACCTCTCGTCGAATTCGGCTTCCAGGTTAGCTTCCCAAAATTAAAGAAAAAGATTTTTATAGTTAAAACTATCTCTCGATACCCTGGAAGGCTTATTACGAAAAGTGGCGATGGAGATGAAGGACCCGATTCTATCTGTTAGCCAGGGTAAGACAGAAAATATCTGCTAGGAAACACTGATTTTGAGGAGTTTTTCAATTGACGAAACGGGAGCCGATTGAGGAGTCGCCGGAGGAGATTAGTCCATTATTGGCAGAGCAGAAGAAGGAGAACAAGTAAAAATGAGCATGAAGATTGGGACAGCGGGTTTTTAGGAGTCTGGAGCTGGTACGGCAAGTCAGCGAAGTGTCGGTCGGGCTGAAAAATATGACGCTGCGGTATCTGGCACAAGATGGAAGGTTTGTAAAAATCAAACGATCTTTTGAAAACTAAACATTTTAATAAGAACAGTGAAGTGATTTCAGGGTGCTTCAACTATCCGTAAAAGCAACCGGCGTCAAACGATTAGGCGAGACGGCAGAAGCCCGCGTGGATGGCTTGTTGCTAGCCGATCAAGGCGGCAAAAGCACGCTCCGCACGGCGCTTCTCCAAGTCAAAGGCCACGTAAGGGTATTTAAAGTTTAACAAAAGAGGTTTAAGGGAACGGAATCTCTTCTCGAAATCAGAATCTCATCCGATTCGGTGCACACGGCCCTTCGGATAGCAGACCTGCTTTGGTGGCGGGCGCATTTTATTGGAGTGCTGGATCAGCGAGATTCTCAAAGGTTTGTTTAAAAAAATGGAATAGGAGTAACTATTCAATTCAATTAGATTATTTGATGAATTAAAATACATAATCAATTGATGAATTATTTCTTAAATTATGAGTTTAGAAAATCTCCTGCCAGCAAGCTGACCAAAAATGCCGGCCTTTCGCTCTCGTTCTTCATGGAAATTGAGCAAATGGCGTGCGACGTGACGGATATGGACGGCGTTCAGTCGCGGTTGTCGATCAGCTTCTTCACCTTTACGAAGGTGAGTTCTTAAACGCTAAAAAGTAGATTATGAATTAAAAAACAAATAAAAATGTAAAAATGATATATTTAGGGAAAAGGTCACCTCGAGCTTGGAGTTGATTCCCTATTCGTCGCGTCAAGCCAGACTTCTGGAGGGCAGGTCGGTAAAACAGTTTAATTCGGTTCTTTCGCGTCGAGAAAAATGGAAATTTTTCGGAAAATGGAGAACGGCCATTTTTGGCCACTATTTATGCTAAAAAATGGTATCCTACGGAAAAATTTGTAAAAGGAAACCTGTAAAAATTTGTAAAAATACTTGGGTAAGCACTTCCTTTACAGCACCGCCCCGCCCCATCCTTTGATGTACACCACTGGGGCCAAACGCTTTATATTGGCGTGGCGCTGCTCCAGATCAACGAAACAAGCCATGGTATCGGTGCCCTGTTAGGTGTTGATGATTGCAAGATCGAGTGGAGCGACAAGCTGGCCCACCAGGTTTCAGAAAGCATTTTTATATAGGACCGTGTTTTTAAGGTCGGGAAAATTCTGACGAACTTGAACGCCGCCAATGAGCCGGAGAGGCCGAAGGAGACGTTGCCGAAGAGCGTGGCGATCAAGGCGCGGTTGAAGAGGTAGAAAAGGCAAAATACACACAGTCTAAAAAATCTAAATGGTCATTTAATTCATTTTAAAAGCTATTTTCAGAGGAGCTGTATTCGCCTCGGCAAAAGAAGCCACCTTCCTGGCCGTCCTGACCGATGAAGTGGCGATGGTAACTCAGCAGCTCGGCACCGAGCTGACCGTATCCGTTCGGAATGCAAGACTGGGTGTTGGCCCAGTTTTGGCGGGCACTCCTTTCCAGCTTGAGATACTCAGAATAGCGGGGAAATTCATCCCGAGAAAAGACGATGACGGATCGGCTGTTTCAAGGTAGGAAAGGTCAAACTATTAGTTGATCAGTTAACCTAAATGAGCCATTTACTAAATTAAAATAGTTGGAATAAGCCAGTTAATTAAGCTGTTCAGATGCTGGAGCCAAGCGAAAAAAGACGAACACCGTGCTGCCCGGCGAGCGCATGCAGAAGAAATCTATCGTCGACGAGGAGTGGAACTGGTGAGGTTTTATTCGACATTTTAAATGTTTAATTTTCGATACTGTTTAATCATTCAAATATAGTGCGGGCTTTGCGAAACCGTGTCCCTGTCGATCGCCTCGAATACAGCGCTCCGCGACTTGCTGATGACGGCGTCCGGTGAATTTTATGTGAATTGGAGCCCGCTGATCCATCGCGCTTTGACCCACATCTACAAATACACCAAAAGGTATGTCTGCAACGATAAACTGAATTTTCACAAGTTTTTGATAAAATCCAAGCGAAAAACTATTTTTTTAAAACTAAAAGGTGGAAAAATGTAAATTTTTTTGCGAAAATTGGTCAATTTAAGCTTTGAAAAAAATCAGTGTTTTTTTTGGGTGTACGAATATTTTCTTGTTTTCCAGCTGCCTCTCGATATCACGAAAGCCGAGCAGCGCGAAACCAGCAGAAATCATTCCGCTTCAAGTTCGGATTGTAACACGATTCCCCGTTACTTTGGATCTGTCACTACCACGTGCACATCGGTCAGTTCAATAAAATTACTCTTAAAACGGTACTTTGGATACTTCGCATGTAACGCTAAATTATGTCTTGTCTTTCAGGATGGTCTGGCGAGTGCCGTCTTTAAATTTTGAGACACATGCCAATGGCTTCACGGCATCAGCCCCCGAATTGACAATCACTTGTACCGGAAATCGGGTCCTCAACGTTACGGTCGGTTTTTAGCCATTTTTTTCAATTTTCCTAATCTCTAGAAAGTTTTAATTCAAAAACGATCCCATTGCCCAAAAATGGAGGCGGCTCGTCGGGAGTTTGGTGACCTGCAACTCGACTCAAATACGGTAGTTTCCTGAAAAACGCCCGTAAATGATTATTTAGGTGTGGACGTGGGCGGCCGATCAATTCCACTTCATCTTGCCGTTCGAATTCAGCTTCGCCGTCATCTTCTCCGAGTTTATCAACGCGTTCAAGTGGATCAAGGTCGGTTGGGTTTAAAAGCTGCAAATACCGTTACTAGAGCGAAAATAAGCTATTAAACTTAGCCGATTATGGTAATTTTCTTTTCTAAACTTTTTTTACGATTGCTAAGCGTAAAAAAATACAATTTTTGTTCAAATATACACAAAAAACAACGACTCTCGACGAACATGGAAAAATTGGGTTTCCACTTGGATTAGAATTAAGATTAACTAAAAACATTAAATCCCCCCTATACTGGAAAAGAACCGAAAACCCCGATTTGAAATATACCTTTAGATAATCCACGATATAAAGCCGAAACCATTCACCAAGGATTCGCCCCTTCCGGCTGATATCAAGATCGAAATCAATGTCCGTGATTTTCAAGCTATCAACTAAAGTTATTCAAAATAACATTTTTACGTTTTTTAATTTTGACAAATTGCTGATTTTAGGAGCTGCGCCTTGAGCTTGAGGATGATCCGTTTGAGACGAGCCTGCAGGCCAATTACGAGCTGATGGAGGATGAGGTTTGAAAAGCCTTTTAAAAATCCATACTTTTTAGGTGTACGAATGTGAACGACGACGCCAAATGCTCGCCGAACGGCTGGCCACCGTCAAGAAGTTGAACCCGTTGTTGCCACGTTCGTTTTTATAATAATTAATTAATTAGTTGATTATTTAAATTAACTGAACTTTAGAAGCAAAAATCGACGAGCTGTTCGCGAGTCTACTGGAGAAGAACAGCGCCATCTACATCGAGCGCTGGCGGAAGCAGCCGCCGGAGCGACGGTTCGTTTTTTGTCTATTAAAATACGAAAATTGGCTTGGCGTAGTTTGTAGCTTAAAGCTGTTTTTCTTTTTAAATTATTTACATATTTTTAGAGCCATTTTCAGGCCCCTCTTCGCGTCGGAATGGCGAAAATTCCGAATTCACGCGTTCGCCGACCCGTCGTTCCACGGCACCGAAAGATGTCAGGCGCTGATCCAGGAGTTCGACCCGGTCAGGTTGGTATAAAAACAAACCATTTTCAACGTTTTTATGTTTAAGTTAAATTTTAAAACGTAAAATTTTAGCCACTACCCGTCTGACCTGTCCTTTTCAACCCTATGGGCCCGTGGCTGCGAATTTGACGTGGAATCGTGGACGGCACAATTTCGAGACTACCCTACGCCCTATTTTCAGGTAGATTGATGATTATTACCTATGAAAACCGATAACTGAACTCATACTAACTTAATATTCTTAACAACCCACGTTTTAGGCGACCGACATGCACTTTTTCGGGACGCTCGTCGGCGCGGAAACGATTGAAGGTGTGATCATGTTGTTTTCATTTTAAATTTTTAAGGATTATTTTTAATTTATTTAATGTTATTTTATCCATAGAAACATAGAGTGTAGTATTATATTTATTCTTTAATTTTCAGCTCGCTCGATGCGAGACGTGCCTATCCCGCTGAACGCGCCGTGGGAGACGCACACGGTGAAGCGGAACATTGCCCCGCTAAAATTCTACTACGACATGCAATGCGGTAGGAAGATTTTAGTTTTTGTCATGGAGTTTGTATTTTAGAAGCGGCCAAAGTTGATTCGTGGTATGGGCCATGTTGGGAACCGTGTCTCTCGATGGTGTCGCTCACGTGGAACAACATTTCCGCCCCATCGGTTTGTAATTTTTATTGTAATTGTTATTTATTGCCGTTCGTCGTTACTTTAAAGGGATTGATAAGGCTAATCCCGGTGGGTTGCTTCGCATTATCGAGGGGGGGGTTGTTCCCTATAAGCCCAGAAGCTTCTAATAACTTCATAGTATTTTTTAATGGTTTTAGAAAAATAAACCTATATTTCAACTGGAAAGCTATCTAAAAACGCTTAAAAAATTAAAAAAAACGACATTTTTATCAAAAACGGCCACTTGTCGAAAAATCTATTTTTTTTTCACGAAATTTGTAGATTTTTACCTTTGGAAGTGGTAACAAACATTTTAGAAACACTTCCCGTATTTATATTTGCGCAATTGGAGCTTTAGAAAAAGTTGGTCCCCCGAAAATGCGAAAGATCCGAATCCGGGGTTTCAGGTGGACCCCTCGCCGGTGCTTCCATTTTGGGACAAAATGCGCTACCTTCTCCACGGCCGGTTCAGCATGCTGTGTAAAGAGGTCAGTGCTAAAATACCGATCTTTTTCAAGCTAAAAATTTAGGTGCGTACTACCATGCTCGCCTCCCCAGACCCATACAATTCCACGGAGACTGTCGAGTGGTGCTGGGAGAATTTTGGGCTCGATTGGCTCATTGGTAGGCCTAGAATCGGAAAAAACCACGAATAATTCAGGCGAAATCCGGATCCGGTCCTGTTTGAGCATCTACGTCCGCACGGCCTCAAAATACGACGATTCTAGGATTCTGTATTTGCCGCAGGTTTGTGGAAAAGCCACGCTTGAAAAATTGTATTAGTAAACCGTTATAAATTCTAGGTGCTTTTGCAATATCGGGGGCAACCTAATTTGTATCATAAAAGTTTTTTCAATTTTTCAAGTCAAAATTGTCGAAAATCGGCAATTTTTGGTCGAACAATCCGATATTTGTATTTTTTAACAAAGATTTATAAATCTTTGATAGTTAAAATAAAAAATGCCATTTCTAGGTCCGCTGGCGCATCACTCTGGATTGGGTATGCCTCGGCGATCCGCACGATCACCACGCGGCCACCCCGTGCTCACCGAGTCGACTCCCCCATTGCGCTACGGTACGCGGCCTCAATTTTTAGCTCACCTACTTTTCAGGAGCACGACTCCTACCGGGCATTCCGCTCGAAATGCCTCGACCTGTCCTTTTGCTTTGACGTCGACGCGGCTGATGCGTATGGGGGTGAGTTGAAGCTTATTAACCTCTGATTTCAAATTGTTTTAGACCCGAAAGAAGCGCATAGCTCCAAACGACCCCATATGCTTCTCTATGCCAACACTTTTCGATGCTTCGAGTTTTTGATGGTAAGTTGCCATTGCGAGAAATTAACATTACATCAAAAATAAAATATCAAAAAAGACGAGGAAAAAGGAAAAGTCGTATCTTAATCGATTTTGAATTGATATATTAATATCTATATGGTTTCCGGGCATCAAATTTGGTCCCCACCCGCTAACAGTCCAGTACCGCGAATTCTATAGTGCCAATTTCAGAACACGCTCACCCTGACAAATCGCCCCGTCAAAAAGGGCCCACTGTTCGGATCGCCGAGCAGATCGAAGCCGCAGCTCAGCAAGCATTTCCGGTAGTTTAGCCCGGAAAGCTGATAGTTTGATGAAATTCCAGTGATGTCAAGATTGTGGTCAATTTCCCGTACTTTCACATCACCTATTGGATGTCCCATGCTTCGGACTATGGCTTTAGGTATAGGAAAGTGCTCAATGGACCGGTTTCGGGTTTTCAGGGTAACATCGGATGGTCTCGCATTATCCGCCTTCCTTCGCCTCACCTCCACCCAAGTCGATAAAAACGTGGGTGATTGTGGCTCTTTGAATTCTGGCCTTTCCAGGAGCTCCGTCGTCGAAAATCTTTTCAATGGACCCAACAGCAGGTGACCGCTGGTTTGGGCAATACAAAGGTAGTTTCTTCACCCTTATAAGCCAGAAATCGTCAGGTGAACGTGTGCGGGGCCTCGGGATCGACTCGTGGCCTTTGGGAATCGCCAGAGACGCTTCTGCTCAGCCTTGAGCAGCTTCACTACATCCGTGAAGAGGGCGGCACAAAAGAGTCGGCTCTGCATCGAATTATATGCACAGATCTGAAGGTACCGGATTCTAAAATGCAACCTTTCCATCTCCTTAGGCCTCTTGGACAGCCGCCAATCGTGATGCTTGCCTGGTGATTGCCGACGGTGTCCATAGAGCCCATCTCCTCCGAAGCATTCTCTCCAATGATGCTATCAAGATTTTGAAGGTATATTGGGCCCCGAAATTTTGATCAAAAACTTTCACTTTCAGTTAAAAACAGAGAGCGACAAACAGCGTCCTGATCAAATTACCCCTCGCGATCGAGCAGGCGAGGATGACGATATGTATCGACATCGCAGCCAGTCCGAGCAGGCCAACTCGCTTCTGGATCAGCTGATCGACGAGGCCAGCACCAAGCTGGTTGCCCACTGCGAGCAGGTGCGTCTGTATTTCCGAGTTAAGATACCTTACTGATTTTCAGGCAACCGAATTGCCGACGGATTCGCTACTTGGAGTCCTGCAATGTACGGCCGACGATGTGATGATGCTCAACTGGCAAAGTAACTTAATTTACACACGATTGAACAAATCTTTAGTCGATCTTCTGAACAGTCAGTTGGTGCTCAAGGGCTGCGAGAAGGACGGGTTCCTACTGGTGGCCGCAGCGCGCGCATCACTAACCCAAAAGATACATCGGTAAGCCGGATATGCCGTATTTTTTACCTATATTACAAACTTATATCCACTATTTTTAGTTGTGTCTGGCGCAATGCTCAATTGCTTGGAAAAAGATCGTGGAATGCGGTAATCTCAGGGATGCAGGTATCAAAGAAAAATATAGCCAATTCTCGTTTAGTACTTTGCCCCGGTGTCAATCAGCGAGGGGCTGAACAAAGAGCGTTTCCGATGGTTGACCCGCGAGGTCATCGAAGAAAAAGGCCACGACAACGCCATGGACACCCTCTCGAATTTTATTGCGACCGGTGAAGCTGTCGGCGGTGTCGTGCAGGGAAATGCAACAAGCCGTGAGCCTTGATCGACCATGAAGCAATCTTCGTCGTAATTTAGAAGCGGATACCCCATCCTCGTCCTCGAGCCCATACGTCTCGCTGCAAAGGATCGTATCCCGCTGCTCGTGCGAAATCTATTTTTGCTACTTCAGCGAAATGCTCAAGACTGATGCCCTCGAAGAAGTCGCGCTTCCATTGGTAAACTGTTAACTTTTTAACCAACTGTATCAATAGACTGACACCGACGCGACCAACCTAAATGCCGACTCGACCGTCGACTGCTTGACGCTGAAGCACAACATGCTCGAGGTATTTTCCCACTGGCTTTGTATAGCTGTGCTCATCTTAGTCGAGCAGCAACTCAGCCCAGTATGAAATGGTCGTCGACATCATCAACAACCTTGTACTCTTCGTTGACCCGAAAAAGAAGGAGGTAGCTGAACACCGAAGACGCTTGAGGTAAGTATCTCGTGAAAAGCGAATAACACTTCTGCTCTAGATTTGAGTGCCAAATGATGAACATGCAGCAGATGCGAGAAAGTATTGTCGAGCAGCAGGTCAGCCTCGAAAGCTTGGTTTAGCCAATTTTTAGACGGAACTCCGCGAGATTGTGGCGATGGGCAGATCGATTGAACGGCAAATTCACTACGTCGACACGTTGCCTGAAGGGGATCGCGACAGAGAAGCACACCGCCGAAAAGTAGCTCTCCTGCACCGGCTCAAATAAGACCGTAATTTTTCAGGAACTAGCTACGGAAATGGAGGAATTCAAGCAACAACAACTTGAAGTTTCTGATCAATTGGCAATATTCATCAGGTTCGAAAATCTCGCAATTGTGGATGAACCATTTTAGTTGCTACAAGCAGCGACAAGTCGAACAGCTGCGGGCGGCTGCCGTTTCGGCGCGTGTCGAGCCTGATCAGCAAGCACCCGTCGCCAGAAGATTCGAGGTTGAGACTCACGCATCAAAAAGAAATTATCTTTCCCCTTAGGTCTGCTTCGAGGATTGCATCTGGAAGCTAACAGAAAGCGATGGTCAGATTGGAGTTGCACAGCTGCAAATTAGGAACTTTTTGTAGGGATTTTTGCAGTTTTCACATTAATATTCACCTAGATATACTCGATTGATGCGCATCGATAACAGTGGCGAGCATCTCTTCGAGGTGGGAACCATCCGAGTAACAAACCTGCTGCGCGACAAAATGGACACAAATTACAGGGTAAGCGAATGTGTTCGTATCTGCAACATGTATAGGATACGCTTCATCGCGATGAGCGGGTCACCCACCACCAGCCAGCCATTCGAGTCATTCTCCGAGATATGCCTCCAGTCGCTGGGATTTGCGTCAAAGAGCATTTCGAAGTCAACATCTCTCCCATGGTCGCTCAAATCACCTATCGCTTCTTCGACGGGATCATGGGCTTCTTCTTCCCTGGACAAAATATTCACAATCAAGAAGAGATTGACACCAATCAGGAAGAGGGAAATCAGGTAGCTGACCTTGAGAATAGGATACCTCCAAATGTACCGTTCTAGAAAATGTCGTTAACTCGACGATTTGCCAACATCCGATCCTCTAAGACCGGAGCCCAATATGAGAGGAAACAAAGCGCCCCGGTCATACATACACGACAAAATACGAACAACAGCAGGTACGTTGGCGGTCCCAGCCGGCTTCATCTAAGCTAAAGCCTAAATAGAGAACTTTTCCGCTCATCCAAAAATTAAAAATTGATTAGGAATTCCGATCGTCTCGATGACATCGATCGGATGCGGGAACGAGCCGACAAGAATAACCTATTTGTGTATATAAAGATCACGGAAGTGCCGTTTGTCGTCTCATATAAGGTAGGCAATTCTCGACGTTGACAATTCGTCGCAGGGTAAAAAAGACAAGAACTTGCTCGACGTCGATCGATTCCACTTCCTGTTCCCCTTGTGCGAGTACCATGAGCGGAGCTGGACGTGGCTTGATGTGTCGCTGGCGGTGAAGCAACGGGTTAGGCGGGTGCTCTTGCAACAAGTAAGTATCAAAAAGTTGGATAGGAGCGATGTTTACCGAAAGAGTATAACAGACATTTTTAGTTTATGAAGCAAAAGCTTCTACGCAACAGACTCGTCGGCGGTGGGCCTGATCCATTTGAAGGGGTTACCGAGGATGATAAGAAAAGGATAGCTCTGGGCACGGTAAGTAATTTGCTTTTGCCATAACTCCTATTCAACCATTCAATCCCTTTCAGACTTCCAACAACGACAAGAAGAAAAAGAAATAGGCCTTGATTGCCATCGACATTCTGTGATAGCCTTCAATAAAGAGAACTAACTTTACTGTCTGAAACACGAACAACAAATGAGGGTAAAATATCACAGTGGGGCTAAAATAAGGATTCCGGACCAGAATAAACATCAAATGATGATAGGAAACAAAAAAACAAACAGAACGTAATACGTAACAAATAACTAATTCATTTTCATAATGGGTGAGCTACAGAAGAAGTGCTGGTCCAGTGGCGCCGTGTGCGGATTGGTCCCAGACTCGGTATCCGAGAAGCGCCGACCATCGCTGATCGGCGAACGTGGCTGAAAAAAAAGAATTTTTTACAAAAAATTGAAGCCAGGCGTTACCATCAGTGGTGAAGTGTTGAAAAACTTCGTCACAACATCAGCAGCAGGTTGAAGTGGCACTTCCTGGACAGAATTGGCCAACGAAGATGCGGGTGAAAGACCCTAACATCCAACTGTCAAGAATTTAACCACAACAAAGATACCATGATCGGCGAGGTAGCGAAAATCCTTTCGGTCATTAGAGTCCCATCGAGATTCTCTCTCGAGCCGGCTGCCCCAATTCGTGAACGATCGCTGGCTGGCGAGAGTGGCTGGAAAAAGATATTGAACGCGCAAAATCTGCGAACCATGATAGGAGAAGTGCTGAAGTACTTGTTCTGGTGCGTCGGGTTTACGACAGAGCTCTGGGCCGAGGAAACAGACTGAAACAAGGAAACATCCGCTAATATTCAGTTGTGATAATTACCATCACCGGTGTAGTGACAAAGTACTTCGTAACACTGTATGGCCCTTGTTGATCCGCGTGCGCTTCAGCAGAAGTCTCGGTTTGCAAAGTAGAGGAGATAGACTAAAAACGCGTTCTGAAGAAAAATTGAAGCCAGGCGTTACCATCAGTGGTGAAGTGTTGAAAAACTTCGTCACAACATCAGCAGCAGGTTGAAGTGGCACTTCCTGGACAGAATTGGCCAACGAAGATGCGGGTGAAAGACCCTAACATCCAACTGTCAAGAATTTAACCACAACAAAGATACCATGATCGGCGAGGTAGCGAAAATCCTTTCGGTCATTAGAGTCCCATCGAGATTCTCTCTCGAGCCGGCTGCCCCAATTCGTGAACGATCGCTGGCTGGCGAGAGTGGCTGGAAAAAGATATTGAACGCGCAAAATCTGCGAACCATGATAGGAGAAGTGCTGAAGTACTTGTTCTGGTGCGTCGGGTTTACGACAGAGCTCTGGGCCGAGGAAACAGACTGAAACAAGGGAACATCCGCTAATATTCAGTTGTGATAATTACCATCACCGGTGTAGTGGCAAAGTACTTCGTAACACTGTATGGCCCTTGTTGATCCGCGTGCGCTTCAGCAGAAGTCTCGGTTTGCAAAGTAGAGGAGATAGACTAAAAACGCGTTCTGAAGAAAAATTGAAGCCAGGCGTTACCATCAGAGGTGAAGTGTTGAAGATCTTCGTGACGCTGTTTGGAGCTTGGTGACGCGGATTCTCGTGGGCAGAACCTTCCGATTGCAAAGCCGTCTTTTCAGGGGAGGAGAGACCTCGCCTTTTCAGGGGAGGAGAGACCTCCTTCTTAACAACAGAGGGAGGCAATTTCCTTCTGCGCGCCGGAGGCCGTGGGAGGCTGCTCTCTACAACCAATGGTTAACCAAAGCAACACGGGATCAAAGTACCCATCAGAGGTGAAGTGTTGAAGATCTTCGTGACGCTGTTTGGAGCTTGGTGACGCGGATTCTCGTGGGCAGAACCTTCCGATTGCAAAGCCGTCTTTTCAAGGGAGGAGAGACCTCGTCTTTTCAGGGGAGGAGAGACCTCCTTCTTAACAACAGATGGAGGCAATTTCCTTCTGCGCGCCGGAGGCCGTGGGAGGCTGCTCTCTACAACCAATGGTTAACCAATGCAACACGGGATCAAAGTACCGTCGCTCATCTCCGTAGGTTTACTGACGGGATCGGTGTCAACATTCCCAGCCATGCTCGTGTTGTCCGCATCGCCGCAAACCACCGTTTTATCCTTTTCGTGGCAGATGTCCGAAAGCAGAGTGGGAGAAGTAACTTTCGCTTTTGATGTCGCCAACCGCGGGTTCTAAAAAATGGAAACCACAAATGCGATCGAGGACGAAATCGATACCTCCAATTTATCATCCGAACCATCTGGAGCCTGCGAGTCTGACGCCTCAGTGTTGAGGGATGTAATCCCGTAAAGTGTGTCCTGGAAACAATGCCTATCGAATCTCGCGCCAATTATTACCACTGGGTCCTGGAATCCCGGCTGTACGAAGGGTTCAGAGAACAGCTCTTCATCAGCGGGCGCCTGCAGAATCATGTTGAACGCGTCAAAATCAAGGATCTCGGGGAAATCGGCGGTCCGTTTCGGAGTGAATGGGGTACTAAATCACCAAATAACTCTTACAACAAAACCATACCGGGGGACCATCGCTTCAATCGTGGGAACTTCCGGGTCGTAGGCCTTAGCTTGAGGCACCCCTGGATCTGAGAATAGGCTTTCGTCCAAAATGTTGGCGGGCTTCCGCTTCTCCTACAATTCAGGCTCAATGACATCACTCAGAAAGCAAACCTCAACGCGTTTGAGACCCTCTGCGGCCGATTCGATGGAAGGCAAAAATTCTGACTGGATGTCGAAGAGCATAGAGCCATGGTTAAGCATCATCTTTGAGATGCATAGGTAGCCATCGCCCGAGACCAGCAACGGACCAGAGACAGTTTTATAACCATCCATTTGATATTCTAAAAGGAATTTTAGATTTAAGTGAAGCGAGTACCTGACTGGTTGCAATATACTCGAAAATAGTGGTCGACGACGCTTGGTAATGGATGCAGGACCTAAAAATAAAACAAATCAACAGATAAGCCTTACCTGTCCAATGCTCTTCAGTTCGTGCAGGAGCTCGAAAGTAGCGTTCTCCAACGATCCTGGCCCGTTATACTTGAGCTTCCCCATGGCGGCACCGTCGCTTTCGCGTATAATCTGCACCGAGCCGGAACTTCCATAGGTGAGCTGGATTGTCCAAGCTTCGTTGCATAAATTTGCGTATTCGTCGTCATCGTAATCGTGCCCATCTAAAAATAAGGTGTTTTTCATGAATGAAAACGATACCCCTAGCCCGCAGTTGCAGCACAATCTTCGAAAGAGCCCTTTTCCGCACGGCATCGAGGGGGCCTTTCAGCTTGTTGTACATTCGACGGCCGGCTGAGGTCATATTGTTCAGGACGTAAAAAGGTTCGTCTAAAAAAGATCTAATGAAAGCGAAACGAGCGCTAAGCACCTTCAAAATAACGCTTGGTAAACGCCTTTTGACGCAGCAGCTTCCGCAGATGCAGAACTTGAACGATCGAAAGGTAGGTAGCACGCTGCAGAAAAATCAGGCATTCTTCCGGTTTCTCGGCGTCCACGTTGAGAAAGGGCTTCCCTTGTTGCTTCTGCGGCGATGACGCCACGGAGACCTCGACTTGGGGAGGCATCGACCTATATAAGCAAAATTGGTAGCATACAAACGGTAAGAGGTAAGAAACAGGAAAGGAGAAATAAGAAATTGACTAAGAAAGATCTTAAAATATCGACCAAAAACTGGATAAATGCAATTTATCAACGATCTAACTAAAGTGAAATCTTAAAGTGCTGGTCTAACTCGCTGGTCTTCGGCAAAAGATGCTGGGCGTAAGGCAAAAGGTAGCTGGTCTCTGCTAACGCAATACCCGCACAGACCTGGTCGTTAAACCCTAGAAATCCGTAAATCGTCTGTTCGGAATAATCACGAAAGCCGCCCCGCCCCCTCTCTCCAGGGGGGCGTCGCGCTACGGTAACGTACAGCACAGCGGAAACAGCTAAACAACGAAGGTCGACCGGCTACGGCATAATTCAAATGACGGAGCACCGTAACGAGTAGCATAACGTACCATCTCGTTTGTCTAATCGATTGCCTTAACTGAGTAAAAGCCGAATGCTTAGCAAAATAAAGTTTTTAACTTTTCATTTCTATTTTATCGTTTTCAGCGTACTTTTATACCCATGTCCCGAAATTTTGTTGTTTCCCGGATGATTTTCACCAAAATTTGCTTTTATCTCGAAAATATGAGCTCGGACGGAAAAACAAAACTCATATTCAGAATCTACGCACAAAAGTACCTTAATTCAAGATCTTTTATGCCGGAAACGAGCCTGAAGCTCACTTAAATACTTAACTTTTAACCTCGAAAACTTCCGACCCTATAAGCTCTAAAAATCAAACTACGATTTCCATGATTTTGTGCGCAAAAGACGCGCCGTGTGTTCTTCTACAAATCGTATAATCGCAAATTTGCTAATAACGTCGAAATTTTTTTAAATCGGCCTTTTTATCGCAATCCCCAGCTTTTTTTTCGGGCGCCCGGGGGGCCCCTATCTCCGCCAGCCTTCGCCCCAATGTGGTGACCTGACCACCGTAGCCAGGTCAGCCCAGCCCCATTTTCCCCCACGTAATCGGTCCGAAAAAACCGCCCAGCGATAATACGACACAATCCGTTTACGAATTCCGTAATTAGTGTACTTGTACTTCGTTGCAGTTTTAAGTAAGGCTGTATCCGCTGTGACAGGTTTTAGCAAAGATCGAACGTTGCAGCACAGTGCTCGCAACTTTCGACACTAACTAACTAACTAACTAATCCTTTTGAAAAATTAAAAATCTCCTAAAAGCTAGATTTTAGGTATTCTTACAAGCGAAATGTTTTGAAAAATAAAGCCGACCGTCCTCGGTTAGTAAAGCGCCAGTTGGCGCGCCAAAATGATGCAAGCGCCAGGTAGCGCGCTACTACGTTCGTATACAAGAGACGATAGCGCGACTAGCGCAATATTCAGGAGGAAAGCGCCAACCGGCGCAAAAGCGCTATTGGCGCAAAAAAGCGCTACTTCGCGGAATTTCAAGTCTTGCCAGGACCCATTTTCTAAGAAAAGCGCCATCGGGCGCATTTGAATTCCGAACACCTTTCAAAACTGCGAAAAAATGACTAAGTCCAGGGAAAAGTCTTTGTTATTAACTTTTCTTATGTATTTTTTGATTATATTTACTTCATGATATTAAAAATTCTAGGATTACTGAACCCTGTAAATTATTTTTTAGATATGGTTACCCGATTTCCGGTAAGCTCAACTAACTTAAAGGATTAAGCCCTTTCAATTTTCCCGAGACAAACGTTCAATTTTTCAATTTTCGCTGAGAATCACTTTAGATCATCGAATGCGCGTTTACTTCTTCACGAGCACATTCTTCCCGTACAAATCCGTGGGTCCCAAAAATTACCAAGTCCAAATCCTTTTTTAGATAAAACTTATCTATTTCCCATGTTTAGAATAATTCGCCTGTCTCCTGACGTCTACACCGAGCAGGTAAGACGCCACGCAGTTTATTTCAGAAAAAATGGGGTATGCCAAGCATCAACAACAAAAATGTAGGTTTCTAACAATTTACAAGTCAAAAAAAGTGGTTTCAGGTGCGCGGAACGAAAATACTCCAGAGAGCAGATGCCATTCTAGCTCCGAACTATCGTACTACATCGCAAAAAGCGATGTAAAGCCTTTTTTAATAAAAAAAGTATTAATATACCGGAACCCGTATGGGCAATTGAACAAAAGAGCGCGCCAGCTGGCGCTTTGACATTCTGGCGCGCCACTTGGCGCTTTTACAAAAGCGCCAGTTGTCACGCCTGCTAGCGCGCTATTAGCGCACTGGGCAGCGCGCCAACTGGCACTTTACTAACCACTACAATTCATCCTCTAAGAAAAACGCGCACGAGAGGGGCCGGGGGGGGACTAGACTACGCCGCGCTCCAAAACCCTCGCGTAACTGGATAGAAAGCAAAGGGGCAAAAAAATTTTACTTTCCTCACGCTGTAACTTTTTTCAACGCGACTTTCATAATCTACTTGAACGCTGGAAAAATAGAAGAAAATTTTCTTTATCTTATGAAAGCGGTTTCGCGAAAATTGAGCGTGGCAAACGGGACTTCTGATTTTTTGAAGTTTGAAAAATGAGGTGTCAGTTATCGAGTGGGCTTGTATCCAGCTAAATAATAGCCCAAGTACCTGAATTGCATTGTTTTTGTAGACTCTCTGTTATGAACCACCCAGAAAAAAACCTAAACTTTAGGTTTTTGAGATTTACTTGACGGTTTCGACCGAAGATTTCAGAAGTTTTCAACTGGCCAGAACTTTTTTCGACGACGGTTTTCTAATATAATTACGGCCTTGGGACATAGAACAGACTTCGCTCTATCTTTCGCACATATTTTTAGAATATCCTAGCGTAGAAATTTAGCGAGCGGGTCATGGAAGAGGGCAAATGAGCTTGCTATGTTTATTGGCCTATTCGGCCCGGAGAGAAGGTGCTGGCTGGGTTTTTTTTTGTTTTAGAGCGTTACGGCAACCTATTATGAACGGTTGGAGCAAAAAGCAAAAAGAAAAGGCAGACGGCTTAGGTCCCGGGAACCGAACCCGCATCCCCTGTCTCGGGGCTGAACCGCCGCCTTAGACCACTACACCACGCCCCGACCACCCCTCTCGTGTGCGCTCTGAAAGGCCGTGTAACCGAGTCCTAAATTGCCAGTCACTACGCGATGCAACCATGCCCGCTTTCCGTCCTGAGGCCTCTCCTGGAACTTTTAACGTATGCAGTCGGAAAATTATCATCGGCTCTTCAATTTTTAAATTGGCTAAATTTTTACTTTTTTATTTTCTAATTTTATTAATATTTATTAATATATTTTTAAAATTTTGGAGCTTTGATGTAACAATTAAATTCAAAATCGAAAATTCTGAATTGTCTTGAGATGCCAAGGCCATTTAAAAAAAGTACGAATGTTTATTATCGTTAGAATTCTTGATCTGATATGCACGCTATAAATCCACAAGCAATAAGTGAACGATAATACATAGATTGCACGACGAACGTCATTCCTGAGGTATTTAGATGCTTATGGGGTAGAAATATGAAGGAGACGGGGCCACGACGGCCTTCCAAGACGAGTCCAGAGCACATTGTCCGAGTCGGGGGAAAGATCATAGAGGAGAGAGGTTAAAAATCGAGAAATTGAGCAAAATTTTTGTTATTAGTGTGGGCGACGGAGGGCGGGGTTGTTCAGTATTTTCGTTCGAATGTCGCTTCGTTGGGGCAAGCCGAAAAGTCGCAGCAGGTTGTGTCGCATTGGCCGATCTGGAAATTTTAGGAAATTGCAGTTTTTTTTAGTTTCTCACTTCTCTTCTGAATCGTCCGAATAAGCTGGCGCCAATGTTCGGTGAATTCTCGTTGGCGCACGGGCATCCAAAATCTGGTGACCGTTTGGCGCGGAACTAGAAAAATTCGTTATATAGCGATGAAACTTTGGCCTTACATTTTGTTGTAGCTGATTCGCATCGCATTGTTGGCAATTCTAAAATGTTTCTCGTTTTTCCAGTTAATTAATTCAACTTACCGCATCCCGCTTAGACCGCGCAAACAATTGCCCAAGGTTGTTGCAGGCCCGGCAGCCAGATTCGTTCTTCAATGGGTGGATGTTGAGCTTTAGTTTGTGATTGTTAGTGTTTAAAAGAATGGACTACCGTTAAGGAACGTTTTTTGCGACCGCCGCACGGTCGGCAGAGCTAAAAGCACACAAAGTATTAGAAATATTTCAGTTAGAAATAGCGAAAAATTAGAAAATGTTAAAATTATAGCTAAAGAATAAGTCCCATACCAAAAGCCCCAGACTTACCGTGCGCTTCACGCGGACATGTTCAGCCTCGCGCTTTCTTCTAGTGCAAGCTGAGGTTTCCGAGCAACCGGCCTAAAAATATTGATTTTTATTAATTGGTCATTCGTTTAAATAATATTTTGTATTAAATAAGGTTTAAAAAAATGAAAATGATATTACCTGTCTCTTCCTTCGTCCCGCGATCCGCCCAGCACTTCCGTTGCATTGCCCGCAAGCGCTCTCGCTCTTCGGTGCGAAGCCCTAGATACGTTGTTACCACTAAAAACAAAACCCACAAAGAATTTCAACACATCATCGGCTGGCGAGCGCTTGGCGCGGAATGGGAACTGAAATTGGCTTTTTCGTTGATAAAGGCCAATTCTCACCGAGAATGCGCGTCTGTAGGGCTCGCCAGAAGCCGAGCATTGTTGGCACGAGCCGAAGAGGGATTGTCTTTTTAATCTGAAAGCTAGCTATATTACTTTTTCGCTCGTCGACTGACCTTCTAATCGAAAGGGCCATGCGACGGCGACATGGGCAAGCCGGGCAGGCGCGCTGGCAAGGAGGGATTATTGGCTAAAATGTTGTAATGTTAGCTTTTTAATTACTGCATACCTGTGGGCAGCAAGGGGTGATAGGCGGGGCGGGCTGGCAGCAAATCTGGGGTTGTGGAGCGCAGCAGGGCTGCGGTGGCGGGGGAGGAGGGGCGCAGCACGTGGGAACTTGTGCTAAAAAATGGTATTACGGCAAGATGATCGGTATATTACGCATGCAGCAGGGTTGAGGAGGTGGGCAACAGTTGACGGGTTGGCAGCCGCAGCCCTGTGACTGGGGGTAGGCTAAAATAATAGAAGATCTTTTATAGAATTGTTTTTTACCGGCTTGGTCTTGTTGCGCGAATAAGCCGGGTTGGGGCACTAAATAGGCGTTTAAATTTCAGTTAGATTTTAATGATAAGAACCTAAAAGTATAAAACTAACTCTGAAGGGCGGCACTCTGCGGCGGGTATTGAAGAATCTTGTTCTAAACATCGGTTCTTAGTGAAGAAAAAGTAAAGAAAAACGACAAACTGAACCAATCCTAAGCTATTACCCCTAAATACCGATCTACCCACACTCACCTCTACGTTCGGATAATAAGATTTCCCAGCCTGGCCGTTTTGTTCCTAGATTTCGGGTATATACGGGGGGCTTTGTGCCTTGAATTAGGCATGCGTTGATGAGTAAAATTACAGATTAGTAGCTATAGTAATTAGCAATGTATTATTGAGGGAATAAATTCGTTTTTTTCAAACAAATTATGTAGGTTTCAAAAAAATTATGGTGCTTCTTTTTCATCTTCTTCTTTAGCTGGAGTTTTCCTGACTCTTTATAATTATTAGCGGTCCCAACGTATCCAAAAAAGAAGCTCGTGTAGATCCGAAATCTTCCTTCTGTTCGACATTAGCTAATTCTGTTAGAGATGATAAATTAGTTCTTAAAAGCATGAAGTTACTGGTTAGTAGTACCCGGTGCGAAAGGGACCCTTATTAGATCTTTCTGGAAATAAATATCTTTTAAAAAACCCCACACACTAATCAGTAGTAAACCCATCCTTACCCGATTTAATAAGAAATAAAAAATTTTCCAAAAAGATACCCCTGGCCGTCCACAGCAAGAGCAGCATGTGCGCGCCCCTTTTCCGCGGGGCCCTGGGATGAACACCTAGAAAAACGAAATAATCTACTAAAATTTTCAACATACCTTGGTCAAAGAGGATTTTGGCCCCTCGGGGTAGCTTGGCTGAAGCTCAATGGGTTCCGGGAAGTTGTGGGCTTCTTCCGGCACTTGCCCAAGGCTCATTTGTGCGTCAGAATCCACAAAGCCTAAAGTAAAAAAGTATTAATTATATTCTACCAAGTTAATAGCATACTTCCACTTCCTTTGTTTAGATCAACAGGCTCTGCAGGGTCAACCATCGTCTGCTCCATCTCCACCTCTTTCTTCACGATAATTTCGGGCGCGGCTGAATGGGGTGAGGTTAGGAAATAATAGAGTTCATGGAGATTCCCGGTTTGTATACGATTTTAACGCCAGGAGCTACGTTCCACTACAAAAACACAATGCAAGTGTGTAGCATACGAGGTGGATAGTGGATACTGCGTGGTTGTGGCTGTTGGACCTCGATGACGGGGAATAGGATGCCCATGTCGATCATTGGTGGTTGTGGTGGGGGTGGGGTGGACAGCAAAACTGCAAGTCGTACAGTGCTAGCTAATTTGATAGAAAATATAACTTTAAGGTATAGTGAGCGTTATAAACTGCAAAATCAGGATTGCCGAGGGCGCAATCGATTTAAGTGTACAGTGGAGCGCCGCGTTTACAAAATGTCTGTACGCGGCGCTACACTGCACACTCCTACCCTATGCGCAAGGTGAATTCCCGCGAATTCATTAAATTTTCTTTTTCGTTACTCTTAAAGCCAAATTAAACTCAGCTTTTCTACTCTCTCAGATGCGTCTAAATAGCACTCAATTTTCTAAAAGTATTCACGGTAATGTGCTGATTCTCACAACCAATTCTTCAAAACACTGCAAATTTCGTGGGTGCCAGTGGTAAAATGATAATTTTAAACCAAGGATCGAAAGCAGGATCAGAAAAATAATCATATCGATAGATAACAGCCTTTTTACTTTTTACAAACAATTTTGGGTACAAGTCGGATAAGCGGGGATTTTAGGCGGGGAAACCGAACTTTTTCCGCCCAAGCCTATATTTTTTATATAAATAGTGGAAGTGTTTCTAAATTGTTTATAGCTATTCCCAAACATAAAACTTTACAAAACTTAATTAAAAAGTTTAATTTTAGGTCGAAAAATCAATTTTTTCGGCCCAAAAATGACCAAATTTTCGACTTTTTCAAGCGTTTTTCTAACTTTTTAAAAAGTTTTTCCAATTCAAATAGGCTTAAATTTTGCTAAAAACAATGTGAAAACACTTTATATTTGATTACTATCCCCACCAGGGCCGACAAAAAAAAGTTGGTTTCCCCCGCCTAACCCCCCGCTTTCCGACTTGTACCCAATTTTGTGCTATTTGCGATAATATAGTGCAAAACCTACCAATCGGTTTCGGGAAATCCTCATAGTCTCGGTCGACCTCTTGCGGGTCGAACACATTATTTTCCACTAATAACGGCACCGTGGTTGTGGTGGTTGTGGTGCTAAAACGGGCGGCCCGCGTGGAGAACCACGTGAAGCGTGGTGGCGCCTCGGTGGGTGGGGTGGTGCCTAAATGGTGGGCATGCTTCGGGTTAGGTTAGTCATCAATTTGTGATTATAATTGCGAAATAATCATAATATTTCAGTATTAGTATAGAAAAGCACGGCAAACCTGTCCACCACATGTCGTGCCGTTGTGGGCTGGGATTTTCGTTGTCTAGCACTCGTGTTTCATTTTCTGAGGCTTCTGGGATTTCTTGGTTCGTGCTGGGCGAGGTGGTTGTGGTGGTGGTGGCGATGGTTGATGGAGTGGTTGGATTTTGGGTGGTTGCCGAGGTAGCGGTTGTACTTGTTGTAAAAGTTTCTAAAAGGCTACGGTTACACAAATAAAATTTGAGGCAACTAGCCAAGGTCGCACGTTTTCAAAATCTTGATTGCACACCTTACATCGTCAAATTAAGCTAAAGTCTGCATTGAATGACCGTCATTAATAGTTTAACGTAGCGGTACGTACTTTATGATTGAAATGGGCGTCATCTGGGCCCCCAAATCCGGTCATTATAACCATAAAGTACGTATCCTACTATATATAAAAAAGTAGTGTCTGTGTGTGTGTGTGCCACTTTGCATCCACTTCCGTCTGTCTGTCCGGAGGATATCTCGATAGGGGATGAATTTTAGGGTATGTATGATACGTCATTAGGTGCGTAATGGCCTGGAGATGACTGCACGCATTAGTGTCGGACAGCACCCCAAGAAACGCACCCCGGGTGCCTTTGAAACGCACCCCGGGGGGTCTTTGAAACGCAAAATGGAAATTATTGACGTGATTTTCAGAAATGGAACAGATAACAATTAATAGGATGTAACTGGAGTATGAAATCAGGCAAGAATAGCATATTGAAGGGTTTTATAAGGTTTTATAAGGGTTTCTGTAATATTCCTATGCCAAAAATACTTTTATTTATCGGCTTGCCTTGCGATTCTTTGCCACCTGTGGGGCCGAAACGCACCCCAAAACACACCCCCAAACGCACCCCGAAGGCACCCGGGTGCGTTCAAAGGCACCGGGACACTATTAATGCACCCCGAGGGAGTGGGGTGCCTTTGAAACGCACCCCGGGGTGCGTTTCAAACAGACCCGGGTGGTTTGAAGGCACCCGGGTGCTTTCAAGACCCCGGGGTGCGTTTCAAAGGCACCCGGGGTGCGTTTCTTGGGGTGCTGTCCGACACTAGCACGCATCTGAGATTTAACAAAATTACCGATTTTCGACATTAAATTTAAGTTTTTGTGAAAACTTCTTTGTTAGGAATAATTAGCATAGATGGGAAGTGGGGATTCGACTATATAAAGAGGTGGAAGAGGTTGTTTTTCATTTTTGGTCATCTGAATTTAGGACAATTATGCAAAGTGAAGGATAATGGGGTCAGACGGGGCCAGGGTTGAAAAGTCGCGAAGCGGCTTTTCAACCCTGGTGGGACGTTAAATTACCAATGCCAGTCCAATAATGCGTAATTGACAGGTTTTTTTATTAGTACTAGGTTTAAAGCGCACGTCCAGGCACATGCTAGGTTGACTCCTGATTACGTCTGCGTATCTATTAGCGTAGTCTCGCTGCGTAAATAGGTGTCTACGTAGCACGTGGCTATACGTGCGACACAGTTAGGTAAACGTTGTCTATCCACCTACATTAGGCACCTCAATACAGCAACCAAACTATGTATATCTTCCCGTCCCCACGACAAACCTTGTTGTTTTTCTCGGGCAAACGGAACTGTGCTTGTTGTTGTTGCTGTGCTGGTCGTCGTGGACAGGATTGTCGTGGTGGTGGCGGGTGTTGTTGTTGTCGTGGTTTCTAAACACCCCCGTCACCGTACCCCCCGAGTTGAGCGTGATCGAACCTATGGTGGTGTGATGGTGATGGTGGTGTAGGAAGCGGAAATCGAGATGCGGTACAAGGCTGGCGTCGTCGTGTTGGGGTTGTGGAGATGGTGATGATGATGTTGGTGGGGTTACGGTTGTTATGAGGTATTCTAGAAACGCGCAAGTTAGCCTAGCCCGACGCCGCTCCGGCGGCCCTCCTTCGCTTTTTCGGTTTTTGGGTTTTTTTGAGGGTTAGGAAAAGAAAGGAGGTTAGTATTTGAAGGTGTGTTCGTTTTTGAGGGCTAAAGGTTGGCGAAAAGACATTTGTAGCCTTAGGCTTAAAGTTTTAAGCTGTCTGGTCGTTCTAAACGGGTTTAATTTTGAAAACAAAAGATCTATGATTGTAGGCGGATCGATCGGTACCTAGTAAAGAATATAGTAAAGTTTAGCAAGGAGCAACTTTAGAATGGTTTTTTCAAAACCTACTTTTTTAAAGGTTTATGGCGAAATCATTTTCTTTTTTTTTGTAGAATTCTATTTTTCCGCTATAAAAGTTCGACGGTGTAAAAGTATATGTATTCCTCTGTACCTATCACTCGATTAGTACAAAGCTGAAAAATAAAAGATAGACACCTTTTAGGGAGTGGGCCCGAAAAAGCGAAGAAGAGTCGTTGGGTTGAGGGCGGCGAGGGGTGGACGGGGTTGAGAGTGAGGCAATCCGTCGGTTACAGACAGCACAAGCACACGCCCACCAACACCAACACCCCGACAACCAAGAGCGCCAACAAGACACCGATGGTTGTGGGGGATGAGAGAATGGCCCTGAGGGCTCGAAACAACGAGTCAATTTCGCTCGTTTGTATCGATGGGCTGTCTGCGAGGGCTGTACTGTTCCCACCAGTGCCGTTCCCGCCCCCTTGCGTTTCTAAAATCACGTGGGCCTGGGGAGACGCGCCTCACTGCCAGAACCCGGAATTGGCCAGAATTTCGTGTTTTTTTTGCGCAGACTTTAGCGTTTGCTTCTTGGGGTTTAGCGCTAAAGTTATGTGTCCATTTTTAGCATAGATTTGAAGGTTATTAGAAATTATATAGAACCAAAACTTCCATCGCAAACCATGCACACGACACCACATGCAAACCAGACCATATCCCCCGTTCGGAAACTGGCAGAGAGGGCTCTCCCCAGGGTTAGAGATAGATTTAGGGAAAAGCTAGGGAAACGCCCGTCGTTAAGAACAATTTTGTAATTGTTTTTGATAAGAAAAGCGGCGTTTCCCAAACTTCTCACTACCTAACCGTTTTTACAAAAATTGATACCACGTGGGATTGAGGCGAGCAGACACTTCATGTCGAAGGGTGAACACGGATTTTCGGGGTGCGGCGTGGTGGTGGTTTCTGAATTGACATTGTGATTCTTCGTGGTTTCGGGCCCATTTCTATTTCTGGCTGTTTTGTCTGCAATTAGCCCATCGAGTTGTGGGGCCACATTGGTTTCAATTTGGCTTTGGCCGGCCAAAATCTTACGCCTTGGTGGCCCGGAGCTGTCCGGGGAACCGGTGGTACCTTCGAAAACATTGTCAAACGGTAGGAGGGCGGGTTTGGGCTCGTTTGAGGCTGTTTTGTCATTGTTTGTGAGTGTTGGGATTTCTTCAACACTATTGCTTTCGTCACCTTCTTGGCTTTGCGATTTTCCTCTTTGATTTTCGAGTACGGTATCAGATTTTTGAGTTTCGTCGGAATTCTGAGAAGTTGGTTCGAAGACGTTCGTGTCTTTTTCGATGGAATCACCTTTGAAGCTCAAAATTTCGCTCGGTTTCTTTAGAAAGCGTCCGGCAGGGCTTTCAGTGACTCTTGACAAGCTCAAAATTGGCTTTAAAGTCTTAAAATTTGCGCCGAATTCAAGTTTGGTTTCTTGATCGTTCTTTTCAATTATGGGGGCTTCTACCCCTTCTTGGAGAACTATCTCCTTTTCAAAAGAGCTTGCTTTATCTATTTCAGCTAGGTGGATCGAGTCTTGCTGTTTCTCGGATTTCCGGAGCTCTTCCGGATCTGATATCTTTAGGTTTGAGCTCAGGTTTCCTTTCTTCTGAACCTGCGCGGTGAGCTCGTTCACTTCAGGATCTCCCTGACTTTCCGTGATATTATACCAATTCGGCACTTCAGGCTTCGGCCCTTCCATTGGGAATACAATCATGGCCATTCCTTTCTCTTCCGATGCGCCACCGAACGTTCCTTGTTTGACTTTATTCGGAGCACCACCAGCTCCCCCGGCAATTTCTTGTATCGTTGCACCAGTTGAGTGCAATGAGATTTGACTGTTTTCGTCATTGGCCTTGTTTAAAATTGGAGATTGTGAATTGAATTTGTTTTGGGTTTGAATTGAGGTTACGGTCAGATCTAAAACAAACTCGTGAGCAACTTGTAAAGCAAGCCCGCCACTAATAATTGAAAGCTACTAGGCGCGACTTGCTTTACAAGTGCTCTTTACACTCAATGTGGTACCTGGTGGGGCTTCAGTGGTGGTGGTTGTCGTGCTAAGCACACCAAGTCGCTCCAGCTTACTCAAATCCACGATGCGCTCGACCACCGGGGCTTTGTCCAAGAAATGGACAGCCGGTGGTTGAGTGCTCGGGGATGAAGTGGTAGTTGTGGTTGTTGTGGAAGTGGTCGACTCAGTGGTTGTAGTGGTGGTGGTGGTTGTGGTCAACGGCGTTGTGGCTGAATTCGGGAATTTTAAGGGACAGAGATTGCTTGGGAAGCTTGTGTTTTACACTCGGAAGTTAGCGGTTAGCGAACAAATTTCTCAAATTTTATAATTGTACGTTAGCAACTGAACGGCGCATTTTTTGGCTGATGACGGTTGAGTGAACGACTTTTGAGCAGCAAAATCAGAACGACGACGAATGATCAACAATTTTTCCGTCGCGCAAAAGTTGTGTTGATCAAACGTCGTTCCAATTTTGTTGCTCAGAAGTCGTTTGAACAACTTTCATAGCCCCCAGTTTTGGCCGGAGTCTACGCGGGAAAACGCGGCGACTGTGTAATTTGCTTTCCCCCCCCGGCTTTTTTTTTTTCCTCTCGCTTTTTTTTTTTTTGTTAGCCCCAGCTTTAAAATGCTAATTGTCTGTTTCTGTATTTTCTCCCTAGCTCTACCTGTTAACACCACCACCGCCCAAGTTTTTGTGTTGTTGTCAAAAATGAAATGGTGGACTCACAGTGAGTGGCCTGGGTGGTGGTGGTGGTGGTGTCAGAAGCAGAGGTGGAGGGGATTGTGCTCGGCTCACGCCAGATCCCGTTGTTCCCTACATCACGATCATATTAATTGTACTTTTTATTGCAAATTCAGACTTTGGCGGAAGTGGATTGAGGGGATTTGTGGGGGGAGCATGAGAGGGGATTGTGGTGGATGGCAAGATTTCTTATGATTTTTTGGGTCTAGCCTTTTTTTCCCCTTCGAATCGTTTCATAATGGGGGCCTGTGGGTTATCGAACAAAATAAAACTCAGGATATGGGTGCATATTGCAACGGAAGTTTGTTGAAACACTCAAAAAGTGTAGATTGCATTCTTGGTGACTATTTGGGGGGAGACCATGTGCTAGAAGCTAGCATTCGTCGTGCTCACACTCTCGGACCAGCAGTCGGGGCTCGGGGACTCCGGTGGTTGTTGCCTCGGTGTCTGTTTTCACTGCAAACGCTTGGTTAGGACTATTTTATACTGGAACCGGTACTATCTAAGTAGTGATAGAAACTATTTGTTTGATATTCCATAATTATAGTGATTAAACTAAATAGATTCTACCACTTCACAAAGTGATATGTGTTATCTCAATGCACTCACAAGTCGTTTCCTCTTCCACTTTATCCAATGTCAAATCTCCGCTCCGTGTCTCCACCTCATCTAAAAGGTGATGCTAGGGGTGGCGTCGTGGTGCAATTCTATTGCTTTCAACGTAGGATCGTGTTTTGAACAAAGTTTTTGTGATAACTAGTGATAACTAAAGGTCTAGTGAAAACCAAAAATCAGTTCGATTTACCCTTTTCTTTCAACTCCTCGGGCTCGGGGATGATATCCCGCCTCTCCTCCTCTTTCTGCTCGTCGCTAGGGCTAGAGGTGGTTGTGGAGGGCTCGGTGGTGGTGGGTGCTTCAGTGACGGCAGCCACAGCCCCAGACCCTTCCACCTCATCCGATTCAGAAACACGTGTTGTTGTTGTTGTTGTGGGTGCGGTGGTTGTGGGGTGGATTCTCTTCCCCTTCATCACCTCCCCTAAATTTCACGACAATTAACAAAACAAAACCGAGCTAATCCTGACTATTTGGGGTATTGCACTCACGACAACCGGTTAGTAACGTTTTGTAGTTTCTGTTATTTAGAAACAAACCCTTTTCGGCGGGCACCCATTGCAGCTGGCTTCCCTTTGAAGCCTTCAGGGGCTGCTGGGTGGTTGTTGGCTCGGCCGAATCGACATCCCTGGAATTTAAACGGTTTTTTTTAGATTTTGAGCATCGAAAAACTCGTTTACAAAGCATTTTTGTGGTGTTTTTTTAGCTTTTGATAGCTAAAAATTTCCCAATTTTTCACAAATTAAATTAATTTAAATTTCACAAAGACCCAATTTTTCCACGAAAATATCGATTTTTCGACCAATCGGTCGGTCCCCCCGATATAACGAAAGCTCCCTATTACCATAACCTACTTTTCGGGGTTTTCCTCACGATCCCCATTGACCTCTTCAACATTATCCCGGATTTCAACAGGTTCTAAAAATATCGTTTAATTTAATTATATATCATTTACCTCCAGACTCGGTTCCGATGAACACCTCGTTGCCAGTGGGCCTAAATTCGAAAAGATTAGGCGTCCTTCATTCCCCAATTGTCTCTGCTCGTTCGCCCCAATAACCCTAAAAACCTACAATTTCCAAGTGGCCGTTTCTGGCCGATCCTCGGTCTCCCTCTTGTACTCCGCGGCGGCAGCATCCTCCTTCTTATGGGCCTCATACCGTACCGTGGTGGTGTCAACTGGTTGCTCGCGGATCTTCTCCTCGGATGAGGATGAGGTCATCTCACGAGGAGGGGTTTTGTACGTTTCCGGTTGGTATGCCTCCTCGGTTTTTTCTGTCGATTCGACTGGCTCCGAAGGGGTCCCGGCACGAACTCCAGGCACGTATTGGAAGAAGTCCCAGCATCCTAGAATCGAAATAATTTTAATAGAATTTTACACTACGTATTACGTAATAACTTTAAGTTTTCCAAAGGTTCTTAACTTTTCGGTCAAAAAATATGAAAAATTTCAACGTTTTTTAATTTTAAATCGTTTTTAAACTACTAAACAAACTATAAAAATAGTTTTTCTTATTACGGAATTTAGGCTGTACAACGGAAATTAGCCGCCCCCGATAATCAACCAAAACCAAAAGGGATAAAACTGACCATCTCCATCCTCTGCAGCAGCATCACAGGGTGATTCTCCCTCCTCAGCCGAATGAGGGAAGTAGGCGATCTTCGGAGATTGAGGTGGAGTCACCCATTCGGGTCCTCGAGTCCTTGGGGCCATTGTGGGCGGGGCTGTTGGTGGTGTCCTCGTAGTGCTAGGTGTTCGGCGAACGGTAGTTGGTTGTGTCCGCCTAGTGGTCGTTGGTGCTCTGGTGGTCGTTGGTCGCCTAGTTGTCGTCGGAGCCCGAGTGGTCGTGGGGCGCCGAGTCGTCGTCACGGCCTTGAACAAGGTCTTATTTTTATGTGACTGTGCGTACCTTTGCGTAGTTGTAATTCCGGGTGGTAGGTACATATCGGGTGCTCGTCTCCACCGGGCCATAGTTGTATTCGGTACTTTCGTTCGAGGACTCGTAGGACTCTGGGGGTGGAGTCGGAGCGGGATGGTACGTCGCAGGTGGTGGCTGGTCGTATCCTATAAAATAACCGGGTTTTAGTGGTTCTATTTTTGTAATGTTTGAGAAATAGGTGTGCTCCACTTGCCTCTATCCTCTGGTGGTGGTCGAGGAGCAGGGGTCCTCCAGGTAAGTGGTGGGGAATAAGGCCTAGGTGGCGGCGGCGCGGGGGTGTCCTCGTAGCCTGAATTGAGTGTTTTTCTTTGATAAAATAACTAAATACAGACCGCGTGAACAGCATTTAACGCTTTTTTTGTAACTGCAGAAAAAACTCTCATAAAAAGGTTTTGCTGGCATACCTTTTGGTGAAAAATCGGTTCTTTCGAAACCGGGTCTTTTCATCGGTCGAAAACGGAAAATTTTTTGCATAGGTCTAGAAATGCCTAGTAACTTAAGGGGGGCGGCGGCCCCCCGGGAAAAAAAAATTGCCCCCCCCCCCCCCCCGGGGCCCCTCCCCCCCCGTTTTTTTTTTTTCCTTTTTTTTGGGGGGGGGCCCCCCCCCCCCCCCCCACCCTTAATAGAAAGTATTTTGCGATTTTAAGGTACAAAAAAGAGGAACGAGAAGGCAAGGCATCCACTGAAAGTTTCCGGCACAAAAACCCACTAGTCTCAGCGGATGGCGGATACGCGGGAGGGGCAGTTGGAGGAGGTGGTGGTGGCCGAGTGGTTGTGGGTGGGGGTGGTGGTCGAGTAGGGGCCGGTGTTTCGTCATATCCTAAAAAGCGAGGATAGGCATCATATTGCCAGAAATACCTTGAGGTACCGGGGGCGGTGGTGGTGGTGGTTGATAAGTCTGAATGGGCACAGGCTGATAGTGGAAATTCGGCTGTGGCGGTGGGCGCCAAACGGGTCTTGGCGGCTGGAAGAACGGACGTGGTGGGCGCGGGCCAAAATTCTAAAAACATTAATATAGGTAAATAACAGTCAAGGGAAGTTTTACAATATAGGCAAACTTACATTAGCGAATGGCAGGGGTCCCTTTGGTGCGTACGAATTCATCATGCTTGGTGGTGGGCCATTATATTCGTTGAGGGGCATCGAGGCTGGTGCTCGGGCTCCGGCTAAAACAAGTTTTATAAAGCTTTTGCGTTGCAATAAACTATACAATAGCTAAGCAAAATACTCACGATAGTATGAGCCATAGCCCTGGGCGCTGACCAGTCCCGGGGAGACATACAGCAGCAAAAAGAGGGCGTATAGCAACATGCCCTGAAAATAAAAACGCATAAAGGGGGAATAGGAGCAATAAGATACGAGGAATATAATAATTGCAAAAATAGCAGTTTTTCATCGTTAGGAAGTCAAAAAAAATATTTTTTAAGTATTTAAAAATTGAAAAATTCGATTTTTTTTGGTTATTTTTACTCATTTCGGACTCAAAATTCAAAAATCATTAAAATTTTGTATATTTTTCTATGAGCATTTTATATTACCCCCCCGTTAAACAAAAAGAACCAAAAAAAAGGGAATAAAACACGATACACCACGATACACGACAAATAAAACACGATGAAGATATGTAAAAACATCAAAAAAAGGGATAAGAAAATGAAAACAGAAGAGCCAGGAGTAGAGCAGGAGCAAGCCTAAGCCTAACATAAGCCGAAGCCTAAGCCCAAGCTCAAGCTCAAGCCTAAGCTAAGCCTAACCCAATCAGACACCTCACTAAAACTTGTGGCTGATTCCAAATCCACCCAGGATCCGGACGACCCTTTTTTGGTGTTCACGCATCGAACTGGCACGGCTGCCAGCAACGACACGAAAAACTGATGATAGCTTGAAGCCGCCAGGGGGGGGGGGATAAGCCACAAAATGGGAGGGGCTTTGTCTGCCTATTTGGCTGTCCTTTCAATTATCAGCCCGCCTTGCCATCCCTCAACCGAACGTCGGCAAATCATCGCTAAAGCCGTGGAGGGCTGCCAGGTGGCGCATCTAGACGTAACCTGTTCGAAGCTGATGATGGCAGGGGAAATTTCGACAGGAGAACGTTGCGATTCGGCAAAAGGAGCATTTCGTATCGAAACCAGACAAGTTACTAAAATAGGTACTTTCGCACTATCGGGGGGCGAATTTTTTTGTATAAGTCTAGAAATGGCTAGTAACTTAATGGGAAGTGTTTTTAGCAAAAAAATATATATTCCAGCTAGCAACCTATCTCAAAACTTTCAAATTTTTTGGAATAGTCGTCATTTTGATCGTAAAAACATAAAACTTTTTTATCTTTTTGAATAGAATTTGTAAAGATTTTACGCTTAGGAATATAGAAAACCGTTTAAAAACACCCACTATTTATATCTGAAAAGCTGGGTAGAAAAAAGACAAGTAAGTTTTGCGAAAGAGCCATAAAATATAAAGATAAAATTTATCTAATAGCTGAATAAAGGTACTTACAATTGCTTCCCCCCGCTAAGGCACCAGTACCGTCGGGTTGTCAAACTATATATATTTGTAGGAAATCGTAAATTTTAGAATAGTTTAGGGTATCAGTCATCGATTCGGATGTCATCGGTTCATCGGTCCGAAATTAGGCAGCTAGGTGCTCTACTGCTGATCTGCCCATCAGCCATCATCATGCCTTGTTTTTGCCCCCATTTTGATAGCCCATCGGCTCATCGGCAATCCGGGAAGAACCAGAATGCCCTCTATTGCCTGCCAATTGTCCTCCGTCCGTCCGTTCCTGGACGGGGATGTCTTTTTTGACTGTTCATAGGTGTCTGTCGTTTGTCTCCGCCCCGGCTGCCACTGGCTGTCATCGTTAGCCGCCTCGAATTTCGGTACGATGATAGGCGATCGGAAATGAGGCGCCGCCGTGGGTCGAATGGCATGGATTCCGAGGCTAAACAGGAAGCAGGAAGGGCTTTTGGGGGAATAGCTGGGGATCCAACTTTTTTACTAAAATTGGGCTTTAGAATAATCGAAGACTTTTCGGTTCTAGTTCATTACGGGGGGGGGGGTATTTTTATTCGTATTGGTTCATTAGCAGGGGGGATATTATGATAGTTTTATTTGCGTATGTTTGTATTCTTTTTGGTTTTGGTTACATCCTTCATCTCACACATTTTTTATAGTGAAATTTGTTACATTTTTCACCTTTTGAAAAAAACGGGAGCTTTTAATACTTGTAATATTTTTTAACTAAATTTTACTTAGAAGTGTCCTGAATGCTATTCAAAAAGCTTTTTCATTATATGCCGCCTGTCGAAAGTTAGCCCCCCGTTAATGAAGCAGCACCGAATTTTCTATCGACCAGAAGTGAACACTCGATACCGTCTGTTTTTTCAACGTTTTATAGCTGCTTTTCTAGCAGAAAATCAACTTTAAAAAACGTCTCGGCGTCATTTTTAACACAAAATCTAGCTCGGCTTTAAAGGATCGATAAAAGTCTCGTTAAATCTATTAAATTTACATTTTCACAGTTTTACCCCGATCGTTCCATCCACCCGCCACCCCGACCGCATATTTTGGGTTCTGTTTTTCTCGGAAAAGCCCGCCGGGTGCGGATCGCCCCCCGGTCGGCGCGAGATTGCGATTTGAAACTGGCTCTCGTGGGTCGTCGGATGGGTGGGTGGGGGGAGAAAAAGCTAGGCTTATTGGGCGTGAGCCAATTATTCGGCTCGGCGAGCCTGATGAATTATCACCATCATCAGAAGGAGCATGAGAGGGAGAGAGAGAAACAGGGGAGAAGTCTAGCAAAAACGGGATGGAAAAGGGCACGAATGATCAGACTTCGAGCACGAGCTATGCAAAGCCGGCTGGTCATGATTCTGGGTCTAAAAGTTCATATTTAATCAATTGTTAAGGTTTAATGATCAAACTCAGACTTGTTTTTATGGCCATCTCTCTCTCGTTCTCTCTCTATCTCTCTATCTATCTCTCTCACTCTCTCACTCTCGGTCTACCTCCAAAAGCTGAGTGTGAGCTTGAAAGATATAGCACAGGAGCGCCAACTGGTCTGAGCAACACCGATTAACGGGATCTGCCTGGGAACATGGAAACTGGCATGAAACTGAGGCTGAAAAGTACGAAAACGACATGGAGGGTAGTGCTTTAACGAAAACTAAGAAACTACACAACTAATTTAAACGTAAACCAAAAAAGTGAGCTTGTAAAGCTCTAAACTCTCGGTACTGGGCTGTTAACGGGGGGGTATTTAGATCCATAGTAATAAAACAGACTATTTTTTTTGAGTTTCTATTAGTTCCGGATTACCAAAAAAGTTGTAAAAAATACCCGATAATGTAAAAAAATGCAACCTTAACCATTTTCGTAAATTTTTGACCAAAAAGAGTATCTTTAGTAAGTAGCCGGAAAAATTTTACTCATTTTTACAGGCTGTTTATTTCCAAACAGAGCGTAAATGCCAAACCGGCTTTTCAAAATAGGGCGCCTAGAGGAACGGGAAAATACCCCCTCCCCCGCGCTAACAGCCCAGTACCAACATTTCGATACCGAAAGTAAAACTAGCTTTTCCAAATGATCCGCCAAGAATTTTCGAATTCTAGCCAACAAGACGAACCCTCGGCAAAACTACAAAACGAGAACAACGTGCAAGCGATGCAGACATGCCGTAAGAGTGGAATGTGGCGGAACGCGGTAGCCGGTGGCGCCGCGGTGGGAGCAGGCGCGCCACAACCGAGAATATCCAATGTCCGGAAAACAGGGTAGCCACAGTCTTTCTCACCCGAAAAACAGTCCTTCAAAAGCGACGATCCGGGGATTACGATCCGGAAACACCCTGGGGATCGGTTCTGGATTAAGAAAAACGTCTAGATGCCATAGTGGCACGGGAAAGTGTGAAATAAACTCAAGAAAAAGCCTTGAAAAGGTATATTGATAGTTTAAAGCCCGGTGGTGAACATTGATAAACTTTGAATACCTAGCGGTCGAAGAGCGCGAGTAAAAATAGAAAAACTTATTTCAAAAGCGGACAAGAGAAATTTCAGCAAAGAAAACACACCAATATCCTAGAAAAAAAGGTGTCAATTACGTTTCTGACGCTCAAAATCCTAGAATATCACAGCTCACGTAATAAAACTATAAAAATAAATCGCAAATCATTCTCAAAAAATCACTATAAAATCTATAAAAGTTGGTTCAAACAGAAAGTTTACGAGCTAAAAATATCGAAATACACTCGAAAAACGCGCCATTTTCGCTGTTAATGCTCATAAAAAAACTAAATTTCCAAGCGCACGAAAGAAATCAAGAAAGCTCAAAATGCTTATCAATGCTACCGTACGATAAATGTATATTATCAATGCTACCGAAAGAAATCTATGCAAGTTGTTGAAAAACAGAAAGTGTAAAAGACGGTCTTAGGGCTCAAATTACCAAATGACACCCCAAAGCGCCAAGTGGGGCGATTGAACTAGGAAAAAGAAGCTACAAAAGCCCAAAAAGCACAAAACGCAGTGTGATAATCAAAAGGACACGAAAAGTATGAAGCCAGCCCCCTGCCCTTCCCTCCTTCCGCGCCTAATCACATTTGCAGCGCGGAGCGCGTTTTTGGCGCCGCGCGGGCCGTAAGGTGGAAAGGGGCGATGGACGCGACCGGTCGTCGGAAGGATGGAAATGTTTCCATGGATCTCGGGTAGTGTGTGGGGGATGAGGGCGGGAATGGGGAGCAAGAGCTTCTTCTTCCTCCGACCTAACATACCCGTTTTTTGCCGCGGCGCTCCCCCTCAATACGGGCGGCTTGTGGGGGACCGTATGCCGATCGTGTGGCGACACCTCCAGGAGGCATATCGGGCCCGGCCATCTCTAAATCCTCCTGGAATTCATCCGCGAATAGCGATGGCAGACATACAAGGAGAAGCTCGAAAGATCTCCACCAATATCGGCGGGCCATCTACAAATTTTTGTGCCAAACCACCCCCAACAGGCTCGCGCAACCGGATGGAAACTTGAATTTTGGCCGAGGCGCGGCTTTTAGCCTCAGCTTTACGCCTTTTTATGTGAATTCGTGAAATATGGGAGTCGAGAGGGATTTTGGGGCGACTAGAGGGTGCTTATTGGGCTACGTGATACTATTGACGGGTAAAAGCCGTGCGTTAACCGCAATTTTGATAAAGCTTACTAGTTTTTAAACTAACTAGTATTAAAATACATAGTTTAACTTCATGTTCATGATGATAGAATTCTCACTTGGGCAAATCGTAGCGTGCGAAAGTTGCTAATTGCGAACCTAGACCGCCACGTGCTACTATCGACGCGTAAAAAAGATGCGCGTATGATGGGGCCGATTTTCCTTTAGAGATGTAGTATAACAATTTTAGAAAGTTGCTATTTTTGGAGGGTTTTCAGGAATCATGTCTGATGTGTTATTTCTAAATTATCGAATCTACCACAATGCCAAGCTCCATTGTACACCTTTAGAACCTGCGCGTGTTACAGTTTCCGTGTAGTTTCGAATCGCTGACAGTTCATTTCCCCTTAAAATATTTCCATTTATATCGTCAGATTTTTTACGAATCTTTATTTACAAAACTCTTTCATGTTCAAAATCCCTTCGTAAAAGGCAGGATATATCGAAATGCGTGTATCAAGCACCCGGGGCGGCAATATCGTGGGCGTAGCGGGCGGGCAAGTGAGTTTTTCGGCGTAAAATTAACATTGAAGTTGAAAATTGAGCTAAATGAGCAAAAATGGGTTATAAAATTGCCTGGCAGTGGTGGGAGAACATAAAAAAATGGGGATTATTATAAGGAAAAATTTCGGGAATTTTAATAGAAGAAATAAATTCGATTTTTTAGTAAATAAAGTCTTCTTTGGTCTGGACTTCGAGTTTTCGATTTGGGTCGAGGAAGGAGAGATCGCCGTCGCTCATCAGCGACGACCTCATCGTGGCCGCATCGGGGTTTCGGTGAGGTGGCGAGATCCATGGGCGCGGGATGGTGCCGTAAGCCTAGAAAATGCTTAGGTTTCTAGCTTATAATTTAAAGTAATAATAATTAGCTTTATTGGCTTTAATAATAATTTAAATTATAGAAGATGGACGAGAAAAAAGAAAACTAAAGAAAAACTATGTTTTATGGTTATCTAGGGTTCTTACGTTTCCTTCAGGATCCAATTGTTCTAATATAAATAGAGAAAACGTTTTTAAAGGTTTTCTGGTATTTTGGAACGTCAAAGCTTTAGAAAATTCGATTAAAAATACAAAATAAGGTTTTCTCGACCGATTTTCGAATACAATTTCACTTTTTAGACATTTTTAAAGCTTTTATAGTAGTTTTTCCATTTGAAATATAACGAAGTTTTACTAAAAATACTATTAAATGGCTTACAGTTAAGTTACCAGGCATTTCTAGTCTGTAGGGGAAATTGGATATCTGCAATCCCAAAAAAATTTATTCATTGTTTTTTTAGTTAAATACTGTAGTAAATAAGCCAGCGCTTCAGAGTTTGGCCTTTAAGCTAACCTCATGGATCGGCGGTAGATACGCGTCGCGATGCGCCGGATGCGGTAGTGTGCTGGCAGAGTAGATGGATTCCGGAGGAAGGGCGTACGTCGCCGAGTCTCCGGCTACCGACTAAAAAACCAGCATTTCGACCTTTTTTACGCGCATTAGTCCACCCAAAAATTGCCTGAAAATGGGGGTTATGCGGGGTAAGGGTATGAGATTTTTTACGTAGTACATATCGAAAATCTGTAGGTATACGTATATTAAGATAAGTATATTAATCGCTCGCACCCAAAAAAACACTCCGAATTAGCTATTGAAATCTGTTAATCCAACCACACCAAGCCCCTTTTATACCGATGCTGGTCTGCCAGGCAATGTGCCCATTTTCGGCTCGGCCATCGCCGCCAATGGCTTTAAAGTATCGGTAATATTTTTAGTAATTCTGGGTTCTACTCTTTGATCGGTCTCCAGAGCCCTGGCATCGATTCTCCGAGGCATCGGATCCGTTCCAACCTCGTGCTAAATTTGCTTTCGCGCATTGTTTTCTCGACCGTACCTTCGGGCCCAATTCCCCGCGATTTATCCTGCGCTGAGCGCGGGCCGAAGCCGGCTCGGAGTGTGACTTCACGCCGGTCGGGCTGACCGGTTGTGATGACTTGGGCCTGGGTTGAAAAGTAGGTTTTGGCAAGTTTACCTTCTTTTCGGCGACTTCGCCACGATCCTTGCGGCGTTGCGTTTTTGGGGTGACCGGGTCGGAGATGTTGTGCTAAAAATAGTGATTAATAAGAATATAAAAAATATGGTTAAGATACGATACAGTAACCTGATGTAGCTACCTGATGCGTAAATCCGCTGGGTGGCATGCGGTGTTGTCGGGATAGAGTAGAAGGGGTGATTGGTCGCGAGGTGCCTAAATCATCATTCTTCGGACCATAAAAGGCGCTAACCTGGCGGTGGGGGGTACGGTAGAGGGGATCCAGAGTATGGCGTACTGTAGATCGTGTCGTTCAAATGTCCCGGGAAACGCTCATTTGGGCTAAACATAATTATAAGCTGTATAAACATAAATAATTCAATCAAAAACTTTGATATACTCACTGTGTCGGCGCGGCAACATAGAGGGGTTCAATCGTTTTGTATGTTGGGATCGTGTTTACTTGGTAGACTTCCTAAAAAAAATTGGCTATAAGCATTAGAAAATATTTAATACCTTCTTATTCTTATAACAACAGCAACAGAAACGCGACATGAAGAGCGCGATGAGGATGGCGAGGATGAGCAGGAACACGAGCAATGCCGCCACTAGCCCCACCACTGGCTGAAAATTGTTATTGTTGAAAAGATAACTCGTGACTGCTATGAGACTAACCATCCAAGTATCCGCTCTCTTCACCGACGGTTCCGCCACATCTTTGTAGTTTTGAAGAAGATATTGGAGTGCCAAGGCATCACTCCCATCCGAACCTGCAAAATATCACGCTCTCTCTCTCTCTCTCTCTCTCTCTCTCTCTCTCTCGCGCTTTTTATATTTCTTGTCCTTTCGCCCAAATTCTTTCCCTCTTTTCCGTCTCTTCCCTTTCCCCGAACTCCTTCTCTTTCCGCCCCACTACACTGCATGCTTGGAAACCGCGCGCAGACCGCAACGCGTTCCTCCCGTTGAAGAATTTTTCTGCTCAATCTTTTTGCTCCTTCGAACTTACTGCGGCTCGCCAAATCGTGTAGCTTTTGCGTATCCTTGTCGGTCAGCACGACGAACGAGTCCCCTCCTCGATACGTGGCTATCTAAAATCGTTACTTGTTGCGTTAGTAGCGCCGAGTTTTTTCATAGTTCTTGGCTTTAGGCCATCCCTGTTTGCCCTCACTAGTTGCTGGACTTCTGGGATTCTCCGTTTACAGAAAGGCCTTGAGCACATAACTGACGGATCACCATAAACCCTGGCGCCAGTGGTCCCGTTATTAGAGGTCGCGTTGTGGGTAATTTGACCTTCGACTGGCCCTTTGAAGTTGCATTAGGTCTTCTCTGCGTCAAAAAACCATCTACTACTCTTAACTTTTGATAAATTCCTTCAATAACATTACTGGAAAGCTTTCTGCTCTAATTATTCTCATTTTCTGAAATGTACTTATTTGCCAGTTTCAGATGCAAGCCGATGATATCACATGGAACATCCTCAACAAGGGTCATTGTTCCTATAAAACCAGGTAGACATAACTTGGTATTCACTAAAATTTGTTTTAGGACTAAAGCCAAGGTCTTCTGTCGTAATGAGTACAACTTGACGGGTATCTGCAACAGAGCTTCGTGCCCCTTGGCGAACAGTCAGTACGCTACTGTGCGTGAAGAAAATGGTTCGTTTTGTTTGTTCTTCTACAAATAGTTGAATTAGGCATCTGCTATCTCTACGCGAAAGTGATCGAGAGAAGCCATTACCCGGAAAGGTTATGGGAGAAGACGAAGCTCAGCAGGAACATGGCCACGGTATTTTGATCCTTTATGCTAAAATGTTGTTCAGGCTGTCCAACAAATCTCGGAGCAACTCATCCATTGGTCAGAATTCGTACGACAAAAGTGCAAGGCACGTCTCGTCCGAATTCATCAGTATCTACTTCGGATGCGTAAAATGCGGCTAAGAGGTCGTCAACAAACAATTGTGCCCTTACAGGTATGCGACCCTTTTCGTTGAGCTATGAATTGCTTTAGACAAAAATTGAACGTAGAGAGAAGAGAAGGGAAGAAAAGGCTCTTGTCGCCGCCAAGCTTGATACAGCCATTGAGAAAGAGCTCCTCGGTCGGCTCAAGTAAGGATTTCAGACAATTTTTTAGTATTTTTGTTCTAGGAGCGGGACTTATGGCGACATCTACAATTTCCGCCAAGAGGCCTTCGAGCAAATGCTCAAAGAAAGCGAGAAAGAACTGGAGGTTGAGATTGAGGAAGACGACCCGGACACTGGAGCCACACAATACGTCGCCGATTTTGCCGAATCTGACGATGAGCAAGACATTGAGGAAGGGCAAGGTATCTTTTGCCGGATTCCCTTTTTTCTGATATGTTTGCATCTTGGAAGCGATTTACTACCGTGTCGGGCATTCTCCATGGGTGCTCGACACATTAAAAAAACGATGCTAGATTAAATGAGCTTTATCGGAGTTATGCTCACTTGTGTGACCATATTTTTAAGCAAAGCCCGACATAACTAAACTAGTTTTTATGTTGATCCAGTTCTATTGACCGTTTATTTTAATTGTTTTTCAGGCCCTGGTCAATGGACGCCACCCGATACTGATTCCGAGGAAGAAGAGGGCGATTGGGACGGTTCCGATGACGGTGATGATAGCGAGGAAGATGAAGAAATGGACGACGAGGAGGAGGTGAAAACACTTGTCCTTCCGCAATTGTCAGCTTTCAGGATGCGGACGAGGCGGTTCCTGGATCCAGCACAGCCGGACCTTCGATTTTGAAGGGCAAGGGTGCCGGTGACAAGGCCAAGAGACGGGTACGCATTTCTTCATTATATGCATTATTTTCTCAGGTTTCCTTCGGTGAGATGCCAACTTTGAAGAACAAGCCCAAGAAAAAGAAGAAGCGTCAAATGGTTAGACCCTACTTCTTCTTCATTACAATTTCTCTAGATCGAGATAGAATACGAAGAGGAGGGCAAGCAGCCGAAGAAGCTCAAGATTGGAAAATAACCCGACCGTCCGCCCCATCTTTTCACTTTGTTCCGGTATTCTTGTTGAGTTTTCTGTTTGTTTTGCCTGTTTTAGCAAATACATATTCTATAACAAATCTCCCTGTAAAGACACGCAACCACTTATGGGGGATCGGCGGGGCATTGTGCGGATTCCGTCCGCTAAACAAGTCAAGAATGTGGCACAAATCAGGGCGAGGCCTTGAAAATGGGAGCGCACCCCGCCGCGTTGCCAAAAAAGGGGCTCCTACTGAGTAAGGGCCACTTGTCGGCCTGGCGGGGTATGGGTGGAATGGATTTACCAAGGCTGGCTGGTATATGGCATCTTGCGAAAACTATTATGAATTATTGTGGTCGTATAGGTTGCGCGTAGTTGCCCTTGGTACAGATCTTGACGATGATCGATCCCATTCCTCCAATCCACCGCGTTCAATGGCCACGTTTTTTGGGGCCATTCCCAGCGAAATGTGAATTGCCTGTTTTTGAGGGCTCGGATTCGCCTAGCCGGGGTATAGGGATGGCGTTTCCGGGGTTTTTTCGTCGGCTATTTTATGCGGGTGGACGTGTGCGCGAGCCGGATGACTGGCCACCACGAGCCATTTCACTAAGAGGATTCCCGGGCGAACGTTTCGCTTATGGGTTGACCCGGATGGGGGATGCGGTAAGTGGAAGGAGATGCGTGACGGGAATACGGCTACAGGTACTTTAAAGGGTTATGAGAGGACGGGGCGCTTTTTTCTCGATTGTTAATTAAAGAAGAGGGTAGAAGGGAATAATTAAGGGGAGGATAGAAAAGCCGACCTGCTGCGAATCTTTTAGATAAATCAGCAACAATCCGTGGTCGCATCCGTTCAAATTCATGCCCGCGTCTTCGTAGATCTGCTTCGCGTCCTGGGCTAGGCTTTTCGACTAAATTTGTTAGTCTTTTAATTTTAGACAATCGGTATTACATTTTTCGACTCGGTCACCATAATAAGACCCAAATACCCATCCCGCCCATCAACTCGATCGCAGCCCGTCTCGCATTTGCACCTGAAAATTGAATATCCAGATAAAGCCGAATCTCCCACGGGATGTTGTCCCTCAAGTCGTTGAGCAGATAGGTGAGCTTGGCCGTGGTTCGTTCGGAGAGGCGCTAAAAAGGGACTGTAATTTTGAAGTAGAAAAAGGTTTACATTTCCCAGGTCGCAAACAAGCGTGGCATTTCCAAAACCTTGGTCATCTTTGCATTTCCCGTACTCCTCGATGACGGTGAGGGCGAGGGTCTGAAAAAGTTTTTCCGTGTTAGCGATTCTCCGGATTTATTGCCTTGTAAGCATCCAAGCTTTTTGGCGATCATAGGTTTCTGTTAAATTTTGTTTATAATATAGTCTATTAATTTATTACGCGAACTTGTAAGATTTTAGCGGTTTAGCTATAATATTTTTGTTATATTTATTATTTCTTTTATAGCGTTCTTGACATGCTTCCCCCGTTATCCAACGCTTTTTTTCAGGCACGTCGAGAAACGATAAAGGCGCGACAATCCCCCTCCTCTGGGTTGACCAACTACGCAAAAAACCGAAAGGGGCAGCGCGAGACAGTTGGCGTTTTTCTTTGCCTTTTTGGGCTATGAGAGGCGCCAGCAGCCATGGCCGATCCGAGTCGGCATGGAAAGGTCATCGTGGTATTGCCGATTTATTCTCCTTTCACCCCGCTCTCTCTCTCTCTCGCTCTCTCTCTCTCTTTCTCTGGCCAGTTTTTCAGCCATTGGGGGGGTCGTCCGGCGGGAAAACAACGGTCTCTTCCTCTTTCCGTTTTCAAGGAGGGTGTAAAAAGAGGCGACAACGGGTGCTCACACACGGGGGGACATTTGAATATCGGCTGTTCACCGCAAGGTCAGCCTTGGGGGTGAAAAGTTCGTGATCAGGAATGGGCCGGAAAGGGCGTTCCGGCTGGAAATGGCTAAAAGAGACCCAGGGTAACAAAAATTGGATTTCTGGACTTTTCGCGTAGAACGCATAGTTGAAAATTGTACACGGAACGTTCGGTACGAGTACGAAGCGCCTATGCACATTCTTCTCTATGAGCTCGTCGCAACTTCCGAATTTTCCACTTTTTTTCAGCGCTGTCCCTTTAAAAGCTTTAGAAAGGGTTCCGCTTCTTCTAAATAAGTCCAGCTATACTATTTACAACTACTCGTTTATCTATAAGCCTTTATAAACAGAAAAGTGGAAAAGATATAACTTTTTAGTCCAAAATCCCTATGCATTCTTGTTTTTCGATTTCCCTACCGCAACCCAATTTCACAAAAACACCCTGCGCTATTTTTCTTAGCGTCATTTGTGGTTTATTTTTATGTACGCGGGGTCACGACAGGGAACCCGTGCGAAAAAAGCACATTATCACCCGCGCGCCCTCCTCTACTCCTCCTCCCACTCCCGGCGGTCGGTGCTCCGTTTCACATTATGATGGGTAATGTCAAAAAGGTGTGTTTGTTGGTGCACACACACAGACAAATAGTGAGAAACACAACCGGTTATGCTTGCTCTGTCTCTCTCTTTCCCACCCGGTACTCGACACAGCCCGCGACCCGCTCGAATTATCGTTCTCGGGTTGGTTCTGGGGCTCTCGAGTAATTCAGCCCTCCCCCGCCACCTCAATCATTTTTTCCCTCTCTCGCCGTGGAGAGAGAGTGAGAGAGAAAGTGAGAATGATACCTGTGAAGTCACACCCTCAGGTCGTGATTACATATCATACTTTTATCACGTTTTCGAGGTCAAAAAGGGAGGGGAATCGTCAAGTAAAAGGGGCTTTCACTTGCTAGGCATTGCTGGAGATGGGAAAAAGCGTGATATGCAAATTTGCTAGGACAAGAACGGAATAAAACGAAACTAAATCTTCTTTTGGACGTTTTTTACAAACCGAAAGACCCAGTTTTGGGTAGAATTTGGCGGAAAATTTCCCAATATTACAAAATACATTAAATGGGGGGCCCCCCCCCCCCCCCCTTTCTCCCCTTTTTTTTTTTTTTTTTTTTATTTTTTTCCCCTAAAAAAAAAAAAAAAACGCCCCCTTTTCCTTTTTTTATAAACACCCCCCCCCCCCCACATCCCTATTTTCCACCAAAAAAAAAAAAAAAAAATTTTTAAAAAAAAAAAAAAAAAATAATAAAAAATAAAATTTTAAAAAAAAACTTTTAAACCACCCCATCCCCCCCCACCCCCCCCCCCCCAAAAAAACTTTAAAAACCCCCCCCCCCCCCCCCCCCCCCCCCCCCCCCCATCCCCCCCCCCAAACGAAAAGGGAAGTCAAAAAAAAATATAAAAAAAAAAAAAAAAAATTTTTTTTTATATATATAAATAGTTTCTAGAGCTTCTGCAGATCTTTAAGAGCCTTTTCTGGGGTAAATCTGGACTCTAAAATCATATAACCTTACAAATTCGTGCATTTCTAAAACGTCTACTAAATTCTTGAAGCTACGTTTAGCATCTCACAGCATATTTTTCGATAGCCCTGGCCGTCAAATTTTATAAATTTAGAAAACAAGATTTCTGGAGCTGACACAAAATTCTCAAAACAACCCCTGCCAACTTTCCCATATCCAAATCCCAGCTCTCCCCCGCGCGCACCATACCGGCTGATCTGAAGTGTTTGCCTTCTTCACCAAATGGAAATATGAGGGGATGCCTCGGGAAAACACTTTTACTAGTTTTTTCGCGCTTGAACAGTTCTAGTTTTTCAGTTTCTCGCCTGGCCCGTGCGGCGTGAATCGATAATTTGGCAAATTTGTGAGGGGAACGGCGGTCCTCCTCGCACCGCTCAGGTGGGACAGAAAAGGGAAAATGTTGTCAACGCGAGCATGTCCGCTTTATTGTGACAGACAATTTGGCGAGGCGCGGGTTGTCATCTAAACCAACTGAGAAAAGGGCCGGAAATTGTTTATAGAGTTTTAGGAAAGAAAAGCTATAATTTACTCATGAAAATCAAGTTTTCGGAAAGTCAAAATATGAGCAAAAAAATTAGGAAAAACTTTAAAAAGACATAACGCAACAATTAGGGTACGAGGCGCTACTATGCTTGCACTTGTGTCCTGCGCGCGCGGCTGTTTTTTCAGCTCGACACCGTTTTTTACAGGTATCAATCCCTTTAAAGTTTGAACAAATAAAACGTTTTTAATTAGTTTTAAAACTATGATAAAAAATAAAGTACAGAATATACGCGTTAAAATAAGGTTTTCGAGTGTTTTTTGCGAGCCAAAACATTGAAAAACTTTGTTTTTTAAACAACAAAAATTGTTTGTAATTTTCATTTAATTCACTCGTTTATTGATTACAAAGTCAAATCCAAATCCCGAGACGATTTTTGTACTTTATCTCCCGCGGGGGCGCTGGCAAAAAAAACGGCGCGAATCCGGCACCGGATGCGTTGTGCGGACCGGATGGGCGTCGAGTGGGGGGCACAAATATCATCCACACCCAGCAAACACAGCTAATTGTTACGTGATAGCCGAGGTGAAATAAAATTTTGGGAATTAGCTTAGGATTTAGCTTCACATAAATTTTTAAGCGAAAAATGAATTTGTAAAAAAAAGTATAAAGGGGAAGAAATAAAGGTTGCCGATGCTACAAAAAATTCTCGGAGTGTAGAACATATTAAAAAAACATTTACAACGGTTTCAAAGTTAATTATGATTCAACGATGAAGCCGATGGAACAACTCATCGGGTTTCGAAATGGGGTTCTTTCCCTTGAACGGGGATGAGCTTATCCCAGCAATTCACGACACTATAGCGGAATAGAAACCGTTTTTGTAGCATTTTTCGGATTTTAGATATACAGGGTGTCCCAAAAAAAAACGAACCATCTGGCATTTCGCCGTGTTACATCCAATCGGTCCCAAATTTGGACCAGAGGTGTATCAGACCCTAAATAACAACAATCCTGACTTTTAGCCCGGTAGCTATCGTTCTCGAGTTATAGCAAAAACAAACTTGCGTTTCGATTTTTCACAGGGTTTTCATGGAATTAGACCCTCTAAACATTAAGTGAAAATGATCCGGTAGGTCTTCTTTACCGTAAGAAATTTTTTCCAGAGTAAAATTAATTAAATGCTTCGATTTAGCGTTTTTACAACGCAAACACCCCAGTTCTTAAGCGAAATTAGGGTTCGCGCCGGAGTCGTGCATCGTGCATCCAAAATATAGCCGATAAAACTGTTCAGAATTTCGGGAAAAACAGTATTTTCGTTATAACTTTAAAACTACTGTAGCTATCGGGCTAAAAGTCAGGATTGTTGTTATTTGGGTCTGATACCTCTGGTCCAAATTTCGGGCCGTTGGTGTAACCTGGCGAAATGCCAGATGGGTCGTTTTTTTTGGGACACCCTGTATAGAAAATCATCAACTAAATCATAAAAATCACTTAAAAAGAGGTAGGGCCTAAATAAGCGCGAAATTTTTTAAATAACCAGAGATTTTTAGATGAAAGGCGATAACAACAAGTAAGGAAAGTTTAATAATTTAGCAAGATGGTACATATGAAAGTTAAACCCTAGAAAAACCTTTAATAAGCAAAAATTGGGGTCAAAATACGAAATTTGAATAATACCGAAAATATCGAAAATTGAGCCGACCTGCACGACGACGAGCAGCAAGCCGATGATGAGCCGCATCGTTGAAACCGTGGGAAAATGTCAGGGATGTTTGTGGCTTGAAATATTGGTGAATCAGGGCTGTGGCTACCTGCTCTACTCGGCAGTCGATCCCCATGCAAACGCCCAAGCCCAAGCCCCGCCCCTTTCCGCCAAGTCGGCGCGCAGCGCGCGAGAACGCGCTTGCAAGGCTGAGCGAACGAGAGGGAGAGAGAGAGAGCGAGAGAGAGAGAAAACAAAAATAATGAAAAACCTTTGCTTGCGTTTCCCAAAAAATGAGGATGTGCTGCAACAAAAATGGGTAGAACGCACGAAAATCCATTTATTTCCATAAAACTAAAAATGACAATTATAGCCTCATTTAATGGCACAATTTACCCGCATAAAATAGAGACTAGAAAGGTATTAAAAGCACTTTTTATACAAAAATTGCGATTTACAAAATCGTACATTTCATCGGCACCCGCGAGCGGCAGCACCCAAAGAATTTCCACAACTTCGAGGCGTTCTAAAATTCGAAAAATAGGTTATATTTGATTAAACGTATATATTGTACTTTAGAAAATATATTCATATCTTATGCTCAAGGTACTCACATGAGGAGGAGCACCAAGCGGTGGCAAAAGATCGAGCTCATCCGAAGCAGAATCCCCCTCCACGTCGAATTCGTCCGTCAACCGGGACAATTCCTTCTCAGAACCGCCTCCTAAACCGCGCTTATTCTATCGTAACTGCAGAAACATCATAAAAATAAAAAATTCCACTAGACTCCAAAAACACACCACGACACCGAGTACCACCAACTCTGCTGCGGTTTTCCAGCTCGATTCCGGTCGTCGGCAAGGAGTTCAGGGCGGAGTGGAGATCGAGGGCCCTTGGTGGTCATTCCATTAGTGCGTGGATCCTCATCATCGGCTTCTTCGTCGCTATCCAGTGGGCAATCCACCAATCGGCTTTTCTCATTTTCGTCGGGCTGCTGGAATCGGGGATGCTGGCAGAGGTTTTTGCGAAAAATTGTCTCAAATGGGGAGTAAAGCTAGCAAAGATTTTTGGAGAAATGTGGCGCAAAAGCTGGAAAAACAGCTAGCAGAATTTTTGGGGAAAATGTGGCCAAAAAGCAGCTAAAAGGAACTGGGCAGTTAATGCCGAAATGTTTTATATATCTGCTAATCGATTACGGCATCTAATAACGGGTAGGCGTTGCTTGTCGCCGCGCGGAAACGTATAAAAAACTGCTTTGGATCCCAATTTTTGTAATATTCAATTTCAACCATAAAACCAAAAATTAAAATCCACCGCCTGCAAAATTGAAAGCCATCCCTTGCCCCCCCTTTAAATAACCAACAAAGATTCTTGGGGAATCACCTGCATCTGCCCTCCTCTTCCTACAGTATTCCCTTCCCCTTCTTCATGGTCTTCAATCGTAAATACCGTACTCTCCTCGGCCAACACCCGACCGATCCCTAAACACATCCAATTACGCCATGAAATTGGCCCAAACCTGACGATCTGATCTGATATTTCGCGTATCCGTTCGAGGTGCTCGCTTGCATCGCTTAAAAACTCGATTTAATAACCAATTACTCGTTTTTAAACACAGAAAATGGGACATTCCTAAATATCTCCGGGTATTAAACCTTGGTAATAAAATAACAGACAAGAATATAGAAAAACCATTTATTCCCATCTACAGTCTCCAAAATGTCCGCACGGGCCCCTAGTGCTTCTTGGCGGGGAGGCGGAAGTGCTTGGTGAGCGGCTGCCAATCCTTGTAGTAGTCCTTGTCGACGTTCTCCTCCTGCGCCCAGTCGGTCACTACCATCGAGAGCGACGATTCGAACATGAATGACTAAAAAAAGAGGGCGAATACTTTTTAGGAGAGCTGGCGGAGGAAATTTGGGGATTTTTTAGCAAAAAAACGATGGACTCGCGCGGTTGTCGAACCCTGGCCTTGCGGGTGATAAGCGAGAGCATAACCAATGAGCCAAGAGGATGACCCGTCGAGAGGGGGCTAGGCCTCCTTGAGGTCAAACCGCGCATTGCTGCTTACGGGCGCCAAGCTTCGTATAGAATTTTTTCCAAAAATTCTCCAATAACCTCTGCTAGCCTACCCCCTTTTTCTTGGATATCTTTACCCACCATAGTGCCATGCGCAACCTTCTGCGGCTGAAGCTCAGCATTGCTGGCCCCCTCGAAGCAGGCGTAATCCGGACCGTGCGGCGTCATCATCGAGTGCAGGGAACCGCCTTGAAACTTTTCATGCAAATTTAGATATATTTTCCTACCGCCCGGCTTGAATCCGCCCTCCTTGGCCTCGTAGCTGCCGACGATCAGCCCCATATACTCCGACATGCAGTTGCCTGGAAAATTTTTGGGTTTTTAGGGCAAACTAGCAGGGATTTTTGGGAAAATAGGAATGGAATTTGGACGATATTAGGCTACTTACGATGGTAATATGGGGGTCGGAACGTGTGATCAGATACTCCCCATCTCGGGGGGAAGATCACGAAATCGGCTATGGCCACTCCGGGACGAGTCGATTGCGCGGTGAGGACCGTGAAAATTGATGGGTCCTAAAGTGTGATTAATTAAATCTGTTTTAAAACATATAATTAGCAAGTTTATTATATAATTTATAAAAAAAATTCATTCTTTTTACCTTCCTTTTTGCGCTTTTCTTTTTTTTTTTTTTTTTTTTTTTTTTTTTTTTTTTTTTTTTCTTTCATTTATTTATTTTTTAATCAATTTTTCCAAAAAAATAAACCAACCACAAAAAATTAAAAAAAGGTTTTAAAAATAAAAAAAAAAAAAAGGAGTTTATTATTATAAAAAAAAAAATTCTACTTCGCTAATTTAGTTATTTAAGTTATATTTAATGAATTTAATAGAGCATAAACTAAACCCCTACCGCATGGTCGAACGCCACGGCGTTGATGACCATAAACTTGCGCAGATCGTATTTGTAGGGCGCGTAGTTGCCGTGCCAGCCGACCACATCAAAAGGCGAGTGCTCCTGAAAATTTTACTATTAGCGGCAGGCTAGCAGAGATCCCTTAGGATTCCTTTTCTTTTTTCACTGACCTGCTTGGCCGAGAAAAACGACCCCTGGTACTTGTTGACAATCTCGAACGGCTCGTCCCTCTCTTCGAACCATGCTTCCGGGGTCTCGAAATCGCGCGGGTTCGCCAGTCCGTTGGCACCTAAATGGCGCCCTTGGTACCGTAACCCTATCCGACTTACCAATGGGCCCGAGGTCGGGGAGCTGGAAGTGAGTGCCGTACACCTCGAGGATGTAACCGCGCGATGGGCCTCGGACGGCCACCGAGAAGCGAACGCCCTGCGGAATCACGCAGATTTCCTAAAATACGGTTTAAAAAATTTAAGAAAACTGAGATTCACAAAAAATGGATTACTTTAGCTATATTACTTTTTACGAGCGCTAAAACACACCTGAATCCCGACGAGAAGTCGCCCAAACTCGGTGGTCACCTCCAGGGCGCCTTGTTGGGGAACTGAAAGAATTGCTAAAAGGCCCCTACTACCGTACCAATCAAGAAATCGCCATCTGAATTGTAGAAGGCACGATGGTCCATCGTTTTGTTGCAACCATAGAGATGGATGGTGAGGCCGGAACGAGAGACGATATCCCCGCCACCGCATACCGTGTAGAGACCCTGAAAAGAAGAGAGGCTTTTTTGAATGGGGTTTTTCTTTTCTTTTTTTTTTTTTTTTTTTTTTATAATTAGCAAATTTTTTTTTTTTTTTTTTTTTTTTTTTTTTTTTAATTTTTTTTTTTTTTTTTTTTTTCTTTTTTTTTTTTTTTTTTTTTTTAATTTAAATAATTAAAATTTTTTTTTTTTTTTTTTTTTTTTTTTTTTTTTTTTATTTTTTTTTTTTTTTTTTTTTTTTTTTTTTAAAATTTTTTAAATTTATTTTTTTTTTTTTTTGGTAATTTTTTATATTAAACATTTCCCCAATGTTCCTGCTACCTTGCTCACAACTATCAACCTCGACAAAATCGGTCGGCTTCTCCGGGATCGGATGCGGATGCCAGCGGAATTGATTCGGATTGGCCGATTTTGCATGTCTCGGGTAGTCGTTCGTACACTTTGCCGATTGCTGGAACGGCTCGAACGGGCGGTGGATGACGGACGGGCGGATGCGGTACAGCCAGCTAAATGTTAAAAATAAAACAAGAAATTATGGAAGCAAACATGCAATATGAAATTTTATACGTTACAAATTTACAGTTAGCGTTGATTCAATCCCAAATTTCCAACATCAAATTGGGTGGCTAAAAATGCGCATAGAAATGTGAGGCAGAAACCCGAGATGGGGCGCATTTTAGGCGCGGCGCCGTTGCCCTAAACGGAATGGAGGGGGTTCGAGGATTCGACGGGGTCCCCCCACGGGCCGTCGATTCCTTCCAAATTTGATTAGAGCCGCCGAGGAGGGGATGGGCCCTTTTCCTTTCTCCGCTCCCCTGGCCGTAGATGTCCAAAATGGGCCCCTGGGACCGGTTTTTCTTTATTCGAAGGCCGAACAAGGATGGCGCGCTTCAACACCCCCGTTTTTCAGAAAACTGAAGTTATGGAGAAAGGAAAAATGTCTGTCAGAATTCTACAAGAGACTCTTAGTTTTCCTTAATAAAAAATAAATAAAACCACCTAAGGAAATAAATAAGTCTGCTGTATTCCACTAGAACGCTGCTAGCTTGCTTGGAGTAAAAAAAACTTCAAAAACAGGGCAAGGAAAGGAAAATAGCGTAAATTTCCTCAAAAACCCCTGCTAGCTTGCTTTACCAAAACCAAAGGCAAAGAAACACTTTTACTCGTACATATAAACAATTTTATTACGAACCTGCGTTTATTGGAGTGTCGCGGAGCCGTAAACGCCGAACCGGACAGTTGCTCGCAGTACAGCCCGTGAGGACATTTCTCAAAAAGTACCCTCCAAATCGTAAGATAGAAAAGTACCTGAGGGTTATTCTGTCCTTCCGGAAGTGCATCCGGGACGCGCGGATCCGCGGTGGCAAATTCGTTGCCGAAGCCGCTAAGGTAGCGAAGCTGAAAAATAGCTTTAAAAATTGTTGTCTAATCTGAAAAAAATTCTTAAAAATGGTCAGAAAAGGTTAAGACAAGGTTAAGCGCGGCTTAGACTTCGCTTCGGCTTTGGTCTATTAGCTTGGGCCTGGGTTTTAATTAGCTGTAGGCTTGGCTTGGCTTCGCGTACGCTTAGGCTTATTCTTTGGCTTGGCTCGGCTTGGCCTAGACTCTCCCAGGGCCATTGAAAACGTAAGCTGGCGGCGAACGGAAACCCGACCCACGCCTTTCGTCGACAGAACTGTCGCGTAGCGGAAAATGCCGATCCGTCATCCAATCCCAGCCACATGGCCGAACCCGCCAATCATATGCCTGGCCCTTGCATTTCTTTCCGGGGGAGCGCCGGGGGAGCTGGAGCTAGGAAAAATGCAAGGACTTGAGCCCGAGGTATTTTTTTGTGAAACCTGGCGCGTTTGGCCAATTTAAAACATTTAAAACTGTTGTGATCCTCGAAATGAGTATGAACGATGTGAATCCTGGACGTACATTATCGAACAACTGTTTATCACATAAATGGTGGCAGGAGGATCGGCAACAGAGCTAGTCTGTGCCGATAATTGGACCCGCAACGAGATAATACAATCTAGTCTTAGGCGGGAAGTGGCGCACGCGACGCGACCGAGGGGCGCGCGCCGGTGGCTACCCACTGGATAGGAGGGACACCGGGAAAGAGGATCTATGTGGTACAGCAAAGCTGACACCACAACACCTCCCTTGTACAAAACAAAGTACGAATTCCTAGGAGAAATTGGGACAGGTAGAAAGGAGATAGGCGGAGTCTTGTGGTCCGTCCAGCAAGCTGCCCCACAACACCTCCCTTACACAAAAAACAAGTGTAGATTGAGGGACCGGGATAGGAATCGAGTGAAAAGCACAATAAAGTTTAAGAAAATTATCTGCTTATTCCTTCACTCCTTGATGACGCCAGCGAGACGATCACCAACAACGTCCTTCCTTCACCTTCATCGCCTCACATCGTCCCCTCTTGTCGACCTTCTTTTCCTTCTTTCCGTCTTCGGCTTCACTTGTAGGCGCGGCCTTGGGCTGACACGCGCACCCCTTCGGTCCTTTCTTGGTTGAGGACAACCAACTTCTTTCTTCTTCTGCTACCTTCGCGGCTTTGGCGGTCCTTGGGGCAAAAGGCGGCCGGTGCCGGGCACTTCAGGCACTTCACCCTCCTCCTCTTCGACAACGGCAGCGGCCCTCCACCCGGAAATGTGGGGGCAAAAAGGGGAACAAAACACCTCCCTTTCAATTGATCCTGCACGAGCGGCACGGCACATCATCCATTGATGGGCCCGCCGGCATCAGCACCTCTGCCTCTTGATCTTCCGCCATGCCTTCTTTTCTTGTCGCTTGCCAACCATGTAGACGTCCTTGACCTCGACCTTGTCGCCTCCTTGACCTTGTCGCTTTCTTGGTCCTTGTCTCGTCGGCTTGACTGACTTCTTGCGCTTCTCCACCTTCTTTCTTCATCCTTGATCACGTTCTCGGGCTCGAGTGGCTTGTTGGCTGGGGCATCCCTTGATCTTGCGTGAGTTCTTGATCCTGCTCGCCAGTTGTTGTGATCCTCGAAATGAGTAGTCGAACGATGTGGAATGCGCTTGGACGTACAGTTATCGAACAACTGTTTATCTACATAAATGGTGGCAGGAGGATCGGCAACAAGCTAGTCTGTCCGATAATGGACCCGCAACGAGATAATACAATCTAGTCTTAGGCGGGAAGTGGCGCACGCGACGCGACCGCAGGGGGGCGCGCGCCGGTGGCTTACCCACTGGATAGGAGGGACAGCCGGGAAAGAGGATCTAATGTGGTACAGCAAAGCTGACACCACAACAAAAACAAAACAAAGCCGTAGCGCATACAAGGAGTTTGAAGGGTTTTGAGGGATAAATCCCCCGGGGAGAAGCCGAGCTGCTGGCAGAATGCAAATGACAGCCACTACATCTGGCGTTCACGTCAGGGTTCCACTGGTGAAGTCGGGGATTTAGGGACGAAATACGCCTAGCCAAAAGCCGCCGATCAAAAATTTGATGAAGAAAAAGCTTTTAGCGAGTTAATGATAGTTTTATTACTTTCGACATAAAATCAAAAAAAGTAAAATGGGTAGCGAAAAGCGTGCTTTGGCCGGAAACGGAATCCACGTCCACGAATTGTAATCCGTTAATCCATAGTTTTATTAATTTACACCAGCGCTCAAAACCCGCTTCGCGGGCCTTGGGCGCTGGAATGCGGCCTTTACATGAAAAATGTGACTTTCCGATAGCGCGGGCCCTTCGGCCCCCCGACCACACGCGCGTGTGCAACTTGCAAGAATGAGGAATTTTCTATTTTTTTCACATTATGCAAATTAGCCCTCCCGGAGCCCCAAAATGAATAAAACTGGGTTTAACTTTGTAAACTTGTATTTTATCGGAATTCTGAAAACGCCATCGGAAAGAGGAGGGTCGATTCCCCCAAGTGACGGAGAATTAGAGCATTTTACGCACGGGAAGGCCCTCAAATCGGCCCTCGAAAGTGACATCCACACACACACAGAGATACACACCAAAATTATATAAGGTAGGATTTCCAATCGAATTTTCAAGCTAAAATTTCGCAAACAGAAGTTTCTAACGCACTGCTCCACCGTTTATTTATTTAAAAAAAGCTAAATAATGTAGTCTATTACTTTAAAAAAGCAAGACGAAAAACCTCGCCTCGATCCTTGCTAACAAACAAACATTTTCTATAGCTAAAACAAACGCAAAAAGTGCAGAAAGCTCAAAAAAACGTTCAAAACTCAAACTGTCGAGCTGACTCACAATTTCTGAACTTTTTCTACCCCCGAAATCGGACTGAAAGCCTACGCAAATTGACGTAAAGCTCCGAGTCGACGAGATTTCATTGAGCGCGAGGAGGAGGGCGGGTTCGCGACTGGGCCCTAGCTGGGCCCCTAGCCAGGAAGGGGACAGGGCCAAGATCTGAAAGGATCCTCGTCTGCCTGCCCCCTTTGGACCCTCCTAGGCCCCCAAATGGCCCCTTTCACACCCCCACTACACAACACTCACACACACACAAACAGACAGACATGTCGGCCCTCCTTCTGAATATCTGCCCCCTTCCCTGAGGCTTTTCAACGATGAAGCCGATGAAACCATTCATCGGGTTTCAAAATGGGGTTCTTTCCCTTTAACGGGGGTGGGGTTTAACACTATAGCTGAATATAAACCATTTTTATAGAATTTTACGGTTTTTAGATATAGAAACTCCTAAAAAATTATAAAAATTGAAATTTTCATTTTTTAAACTTTCTAGCAAATCAAAAACGACTAAAAACGATAAAATACACTCTTTGTTAAAAGCAAAGCTTTAATTCCACATTTTTAAGGTATCAGAGGATAGATTAATGGTAGAATTCGCTATTGTAACCCTTTTTTTTTTTTGGAAGTATTTTTTTTTTTTGGGGTTAATATCCTCTTTTTTTTTTTTTTAAAAAAAAAAAAAAAAAAAAAAAAAAAAAAAAAAAAACCCCCCCCCTTTTTTTTCAAAAAAAAAACCCCCCTTTTTGGAAAAATTTTCCCAAAAAAAAAAAAAAACCACTATAATGTCGCGAGAACCGGAAATGGGGGGTCGGCGCTAGAATTTGGCGCTAATGGAGGTGGAGGGCAGAAAAGCCCGGTCGGCCCCCTTGGCACGCTAATGGAAAAATAAGCCATTAGGGGGAACACGGCAGAGTCCAGGGGGCTAAAGATCACTTTATTTTCTATCCATTTTGTTCAGTTTCCTATAGATTTTGATTTTTTTAATCAGTTGCACTTTAAAATCCTCTAAAAGTAATCAAAAGTTTACACGGCGCGGCATGGTCAATGCGTTGCGTGTCGCGGGCATTGAAAATACATAAAGAAACGTTATTCGATAAATTAACGATTTTCTTAAGCTAGATTTCTTTTAAAATAACTATAAACAAAAAATGAATAGCAACTATTGACGACCAAGCGGAACTGAACTAGAATGTAGCGTCCACCAGGCGAACACCCCGCTGAAGTGGATTCGGGGACGTTAGTGGGGGGTTTGGTGGGCCCCTTCACAAGCCCCCAGGGAGTTCGGGGCACTTATCTCCCCCCAAAAGCTCCGAAAAGCGCCTAATGACGTCCCGGACCTAGAGGGCAGGGAGGGCGGCCAGGGCCACTGACCGGCCCCTAGCAACCTTCGACTGGGCCCCCTAGAGGGGCCTCTAGAAGGTCTCATTCCACATGCATGTCCACCACATACACCCTGGGCCCCACAATGGTGTCTGCTGGCTGGCTGACCGCTGGGTTATGCACCCAAAAACTCTATTTTTGGCTATATTGGTGCCAAGTAGGTAGAGGATTACATAAATAATTATAAATAACTATAAAATTATTAAATTAAAGGTATACGATTCAATGGAAAACAGGGTAGATATATAGACTGTTTTGCTACTGTTAACTTTTAGCGGCATGAATTCCAGCTATTTTATACTTTAAAGAAACACTCCGAAACAGCGTACGCCCGTCGATTGCGTAGCCGCTTTTCACAACGCGATACTCCAATGTACAGGATCAAATATTGCGAAAAACGCTGTTTCGACCAATTTTTCAAAAGTTAGTTGTGTATTTTAACTTTATTATCACTGCATTTGACCAGACTTTCAAATTTATCTTTTTTACTTCGTTTTTCAATGCAATTTCGCACACTTTTTCAGCGGGGATAGTCGATTCGGCGTATTTTAACGTAGGCCGTTATATAAGTTATAGTTTCATCCAAGAAACCAATTTTTTCGAAGAGTTAAAGTATAAAAATTAAGCTTACCGAATCAAACTCGGAGACCATGCGGGCGCTTGTCAGTGTTGTTGTTTTGAGGGGCTGATAGGGGGAAGAAGAAGACGGTGTCAACGATATGAGTGTGTATGTGGCTATATTCCGTGCAAAACTCCCGGAATGGGCGGATCACGCGTGCCCGATCCATCCATCAACCCCTCGCGAGATCCAACCCCAAATCAGCCCACTGTTCATTTACAACCCCCGGCCCTAAATCAATTGTCCATCATCATCAGTAGTGCCATAAAATGCCAAATCCACACTACTCGTTTATCGGGTAAAACTCGTCACTATCGAACGAAAACGTTTCCACAAAACGCGTGAAGCACTCATCGTCGCCAAAGTTGAATAGGAACGTCCTGGAATTAAGCAAAATGCTTTTATAAATCATCCAGCCAAGTCATAACAAGTATTTAATAGCGTTTCTAGTTACTTTAAAGTATAATTTAGCTATATTTCTCGTGGCAAACTATTCAGAAAAAAATTAAACCTTTAAAAAAGTTAGTTAGAAGAGGCTTAAAAAACTTTTTAAACCTTAAAAGTTCGGATTTAGGTCGAAAATCTACTTTATGTATTTCTTACATACATTTTATAGGTTTGTAAATAATTTAACGCTGAAAACTATTTAGAAAACTTCGGAAAATTTTAAGAGTTAAAATTTTGGTAAAAAAGCGATTTTTTTTTTGTAATCAAAATTGTAACATTTTTACATATAGGAATAGTAAAAAATAGCGTTTAAACACTTCCTCTATTTATTTTTTTAATAACTGGGTGCTACGGGAAAGACTTGCACCCCGCCCCTCCCCCCGATAATGCGAAAGCACCGGATCTCCTAAAGCGCACCTAATATGCACAGACTGCATCGAGTGCACCGGCAAATATCGGCCCTCGTCGAATAGCTGCCGCACAAAGCGCGCCCATTTTGCGATGATTTCCGGCTTTTCCAAGTGTCCGTGCACCTCGACTTGAAGCTAAAAGCACTGATAAGAGTTGTCAAGAAATTCCTCCCAACCTGACATATACGATATCCGGCCTGGAATAGCGGGTCTGTGCGTAAAATCGCCGGCAACAAGTCGTACTCCTCGTACTCGTTGTCCATCCACAGCGCGTCGACGATTTTTCTAAAAGTATGGGCTCCCATTTATTATATTCCTACGACTCTTGAAGGTGTTCAGTGAAAAATGGGACGATTCCTATAGCCGTCGAATTTCCTGAAAAAAATAAAGTAAGAAAGTCAACCTAATTACCTGCAGTCGTTCCATTCAGGGTGATGAGTTGATTCACAAACTTTCCGACCTGTTTAAAAAGCGTATAATCTTTCATTTTAAAGGTTGATCCGCGTTAAAGTTAAACCAAACCCTATAATAAAAACCCTTAATTTACCTGAACGTATTGTCGTTCTTTTTCCGGTTTCGGATCGGCGCCCAGGAATTTACAAGCCGGAAAATCCTTCTAAAACCCAGCTTTTTCAAAAACTTAACAGAGAAACGTACTGAAAATGAGAGCTCTGCTTGCATGTCCTCACTCGTCCCAATCGTCACAAGATTGCACCCATTTTTCTGGAAACCATATGATTACTTCTCCAAAAAAAATTTCAAACCAAAAACGGGTTCTCATCGTAGCGCGCGGGGCGCTGGAAATAGTTGTACCGCTCGGCGTTGCTGTAGATTTTGATGCGCATCTCGTCGTAGGGGGTGCAGTTCTTGACGACCTTGCTGAAATCCTCCCACACCTGGGAGAGCACATTTCAGGATTTCACAAATTCCTCACATCTCGGTCGACTTTCGTCGCCAGCTGGTCTCTCATACATTTGTGGGCCTGCTGCAGATATTCTGGGCGGACGGTGCCTTGAGTTGGTCTAAAAAATTCGTACGGGCCTAAATTCGTGACGAAAATAGGTGTTTTACATAAGAGTATGCTCTGATACCTTAAATAACTACCTATGAAATTTTATTTGGATAGTTTCACTTGTCTTAAAGTAATATTTAATCGTATGATACTTTTTTTAAGCCCTTACCGAACTCGCGGCTTCTCAACAGGTGCTGCTTGCTTTTCCAGAGGGTTAGGCCAAACCAATTGTTCCTTGAACGATAATATACCTTTGAGTCCCGACCCTAACCATGTATACCTTGGCCACAACGGGATCATCCACCACCCTCCTGGTTCTCGGATAAACTTTAATAAATATTACAACCAGAATTAGAAGGTAGAGCAGCCAAAAGCTACCATGATTCCGCATACTCAACACCAGAAATATGAATCAATCTCAAACCCCGCTAATCCCCACGCCTTCATTCGTGTCGCGGCACCGGCTGTGTCCACAACCGGCTAGACCACAGTGTTTCAATCCCCTGCCCCTTTTTCACCCTTAAAAGTATCGTTAAAATTTATTGATAACCCATTAAAAGCCACGGGGGATTAACCCGGGTATCGGCCGATTAGAAGCAACAAGTGGGAAACAAGGTGGGGGATAAATTAAACTATCTGAAAGAGCGAACAAAGATTTTCGAGCGCCCATGACAATTGGTGATGGTAGGGTCTTGTCATGGGCGCTCAACAATAAATCAACAGATGGGGACGGGGCAACGGGATAGAACCGGTGTTAAATGGAATTGTGGCGATGGCAGAGCATCTAGTTGCGGGGACGGCCTCCTTCATGACCACCTCGTCGGCCCTGCTGATGTCCGCCGCGAGACGATCCACCTCCCCAGACGTTGCCCTTGCCGCGCTGGTCTCCGCCTCGTCCGCCCTGAAAGCAGTGGATGTTTTTTATTGGAAAGAACTACTGTCGTTTACCAAAAATCAAAAAATTTGAGCAAACATAGCTAAACTTTTAATATTGCTACGCATCCAACAATTTTAAATTTCAGTCTACGACATTTCCCTTGACAAAACGAGTTTCAGAAAAAAGATTTTACGAAAATGAACATAAACTCCGGAAACAAAGGAGCTTACTTGAAACTGCTGCTTCTTCTTGTCGTCTCCACGGTCTCCGCCACGGTTGGAAAACCAAGTGCCGGGCCCGTTATAACCGCGGCCGCCAGCACCACGAGGCTCAATGACCTGAAGAATAATTGAGGATAGAAGACTCCAAATTACCTGTTCATTTTGCTCGGCCAATTGGTGCAACTTGTCGGTCAAGTGAAGAGCCAGAAGCTGGAGACGGCTCGGCTCGACGCGATGCATCATCACGCAGCCCGTTGGCTCGTCAAGGGTCGCCGACAATTCCTCGGAGATGATCATCTTGCTAAAAACAAAAGGTTGTAAAGTTTTACCTTGGTAAAGAACCTGATGATCGAGTGAACGTGTTTCTCCTCAAGTTCGAACAGGGCAGCCAGTTTGGTGAGCGAGACCGTGGTGTAGACAGTCGAGTACATCAAAAGATAGGTGCGCAGCGATTCCTCTTGGATGCGTTGAATCACCATCTTCTTCACGGTATCCGAGTTGCGGAACAGATTCCAGACCTTAAAAAAAGGCTAAACGAATTCTATGAAGCCCAAACCTTTCCGTTCATCTTCTCGTTGACGATAAAGTCGCGGCATTTCTTCCAGTCACCAGCAAGCATAGCCCGCGAAGCGGCGACAACATGTTCACGAGTGTTTTCCGGGGGTCCGACCAAGGACGACTGAAGGAAAGCGGAAATTGAAAAAAGTGAAAACGTTTATTACCTTCTCGTTCTGCTTGAGTTGATAGTGGAACGAGCGGGAGAGGAGACGTTTGCGCAGCTCGAACTCATGCGAGGCCATGTGCGGGATTTCGAGGAGCATCGAGCAGATCAGGTAGACGCACTCCATCAGCTCCACATTGATATGCATGTGGTAGGGCACCTGGCGACTGCGCTCAAGCTTCTCCTAGAAACGGGATTGGATGCAAAAAAGGTAGAACTTGTACCTGCTCCACAGTCCTGTCATGTTGACGCATGGCGATGCCCTGGGCAAGCAGCTCCTTGGCACGTTGCGTGTTTTGAATCTCGGAGAGACCCTGGTGAGCCTCCTAAAAAAATTTTATGAAAGAAATATTTTTCGGAATTAAGTTTCAAAACTAAAAAAATAATTGTTGGAAATCTTCTAGAGCACATGAGCCTTGAAAGCTTAGATGCTTATTCCGCGACCCCGTCTTTATATCCCCGTAGCAATTTCGCCGCCCCATTTGGGTGCCGCAAGACATGCGTGGGACTCGAACCAGGGCCCTGTGCCCCGGAACCGTGCACGTAACCAATATACCAAGCACACACCCGAATGAACCCGTGGCGGAAGGCACAGAGACCCAGCTGGCAGATCGTGCGGTTGTATAGAATCTGCGTCGAGACATCAGAATGGTCGACGATTGCTTGCAGATGGCTCATCAGCATCAAGTCACGAGCCTAAAAAGTTTGCATAAGATTTGCTGACGTCAAGTACCCTATGCCATTCGTCGTGCAGGGCCAAGAAGTAGACGTGGCAGAGCATGGCACGCTGACGCAAGCGCTTCTCATCGTCGAGCTAAAATCGAGTAAAAATTTCCGAAGTCAACGATACCGCATAAATTTGCTTGCAAAGCTTCTCCATCAACGCATGAGCGGTGACGCCGTTCGGCAACTCGATCGTATCGGCATACTAAAGAGCGTGAAAAATGTAACAAATTTTTACCTTGTAATAGAGATGATCAATCCGGAGCATATAGATTTTGCAAATTTCTGCCTTTTCGAAGAGCCCACTATCAAGACGTTCATCCACGAAGCTGTGCACCTTATCAATGAGACCGCAAAGATCTTTCTCGCCCTTCAGCCTAAAAAAGTTAATAATTCCGATAAAAAGAAGCCGGCACTTACTTGTCAATGTAATCCGTTGAATGGCAGTCGGCATTCTGCAGAATCTTGGTCAGCTCGGTATCGAGACGCTGGATGGAGAGCAGGATAGAACCGTTGACCTTGTAGGGCTTCTCCGGATCCTATTATGCCAGTTTTCCGAAAATACTTTTGTAAATACCGTCAAATTCTCGTCTTCCTCAGTGATGCCAATCGAAAGATGAACCCCCGACTCGATAAGCAGGTCCGTCAGGTTGATGATAGCAGCCAGGGCCCTAAAAACACCTTATTTGAAGCGATAAAGTCCCTTACTTGTGCCAGGTTTGGAAATCCATGCTGTCACTTATACTGACGCTTAGCTCGAAGAGGGCAGAGACGATGCTGAACAGCACCTTCACCAGGACACCACCGCCGAATTTCTTCTAAAAAGGAAGGCTAAAACTATTTTACGGACCAAACCTCTTCAGCTATATTGTAGAGCTCCTGGAGCGTCCTGACGTGCTGCTTACGATTTGTAGTCTTACGCCCGCGAACAGCCATGATTTCGTTGAATTTTTCAATGAAGAGCTAAAAAAGGCACACTTTCGAAGAAGAATCCTTCCTCTACCTCGATGGTGATTTCGGTCTTTGGTGGGAACAATACGACCTTCTCGTCCTTCTTGCCAACCTCGGTCCAGCCTTCTTCTTCCTCATCCTCGCTGACGATCGAGATTTTCTGAAAATGATTGGTCAATCAGCTAAGAAAATAAAAACCTTGCGACGCTGCTTGTCATCACGCTTCTCCTTCTTCTTTTTCTTCTCATCGGGAAGATCGTCACGGAACTCTTTTCTAAAAGGAATGAGGTAATTAGAAAAATTATACTTGAGGAAGTATTTTCGCAGTTCCTCCATTTGTTGCTCGCCTAGATCAATGCTTGATTCAGAGGTGGTGCTGTCGGTGTCAGAAGACCATTCATCAGAATCGGACTGAAGAACAATGATAAAAACAGAATGGAACATACGTCAACATCCTTTTGAGCCTTTGCTTTGGGTTTCGGGGCCTCATCTTCATCCCCACTTTCAGCACCAGGTGCCTCGTCTTCGGGCTTCTCCTCCTCTTCCGGACTTTCATAGCCAACCGGATCCGGATTCTCGCGAAACTCCTTGACGGCTGCCAGCAAATCTAGAGACGGCTCTGTGTGCCCCTCAGCGTGTTTCTTCACGCGTTGATGCAATCGATTCAGACCATTCTGGTTGACTTTGGAGAGGGTCTAAATATTCATAAGATGCGGGTTAAATGACGGACCTTTTTGGCATCTTTGTCCTTCCACGTTTCCTGGACAAAGTCTTCCAACTCCACCAGGTAACGCACGTAAAAACGCGGGATGGGAAGGTTTTGGCGACGGAGAATGGGCTTCATTTTCTCGAATCCCTTGCAAAGCTCCTCGAAATCTGTAAAACAAAGGCTAGGACATTAGTAGAAAAACTCACGATCGTAAAGAGCCGAGAAGTCCTTGACATTTCTAGCATTCCGCGTTTTCCGAATCAGCATCTTCAGCTCTTCGTACTTGCGGTCTTTGTGCGCTTTGACGACGCGCTTCTCCTCGACTTCGTCATCACTTGGGTAAGCAAAGTCTCGCCGTCTATATTAAGGGGTTAATAGCAAATAAATAATTATTACATCACGCCGCGTGTCGTCGGCAGCACCTCGCGCTCATCGTCGGAGCTCGACGAGTCGGTTGAAGCGTCAGAATCGCTATCACCTTCACGGAAGAAACGAGACATCGCTAAATTATGATTTTATTTGGGTTTGAGATTTAATAAAATGAGGAAAAGCGAATATAAAGGACCGCCGTGTTCTTTCAGCGAAATGTCTGCGCTGCCATATTTCCGACTAGAGCTACTGTGATGGGCGCGCCGTCTAGCAAAGAGCCCCTGGCTGCCAGCAGCCATCAAACCTCGCTTCAAAAACCAAAAACCTAAACTATACAAGGCAGCCTAAAACCTATCAAAAAACGCATATGAAACGCTCGCGGCTCCCTTGAAAGATAAAAATCACTTGGTTAGGTATCTACCAATACGCTTCCATGCATATATTGTATTGTCGAAGTTATTTATATATACACACAAGACGACATAACAATTTTACAGTTTAACAACAAATCAATAACAACGTTCAATTGGTAACCATGCGTCAAAAGCAAACGATTCGAAGCTAACAATTAAGTAAAACTCATGGGTAAGCTAAGAAACGGTGCGTTAAATAACAGCAAAAGGATTCCCGTGTAGGGACGGGTATGTGAAGAATTGCGATGGTGCGTTCTTATTTTGCGGACGTTGGTCGAAATGAGACGGAATATATGGAGAGTTCGGACGACCATTTGGTGGGGACAACTGCGGAGAGAGGAGCGGTGCGTAGATGTGCAAATGCGGATTCAGGCTCCTAAAAAGCAAAGATTTCCAAAACTAATAGAAAAACTACCATGCTGACATTGCACTGTAGTGCGGCGAAGCCCCAGCTGAATAGTTGTTGTTGATCGAATCTCTCCTAATGCGCGGTTCGCGGGACGAGCTTTTCTCCATATGCCGATGATTTCGCCAGGGACCATCCTTGTCATGGCGCTCCTAAAAATGAATGTGCTAAAGCCAAGCCACCATACCTCCCAACAGCGTCCACATAAATAACGAAAGCACGACCTGTCCCGACAAAAATATGTTCCATCTTCGATTTTACATGTCTAAAGTACCGATAAGAGGCGATGTAGCAAAAACCCACCATACAGGGTGCATCCTCGAGGAATGGATCGATCTGGACTCGTTTGGAAAATTTCTTAGTTCTTATGTCCACATGCCCCGCCTTGACCGCCATGAAAAATGATGTTTGCGACAGAAACGTCACACGTCCACTTCCTGAGAAACGAATAATGAAAAATAACCTTGACTACCTATCGGATATTTGTGCCTGTCCGTGTCTATGCCAACGAAGACAACTTCTCCAAAGAAATGGCTCATAATCGAATGCAACGCCTTCGCCGTCACCATTCCGTGCAGCCCGCCGACAAAAACAGTCAGCTTTGGGTCGAGGGGCGAGGCCGGAGTATGAACGTAAGTAGCATCGGAAACGATCCATGGGATAATTTGCACCTGAAAAACATCAAAGGAGCAAGAGCTGACAATACCCTGCTGGACTGCTTCGCATAGCGGCGTGGTATACGTAGCTCAAAGTAGAGGTTCCTCAATCCACCGGCTTCACTCGTACAATGGTTAATGAGCGTCTCGACGGCAAATGGCTCTTCAAAGATCACGTACAAGTATCCGGTGTTCTGAAAATAAAAATCATCTATAAAAAATAAAGAGCACCTTTCTCGGTGGATATCCACGAGCCCGATGATAGGGGTGCTGGCCTGGCCATTCGATTTGACAGTTTCCAAATGGAAGAAATGCGTCATACATCTGGTCTTGCGTGAATTCGAAAGGTACTAGGATTGAATATAGATACACAATCGGCCAACTTACTGCCTCCCACAAAGACCTTCCTCGAATACTTCGGCCGACTATATGTTTGGAAGGGCAGTTCAAAGTCCCAGCATAACGCGCCTTGTGGGTTCGCCAAGGCCTTGTATGCAGATTTGGCGCGCTCTTCCAATGGTGATACCTAGAAATTCAACAACGTCAGGCAAGAGGTGACATACAACTTGCTTAACGTGCTCCTGCAATTGCTTTTCCCTGCAATCGGCAAAGAATTTTTGCTGAGCGTTGAAATGTTGCGCCAGCTCAGCCGAGGTGACAGGACGGTCTTCAGATGGAGTCTTCGGAGGCATACGCCACATTTCGTCCAGTGTTAGCCCATTGATCTTGCGAGTCATATCTAAAAAAAATGCGTAGGAGAGTGTATAATCATACCACAGGGTATATCCCAGGGGATCGGGAAGCCCGCGCGAATCTCCTCAGCGTTGACAGCAAGTTCCTGAGGCAAAATACTTCGCAATACGCTTGTGCCACTCGCGGTAATAGTCGGAGAGGTACTCGTGCTCGTACAACTAGCCATGAGCTGTGAAAATGAAATAAGGGAAACGTAACGTCGCTGAACATTACATGGTACTTCAACCAATCAATTATCCCACGAGCTAGTTCCTAACAAATTTATCCGCAAATAATATTTTTCTCGAACATAGTCTTGCTAAAATTAAAAAAACTGCTTAATCTTCGTCATCAGAGGATCCGGCGACCGGCTTGTGCGGAATGTCGGTGGGCAGGTCTTCGGTTGAATTCGCGGCAGCATCCGAAGAGGAAGCCGTTGGCTCTTCATCTAAAAAAAACATTGCAGCCAAAGCAAAAACGGACCGCTGCTGGATAGTTCCATTTCGTCCATAAATCGATCCCTTTCCTTTTTGCACAATGCGATCGTCTTCTTCGGGATGCGCCGGCCAATAATCGTGTTGCTCTGCGGAACTTCTTCCGGTGCCTCCACGACGCGTGCATCCACTTCTAAAATAAAAGCTGAATACACAAGGAAAATCTACTTGCAGCTGCTTCGACAGCTTCAAATGAATGTGCATCCGCTTTTCTCGTTCTTCCCGATCGTTTCGTTGGCTAAAAGGAGCAATCTGAGGCGAAATTGGCACCCTCACGGTTTTTCTGACGGTATTATTGTTCTGGCCCTTGGATCGCGGTGCGTGAGACCTCTTCCTTGATTCGACTAAATTCCAGTCTGGCGAATAAAAATATTGTCCTACGTTTCTGGATGCTGGCATTAATATCGAATGGGCAGATGCATCGTTGATCTGTAAGAAAAATCCTTGAAATGCATGCCAGATACCGTCGGCAGCAACTTTTAGCACAGCAATACAGACTTCTACTGGCAGGGCAGCCTCGGGTAGCGCCGTGCGATTTGAGTAGTGTTTCTAATAAACAACCGTAATATAAAAAAAGCGAAATACCATCGAAGCCTCTTGGCAGTGGGTGTATGCGGATTTCAGTTGGCCATGAATCTCCTCCTCTTTCTGAAGCTCTGCTTCTAGTTCCTTGATTCGGGCTTTCATTTTCTAAAAGAATAAGACACACCACCTCTAAATCACCTCGATAAGCATGGAGCGCGCGACTCCTTCCATAGCTTCCTCTTCCTTGAGGTACGCTAATCGTTTGGAGCTCATTTTGAGGTGGGTGCCTAAACTAGATACCGAGGGTGACTAAAATTAATGGATTTATCAAAGAAAAATGTGACGTGCAAAAATCGTGAAAAGATGGAAAAAACGAAAATCGGACATGCAATTAGAAAGTGGAAATGGGAGCTACGGTATTACGAACCACAACAAATTGCGGTGTAATCAAGTGGACTATAGCGTAGTGGTCTGATAACGTGCATAGTACAAAAATGGAGCTCTGTAGTTGTTTTCTCTGCGGTTTTCTCCGGGATCTCTCGAGTGTTATGTTCGACTATCGATTGAGATATTTATGTACACCAAAATATTTCAACGATTTTACGATGCGAGCCCTGGCTGTTCGATTGGCTCATCGGAAGAAGCAGTACCAGACGGCGTGGAGGATCCCTCCGAGCCAGAAGCAGAACACGCACAGCAGGATGTTGATGATGACGTTCACGTCGCAGACCTTGCCGTGGAAGAAGATTGCAAGTGGCTAGAAAGCATTTTGATAGATTTACGATAGGTTTCTGGATAGCGTGTGGTGCTAGATTTAGGGCTCACCGGCAGGAAGATGCACAGCAGCACCTCTATCAGTTCTTCCGATGTCATCGCCATCTTGGCAGGAGCTCTAGATGAGTGGTTGTTAATTGTTTTTTATAGTTTATCGAAAACGAGGAAAGCTTGAACGAGCCTATAGAAGATGACCAAAACAAAGGGATTAGGGCGGAAAATTCGAAATAAGAATTTATGGGTTGTTTTTTATTCGTACAGATGCACCGGGAAAGGAAGAAATATATCAAGAATGCTAGCGTTTTTGCTGACATTCGCTCGTAATTGGTTATCGTGCAACCTAGCCCGATGGTGATAAGCGGACGCCGCCCGTGCATTGATCCGAGAAGTAAATTCTTGTTAATGAGAACGAGAGGGCATGTTTGGGTATAAACGCGAAGCGGCTTGCATTGTAGCCGGTGAGGCGACGGGCAGTCATGTGCAAATATGGCCATGAGTCGGCCGGAAAGGCGGTGATATTTGCACTGATTCTGCATCTTTTCCACAGCCCGCCCCTTAGTTCCGGCGCGCCGGGGGAATGCCGTGGGCGAATCGGCGACACCGTGTGAAGCGATAAGAGGATAGCAATATCTGAGTCAGCGAGAAGCGGTGCCCAATTCGCCGAATTTAGAGTACACACGAGGCAGCTAGCTACGTATAAACTTAAACTACGTGCAAATCGTCTATGGTTGGCGGACGTGGCTATATTAAATTTAGATTTTCATGATTTTGAGAATAGCCTATAGAATAGAGTGGGCGCAAATGACTCTTCAATGGGAATAGGTGGCAACGTCCGTTGCTGGGCGTTTCCACGGCCAGAAGCAATTCTGGAATGGTCAACGTGGTTGTTCTTGAACTCTTTACAAAAGCCTTGTTTACCGTGGCCAAGTTTGCGGCTTTGCGTTCGTTTCGTAGCTTTTTCTGAAATGTGAATGTGAAGATGACGATCAATCAATCAGGCCATCAATCCAGAGAATAAATTAAGCTTTTATTCCGTCCCCAATACATCACAATACTGTGACACTTTTCGAATTGGTGGCGATCGAGTGAGTCGATTCCTGAGACACATTTTTCGTCGGCGTCGACGGGGCCCAGGGCGACATCGAGGTCCGGGAGCCGCTTTTCGTTTTCTCGTCGATGGCCTGTTTCAAAAGGTTGGGGAACAATAGTTGTGCATACCTTATTCATCTCCTTCAACCACTCCGTCGTCACGTGGCAGTTCTCCAACACGAATTTGCGCACCTTCTCCCAGGCGCTACGATCACAGAAGATGCTCTGCAAAAAAACTACTAAAATAGTTTTGAAAAAGAGTTACTTGGTGAGTACAGTCGACGAGTACGGGTTCCATCGCATTTGCAATGTGTTCCTTCAGGGCGAGGCTGTGCTCGGGCCTATTTAGGGATGACATGTAAATTACCACTTTTTGCGTTCTTACTTGACAACCCAATCCCTTCGACCGTGGCAGATGATCGTGCGGCAGGTGATATTTTTCGCCCGATCCACACTGAAAAGTTTGTTTTTGAAAGTTTTAGAATTTAGGCAGGGACTTTCCGCTCGCGTCCACGTACGTGCAAAATTTGTCGGTTCGACACGAGTCCTCCTTGTGCGGGTTTCTTGCGAGAACACGAAGGAATGAGGTGAACGGGGCGAAGAGGATCAGGGCCCGGATCTAGAAGGCTTCAATGCTGCGTGCTAGCACGAACCTTCGGGTGCTTAGCCGCCAGATAGGCCATCGCCGCCGTACCGATGGAGAAGCCGAACAAGATGATGTCCGCCTCGTCGTAGCCCAGGGTTTTGGTGGCGTAACTGGATTGATAGACTTTTTGCATATTGTGGTGTCCTACTTCCAGACAGCATCCACATCGGCGTAGATGTTCTTTTCGTTCGGCCGGCCTGTGCTGATGCCATAGCCTAGAAGGTGACTCCACTACCCCAATTATCGTACCCGAATAGTCAAAAGCCAGCACGTCGCATTGCAGAAAATCGGCAATGTCGGCCTAGAAAAATTGCAGAAATCAACATAGTTTGTAGACTTACCAAATTCGGATCGGTAAACATGCACATCCCGATATCCGAGCTGTTTGGTTGGGAAAAGATGACGAGATGCGGGGATCTATAAGAAATTTTCTAGAGCGAACCATCCATACCTTTTCACCCCTAGCGACTTCATTCGCCGTTCAAACTTCTCGCACCGAACGCGGATGACGGCGAGGAAGTGGCCCTTGCTAGTGACCACCGTATCAACCTAGAAATCATAAATTGAGCCCATAGTAGTGGCACGTACTTCGATCCTCCTCAGCTGCAGCAATACGTCCAGACACTGCATATGTGGAGAAGCCATGTAGGGCAGGCAGATGGTGAGGGGACGATTAGCGGTATGTGCAGTGCCGGCCGAGAAGTGGGCGACGCGTTCCCCATCCTGAAAGCACCTTTTAGCAAATACCAAAAAAATCTGGCCTCCGTTGCCACGAAATAGTAATGCAACAGCTTGGGCGGCGGGCTGAACAGGATCTAAACTTTTCGTTGCGTTAAATCAAAGAACTAAACATGCCACCTTCCTAAACATCAACTGCGGGATGGGCGGACAGGCGATGAACGAGACGGCGCCGAGCAGCTTCAGAACCTTGTGCGTACGGTTGCGCCAACTCGGTTCCTAAACCATACTTTTACATTACGGACGTCAATATTCTTACATTTTCGGTTTTTAAGAGCAGCGCCGTGTGGACGGGACAGTCATCGCTGGGTGCCGTCTCGTCTTCACTGATCTGGCTTTGGGAGCCCTGAGCCTCGCTTTCTTTCGAGATTGCTGAAAATGTATAGGCGCTTACCAATAGTGCATTGAGACCGACCACTTTGCATTTGTTTGTGAAGATCGCTGTAGCTGCGACTCGTGAAGATGACCTCATTTTTGTGTGGGCTCCGGTGGGTGCTGTAAAAAAAATGAAACTTAGGATTATTCGGGACAAACCTTTTGCTACTTTCGCCCGAGTCTTGTATCTTGGAACTATTAGTATCATTAAGCTGAAGAATTGTTGTTGCCCTGAAAGTTGTAAAGGGCCACCTTGCTAGACATAATAGCGAATGACAAGGGGTTAAATATAAAAATGATCGATGAACGATTTTTGAGACAATTGGCTCAATATTCAAATTAGTACCATTGTAAACTCCAGCATGATCAAGCAAACCAATGCAAAAGATTTATTCCGCGAGACTTGAATTGTCAGTATTAATGTGTGAATGTTAAACTCGTTGGCATCTGGAGATAGTGTTACACTTTAAAAGGAGGGTCGCGGTACCGGTAGCAAATATTCAAGGCGTGTTCACGGTCCGCTAGAATTCAGGGAGGGGCCACAATCGAGTGAAAAAGGGATGGGGATCGGTAGATGGGGCGGCTAGCCGGACTTGTCGTTCGAAATGCGAGCCTTCGGGAGAAGATCGAGTCCGCCTGGTGATGGGGCCGTCACCGGTGAGATTGGCGGTGGCTTTGATGTGGCCGGGGGATGGACCTGAATTTTAGATATATTTAAGGCACTCAAGGGCCAGGTTCTTTTGCATTATCGGGGGGAGACTTTTTAAAGTCGAAATTTTGGACAAAAATCGGCAATTTTTGGTGAGAACCGATTTTTTTACAGTTTTACTAAATTTTGTAAAGTTTCACGATTACGAATAGTAAAAAATCCACTATTTATATCCCCCGGTGAAAGTGTACCTCAATATGCGTGTATTGCAACGCGGACGGTTCAACGACCCGAAGTATCTCGCGCGCATCGCGGCTGTCTCCATCATTCACGCCGATCGATTCCACCTAAAACGCACAATTTTTTCGGCCCTCAAACTCGCGAAATCTTATAAGATCGTGAAACGAAAAAGCACCTTGATCTTCTGCAAAACGGGCAACGCTTTTGCGAGCGTGACGACGACGTTCGCCGTCTTCTTCGGCTCCACACAACCATACACCGGATCCATGCGGAAATACGAGTTATCCGAGCATCGCATCTTGAATGCCCGCTTCTGTTTCGACGAGTTGGTGAGGGTCAGCTTGACTTGCGTGTCCCCGTCCTTCCATATGATCTTCTCCTTGTCCACCTGAGGATTTGCAAATAACCTCAGCTAGAGAAAGCCAACCTTCAGCACAGAGTCCTTGTTGAGAAAACGCGGGTCGAACGGGTCGAATGCTTCTGGCACGTAGGCGTTGTTCCGCGTCGAAACGAAGACGACCTCCTCGCCACCTTTTCCGTTCTTCTTCACGCATTTTCCGGAAAGGGGGGTCACCGGCTTGGCCGGTGATTCGCAGGTGCCCAGCTTGAGAGCATCGGCGGCTTTTTGCTTGGCCTCCTCGGCTTCTTCCTTCAGCTTGTCCTTCAGATTCGTCCTGTAGAGGGCTTCTTCTTCTTGACGCAGCATCTCCTCCATGTCAATGTTCTAAAAATTCGAGCATATTTGGAAGGGTGCCAAACAATCATACCAATCCCTGCGTATTGTCAAACGACTTTTCTTGCACTTTCTCAAAAGTTGTTGGCTGGAATGTGGCCTTCGGCCGAGCGGTGGCTGGTGCCTTCTTGCCTGCGTCTTTCTTGCCGTCCTTCTTCACCTCCTTCTCCTTAGTCGGAGTTGAAGCCTTCTTATCTAGAAAGCCAGAATTTTAAAATCTAAGAAGAATTTTTCACCTGCACTCTTTCCGCGCTTCTCTTTGCTCGCACTTGCCCTCGGCGGTGCTTGTTTCGACTTCGCATTCTTGGCCACACTTTCCTTCGATTTTCCTAAAATTCGGATAAAATGAATGCAATTTTAGCACCCACCTTTCTTTTCTTTTGGCGCAGGTTTTGCAGCTGCCTTGGAGGCCGGGGCCTTGACCTTGCTTTTGCCTTTGTCCTTGCTAGGCATTCAGCTTCTCCTGATTTTTTCTGGAGCATGGGTAATGGTAAAAATGATATTCAGCATACCTGTCGTCAATTGCCTAGCCGCCGTCTTTGCTATGGAGTCGCGTTGATATGGGATGACGACGGAGAATTATTCGATGGCTGGCATTATTTAAAGCTGGCATGACGGATGGAGATCATCGTTTCCTGCTCATTCCCGGATTGAAAACCCGTATTCAGCCTGAAAATCTAACTTTAATACCCGAAGATTTCTGTTCAAGAATGTGGGAAATGGAAAGGAATGCGATGAAAAGACGATAAGATTCATAGTCCCCTTGGAGGGGAGGCAGTAAACAACAAAATTTGGTGCGAATGTGGACTCCAAATTTTTTCAACCTTTCATCCTCTTTACGCTTTATCACTTTTAAAAGCCCAATGGCCTTGCCTGGATCGACCAAACTTACTCATCCAGCGTCGACCGAGTCAATCCTCCTGCGGGGAGCAACTTTTCCACCATTTCCATAATCGCCTTTTGGCCAGCGCATGTGACACATGCCTTCAGCCCGGTCTGCATCGTTTTGCCAGCTGTCACCTATACAAAACGGCATTTTCTAAACTAAAATCAGATAAAAAGATATATTTTTCTTACCCTGTTCCCTCCCTCGTTGGCCCAGTGTGCCGCTCGATTTCACCGCTAGTGCCCGATTATGGGATCCGGCATGACTCTTTTTTTCAGTTTGATCTGGGGGAGCTCCCGTCAAAATGCTCTCGACCGGTTACAGCAGCCCGGATGACGGAGAAAATGGTGGATATTTTGATGATGATCCACGTTCGTTTTTTGGACAATTTTAGTCAATTTTTGCTTCAATTCCTGAAAAATATCGATTTTACAAGGAGACGTTTTTTGGTGTGAATGGAGTTCCGAGTGGAAACCTGGCCTATTTTGTGCAGAATTTTGCGCTGATTCCGAATATGTTTTCCATTTCTGCTAATAGCTCGCTTTCAAAAGTTACAGCTATTTTAAGACAATTTTTAGGCCCAGAGTAGCCATATGCTATGCTGTGCTACTTTTTTGTTATAACGTTTTAAATTTGTTTAAGTAGCCTATCTAGTAGAGAATTTTTTTCTGATTCGAATGGTATATTTGATTAGTGAGCTACTGCCGATCGACGATGGCTTACAGGGGTGAGGAATAGTATGTTTTTCACCATTTCCCATACAAAAATCGCAGCCCATACCAAGTATCGTCGATTTTTTCGATTTTCAACAATTTTGGGTTAAATAGCTCATTCGATAGAAAAATTTTTTCTGAATACGGTGACGATATTTATTTTTGGAAAAACAGCCGGGAAAAGCAATATAATGGTCCCTAAAGAGGGGAAAATTTGGGCTAAAATGATCTTAAAATTTCTATAGCCTTTGAAATCGAGCTATTTAGCAGAAATGGAAAACATATTTGGAATCAGCGCAAAATTCTGCACAAATTAGGCCTGGTTTCCACTCAGAACTCCATTCACACCAAAAAACGTCTCCTTGTTAGTGATGTGGTCAAGCTTTACCGACATGGCCTCATCAGGCGAAGCGAGCACTTTGGCGCCAGAGAGCCAACCATCGCCTGCAACTTTCTTAAATGTAAAATGAACAATCCGGACTTTTTGACGCCCATTTAGGTTCCAAGAAATTCAATCAGCGTCCACAATCAGTCTTCCGTCTCTTCATTTAATTCAGTGTTGGCCGGGCCGAGTAGAAAACATACTCGATGCACCGATAGCCCCACCGAATTCGCGAAGACGCTGGTGAGTTTTAGAAAACCAAGGATCTCTTTCTCATCCAAACGACTTTCTTCTAGTCTGAAAAGCTAGCCGGGCCCTGGATCGAACACGCTTTTGAGAAGTTGGAATGTGGCCACTTTATTCCGGTACACGAGGATTCAGAACGGTGTGTGCTTCGAAGCCGGTGTTTCTTAACCGACCTTATGTTTTTAGATGTGGTTGCGGTCGTGCTCTCGGAGAGCATTCTCAAGCAGCTCTTTCCGGAATTAACGCCAGCCCCTTTCCGTCACGTTTTGCAGCTAGTTCCTCCGTAAGTCCAAAGTTCAAGACGTCTGGATTTATTACCGTAACTTCAGAATCTATCTTCAAGGCCAGCCCCTGGATCTTGGAATATAAATGACCACACCCTGGCATCGAAAACAGATGCCTTTGGTCAAATTGTTTTCCAGGTTTCGTTTATCAATTATCTTTATTCATAGTTATTAAGGGTGGCGCTCATGCTCACAAAGCTCATTATGTGAGACTCGCCTACGATAGTGATCCGGACGAAATTTGTTATTTGTTGGAGAAAGTATGGGTTCTTCCCCCTCCACGGCTTGTAATTACCGTCCATGGAGGGATGCGCAATTTTGAGTAAGTTTGTTTATTAGAACGGCTATTGCCTTTCAGGATCCACGACAAGCTTGGCCGTTTATTTCGAGAAGGACTTTTGAAAGCAGCACAGACCACCGGTAACGTTAATTAAGGAGGCGCAAACTTCTTAAGCTAAGGTGCTTGGATTTTGACGCATGGAATAGACAGCGGAGTAGTTCGACACGTAGCTCGTGCTTTGGATGAGGCCGGAATATCAGCGAGGTGAGAAATACGAGGCTTTTCCCTAGTCATCAATTTAGAATGCGTTCACGTGTCGTCATTATCGGAATCGTAGCATGGGGTGTATTAAAGGGGAAGAAACGATTGATTGGCAAGGATACGACAGTGGCATACGATCAACATACTTTTCATTCAAAGTAAGCTACTTACACGGAGTTTCTAACAACTTTATCAGAACTGGCTGGGGAGTGCTAAATGACCGACATTCGTATTTTCTCCTTGTCGATAATGGTACAAATGGCCGACATGGTGCTGAAGTGGCTTTGAGGAGGAAATTAGAGGAACATCTTGCGGATACAAGTCTACACTATGGGGCAAGAAAGTGAGTTCCCCAATTGAAATAACGAACGTGCGATCCCCATTTCAGAGTACCGATGGTTTGTACAGTACTTGAAGGGGGATCTCACACCATTGCAGCCGTTAATCATTATCTGAATCGGTAGGTATCTGTTTTATTAAATTATCAAAAAGAAAGGCAACCGGAAGTGCCAGTGATTGTTTGCGAGGGATCGGGAAGAGCTGCTGATTTGTTGGCTTTTGCGAAAAGAATGGTCGAGCCAGATGGGTATTGCGAAAACAGATTATTATTTAAACGACAAGAACCCTAGACGATTGCCTTCAGAAGTAAAAATACAGCTAGAATCAATGGTATCGAATATGCTCTCGTCTGCTTCGAGCGATAAAATTGTGGAGATGATCGAGCAATGTGCTCGACACGAGCAACAGGTTGCTAGGAAAAAGCTAACAAAAACTGATCATTGCAGCTAACAGTCTTTCGACTTGGAGAAAGCAAAGAGGAAGACGTTGATCACGCTATTCTAACGGCTATCCTGAAAAAGCAGAATCTATTACTACCAGATCAGGTATGGACAATCTCTTAAAAAAACTCGTCTCCTACAGCTTGCCTTGGCCTTGGCCTGGGATCGGGTTGATGTTGCTCGGGCTTGTCTAGCTTCATCTGGCCGTTCCTGTCCGTCAGAGAAGCTTCATCAAGCGATGACCGATTCTTTGAGGCTAAACCGCGTAAGTTTGTTAAGTTCCGAACGAACATGGGTTATAGGTGGAATTTGTTGAATGTCTACTGGAGAACGGGGTCTCGATGAAGTCGTTTTTGACAATCGAAAGATTGGAACAGCTCTACAATATGGCGAGTGAAATAAGATTATAAAACAGTGCTTTTTAGGATGAAGACAGTATGAATTCCGTACGTCTCCTTGACCCGGAAGATAATGGAGAAAGTGTACGCTACCTCACGCTACCGGATATAGGTAATCTCGAAAATAATAATCGAAACCGTTTTTCTAACAAAGGTGAAATAATCGAGCGGTTGATGGGTGATGCCTATAAATGCCCATATTCTACTAGACCCTTTCGTGCCAAATACGATTTGCGTCATCGTCGTACCAACGGTTTGAAGGGCAATCGAAAGATCAAAAGATCTGTAGGCATTCTAGTATAGTAATAACCCGCTACTGAATTTAGCTGAGCAAAGACCGAAATTCGGAAACTGCGCCGGCCGAAAATGACTGTAAGTCGATCGAAATCAAACTTTCTCGTTATTTTAGGCGATTTCGCTTTTCCATTCAATGAGCTGATGATTTGGGCTGTGTTATCAAGAAGAGCCGGTAAGCCGTTGCGGGTTTTCGAGACTAAGCCGAAAAACTAGAAATGGCCCGTTGTATGTGGCAACATGGCGAAGACGCTTTGCTAAAATGTCAGACGGCCATACGGTAACGATATCGTCCGGATCTTTAGAAACCTGTATAGATTGTACAAATCTATTGCAAACCTTGCCGAACAAGAGTATCTTGAGCTGGAGGTGGCCAAAACGTTGCGGGAGCATGCCGCGTAGGCTATCAACTGATAGAAAGTATCCGATTTTAGTGAATTTAAGCGAGAAAGCTTACTTCTTCTCGAGCACTGCCACCAAACAGATGCCGAGTTGACCGGTGAGAATCAGCCTTGTTTGAAAATATGGCGTTTCGCTTACAGTATCTCTCCTCACTGCCGAAATGCCGCGTTGGGGTCATCATACCGTACTCTCCCTTGCTGTTCTTGCCAACAATAAAGCCTTTCTAGCGCATCAATGGTAAGTAGTGTCCGTTAGAAGCACCAATCTTTTAGCTGTCAGCTGTTATTGGCGGAACTATGGCATGGTGGGATTAGATTGAGGAGGTTGGAAAGGCTAAATTACCCGTTTAACGACATTGATTAAAGCCGTTCCAATATCCGTGTACTATTCGGGTTACTATGCCCTCCAGCCGCACTCACTTTGGCCTATCGCATAAAACGGGACGAGGCAAGTGAAGAGAAGGCGCGCAGAAGCAGAAAAAGGAAGCGGAAGACACCTGGAAACAGGTAGGGGCCGCCTCGAAAAATTGAAAGATATTAGGTAATCTGGGGCGTTCAAGAATCACGGTCGAGTCTATGGCGAGAGCGGAATAAGTCGGTGGGAGGACAGATTGCGGCGGTGAGAGCCCGCCGAATTCATGATTGACAAAATATTTTAGATCTTCAAGAAATCGATCATCGGAAAAAGGACGAGTACAAGCAGCATCGGTCGTGCTCAAAGAGATTCCGACCCGATTCTGGAGTGGAATGGACCGAGAAAAGTGAGATCTGAAGCATTATTTATTGGATAATCTTTATCAGGTGACGTTCGGCCAAGATCTCTCAGCCATCAACCGCAAATCGAGCGTGTATCAGAGCTGCGAAAGTTTCCGACGGGTAACTGGAATTGAATTTCGCCCATATTTCACTCCCCTTCTAGCCAGACGCTAGCCTTTCTTGGATACAAAAATGGCATGCCTTTTATACAGCGCCAATCACAAAGTTCTGGGCGTGGGCCTTCTTCTTCCACGTCTTCTTGATCGCGTTCAGCAACGTGCTCATTGTCAAATTTTCGGTGAGATTGGAAACGAACCCTCAACTATCCAATTCCTAGCCGATCCCAACAAATACAGAATGGGCGCTGACTGCATATATGTTTGTATTTAGCCTGGAACATTTTAGAAAGGTAATTTCTGGGAAAAGATGCTGAACGCAACGTTTCAGCTAATCGCCCTCGAACTATCGTGGAAAGAGCGAATTCGCGTCTTTTTCAATCGATACTGGAACCTTTTTACAACTTTTGCCATTTTCCTCTTCTTTCTTGGTGAGAAGCAAAAGCGTTATGTCACTTCTCAATTAGGTTTTGCTCTACGCTACAATTCGGGCACACAACTGCACGGGCGAGCAGTACTTTGCTGTAGCAACGTTATGTGGCATATGAAGGTTAGTTTGGATCTACAAGACAAGTCAATGCCTCTAGACCCTCGAGTATCTATCCATACATCCATTACTCGGGCCATACATTCACATGGGAGGAAAAATGGTATGACAAAAAACCTGAAATTTAATGAATGACGCATTAATAGGTGGTGGCCATGTCTTATATCGTCATTTTATTGGTCGTCTCAATGGCGGCGTTTGGGGTCACCAAGAATTCAATGCACGAACCCGGCCAGGAATGGAATTGGATTCTGGTGAGATCTTATCCCAGAAAGAAGTGCTAGAAGTTTAGATTCGCAACATCTTCTATAAGCCATACTTCATGTTGTATGGTGAAGTGTATGCAGGAGAGATCGACCCTTGCAATGATCTTGGCCCTGACGAGGACCAGATAGCGAGTAAGGCTAATCGGAAAATCCTTGTTTTCTAACAGAAGGTGATACAAGAAAATTTCAGAGGTTGTTTGCGTGATCGGCGGATGGGTGCCACCAGCTTTGATGGTACTCTTCCTTCTCGTATCCAATATTTTACTGATTAACATGCTGATCGCCATTTTCAAGTTTGAAAAAGAAAGCGCACTTTTATATTTGTTCTAGCAACATCTTCAACGATGCAATCACGAAATCGCAAGAGATCTGGCTATTTGAGCGATACCAGCAAGTGCTCGAATATACCGATACTCCATTTTGGCCGCCACCATTTACAATCCTGCCTCTCTGTTATCGGACAATCAAGAAATGTTTCGGCGTCTGCAAGGTGCTACCCTAATTCGTGCTCACACTCTTTTTAGAGAACGTCGGGCGCGAAATCGCGCAACCGTGGAGCTGTCAATAGCGTCATGAGTATGATTGAACAAAAAAGCCAATAAAACAAAGCCTAGAAAGTTTCCTTGACGATGATGGGATGCGTCGAGTGCACGACTTCGAAGAAGACTGTATGGATGACATGATGCGTGAAAGAAGACGCCTACTTCGTGAGGGAAACGATGCTACATTACGGCAAAACGCTGAACAGTACGTCTTTGACAATCCTAAATTCTACTTTTAGAGTTGAAACCATCGCCCAGAAGTGCCATGAGATTGCTGGGGAAGGAATGCATCTAAGGCATCGACTTGCGGAACTAGAAAGATTATCAGAGCATGTATTGCGGCTTCAGAGCCTTGAAAACAACGAGAACGAGGTATGAAGCTCTAAAGACGACACACAAAAAGGTTTTAGTTGGATATCCATTACGATCGAACTCCCTCGCCCTCTAGCCAATCTCTTCCGGACACAAATGCTTCTTTATGTTCATCAACCGGCCTGAGAGAGTAGGGACAGAGAAGAGAACGTAGTTAATGAGTAATATAGAAGGTTTAAAAGACCTACAATCGACGCAATCGCCGAGGGAATACCTGCTATTTTCTTAGCCAAGGAGCCCCCACAAAAGAATCGGGTAAGAATAAGGATGGGCAACATTCAAAACCCCTTTGTAGATACAGTTTGGCAGTTTCCGACGAAAATACCGGAATCGGTTGAATTCTTCGTCAATTTCTATCAACGCTGATTTGAACGAGATGGAGAAATCGTTGAGGTAACTTCATGCTCAAGCCACAAACAAGCATCTTCTTAGATGTCGGGATTGTTCGATAGCAGTCCATACGACGGAGCGCTCGGAGACGCCAAGAAAATCTTCGCATTCATAAGCCTGTACAAATCCTACCTTATATAATTTTGGAGTGTATCTCTGTGTGTGTGTGTGTGTGTGGATGTCACTTTCGAGGCCCGATTTGAGGGCCTTCCCGTGTCCCAAATGCGCTGATTTTTTGTCACTTGGGGGAATCGACCCTCCTCTTTCCGATGGCGTTTTCAGAATTTCGATAAAATACAAGTTTACAAAGTTAAAGCCGGTTTTATTCATTTTTGGGGGTAATTTGCATAATATGAAAAAAATACAAATTTCCTCATTCTTGCAATTTGCCCGCGCGTGTGTGGTCGGTGGGGGGAAGGGGTCCAAAGGACCCGAGCTATCGGAAAGTCAAATTTTTCATGCAAAGGCCCAATTCCAGCGCCCAAGGCCCGCGAAGCGGGTTTTGGGCGCTGGTCGTGTAATAAAATTTAATATGTTCCTAGGTAGCTACCGGCTAGAATTAAAGCATAAGCACCTTCTAATGATGAAACACCCGCATAGAAATCATTTGATATCGTTATTCGGGTTCGAAGCCACATGAAAAGACAAATACAATATTTCTCTCAAGCCGTTACAGAGCATGGAAAAGGGGAAGGAATGCGATGAAAAGACGATAAGATTCATAGCCTGATTTGGAGGCAACACAGTAAACAAGAACAATTCTGCAGTGCGCATTTGAACGCCGCCTCTTTTTGTTACAAAAGCTTACTATAGTGGCCTGGTAAAGGTTTGCAACACTACAGGGTGTATCAAAAAAAAGTTCCGAAGTTTGTCCCCAATTATCTCGAGAAGGAAAAATATTTCACCGTGCGTTACCATGCCAGAATGCTTAAATATGCTGGGTATGAAGATTTAACACAACTTGATTTTTTCGTTTTTCGGCGAGTACCTATACAATGACACCCGAAAACTGTGCGTTCCGGCAAAACTTCGTTTGCATTTTTCTGAATTGCTGGTGGCCGAACGGTTTCAGTTTTTATAGTGTGGACACATAAGAACCACCCCTACGCATATCCGAAATTTTGGAATTTTCGAAGGTCTGGATGGCAAGTTATAGCGTGCTCAAATTTAGTATGGAGAAATTTCGTAAATGTCGAATATTAAAAAAACTTATCGCGGGAACCTCAAAATAAGTTGTTCTGGAATACCTACAAGCTCTGTACAATCGCACAAACACTTCAAAGAATTCTTTGAGATTAATGATTTTTCGAGTTTTTCAACGACCCCCTGGTCATGGCTTTTTTCGAGGTCCCGAAACTGAACTTTGGAAAAATATTTCTAGAATTGCAGATAGAATTTGGGTGTTTGCTTTGCTGAGTTGTGTAGAACTGGCGTCCATCTATCATGTACACAATTTCTAGCTACCGTACCCCTTTGGAAGGCTGCCTTTTAGCGCTTCCAAAACGGTTGGTTCGTGCTATTTCGCAGACCTTCGTGCCAGTCTATAAAATTCATTTGCGCGGCTAGAATTATTGTCATAATTTTATTTAATACTACTTAATGGGCGCATTCTATGATTATATTTACAAATTTATTGGGCCATCCGATCTTTCAAAAGAAATTCGTGAAAAGTCCAAATATATCCGAATTCGAGCCGACGTAAAAAAATTCTCGAAGCTTTAGTAGCCTCAACTTTTTTGGCATAAACTCAGCTTGGGTAGTCAACTAGAACCCATGCGAATATAAAACCTTTTCATGGGAAACGAATTTAGAAGAGCTCCCCAAAGTCGGCTTTTCAAAAAACATTATTTTCGGGTTATAAATCAAAATTAACCATTAACTTCAGCCAGATCATTCCAGAATTCTGTTCTCATACACAGTTCGATGCGTGCTTTAATTGTATCCACCAAACCCCGGAGCCTTTTTCATTTTCAAAAATTCGATTTTCGAGCCAGGGCGTCGGGTCCAAAATCGGGGCCCGAGGGGGGTTTTCCACTTTCCCGGATAACTTTGTCATTTGCCACAGGAATCAAGTAATTTTTTGTAGGTGCTCTTACAATCACCCAGAGAACACTATAGAATAGAAAAATTGGTGTTTTATGGAATTTTGTCTTGGCATGCTAAAATGCGCTCCAGGCGGGTTACTGTAGAAAACCGAAAATCGCCGTTTTCTCGTTCTTTTCACCATAGAAACGTTTCGATCCTTCAGGAAAACAAATAATAGTAGTTTTCGGACCCATTCATTAAAATATTTAGACATTTCCGTGGCTAAATTCAAAAATCAGTTTTTTGCATATTTTGGGAAGTTGTATGGCTAGAACTTCGCGATATTTAGCCCATAGGTGACCCTTACTGGTGTTTACCAATGATAAAAATTTTCAGCAAAAACGCAGCTTACAATAAAAAGAAAAACGCGAAAAAACAAAAACTACAGTATCCCTCTGGGGCACGTTTTAGCAAGCAATATTAAAATACCATAGAATCAGCTAAAATTTGGTGTTGTGCTAAAGATTATCATTCGGAGACACCATTTGCAAAAGATCAGCCATGGGCAGCGTATTTGAAGAGAGTTGCGAATTAAAAAGTAAAAATAAGCAAAATAGGGAAATTTGTTTTGCCTGTAAAAAAAGAACTAAACCTTCAAAAATTTTAAGACTTTGCTATTATTTTTCTACAAATGTCAACTATTTATAGGCCAAAAATCAGAATTTTCCCACCACCCGATCAAGAACGCACATTTTTCGGTCGTAACCAGCGTCAATAGTACAGTTTCGTACTCAAAAATCGAAAAAATCAAGTTGTGTTAAATCTTCATACCCAGCATATTTAAGCATTCTGGCATGGTAACGCACGGTGAAATATTTTTCCTTCTCGAGATAATTGGGGACAAACTTCGGAACTTTTTTTTGATACACCCTGTACTTTTCGACCTTGCCGGGATAAAATCCGACATCCTCTCCTACCTTACTCATCCACCGTCGACCGAGTCAACTTAGGAGCAACGTTTCCACCATTTCCATAATCGCCTTTTGGCCAGCGCATGTGACACATGCCTTCAGCCCGGTCTGCACCGTTTTGCCAGCTGTCACCTATACAAAACGGTATTTTCTAAACTAAAATCAGATAAATAGAGATATTTTTCTTACCCTGTTCCCTCCCTCGTTGGCCCAGTGTGCCGCTCGATTTCACCGCTAGTGCCCGATTATGGGATCCGGCATGACTCTTTTTTTCAGATTGATCTGGGGGAGCTCCCGTCAAAATGCTCTCGACCGGTTACAGCAGCCCGGATGACGGAGAGAATGGCGGATATTTTGAGGAGGATCCACGTTCGTTTTTTGGACAATTTTACTCAATTTTTGCTTGAATTCCTGAAAAATATCGATTTTAGTGATGTGGTCAAGCTTTACCGACATGGCCTCATCAGGCGAAGCGAGCACTTTGGCGCCAGAGAGCCAATCATCGCCTGCAAATTTGTTAAATGTAAAATGAACAATCCGGACTTTTTGACGCCCATTTAGGTTCCAAGAAATTCGATCAGCGTCCACAATCAGTCTTCCGTCTCTTCATTTAATTCAGTGTTGGCCGGGCCGAGTAGAAAACATACTCGATGCACCGATAGCCCCACCGAATTCGCCAAAACGCTGGTAGTTTTGGCCATATTGAAAAGATTACGGTGTTTTTGAATAAACAATACGTATTTATAGTCGGAAAAGCTGGCCGGGCCATGGATCGAGCATGCTTTTCAAAAGCTAGAATGTGGACATTTTATTCCGGTACATGAAGATTCAGAACGGTAAGGGCTTTGAGTTACTAGGTCGCCTTTTTTGATTTTGTTTATTTATTTATCGTGCGCACGGGGAACCGTTGGCAAGCAGCGAAATTAATAAATCACAGCAAATAAACACGTGGACGATTTTAGGTGTGGTTGTGGTAGTGCTCTTGGCGATCATTCTCAAGCAGCTCTCTCCGGAATTACCTCCAGCCCTTTGGCAGCCCTATTTTCCGCTGGTTTGGCCGTGAGTCGACTAAAAACCGCTAGATCTGAAAATACAATTTCAGAATCGTTCTTCAAGACCGGCGCCTGGATCCTGGAATATAAACGATCACACGATGGCATCAAAAACAGACGCATTCGGCCAGATTGTTTTCCAGGTTTCTTTTATCCGCCGCCATGAAATCGATTTATTAGGGTGGTGCTCATGCGCACAAAGCTCACTATGTGAGACTCGCCTACGATAGTGATCCGGATGAAATCTGTTATTTGTTGGAGAAAGTATGGGTTCTTCCCCCTCCACGGCTTGTAATTACCGTCCATGGAGGGATGAGCAATTTTGAGTAAGTTTGCTTATTCGAACGGCTATTGCTTTTCAGGGTCCACGAAAAGCTTGGCCGTTTATTTCGGGAAGGGCTTTTGAAAGCAGCACAGACCACCGGTAACGTTAATTAAGGAGGTGCAAACTTCTTAAGTCAAGGTGCTTGGATTCTGACGCATGGAATAGACAGTGGAGTAGTTCGACACGTAGCCCGTGCTTTGGATGAGGCCGGAATATCGGCGAGGTGAGAAATACGAGGCTTTTCCCTAGTCATCAATTTAGAATGCGTTCACGTGTCGTCATTATCGGAATCGTAGCATGGGGTGTATTAAAGGGGAAGAAACGATTGATTGGCAAGGATACGACAGTGGCATACGATCAACATACTTTTCATTCAAAGTAAGCTACTTACACGGAGTTTCTAACAACTTTATCAGAACTGGCTGGGGAGTGCTGAATGACCGACATTCGTATTTTCTCCTTGTCGATAATGGTACAAATGGCCGACATGGTGCTGAAGTGGCTTTGAGGCGGAAATTAGAGGAACACCTTGCGGATACAAGTCTACACTATGGGGCAAGGAAGTTAGTTTCCCTAATAGTGAAACAATGCTCCGTCTCCATTTCAGAGTACCGATGGTTTGTACGGTACTTGAAGGGGGATCTCACACCATTGCAGCCGTTAATCATTACTTAAATCGGTAAGTCTCTATTTTATTAAATTATCAAAAAGAAAGGCAACCGGAAGTGCCAGTGATTGTTTGCGATGGATCGGGAAGAGCTGCTGATTTGTTGGCTTATGCGAAAAGAATGGTCGAGCCTGATGGGTATCCAAAAAAATTATGATTTGAACGACCAAAAACTTCAGACGATTGCCGTCAGAGGTGAAAATACAGCTAGAATCTATGGTTTCGAATCTTCTCCACTCCGCGTCGAGCGATAAAATTATCGGGATGATCGAGCAATGTGTTCGACACGAGCAACAGGTTGCTAGGAAAGACTCTACCAAGCTCTCACTATTTCAGCTAACCGTCTTCCGGCTTGGAGAAAGCAAAGAGGAAGACGTTGATCACGCTATTCTAACGGCAATTCTCAAAAAGCAGAATCTATTACTACCAGATCAGGTATGGAGAATCTCTTAAAAAAAACTCGTCTCCTACAGCTTGCCTTGGCATTGGCTTGGAATCGGGTGGATGTTGCTCGGGCTTGTCTAGCTTCATCTGGCCGTTCCTGTCCGTCAGAGAAGCTTCATCAAGCGATGACCGACTCGCTGAGGCTGAACCGCGTAAGTTTGTTAAGGTCCGAACGAAGACGGGTTATAGGTGGAATTTGTCGAATGTCTATTGGAGAACGGGGTCTCGATGAAGTCGTTTTTGACAATCGAAAGATTGGAACAGCTCTACAACATGGTGAGCCAAACAAAGTGGTAGAACAGGACATTTTAGGATGAAGACAGTATGAATTCTGTACGTCTCCTTGATCCGGAAGACAATGGAGAAAGTGTACGTTACCTAACGCTGCCGGATATAGGTATGGTTACGGGGCTCTTAAAAGGGGTCTGCTATATCAAAGGTGAAATAATCGAGCGGTTGATGGGTGATGCCTATAAATGCCCGTATTCTACCCGACCCTTCCGTTCCAAATATGACTTACGTCATCGGCGGGCCAGCGGTTTGAAGGGAAATCGTCGGGTGAAGCGATCGGTAGGCTTTTTTTAATGAGAGGCATCGTTCAAGTTTAGTTGGGAAAGGATCAGAACGCCGAGGCGACGTTGCCCGACAATGATTGTAAGTTCGTAGGAATAGGAATTGTATTAACAAATCTTTAGGCGATTTCGCCTTTCCGTTCAATGAGTTGATGATTTGGGCCGTGCTATCGAGAAGAGCCGGTAATTTACTGCGCTTTTTCAAGGATCAACCAAAAGTTAGAAATGGCCCGCTGCATGTGGCATCATGGCGAAGATGCTTTGCTAAAATGCCAGACAGCCATACGGTAATGATTTTGTCATTTAACGAACCCATTATAAGATTATACAAATCTATTGCAAACCTCGCCGAACAAGAGTACCTTGAGTTGGAGGTGGCCAAAACGTTGCGGGAGCATGCCGCGTAGGCTATCAACATAAAAAGTATCCGATTTTAGTGAATTTAAGCGTGAAAGCTTACTTCTTCTCGAGCACTGCCACCAAACAGATGCCGAGTTGACTGGTGAGAATCAGCCTTGTTTGAAAATATGGCGTTTCGCTTACAGTATCTCTTCTAACTGCCGAAATGCCGCGTTGGGGCCATCATACCGTACTCTCCCTTGCTGTTCTTGCCAACAATAAAGCCTTTCTAGCGCATCAATGGTAGGTATTGTTTGTCAGAAGCACCAATCTTTTAGCTGTCAGCTATTATTGGCCGAGCTATGGCATGGTGGGATTAGATTGAGAAGGTAATAAGCCACACTAGCTTCGTCATCTTCCCAGGCAATTTGCCTAATCTGCAACGACCCAATTTAAGCCGTTCCAATATTCGAGTGCTGTTCGGACTGCTTTGCCCGCCAGCCGCCCTCACATTGGCCTATCGAGTCAAGCGAGATGAAGCCAGCGAAGAGAAAGCGGCCCAGAAGCAGAAAGAGGAAGCGCAAGACGCTTGGAAACAGGTACAAAGCGACTGCAGTAACTCTAGCTACGAAACTTTAGGTAATCTGGGGCGTTCAAGAATCACGGTCGAGTCTCTGGCGAGAGCGGAATAAGTCGGTGGGAGGACAGATTGCGGCGGTGAGTTCGTTTTTGACAAATGACACTTGAAATGGTCCTTCAGATCTTCAAGAAATCGATCATGGGTAAAACAACGAGCACGAGCAGTGTTGGCCGTGGCCAGCGAGATTCCGATCCTATTTTAGAGTGGAGTGGACCAAGAAAAGTAGGCATTTGCATTTCTAACACGGCCTACATGGTACTAACCGTACTTTACTTACTTTATCAGGTGACTTTCGGCCAGGACCTATCAACCATCAATCGAAAGGCTAGCGTCTATCAGAGTTGCGAGAGCTTCCGACGGGTAACTAGAAAAAACCTGATCCAAAGCATCTCCATTTCTAGCCAGACTCTAGCCTATCGTGGATACAAAAATGGCATGCCTTTTATACGGCCCCAATCACAAAGTTTTGGGCCTGGGCATTCTTTTTTCACGTCTTCTTGATTGCATTTAGTAATGTGCTGCTCGTGAAATTTTCGGTAAGCGCTAGTGGGCAACATGCATTACACTATTTCCAGACGATCCCAACAAATACCGAATGGGCGCTGACTGCATACATGTTTGTATTTAGTTTGGAGCATTGTAGAAAGGTAACCACGAGAAAACCCCGCGAAAAACCAAGCTTTAGTTAATCACCCTCGAATTACCGTGGAAAGAGCGTATTCGCGTATTCTTCAATCGGTATTGGAACCTTTTCACAACTTTTGCCATTTTCCTCTTCTTTCTCGGTCAGTTTTCCAATATTGTGCCACTTTATCCGATTGGTTTCGGACTTTACCTGACAGAAAAGTACCCCCGGGCGCCCTTTTCATTTTTTCGATATTCGATACAATCAGGCTTATACCTACGCTACAATTTGAACACACAATGGCATGGGCGGGCAGTGCTTTGCTGTAGCAATGTTATGTGGCATATGAAGGTTAGTTTGGATCTAGATATAGTTGTAGGTATCTACAAAAAGGACATTCAAAACTTTTAGACACTTGAATATCTATCCATCCATCCACTACTGGGCCCATACATCCACACGGGCGGAAAAATGGTACGCCCTCGAATAACTAAAATGTAATACAAATCATACGTCAGGTCATGGCCATGTCTTACATAGTCGTCCTCCTGGTCGTTTCAATGGCAGCATTTGGTGTATCTAAGGTGTCCATCCATGCACCCGGAGATAACTGGAATTGGATCCTGGTAGGGTATCATCACCTCAAAAAAATTGTAACAAATTCAGATTCGCAACATCTTCTATAAGCCATATTTCATGTTATATGGTGAAGTGTATGCAGGGGACATCGACCCATGTAACGACGAAGGTATGTTTGCGACAATGGCCCACACATATATACTGTTCAGGTCAATTTTGCATGCCTGGGAGTTGGGTACCAGCAGCTTTGATGGTACTCTTCCTTCTCGTATCGAATATTTTGCTGATTAACATGCTGATCGCCATTTTCAAGTTTGAAAAAGAAAGCGCACTTTTATATTTGTTCTAGCAACATCTTCAATGATGCAATCACGAAATCGCAAGAGATCTGGCTATTTGAGCGATACCAGCAAGTGCTCGAATATACCGATACTCCATTTTGGCCACCACCATTTACAATTTTGCCTCTCTGCTATCGGACACTCAAGAAATGTTTCGGCGTCTGCAAGGTGCTATAGTAATCCGTACTCACACTCTTTTTAGAGAACGTCGGGCGCGAAATCGCGCAACCGTGGAGCTGTCAATAGCGTCATGAGTATGACTGAACAAAAAATCCAGTAAAACAAAGCCTAGAAAGTTTCCTTGACGATGATGGAATGCGTCGAGTGCACGATTTCGAAGAAGACTGTATGGATGACATGATGCGTGAAAGAAGACGTCTTCTTCGTGAGGGAAACGATGCCACATTACGACAAAACGCTGAACAGTTTCTTCCAAACACAGTTCTTATCACTATTTTAGGGTGGAGACGATCGCACAGAAGTGCCATGAGATTGCCGGGGAAGGCTTGAATCTAAGGCACCGACTTGCTGAATTAGAAAGGCTATGGGAGCACATCGCCCGACTTCAGGCGTTAAAGCGAGATATGAGGGAAGAGGTACTTTCGAACAACTGCCACTAAGATATTATAGCCTGGTCTTCATTACGACCGGAATCCCTCACCCTCTAGCCAATCTCTTCCGGACACGAACGCGCCTCCAGCAACAACCGGGCCTCGAGAGTAAGCATAAGGCGCAACGCAGCATAAGCGCTGAACTTACAGGAGGCACAAAAAACCCATGATCGGCGCAATCGCTGAGGGAATACCCGCGAATTTTGTAGCCAGGGAGCATCCACAAAAGAATCGGGTAGGAATTGGTACTTCGATAACCCCCGATAGATTCAGGTTGCTAGCTTCCGACGAAAATACCGGACCCGGCTAAACTCCTCGTCAATTTCTATCAACGCTGATCTGAATGAGATGGAAAAATCGTTGAGGTATCATTTTACGGTTGAAAAGCGTAAAATAAGGACATCCTAGATGTCGTGATTGTTCGACACCAATCCATTCTTTGGAGCGCCCAGAGACGCCTAGAAAATCTTCGCATTCATAAGATTACAACGAGCTGGTTGTGCCTCACCGCTTGGCGTTTGAGATTAAAGCGGTTTCAATAAACGACGCTAGAGATACACACATTTAAATTTTATTCAATCAAAGCAGATTGTGCAAACCGACCATCATAAATATCACACACAGGGAAACAAAAGCACGGCTTTCCCATATTTTAAACAGCTGACGGGACATTCAAGTAAACGGGGCCTAATATTGGTCGAGCTTAATTTCGAACGAAGCCGGCATCGGGACTTCCGGGGCAGAAGAAGAGCCGGTCGAGGAGGGGATGCCGCCAGCAGCCACCGTCGCCACAATCTCTTCCTTGTCATCCGGCCGCGAATCACGGAGCAAGATGATCCCGCCCATCGAGAACGGCTTCAACGGATTGTACCTGGGAAAAATGTAATGTAGACCGGGCTTCCCAACCTGGCACCCTCGGCGGTGGCCAGCGTCTTCAGCTGTTGCTTGACAACACGGCCAGGATTCTGGATCATATGCGTGGGGGCTTCCGGTTCGAGTTTTTTCCTAAATAAAATCTTTCCAAACTTGCGCAAGAAATTACTTCTCAGCCTTCCCGTCGCCCTCCTTCGCCAGTTCGGCCTTCGGTTTGTCGTCTCCGTCGACCTCCATCTTCTCTGGCTCCTTCTCCTTCTTCGGTGCATCCTTCTTGCCAACCAGCAATCCCTTCTTCTTCGTGATCGACAGGATGGCAGTTTCCACCTAAATAACATTTGGATGATCCAAGGCAGAATTACCTTCTCGCGCTCTTCCTTCTTCTTCGGCTCGATCGGGGGAGGGTAGGCGAAAGTAGAGGCCTTGGCGTTTGACTTTATCTCGATGATCGGCATCTAAAACAAGCATTTCAGATTGAACAGATCAATGAACCTCAAGTTTGCTGTTGAGCCCAATGACGCATGATGGCTTGAAAGCGAGAGACATGCAGAGCGTGAATGAGTGCCAGTACCTAAAAAAATGTGGAGAAACGAATGGCAGCCTTACCAGTATTGCATCGAGACAAACATTCCAATCACACCGGCCAAGTCGGGGTATCCGTTGCGATTCTGCAAAGAGACCGTGACATTGCGGCCGCCAGCATCCATGATTCCTTGCGAAACCATGGCACCGAAACGGGTCATCGAATCTTCGCCACGCTCACTGGCCATCTTCGTAAACGTCTTACGCAGCTCGGCAATCTGAAATATAAATTTTCGATTGTGAATAGAATAATCAACAATTCAAACAAAAGCATTCACGCTTCTGTAATAAGGGAAAACTTTAGTCACTAACTTATACCTTTGGAGAGGTAGCTTCGGTGTGTTGGATCTGGATGAGCGCCAGAGCCATGACAGCACCTTGGCGCACAAAGTTTTCCTTGGCAGAGAGAAGAGGCTCGATGAGGGCGATCGCTTCCCGGTTAGCCGTCGCGGCGCAGGCGATTCCCAGCGCAAGGGCAGCACCGTATCTGACGTGGCCGTTGAAGTGCTCGACGAGCATTGAAGTGTAGGAGACACATTGATCCGGCTCCCTAAAAACGCACGGTTGAAAACTCTTCAGAGTGAAAGCATACTTGCTGAGGACGAAGCCGATGGCAATAACCGCCCATCGCTTGACGTCGTTGTTCGGATCAGCAGCCACCTAAGATACTTCTTCAAAAGAGGTAAATTTCTCAAAACCTTCGCGAGAAGTTTCCTGACGACATTGGCATTTCCGGTACCAGAATAAGCCAGGGCGAGCATGCAGACGCCAGATTGACGGAGCACGGCGTTGGATTTCACGTCGAGCAGCTGTTCGATCCACGGCTCTGCGGTATCAGCGCCGCCTGTAAAGATGCATCATCTTTCGGACCAGAAAAACCGTACCGCATGCCAAGATAGCGAGACCGGTGCGGATACCGCGCTGGATCTTGTCGTGCTGGGTCTCCTGGGCGTATTGAACCATTTCCTAAATTATTTATGAAAAAAACAGTCGATAAAAGCAACCTGGAACACGGTGTCGTTGTGATCCCCGGCCATGACCAGGCCCATGGAGACGGCTGCTGCCTCACCGGTCACCGCATCGTCCAGGTACAAGGTGTCGCGAAGCTGGCGATACACCTGGTAATTTAAGTTAGATGCAAGCTCAAAACCCTTACTTCCTGATCACGCGTTCCCATCGCAGCCAGCCCAAGACCGAGGCAAGCGCCATGGCGCACCGGGGAGACTTGCGCGTTCTGCAGCTGGTCACGCAGGTACTTGATCACCGTTGGGTTACCGTGGTTGGCGTGAATGAGTCCTAAATCAAATTTTTGAGCAACACGAAGCGATCAAACCGAGCGCATACAGGGCACCTCCTTCCTTGAATCCAAACTGGTCAACCTCCGTCTTGGGAAGGTAGGCCTCAAGCAGCTTCATCGAGTTCACCTCGTGGCCCTAAGCAAGAGGTGAAAATTAAAAATTTAAGGGCACCTTGTGGATGAGCCCCAGAGTAGCCACAGCGTTGAACTTGTTCCAGTTGGTGGCCTTGCCAATCCACTCCAGATTGTCTCGCAGAAAATCATCACAGGTGGTACCGAAATGCATGAAGCCATTGGCGATGAGCGTAGCGTTGTGGGCAGTTGCTGTACGGACGCTGTCCTAAATGATAACTTGAAAGCCGCATATTGGGAAACAACCTTCATCTCCTTCAGGATCAGCATGTCAGTGTGGTTATTCTTAATCAGGAACTGCATGTGGAGGCGAATCGTTTCCTGGCCAGATAGGATAAGCCGAATCCGGGACTTTGGCGTCAGTGGCTTGGCCTCCTTGACCGGCGTTGCAGGGCGTTCCGCGGGCGTAGAGGGAGTAGCATCCGGAGATGAACCCTCTTCCTTGGCAGGGCTTCCGTTCTTCACCGGGGTCGTGGGGCGGGAGCCACCCTCCGCAGTGGACGGTTGTTGGCCATCGTGCTGCCCATCGTCACCTAGCTCGCGGTTGATAGAGTTGATAAATTGCTGGGTGGCGTTTTCGTACAAGTCAAAGGCAATCTAAAATTGGGGTTTGATCGAAAAAGGAGGCATCTCACTTGATAGGCCATCAGCTCTCCGTCTCCGCCAGTGCCAAGCAGTCGGTGGATAATCAGGGCAACATCGCTCGGTTTCTCGAGTCGGATGAGGCATTGGCAGATAGCGACGAAATCGGGCTTGTCCATTTTCGAAAACATCTGGAGCAGCATATCCAGAACCTGGTTGCGCAACCCAGTATCGAGTTGTGACTCGAGCACACGCTGCACGGTTTCGGCCAAAAGGCCTGAAAAAAAGTTTAGCAACCAGTAGGGGTAATTATACCAGTAGAGTCAGTGCTGGACTTGATCGCCGCTTCAATCATGTCGACACGGCGCGTCTCCAAGGCGAGACCAATCACGAAGCGGAGCTCCTAAGAAACAGATTGGTCGAAAAGGACCACCTACGTTGCGCTGGATGTTGATTTGGAAGATGCGCTCGATGAGGGCTTCCAAGCGAGGGTCAGACTTCTCGCCGCGCGAACGATTGCCTTTGTAGGTGTCAAGGCCGATCTCGATCATTTTGTTGACATACTAAAAAGAATAAATTGATGGAAAGATGCCGGACCTGTTCGTCTTGATTGCCAACGGTCTTGCTTGGCGGGCGTGGCGTCAACTGGAAGAGATCATTCGCGGAAAGGGCCAAATGCAAGGCTCCGCGATCGTCGCCGAGGCAATAGGAGACCTAAAAGTGACTAGACACAACAAACAAAACCCAAACCTTCGAAGCGAGCAGGGCCGCTCGGTGCCGTTGGGAGAACGTCGTGTTCTCGTAGAGCCGTTCGATGGACGGGAGGAAGTCGGCGATCTAAGTAGAAAGTGACTTTTAGACCCGCAAAGATATGGCTACCTCGAACCAGGTGGACATGATGACGTCCCAATCATCGAGTTGTTCAATGATGATCTCCTTCTCGCGGGTGGAGAAGCGGGTGCTATCCAGACCCATCAGGAAGGCCGAGGGGTCCTGAGGGCCGCCGGGGCGCTTCTTCCATTCGTTGATCAGGAAAAGTGTCATCTAAAGTAAGAAAATATATCTTTCAAGAATAAAATTGAAGGAGAGCATTTTAGCAAAAAAAGGGGAATGACTAAAGCTTTTCGTTTTCTAAATTTGTTCTCCCGGAAAACGATGACAATAGGTTAGCATTGCATCCACTCGTCATTAGTTGTATCGTGGAGGCGAGCACATTTCAAGCCGTAAGCGTTTAGTTTGAAAATCTCAAACAGAATCCGAGTTCTTACGAATTTTCTTCCCAGTTTTTATAATTTTAGAAAAATTTTTACAATTTTTTTAAATAAGTGATTTTAGGAAGATGAGCTTCCTCAGGCAATTTGCCAGACATGCGGCCGTCGACCTCGCGAACCAGTATGCCATCCCGGTCCGATCTGTCACAGGCTCCATCATCAGCCGAATATCGGATACACGGAATCGACCGCTTTACCAAGCATGTATCGATGCCGCTCCAGTTGGAAAGGATGATCGTGTTTTGGACGTTGGCTATGGACGAGGAGCAGGCCTCCGCCAATTATACGACGTTGTAGGCCAAGGAAAGGGAATCCTTTTTGGCGTAGAGCGATCCCAATACATGGATGAAGTGGCACGGAAGCGATTTGCACTAGAACTGTCCGAAGAAGAAAAGCTACAACTACATCGGGTTTTCGATCTACGGCATATGCCCTACCCCAATGATTTTTTCGACGTTTTGCTGCACGTCGATCTAATATATTTTGTGAAAGACGAGCGACTGGAGGAAGTTTGTCGCGAATTTTTCCGCGTCTTACAGCCTGGCCATAAAGTGGTTTCTGCGATGGAGTTTGCCTGGTTGGCCAAACTGGAAAAATGGGGTTTGCTCACAAAGAACCAGTGTGACCCTGTACGCTATTTGACCCGTCTCGAGCAAGCAGGATTTGAAGATGTGCGCTTGGATTACCTAAAAACATCCGGCCGCGAAATACAAGTGCTATGTGGTAGAAAACCAGAGGCTGACTCCCGGTATTTTGATCCGGAGCACAGGATGGAATTGCTGGAGAAGGATGTGAAACGGCAGCTTTTACTCGACGACATGCTGAACAAAGGCTACAAACCCTCTAAAGAAGATCTAGAATTGCTGAAGGAAGTGAAATAGTGTGTATTGCTTTTTTTAGATAGATGTGTTTTAATTGTTTTCATTTTGCTTTTCGTACGGGTCTTAATAGGATAATAAATTGCATTTTTTGCAGGATGTCCGAGGAGACTGCCGTCGATGGCCAGGGGCCCAATGTCGTTGAGCTGAGCCACGAGTGGGAGATCTGCCGTGAGAATATCCGTCCGTTGCGCCAAGGACGCAGAATTGCTGCTATCAATGAGGTATTGAAATCTTGCCTTCTCTCAATTGTCATTTTAGGCGTTGGCTGGAGCAAACCCGCAGAAAAACGCGCAGATTCGTGCCAAAGAGAAATTCGATGAGGTGATTTGGCGAAAGTTTTGGTGTAGCATATTTTAGATTACTCAACTTGCCAATGAAAGTGAAGATCCACTGCAATGCTACCTCGAATACATCCGCTGGTTTGACGAGAGCTTCCCTTTTGGCCGCCAGAAGCTGTTCTACGAATATCTTTGGAAGATTATAACCAGGTAGTCCATTTAGAAAATATTTATTTGTCTTTCAGCTATGCGAAAGATCCGCGGTACATCAACGACGATCGTATGCTGAAAGTGTGGGACAAATTGGCGGAGAATTCTCTGGGCAACGGCTGGAAGATCTTCCAACATGCAAATACAATTGGCTCATTGCTTACGTATGTGACCATCAACTACACTTCTACGTTATTCTAGATCGGCACCCTTCTACGTACGCTGGGCCAAACTTTTCGAACTGGCGAACTCCATTTCTGAAGCGAGGAAAGTATACAGACGGTACGACGCTATATTTCGATTTATAAGAAGATTTCAGAGCTCGCGCTAATCATGCCGCTCCAATAGACTTGTTGAACACGGAAGAGAATGAAATGGAGATGCGGCAGGTGTGACAATTTGAGATTCATTGTTATGTGCTGTAGATGAGACGCGAGTTGGCTGATCGCGCCAACGACTCGTGGGAAGAGGAGCCGGATATCGAGGAGGAAACCATGATGGACGAAAATGGCAAGCGAGTGGCGTTGACAAGGCTCCAAGGACTCGGGGATCATGCCGTGGCGCCCGTCGTCAGACTGCCCAGCCTTGTTGGTGAAGGCGGTTCCTCGCGGCTTCATCGAGACGGCAAGACGACAAGTCATCCTTCGGGGAATGGCTTCCAGGTATGTTCCGACTTTTGGCTATACATGGTCTCATTTGGTAAATTTTAACCCCTTAAATTGAAATGTGCGAAAGCGATTTTCAAATTTTCACTGAAACTTTCTAGCCGCTAGCTAAAGTAGTTTGAAATATTGCAAAACAAACGTTATTTTACCTTTTTTTATAAGAGTTTTGTTGGGATTTGGCCTTGGAATTTATGTGCAAATTGAGCGGCATTTTTATCCTAAGAATTTTTTGCTAGCTACAATAGCGTTTTTTAGATCTTCACGGAAGAGACGGACGATTTCGAAAGAGACTGCCTGCAATCCGTCTACGAGATGGACACCCACATTGAACACATCCATCTGACAGAGGCTGATGAGCGGAAAGAACGCGCATTACGTCGACTGCCGCTGAAAGTTCGAGAACCACAGCCATGTGGTTTCGAGATTTACGACGAGACGGCACAACCCAAGGTGCCGCCGAAGCCAAAGCTGATGCTGAGGAAGGCTATGCGGGAGGACAGCGTTGAGGTGAATCTTTTTGCAACATGTTCGAACAGATTGTATTTTTTAGGAAATCCGTCTTCAACATTTTCTCGCTGCCAACAAGTGCTCGGAAGACGCTAATATTGATAGTTAACTGTTTGTAAAATATCCCAATGTCTATTTTGTATTCTTACCGTTATTTTGACATGTACAAATGCGATATCCCAACTTCCGGTCTCACTCATAAACCTCTTCGCCCCTATTCGATCTTCCTTTCTAATTTTGATCTCCACCCGCTGGTGTTGTTGTTGTGCCTTTCACCAGAATTCTTGTCTTTATAAAATATTTGTTACAGTTTTATGCTGAGGGATTCGCACGGAACGACAAAGGCACACTGGTGAGGTGGAGAAGGAAACGACGAGAATCTATGGATCACAAAATGAGGCAAGGCAAGAGTTACTGCTTCCTGAAAGACATACTGCTGCTCAATGATAGTTAACCCGACGGGAGCATTTGGTCTATTTGAACGTACTAATGGCCTGTAGCAATTCATTCTTCTAGAAAGTAGGGGCGACGATTTAGTAAATGTTAGGGGCTATTATCTGTTGTACATGGGCTGTATATGTAGAGGCAAGGCCTTTCGGCATTATGATAGACTGCGCGGGTGGGTTGGCTTGAACGAGGGCTCGATTTCTTCGAGCTTCCAGCATCTCAGTGTCTTCTTCCGGTCTATAGTTTCGTATCGTCCAATTTCGGTTGATCACCCAACATCTAAATAGCATAGTTTTAAAAGATTTAGATTCGATCTTTTTACCTGAATATGAGGCGGAAAATGGACGCTTCAGCACGGTATTGTGTGAATATGGCCACGAAGAATGCGACGAAGAACAGGATCGAGGAGCCGATCACGATGAAGTCTTCCTGTGTGAGGCGAGAAGAGACGATTCGGTAACCACTGAAATTGAGGTTCTTGTGCATTATTGGGGGAGGGGCGTTTCCTGTAAGCCTTGAGATGCCAAATAATTCCTTAGCAACTATTTTCAAATTGTTTTGGGTAAAATGTAATGTATTTGTAGCGGAAGAACCATCTTGAATGATAAAATTCTTTAATACCTTCAAATTCTCGTTGAAAATCGGTATTTTATAAGTATTGGTAAATTCTTACGTTCAGGTAGACGTAAAAATATAGATGGTTTTAGAAAAATTCCTTTTTGACTGAAATTAACCAAACAGATTTTGCCCTATTTTCATCTGCTAGTTGTTTTCCCATCGAGATGAGCCCAGTTTTTCATCGTAAGGGCCCCTCCCCCCAATTAGCATGACGGATCGGATTTCCAGCTCGGGGCAGATCGGCCAATTGGGGGTGCAAGCGCGGGGCGGTCATTACGCAGAATGGTGTCCTGTTTTTGGGCTGATGTTATTTGTGGCACATGGTTGGCGCGAGTAGAAGATGCACACTGATCCCCCTTCTAGCGACAATTAGCAGCCAGATGCGCTGGCTGGGCACAATCGGAAATGAGCTGTCCCTTCGGACCCCGGTGTCAATTATCATGGCTGTCAATTCCTTGGGTGTTACGAGGGTATGACTTCTAGGCGCGACCTACCGTAACGTGGTGTTGTACTGATCCATGTGCAGAAAATGGATGGCCATACAGGCGCAGATGACCATAATCGAGAAGACGAACACGAAAAGGCAGTTCAGCACGCGATCCCGTGTGTCGGCGTGTGGAAGGTGGAGACGGCGAAGCTGAAAGGAGATACGTTAGCTTTTTTATATTTTTCTCTTATTTGATTACGTGGCTAGTTTTTAGGGGTATTGGACTACTAGCGGGGGTTTTAGCGTTGGGATCTGTCTTTATCTTTTTTTTTATCGTGATTTTAATACTTCAAAACCATAAAAAGATTTCAGAAATTGAAGTTTGTGAATTCTTTACCATTTTCTTGCATCTTTAACCACAAAAAAACTTTTTCGAAAATTAAAAACTGAAATTTTGCCATTGATGACCTTTTGAACAAAATCATAATTTTCGAAAGGTTGGTAAGTTTTTATTAGCTTTTTATGGTTAAAAACGGCGCAAAAAGCAACAGAAATGGTTTTTTTAATTACTGGGATGCTACTGGGCGACATGCCAAAGCTAGGCGCCTCCCCCCGATAATAGAGCAGTACCTCAGTTTTTTAGGTGGTGAAATGCAGTCCCTAGTTTTGCATATAAATCCCCAGCTAAATGTTCAACCATCAATGCTCGCGGCTTTTCCTGTTCTCCCACAAAAGGCCACCCGAAATCCCTTTGCCCCCATCAAAATCTGAGGGTTCCCAGCCGGCTGGTTGCATGAAATCGCGGAATAATGAGCGCGAGGGGAGGCCCATTTCAGGGGCTTTGATATGCCGCGCCGGTGGTTCGGGCCACATTTGAATATGAATGGGGGGAGATTCCCCCCTTGGGGGGCCATAGTCATGCCATGCACATCGGTTAGGTCATCTATCTGTCAACGACCATCGGCAGTCGGCTTTATGTTGTTGGGGAAGGTATTATGTAAAAGTTGGTGCCAGCCGGTTGTAATTTTCGACCAAAACCTAAGGTGAAACCTAAACTGCTAGCGGAAGGCCTATACCTGCCCAGAAAAATTTTTAGCGCGCTACTGTGTATTTTAGCGGGTTTTATTAACAAACAGTCAAAAAAATTTCGAAAATTTAAAGAAACGAATTTTGAGCAAAATCAAAAATTTGAACAATCTTTTCATTGATTTTCCAAACTTAAAAACCGCGGAAATGTTAAAAACAATGGTGCGTAATTAAATAAGTGAAAAAATTTATCTCGCCAATGCTTCACAGTTAGATTGCCCCCGGATAAAAGTCCAAAACCAAAACCAATTTCCACCACTTACATGTAAAAAGTTTCCCCGTCGATAGTTGTAGCCGCAGAGCTCACACCGGGGCGCTGGCACCATCTTGCGGGTCGACAGCTCGAGCCAGTGCTAAATTACAAAATTCAAGACCATAGAAACAGCAACCAACCACTAAACAAGCTTTGTGCACGTAGAGCATGCTGCCCGAGCATCGACATGGCGAGACGAGCGGGTCTAAAAAACGTTTTTCTGTAATTGGTATAGGTAATACCTTTTGCCGACTGCTTGCTGATATGGCAGATTCGACACAGAAATTGGGAGCTCGTGGAAGTGGCGGCGGAATGAGCAGAAGCCAAAGAAACTGAAAAATAGTTTTGTAGAGATCGAAACTTTTTACTTTCCTTCCTTCATAGGCTGTAAAATCGCTTTAAAAACGTACACTTGCTGGTGCCCAATCGGCATTGAGCGAGTCCGGGGGCATCCTCATCACGGTGGATACCATAACCGGCCTCGAGATCGGGAAGTGTCAGCCCAGGCGGATTGTCGATCAACGGCTCGCTTTCAGAGTTTTTGCCCGTCCACAGGAGTGGAGAGTCGGCGAGGAGGGAGAGCTGAAAACGGGAAAGATCATCTACAATTTTGAGAAGGAAATCTGTGCTAAACATGACAATTATAAAACTACTACAGGATCCCCAAAAAGTAAAAGTTAGTCTACAATTTAAAGCAAAATCTATGTAAAAAAATAATGTAACGTACCCGATTCGAGCTGTCAGAGTGGTGGCCGCTGTCTCCAGAATGGGAAGAGCACGTCGACAGGACTTCCGCCTAAATAGCTTTTTGTATAAAATAACAACAATTGTAGATAAAAACTTGAGGAGTACAAAAGTTTACACAAACCTGAGAAGTAGATGGTTGGGGCTCCTCGTTGACGGCAGATGAGCCTGGGGGCTCGGCGAGGAGCATGGCTAAAATATTCTGATAAAATGTAAAAGCCAAGAAGAAAAGAGTTAGAGAAGAAATTAATGAAAAAGGTAAGATGAAAAAGAAGGGTGAAGAAAAGCTATTTACAAGAAAAAGTAAAGAAATCTCGGTTCTTTCGCATTATCGGGCGGGGGGGGGGCGCGCATTGGATTGTATCCTTAGAAAAAGTACTTCCCCCACCGATAAGGTAAAAGAACCGAAAACTATGTACACCTATAAAAATCCAGCGTATCGGAACGAAGGGCGTGAGCGCCACAAGGGATTTTAGGGCGTGCAAATTTGGGGTTAGGGGCTAAAGGGGTGGGCAATAATTTGAGCGCCGCGCGGGCGTGAAGGGAAGGACTCCGCCTACTCTGCTGGCAAACCACGGCTGAGCCACGAGGAAACCCCGAGCCACACCCGAATATCTCGAAAAACGCCGAGCCACAGCGGTGCGGGTCAAAAAGGGCCTTCGTGGCACACCCGAAAACCTCCGGCCCACACACGGCTGTGGCTCATTCCTATCGACATCTGAATCATACGCACTCTCGCCAATTAATTTTTAGGCCAAATTCTCGAACTTTGTTAAATAAATTGAGTGTTTTTATAGTTTTCTTTATTATTATAGGTGTTTTTCTTCTAAAATAACTTGTATTTCGTCCCGGGTGAGTGTTTTGCCCACACACAAGCAACTACGACGTATTATAGTCGGTAACTTTCACTTTTAAGCCCAAATTTCGTTTAGATGACTAGTAAAGATGCTCCTTAGCCGTCGTCGTTTCCGGAGGTCGCCGCAAACGGAAGAAAGCGACTGCGAGGAATGTGTTTGATGCAAAGGTAACGTAAGAAACTAGTCGGTTTTTGTTTTCGTTGTATTTCTAAGGCTTTTTTATGAGGTTTCCTTTTAGGAAATGGTCAACGATGAGGAAGCGGATCGTGTTCGTTGTCGATGTTGAAGTGGTGTGGGATTTCAGAAGCGCTTTCAGGTATATTTCGGATTTGTTACATTTAGGACACCGGCGATGCGACAATGTGCATGTGCAATGTATGAAAGTTTTGTGGCTTTATTCCTGCGCTTGTAAAGGTATCGTTTTTCCTACTTTTTTTTATCATTATACAGGCTTTGCCGGCGACGTGCTGCTACAGCGACTTCACGACTTCCATCGCCGGAAAGCTTGGGAAAGAAAGGTATTGTTGGTTCTTTCTTTTGTTGGTAACTTTAGGTAGCTCGCGATGTGACGACAACTATGGTCGATTTGCGATGGTTTTTGGCTATGCTGTGCGAATGAGAGTGTGAGTTTTCTTTTTTACCAAGCTTTTTCCCTTGTAGGTAGCTATTGTTTTGATTTATTTTTAAATGGAGCCTATCTTTGTATAGTAATGAATGAAAATCTACTTCAATAATGTGTTTTGCACTTTCCCTTCGTTATAACCCTACGAAACTTTGGTAGAACTTAAAAATCTGAGGTTTTTAACGAGTATTGGCCAGTTTGCATAGGTTTTGTCCAAAAAGTCGGGTTTTCTAAACGTTTGTAATATATTAAAAGTTTTTTCGTCTGAAAATAAAACCTTTTTACCTAAAAAAATCGTGAAATGCTATGGAGTTGCTTTAGTTCCGCGAACTGGCCAGGTCCCGCGAATTGCATTTTTAGGAACACGCAAGAGACCAGAGCCTCTCGACAGCGAGGAGCCGCCAGTCGTCGACCAGCCGTAAAGAAGACAACGGATTCGACCTATTTACAGGTTAGAAATGTCTTTTTAAAGGTTAAATAAATTAGCAAGGAACCCGAATTAATAGAATAATTTTTCGATGTCTAATGAGGTCGCTATGACAAATTCTGCGCGCTCAATGTTAATTTTAACAATGAAAATAATCAATAGTAGCTTTAAGTCCCGTTTTGACGTCTTTAATTTTTGTTCTGACGTTTCCGATTGTTTGGTATTTTTTACAAGTTTTCCATAAGACTTTAGTGATTGGAGACTCTGGCAATTCTGCAAAAAGCAATAAATTTGTATTACTAACCTATTCAAAAAATAGGTTACTAATACAACCTTTGCTTTCGTAACCCGCACCCCCGATAAGAGTCCAGTACCCTAAATTGCTAACGCGCCGTTTTCATAAGTGATCCCCCTATTTTTGATGAGTTTGTTTTAATAACAACTTTCAATGAATTAGTGAGTTTCGTATTTTAGTAATTTAGCAGTTTAGAAATTATAGATAGACAGTTTATAGAGTATAGAGAGATATATTAAGTTTAATAAATGTTGTAGGAATAAAACTTCTATTAAAAATTCGCATGTAGCAATGTATTTTCTTTTTAGACTTCAGCGGCACTCGGGATGAAGCGGGACGCGTGTTCGAGCCGCGAGAAGCACGAAAAAAGAAAAAAAAGTACTGCTAACCTTTTTTGTGTGATTTTCGCTATGTTTTTTTGTGTTTTTAAACATGAATTTTAACTTGTAACTAAATTGTTGGATATGTACTTTAAATTCTGGGTTATATAACCCTTTATATCTGGTAATTACAACCGAGTGGGTGTCCGCAGGGCCAGCCGGAGCACCAGAATGGTGCTCAAGGCATGGTCGTGCTTTGGGGCGCCTTGACGGTTGTGGCACCGCCGAGCCACAGCCGAACCCCAGGCACGGCCGTGCCACGGCTGAGCCCTCGCGGTAGAATCATACCTGAGCCACGCCCGTTTTTGGCTCGTGGCTCAGCCGTGCCATGCCAGCAGAGTACTTCCTTCCTTTCGCCTGGGTCCCCCTAGGGCTTTTATTAGGGCCCCATGGTGGCCACTCGGAGAGCAATAATTGGTGACGAGGCGCCGGGGGCTATGCCTCAAAAGTCTTCCTGTTGTTGGGGGTATTCTAAGTGGGGGCGGCTTATTCGGTGCCTACACTTTCATTGCGATACTTGGGCCTAAATTGGTCGTGGCTTTGAGAGTTGGTAATTTGAAAAATAGATGTGAACTTTGAAAAGTATATGGGAGCTAAGGGGACCTTTTTCTATTTCCAGGGGAGATTTGCATTTTCTTTAGGATCTAATGTCTCTAACAAATAAAAAATTGAATGTATCTACGCTTTTTTAAATTCGGAAACGCGAATATACTAAAATATATCAAAATTTCTCGACCAAAATGGCAGATTTTCGGTCAAAATCCCAAATTTTTAACGGTCTACCTAATAATTACCGTATTTCCTCTAATACAACCCCCCAAAAATTTTTCGAAGTTGCCTCTAAGAAGTAAAAAATGCCAAAAACGTTTTTGTTTAAGCTTCGTATTGTATTTCTGGGTAGTTGTGAGCAGTTTGAACTGCTAGAAATCGTTGTAATTGCTCAAAATCACGAAAAATATATCACTCTCTCTAATACAACCCCCACCCCTGAGGTGATTGCAAAAATATAACCCCCGGGGTTATATTAGAGGAAACCAGGGTTGAAAAACCGCTTCGCGGCTTTTCAACCCGGGACCCGTCTAGGACTTCTGAAAATTTGACTTTACATAGGGCTTGCCGAATGCCGCTCACCAAAAAATGAAAAGCGCACGCTCCCTGCATTTTTATAGGCTACGGCCACTTCCGGCCAATGCTAATTGCCTCCTAACAAAGAGGTTTATTGATATATTTACAAAAACTTAATTTCAATAGCAAAAACAGCCGATTTTCTTCAATTTTATATGTGTGCACCCATCTCGGGACCATTACGCACCTAATGACGTATCATACGTACCTTAAAAACCTTCCCCTGAGGCTGTAGGTGCGGTACATACTTACGGAAGTTGCATGCAAATATACACACACAGACACTATTTTTTTATATACAGGGTGTCCCAAAAAAAATCCCCCGCCCCCTAGCCGGCCGCAGACCCACCCGATTTTTACGATTTAGGTATCTATCGAAAGCTCTCGGAAAGGCGATGTCGGGACGCCTGGTCGATTTTCGAAATGTCGAAATTTTTTGCTCGATTTTCGGCCTTTTTCAGGCAAAAAAGACTCGCTTTTTTGTCCAAAACGCAATTTAACCGGTTTAAGCGCTATCCAAGCTGTGTTTTCGCAAACGGCTTTCAAAGAGCTGTCGTTGGGCTGCCAGGAAAGGCATAAAAAATCTTAAATTGCGATTTTTGTAAAAAACGCCTTCTCAGAAAAACATCTGAAAATCCGCGCTTTTCGCAAAAAACATTAGTAAATGATAAAAAAATTTCGACATTTCGAAAATCGACCAGGCGTCCCGACATCGCCTTTCCGAGAGCTTTCGATAGATACCTAAATCGTAAAAATCGGGTGGGTCTGCGGCCGGCTAGGGGGAGGGGGGATTTTTTTTGGGACACCCTGTATAGTAGGATACGGTATCCACCGGAAATATACATAAATTTAACTAAAAAGAGTGGACTTATATGCAAAGAAATATATATATACGCAGCCAGACGCAACGCAACCCGCGACGCGTAAATTTCACGAGTAACGCTTTGGCCTATCGATCAGCTATAAAACAAGCATCATACTTCAAATATATTCATGCTCATCGGGGCACAAAGTTGGCGCCAGACGGCTGGCCAAATTCCAGTGCGCCGGGGGCAGGGTGGCTATTGTTGTGGGGCGGAATCTTATCCACCCTCCACCCCCCTTGGGCCAACTAATCAGGGTACCCAGGGGGCACAAATTGGTGTGCCCTCCTCCCCCTCATCCTCCTTCATCCTTAGAGCTCCTACTCCGTGTAATCACTCGACGCCCCTGGACCAGATAACCAGGTTATCTCCCCGCCCGGCAAGGGGTGCCATCCGTTAGCTCAGACTACCACACTGCACTATGTACATCGCACACACCATAACAATGGCAGTGTCGATAGGAATGTTGTAGAAATTTTTAAAGGGATGGACTGGCATAACTATGGATTTTCTTGATTGTGAAAAAATTGTGAAAAACGCTCTTAAAGGAAAAGGCACCTAGCGCCTAGTTTAACAATGCGTCGAGTAGTCCCTCGTAGCTCATGCTTGGAAACGCGGCGCTACACTGTACATTTAGACGAAATGCGCTCTAGGCATATCATTTTACAGTTGTATCAGAATAACGGTGGGTTTTTGCTATATAGAAATCCTTGAAAAATTGACGGAACTGTGATAATAACCCTGGTATCGCCCACCAATTGCTGGCAGAACGGAGGGTAATGGACAAAGGCAAACCAGACCCCCGGCCATCAACCGGTACCAATTACACGGTGATCGCTCATTGCCGACCCGGCAGTCATGGATATGGGGGGAGTCGAACCCCGGTCTGTCAGCTGACAGATTGTCACGCTAACCATGCGGCTATTATGGGGAAGCGGAATCGAAGAATATGTCAGGCTTTGAATCTATAAGGAGAATCGCGAGATTTTAATGAAAATTGTATACAAAAAAGATTCAACCCTGAAAATGGATTTTCTAAACTTTAAAAACTAAATAAGCCTGCTAATTCGACTATGCTCTTTCAGATACCATAAAAAACGGATTATTGAAAATGTGCCAAATCGTTGAAAATGTCAAAGCTTCTCAAAAAAAGCTTATTTAGAAGATGCTGAAAATCTAGTAACGTAAAATACAAAGAAAATCAATTCCATTTTAACCACCCAAAAATTCTAAAAGTTACTGCTAAAGAAAAAGGGCGAATCGGCGTGCTGTCAACCAGGGTATTTTATCACTTTTTCTGTCATTTGCCAAAGGGGTAAACAACGGTCTGAAGGAGGAGGAGGCCTGTTTGTCCGTGACCGCGGGGGCAATCGGCACATCCCGAAATCAGGTGTCCTCAGGGGAGTTTTATGGCCCTATGAGAGTTAATAAAAACAAATTAGTGGTTTATTCCACACATTAAAAAGAACGCTTTTTGGACTACTACGCTCAAAAAACCTTTTCAACTATTATGTACCATGTTTCGTCAAAAATAAAGCGCAACCAAATTTTGTTCCAGTAAAACGAACGAGAAAACGCGGAGAATAAAGCTAAAAAACCTTTATTTTCGGTTTTTATACAATTTTTATCGAAACCAAGGCGAATCCAGGTTGATACTGGCCAGAGACAAAACGCTGAGAATGTGGCGAAAAATCGTCCCGATTTCGATTTAAACGCCTAAAATTATATATTTTTATCTCGCGCTTTTTAAAATGGTCTTTTCCGGGAGTTTCTAGACCATTTATCGAAACAAAGAAAAACGTCCAAGTCTTTTTCAACAAAACGAGAGAAACAACGCCGAGATACAAATCTGAACATTGGCCGTGGCTGGCTGGCTGGCATGGGGTGCCCGGTGAGTTTGAGGGGGGCTGTAAAAATCAGGAAAAGGGGGGAGGGTGGGAGAAAAAGGTGCAAGTCACACCCCGGGAGACCCCTGAAAAAATTCATGAGTCAACTCCCGGGGAGACAGCGGAAACATGATGGCCGACGAGGGGAGCATGGCTTCAAAAAGGTGCTCATACTCGGTAATTAGTTCTATACTATTTTCTGTTTTCACGCGTCAAAATTCCCCGCTAAAAATTGATCCAGAAAAAGGAAATCACGAATTCGGTTCTGGTTTGTTAGCGGGGGGTTGGCAGGGGATTAGCTATATACTTACTACCAATTATGAGTTTTAGACGTCGAAAACCCGCAATAGAAAATTGTCTAGAAAAAGGAAATCAACCGTTCGGTTCTGGTGAGTTAAGGGGGGGTTAGCAGCGGAAATTCATTTTTGTTTCGGGAACTTTGTTTAATTTTTGTTTTTCATAATTTGGTTCGGGAGACGACGAAGAATGTAAAGCACATTATTTATAAGCTCTTTAGACTTTTTAAAGTATAGAAAGTTCATAAAAAATAAAAATGTATAAAAATTAAAACAATTCATCGAATAGGTCAGTACGTATAGCCGGCCGGGCAAAATGTGTCTCGAATGGCCATGGTGCAAGTGGTGTGTGGGGGAGGGGGACGGGCGAAATTCGAAGCGGCTACGTGTCGAGCAAACAGCGCCAAGTACCACAGAAACCCCCTGGCCAACGAAAGGCGGATACCCTTTTCACATTGAAACCATTGGTCGGGGCGTAGTGATTACCCACATATAACGATAAATCCAGGGCCAAATAAAATTAGAAAAAAAATAGGATTTTGTCGAGAATTCAGGTAGAACCCGGGTTTTGTATACAGCTAGACGGAGCTCTATATCGGACCCTGAACACCAGGAAAATAATAAAATTCACCTCGAGAGATTATAAATCCAATGCCCGTCAGAACAAGGTTAAAAAATCGGATTTTATTGTAAAATCCGGAATTTTTGTGTATATCTAGGGTTGAGAATCTTTAAAAATCAGGCCCGGAAGGTGCTAATCGAAGATTATAACTATTAAAATTAAAAAGTCACTATAAAGTGCTCTCGAATTGGATTGCGTATAGTCACTTCAGCCCCTCTTGCTCATATATTTATGCCCGGAGGGCATGACACGCGTGGGGCAAACATTTCGACCGCAAATACTGACACCCCGGCCAGCCAGCCAGCCCAAAAGGGGGATTAGACGGAAAGATTGCCGTCCACCAGCCCTCCTCGTACAACTTTTATAAAGTTCTCGGAACTATGCTGTTAACAGGGGGGAGAGGAATTTATCGGAGATGAAAACCTAGCTTTTGGCCTATCGTTCATCAGAAACTGAATATTAATAAGATACACATCATTTATGTACCTTTCTAGGCAGTTTTTAACTATAGAAAGTTAATAGAAAATTAATAAAATGTTTGATTTTTGCTCAAAAATCTTTCAAAATGCCGACAAAGTTAAGTTTTTTGAATTTTTACGACTTTTCAGCCGCCAAAAACTATTCCAAAAACACAGGCATGCCGACACAGGCCAAAAAATATTTAATTATTTGATTTTATTAAAAAATGTGTGAGAATGGTATTTTTTTTAATTTTCAAACACCGATTACCTTTCAGCCGTCGAAAAAGAAAAACCACACAAAAAAAACCCATAAAAGGTCCAGGAGGATACACGCAATTTTCCCTCCCCCCCGCTAACAGCAAAGAACCAAATTTGTGGATACTTTAGCGAGCTACCCAAAGAAAGACGTCAAGAGGCGTTGATGCCTGGGGAGAAAGGAATATGAATCGTACAAAGGCGGCCTGGGGTACTCCTTTTCCTTCCCCCTATTTTCGGGGTGCACAATCAGCCGGCCGGCGGGGCCTGGAGACCCTCGGCAATTACGCCACATTTCAGGGGGTGGCTCACGCGAAATGGCCGCAGAGAAACGACATTTCGCACCATTTTCCTGGGCTCGGCTTTTCCTTTGCTATGGGCAGGGAAAGACGAAATAAAATGGGAACTAGTCTGTCAAAAGCGAAAAATACTACGTAACGCTGTTTTCAGAAATTGCAGTACGAAGGGCTACACCTTACAGGTCCACTCTGCGCACTCGTGATATTTTCCGGAAGAGACTCATTTTTATAGTTCGCAAGATGCAAAAGAGAAATGATAAACAGGAAAAAGGAAAAAGAATGTAAGCACAAAACACGTTTTAAAACTAGAAAATATTAAAATCCAAGCGCGCCTGTACAGTGGAACACCGCGTTTTTAAAGCTTGAGTACGCCAGACTCCACCGTACATACCCATTGCGTGCGCTGGTTACCATTTGTGCGAAAGATTCTCTTTTGACTGTCAGTTCAAAAAAAAAGGGGAAAAGAAAACCTTGTCAAGCATGTATACAGTATATAGTATTTCTTTATAAAGAAAATATATCCCCGCATTTTCATAAATTTCCGTACGCTGCGCTACTCTGTAAAAATTTACACCACTTGTTCAATTTTTAACGAAAAACCTTTTTTCGGGCGCGCCATTCCCTTTAACCGAAAATCACCGAATAAACGAAGAAAGCTCGTAAAGCCTTGAAAGAATAAAGTAAAAATGACATTCTACGATTCCATAATACACCAAATGCCGAGGAAGACGGGCCGAATCACTGAAGGGTACCCGCAAAGAGAGAGAGGGGGTGTTGTGGAGTCGCTTTATTGGCACTTGAGCCCCTCTCTCTTGCTCCTTTCCTTCTTCCCTATATACGGGAAAGTGTCCCCTCCTCGAATTTACATACGTTCCCGCACCCCTCGCAATCCCCCATAGAAAGAGTGAGAGAGAGAGAGAGAGAGAGAGAGAGAGAGAGATATGCCCAAACACATACAGACACGCACAACCCAATAACAATAAAACACGATTACCCCGCTGCGAGAGCGCGCGAAATGAATGTTCTTGACCCTTTTACCGGACTCCTTTGGGGTGGTCATGGTCTGAATTTAAGGAGAATTTAATGGTGAAGGACTAGGGCATGCCATTTCAAATAGATAAAAAAAATGTCTGAATCTTCTAGGGTACTGGTTTGTTAACGGGGGAGGGGGGGGGAGGTAACAGGGGCTAGGCCTTTACCTAACTCACAAAATTCTTCTTTTTATCATGTTTTAGAGTTTTTATTACTAAAAATGCAAAGAAAATTTTTTTGTAAATTAAGGAAATTTGAAATTTTGACCAAATTATTAAACTTTCAAAAATTTAACATGTTTTATAAACTTGCTATGCTCAAAAAGACTTCATAAGATATATAAATGGCGTATATTTGATTATTCAACGTCTACTTATAAGAAAATAACTCAAATATTTTCATCTAAATTTAGAGAAACCAAACGTTAGGCCGCAAAATTCGAGAGCTAAGAAAGCATAATTTTAAGCACAGCTCGAAACGCTATTTCAAAAACGAGGCAAACCAGCAGAGAAACTTTGAGAATAAGGAATAAGCCCTCACCCTACCAATTGCTACCCATCCTCCGGACATCCGGCCCCTCTTATGGAAGCGATTTTAAAGAGAGGACCGGGGGTCGAATTGAGGGATGAGTCTAATGCCCCATGACGGCCTCCACTCCGATATACACCTACGAACAGATCGCATCTTTTGCCCCGCTTTATAGACTACCCTGTGTCTCTCGCCCTCTCTTGCTCCAAATCGGGAAGCCTTTGAGTCGTGCTATGGCCCGAGGGAGCAAAAGTTCCGAAGTCCCATTTCATTAGCATTCCCGCAGGGATTCGGCATGGCTTCTCCAGGGTTCTTTGCTTTAGTAAAGCTACTAATCCGAATGCTATGGTTTCGATACTAAAGAAAAATTCAGAGGTAGAGACCGGATTTTTCCTGGAAAAGTTGAAGCTGCAAAAAATTAAAATGTGGGCTCTTTCGCACGATTCGGGCATCGCATTTTTTACGTAGAAGTAAGTGTCTTCATAATGTGCTTAATAAATTTAACGATATTTCAATTAAAAATACCTGAAAAAGTTAAAAAAACGTTGAAATTGGGTCGAAAATCGGCCTTTTTGATCGAAAAATCTATATTTTTGTATGAATAACAAAATTCGTAGTTTAAACGTTATGAAAAAGCAAAAAACAGTCCACGCTAACAGTAAAAGATTTACATCCATAAACGCCAATAAACTATAAATAACCTTCGCCACCCAGACTACAGAAACCCGAGGTGGAAATGAGATGGAAAATGGAACGTCGCCAGGGGGAAACAGTCACATGCCGGGCAAGCCGTACCCCGGCGGCGGTTCGTATCGAAAACAACCCACCGCCACGACCACCACACTCCCATTTCTGCGGATTTACACTCACTCGGCAGCCATGCGAACGAACCCCACTGGCTTGCTCGCTCACCTGCCAGCCGACAACCATCTCCGAAATTTGAGGAGTGGAAAACCACAAAACTGGGGCTAGGGATTACAGCCGATGGATTGAACATGTTCTGGTGGGAAAGCAGGGGATTTGGCTGACGAGGGTCGAATTACTTTTCAATTTTCGAGAGGGTTGACCTAGAAAATGGGAGGAAATTTAATTATATTTGTAGAGCTCAAGAAAATATCAATGGTTTTCGTTTTCCACGGTTTTTCTTAACCTTAAAGGAAAACACAAATAAGAAAAATAAAAACTAGAAACAAGTAAGCAAAACGGCAAAAAGAAAAAAGAATCAAGGTGTCGGCAAAAGGGAGGTAAACCGTTTACGCAATGTAAATCCTCGTGTTTTGTAGCCGAACGTAGCGAAAGCGCGAGTACAGTATTATAGCGCGCTAGAATGATAACTACAATTAGCGAAAAATTTGCCAAAAACCCGAAGGAAATTCGCTCAGACACGTGCTTGTTTTTGCACAAAATAACACCCGGTTTTCAGGCCAGAATCTACCTAAACCATAAAAATAAATAAAAACCAACTCTCAAATCTTATAACTCGAGGCCGAGCCCGAGCCCTGCTCCTCCAATGGAACGGGTATCGCCCCCCCGGCGCGGAGAGCATAAACCGCCGAATGGGGCAGCGCGGGCGACATGCAAATTTGCGGTTTCACCCGCTCGAATCGCCCGATTTCGGCTCGGGGGAACGGCCGCTGGGCGATTTTATGGATTTGCATGGGATTTGGGAGGGGAACGAATGATAGGCTGCGATTTGTCGGATGTGCGGGTGGAATTGGATGAGAATGGGACCGGAAACAAGGGCTGCTAGTGGGGTCAGAAATTTGGTGCTATACATAGCTCCGTTTTCTAAAATGCACCCAAAGGCCGGTTCGCTCGGCTGAAACTAGTTTTTAGAATTTTATAAAATAAAAATAATATAGAAAAAAATAGCGGGTGGCTGAAGAGAGCCTCTACCTTTAACACTTTGCAAGAAACGGATTGGGTTCTTTTGCATTAACAGGGGGGGGGTGGATGTTTCGAAGAAGTCCAGAAATGCCTAGTAATATAATAGTCAGTTTTTAAAAATAAGTAAAATAGTAGAATTTAACTATATAGTTAGCTTTAATTAAATTTAGCTATATTTCAAGCGGAAAAACGTTCTAATATTTAAAAATCGAAAATTGGCCATTTTTGGTCGAAAAATCAATTTTTTTGGTATTTTTTTAATAGAAATTTGCACGGTTTTACGTAGGTACGTTTGGAAATAGTACAAAAAAAAAACAATTCGAAACACCTCCAATAGAAAATTCTCCCGCAAAAAAACTGGAATCGATTTATCTCGGCTACCGTAGCCTTCTAGTCGTTTTTTGAAAGCGTTCTCTTGTAGAGAATTTATCGCTCTATCGAACGAATTCTCAAAAAAGATTGGCACTATTGCCTTCCGGGCGTACGGGGCTAATTTTACAAGTTTTGCGCCGACCCGCTCTAATCGGCGGGTGCCAAGGCGTAAATGTGTGAAGCCGGCCGTATAACCCCCTTGAGGGGGCAATAAAAGACCAATGTGGGGTGCCTGTAATCGTGGAGTACGAACATTACAGCTGACACGGCCGAGTGACCGGTGGCCCTAGGAGGAGGAGGAGGAAGAGGAAGAGGAGCATCTGGTGCCCCCCGGAACGGCCATCACGTTTAGGTCAACCTGGGGAGAAGCACCCCAGCCAGGCCACAGCTGGAGCACCAACAGTTTAGCCTCAACGATAAACAATGAATGGTGCGGGGTATGGTATCGGCTTACGCAATGTAAAATAACCCCCCGAAAAATGGCTGAAGCTTCGAGTAAAAATTAAACAAAAACGCGGGAATTGCGGGGAATGCACGGGTTGATGTATACGAAGTAGTGCCGCGTAGTCGAAAACGCCGCGCTCCACTGAACACGTTAATCTATTGCCCCCTACTTGTTGTTTCGCAAAAAAAATGGTAACAAATACGCGGGAAATGCAAAGAGCGCAGCGGGAAACCCGGTACAAAGTAGCGGATCGTACTAGAAATATCGAAAACGCGGCGCTCCACTGAACACGCTAGTCTATTGCCCCCTAAACATTGAATTTAGCACTTTAGAAGTCTAAAAACCGATTACGACATCTTAATCCCTTTAAGAAGAAAAACCTCGACTAAAAACAGGCAAAAAACCCATGCTGCCCAGCCCAGCGTGAAACACGAGCCGATTTCGAGGCAACCCGCCGACAATAGCCCGGGTAAATAGACGACGGTGTGACCTTGGGTCCGAAGTGTCTTGCGCTTTTTTGCGGTTTCAGGAAAGCCCGCGCCGGCAGATGGCCGAGCGATCGGCTCGAAATCGGGCTGAAATCTTCACGGCGTGGAGTCAAATATGGTTGAAGCTTTGGAACGAAATTAGAGGTCCTTTATGTGAAAAAGCACAGAGAACATTATCCAAAATTTCTCTTTGTTTCTACGGATTTTTTATATAAAAGAAAGCTTTCTAAACTGTTTAGATTATCCCTAAACGTGAAAACTTTACAAATTTCCGGTAAAACATACACAAATTTCGATTTTTCGACCAAAAACGGGCAATTTTCGACAAAATTCGAGCTAAAAATTGTCCGAAGTTTGTTGGCTTTTTTAACGTCAACTATATTTAAATTTTACTAAAAATACTATCTTTCTAATTTTACTAGGCATTTCCGGGCTTTAGGAAAAAATTCCGCCCCCCCGATAACGCGAAAGAACCCTAAAAGCATCAAGTGAAGGGCTTTACGATTAAAGGAGCTTGAACCGTAGCTTTTTTCAACACTAAATCAAAAAGCGTGAACTGAATCAGAGCAAGATCCCGAATACGCACCTGTAGCCCCTAAAGGAAGCAACAACTCGTGCTCATGCTCCTCGTCGACTGGCAGCAGGACGAGGGCTGCTAGGTGCGGGCGAATGGATTCGGGGAGTGCCGGAGCCGGTTCTCCCCCTACATTTCCGAGCACCGGAAAGTAAGAAAATTGGCACCCCGGTCGGGGGGCGCCGAATGGGCTATTTGTGACGACCTGGATATGTGAGAGAACGGGACCGGGACCGGGTGAACGTTTCGCGAAATATACGGTAAGATTTTACGGTCTAAATTTTTTAGTTTATACAGTTTAACCTTCCGAAAAATTAACGTTTTGATTTTTTAGTAAAAAATTATGAAAAAATGACCAAAAATTGTCAAAAATGCCCGTTGCAAAATTTTTAAAATATTTTCTGATCTCCTAGCAATCAGAAACAATTAAAGCACTGTAAACATAGACTATATTTTCTGACCGGTAGGAAAATACATCCCCACTAACAGACCAGTACCAGTTTATAACTTGATGATGTACGTTTTATGAATTTTCTTTTTCCTTTTCTTCTGATTTTCTTCTCAATTGCGTAGCAGCGTACCAGAAGCAAAGGACAAAACTGTTGTTGGGTGTTTCTCAACTGTTTTTGACTATTACCTAACATCAAAAACATTTTTACTAAAAACTATTAAAATACACTCTATTCAGTTACTAGGCATGTCCTGACTCATAGGAACATATTACCCCCCCCCCCCGATAATGCCAAAGAACCTAAAAGCTATAGAGCGCAAAAAATAAGCATTTTTCGCGGTTTGGGAGAATTTAGGAGCTCGATTTCGACCGGGCGGGTGTGAATTCGTTGTATATACAGGCCGCTAGCGGTGGACCTGTAGACAAACCGACAAACTGACCGACAGACAGACAAACGGACAGACAGAAGAGGGACGGGGGATGCTCTTTGTGCCGATGCTGAAGGGGCAGACAAAAGAAGGGGGGAAGGGCGATGGATGGATGGGTGCCGATGGCCTTTCCTGAAAAAGGCTCCGCGATCCGAGCACACCGTTTTGTTCGCGCGCGCCGAAAATATCGCGGAGGTCAGCTGGTAGCGGGGTGGATTGATGGGTTATTCTGCCGAAAAATGGGTAGCATTTACGCACGGGTACTGCCAAAATTCTAAAAACGCTTGGATTTCGGTACTTTACGATTTCCGGGGGGCGACCCCGAATTCTTCAAGATCTGCTCAATTGCGTGATAGCAAGTAGCTTTTTTAGTGAAATTTACCAACATTACGTGGAAATTCTATAAGCTATACCTAAAAAAAACTAGAAAAACGTTTAAAAATTTCAAATATAGCTGAGAGGTCTATATTTTAGCCCTTTGTAATACTTTTTGTAGTTTTTGCGCGTAGGAATAATAAAAATCCATTGATAAACAACTATTCAATAGTTTTTTTTTATTCTCCAGAAGGAATACCAGAAAAATTGGATTTAACGGAAAAATTAGAGGTTTTTTAAAATTCTTATTTCGGTGCTGTTCTATTTCCCGGGGGGGAAAATGTTCTTCGGTTTGTTATAACTCTTTTGGATTTTGCTATTTTGAGTTGTAATTAAAACTCTTAGTATATTTTTTGACGCTCTATCGAATGGCATAAAAGGTATTTTTTTTAAAAATATCGAAAATGTCGAAAACTAGCTTTCGACTCCACGATCCCATGTGGAAACACCGTATAAACCTTGTTTTTGCTATAACTATTTTATAAAACAATATTTTTAGATGAAATTAAAACTCTTAGTATATTTTTTGATGCTCTATCGAATGACGGGTTCAAAAGATCGAAAAACGGGCGAAAACGCCGAAAACTACCATTTCGGCACCAGTTACAATAGTTTTTTTGTTTTTGCTATAACCTTTATATTACAATATTTTTAGCTAAAACAAAACTCTTAGTATTTTTTTGATGCTCTATCGAATGGCGCTGCAAAAATCCCGAGAAAATAGCGAAGAGATAGTAGTTTTGGCGAAGCATATTTTCCCCCCCGCACAGTTTTTTCCCCCCCGCGAAATAGAACGGAACCCTTATTTCCATATATTTATTATTAAAAAGCTTCCTCAAAAATAGGCTGGGATAGCGGACAATGACGAGTTTCGATAAAGGCATACACACACTTGATACACGACCCCACAGAGCGACCTCGCAAAAGATAATAAACGACAGGACGGAACCAAGAATAATTATCAAGGACCCGCAGTGGAAAGTGGATAGGACATGTTGATTGGGGAGGGATGATCACAGAGGATTCTGGAGACAGAGAGACAGATGACGAGTAGTATTCTGAAACAATTATGGACTAGTAGACGAGCGGAATAGCGGATGCATCTGTTAGATCATCGGAATCACAACACGAGCAAAAATTACATTATTCTAGGAGGGGATGGCGGTCAATGGCTGTGGCCATGCGAATTGCAACCGCCGTCGTGTGAGTGGCCATGATCACCGCCGTGGCTGTGGCCATGGTCGTCGTGGGAATGGCCGTGAGCGGCGCCGTTCTAAGATCGGTACTGGACTGTTAGCGGGGGCACAAAATTTTCCCCTGTGATCCTCTACGGCCCCATAACAAAATATAACCCATTTATATAGTCATTTGCATAGTTTTTAGATAAAAATAATATAAAATACTAAAAATTTTCGAACATTTTTGACTTTTTGGTCAAAAATGTATGATATATGACCAAAACAGGTCAAAATAAAAAAAATATTTTTGTAACTTTCTAGCAATGAAAAACGACTAAAAACAGTATAAAAATACGTAAATATCATCAAAAGTGGAAAGAAAACAAAAAGTGTCCCCCCTCCTAACAGTCCAGCACCAGAAGATCAATTTGCGTACCTGTCTGGCCTTCGGAATGAATGACCCCTTCTGGACACGATGCGGTAATCGATAGGAAGGGCAGATCCGTTGAATCATGTGGTGGAATGCCCCCTTCTCAACTTGGACAACAGCCTGCGTGGCTCCCGCCGCTTTCAGCAACGCCACCACCTAAAAGAGTCAAAATGAAGGTTGTAGACTGTTTGCGACTCCAATAATCAAGGCACGCCCTTTTGGCCGCATTTTACGCCGTTTATCAGTAAAAGAAATAGCATAACATTTTTCTTATGCTTTTTTTTTTGTTGGAAAAGGCATGAAATACTCCGAAAAATTATTTTTAAACTATTTTTAAAAAGTTGGCCTCCTAGTAGCCACTACTATAGAAACACCCTAAAAATCGTCCATAACGAAAATTACAGCACAAAACTCGGACCCATACCCGATTCCGGATCATCTGCGCATTGGCCTCCTCCTTGACTTGGACGTGTAGGGAGGCGACGTTCAGGTCACTCTTCAACTGCCAGAAGTGCGACTCGGAGAAGCTCTCGACGCCGTCCAGCTGAAAGGCGGAATTAGGTCAAGCGTGCAAAAAATCTTTTACCTCCAAGACCTCCGATAGATTATACTCGAAGCGTTCGTCGATCTCATCAGGGATGTTCTAAAAAAAGAAGATACAAATGACAAAATAAATATCCCGAACCTGAAGCAGCGTTTTGCTAGACGATGTGAGAAGTGGATAGACAGAGCCGAGAATCAGCAACGACAAGATCAGTGAGCACAACGGGTCGACCCAAGTCCAACCGAACCACTAAATCAACAAAATGTATTTTTTTTATCGCTGGCAAAATGCCAAAAATTAGATCCCCAACTAACCTGAATAAGCAACGTCGAGATAATGACGAAAACGGAGCCCAGCGTATCGGCAAGAACGTGCAGGAACACGCCTGAAAATTGGATAAAAATCCAAAGTCAACCTTACCCTCCATATTAGCATTAGCGTGGCTGTGCCCATGCGAACCACCGCCGTGAGAATGCCCATGTCCGTGATCATCGCCGCCGTGGAATGAGTACATCCCGAACAAGTTGACGACCAGCCCGGAGATGGCGACGAACTAAAAAAGGCGGTGAAAATGGAATTGGACTGTTAGCAGGGGTGGAAAAATAAATTTGACATGTCGCCGCGTCTCAAAAATCAAATAAACATAGTCTTAATAAGCTGCTTATAAGCATAGTAAGGAATCAGAAAGTTGTCAAATTTTCAAAAAATCTACGCTTTTTAGTAAAATTTGTGAAAATGGTGAAAAATCCAATTTTCCAATTTTTAATGACTTTTAATAATAAAAAACGATAAAAACTGTAAAAATATGTAACACGCAATTTTGTTTTTTGTTTAATTCAAAACGTACCAAAAGCTTGTCGGTGTTGATGTTCGGAGGGTCGAAGAGCCGTTGTAGCGCCTCCATCAGGATAAACGTTGCAATGACACAGAGGAACATTGCATTGATGAAGCCCGACAAGACCTGAGCGGAAGGAATTCAAGTTTCATAAAAAGCCTTACCTCAACGCGTCCAAAGCCGTAGGTGTAATTTTCGTCGCTTGCCAACGGGCCATAACTGAAGCGACAAGGCCCATCACCTGAAATTAGCAAATATATTGGTCTAAATTTGTTCTTTATTAATTTTATTTTCCTGGGAGCGTGAATCGTTTAGCACTTACAAAAACGCTAGTTGGCTTAGTATTAATTTTTCTACCTAATAAGCTACGTCCGAAACTCCAAAATATCATCTAAAACTACTCCTTCTCCGTAACTTATAATTTGTTTAAAATCCTTTACCCACCAGCGCTGAACAATCGAACAACATGTGGAAGCCGTCCGAAATCAAGCCCAGCGAGTTCGTCCAGAAGCCATACAGGAACTCGACGCCGCAAAAGCTCAGGTTGACGCACAGGAAGTAGAAGATCCTCCGCGAATCCCCGTTGGCCAAAATCTCGCGTAGCGTCTCCTACAACAAAAATAATGCGTAAAAGCAAATAAAAAATACAAATAGCTTAGATAAACATAAAACAAAATTGCTTAACGTAATCTTTCCCCACCTTCACGAAAAGCATCATATTCCGGCCGGTCCGTTGCAGGAACGCTTCGCCATGGGTGAAGAGGGGCGTTCCCGAGTCGGACAGTCCAACAAAGTGCCCACCACGGGACTTCGGGGTATTTGATGAAGTTAGGGATATGGTACCTTAAAATTCAAGTTTTTTGAATTTAACTAAACTAACCAAGAACAAAGGCGACAAATGTAACAATAACACCACCGGTGACCGCGTGGGTTGCTTGGCCAGAATACCTAAAAATGAGGTCTTGAAAATGAAAATAAATCTACCAAGCATAAGCCAATGCCAGGGCGCATGTAAACATAGTAACCGGGGACCAACGGGCGGCGGCCATCACCGGATCCGAAACGTGCTGTAAATTTAAACTATTAAAATTATATAATTTATTTATCTTTTTAAATTATTATTTTTTTCGTTCATTTCGGGTTTTATAACCAGGTGCAAATAAAATATTAAAATAAAAGAATCCCGGACATCAAAAAAAAACAAACAAAAAAATCACCTGGAAACAAAGCGCCTCCGCGTAAAAGTCGATTACCATCACCAACACGCTGGCCACAAAGACCCAGAACAGGAACGTCGCCCAGCCATCAACATGAGACTGAAATTGTAGCTTTTATTTGCTTATCCAGGACCTTAAGAAGCTTCTCCATTTCTTAAAACCAAAAAGAGACCTACCGTTCCTGTCAAAAAGAGTAGAAGACCAATCGGCATCAACAGGACCGCCGAGAAGAGCGAGACCACGGAATGCAGCTTCTTCGGGCCGCCCAACTCGACGGCTAGATGTCGGAAAGAGGTGTCGTAGCCTTAAAGAAAGCAAAATAACGCTAAAGATATTTTGATACCTATCCGCAACAACAGGGCCAGAATCAAGATGAAGACGCCGCCCTGATGATCAGCTACACCAAACATGCCGATCACGTGGTAGAAGAGGTGGTTCAGCCCAGAGTGATGCGCGTGGGACTTGTCTGGAAAAAAAGGGTGTTGAAGATTACAAAAAACGGGTCTTTCTATTATCGGGGGGGACTTTTTTTTGTGAGACTAGAAATGCCCAGTAACAAAAGTCTTTTCATAATATTTTTAGTAGGCTAAAACTATATGTCAACTAGAAAACTATCCAAAAGCTTTGAAAAATTTTTCAAAGCTTGCTTCATTTTGGGCAAAAACGCCATTCGGTCGAAGTAGAAAATCTATATTTGTTGTATTTTTAATAGCAATTTGTAACTTTGTACGCTTAGGACTAGCAAAAAAAAAACAGTTTAGATGCACTTCCGCTATTTCCTCCCCCAATACTGCGAAAGAACCCAAAAAGCTCACTATGCTCATCCTCGATCGAGCTATCTTTGTCCATTAACATCAATGCAACAAAGCCGACCAGCAACAAAAATAGCCCTCTTGTTCTAGCCGTTGTGGAATTGTTCTGAAGCAATTCACGGAACATCTGAAAATCCTTACCTTGAAGAACGAAACAATGGCTATCAAGATGACGGATGGAGAAAGCTCGAAAATCAGCACAGATCTAAAAGAAAATCTTGACAATTTAAGTACCTTCAGCTCACCTCAATGGCCCGCAAAACGTTATCCCGTAAAACCAGAATACTTCTATCAAGCAGTTCCATAACGCCAACTTTCCTATTCGCGCTAACTAAAAAAAGAGTAGCTTAAAAGATCCCTGAATAAAAAATACCGTCGGTTTCCGCAACGTTTTACCGGTCGTAAACGGTTTCTGCAGAGGCACTAACAATGCACTTGTCCTAAATATTTAGATTTCATTATACTAGCCGTAAAACTTACGCTAATTTAAACAACCACAACAGGGTGACCACATGCAGTGATTTGGCCAAGATGTCGATGAAGAATATCCCCACGCAGCGCAGCAATTTGGCCACCACAAGAGCTATGAAATACCAGGCAGATCTGAATCAAATATTTTGTTCAATTTAAAGATTGGGTACCTGGATGAAGAAGTTGGCCGAAAGGAGCGCTCATCCTTTTTCAGGAAATCGTGAGCTAACATCGCTGAAAAAATGTTTGAAGAGCGGGTTGTGAGGAACAAGCTCGGATTGTGAATAAGAATATACCTTTCCACACTAATATAGGCTTCTATAGTTAAATCAGCATATTCGTGGGGGATAGAAGTTTAATCTCGCAAGTTAACGTTGCAATCTGGGGTGTGGGGAGGGCTGGATGACGCTATAGGGTGGAAAGAAGTGGCCGCGTGTAGAGAGGGGGGGTACGGTTGGTCGGGTTGCCTCGGGCCCTACCAATCGAGATGTCTCGGTTGGAAAAATAAACAAAAAGGGGAAGCTCTTCTTGAGATATTCTAGCGTAGCCCTAATCAATTCTAAACCAATTCAAGGCATCATCAATCCATTAGCCAACCGCATTATAAGCGCAAACTCCTTCAAACAACTTCTGAAAAAAATATTTATCTACAACAAAATAGAAATCTCAAACATGCATCAAAAGTATTAGTCGCCTGGGGCATCCGGTTTGGCGGACCGCTTCTTCATCGCTTTATGCTTCTTGCCTTCAAGGTGCTTCTGATAAGACGCATCACTTTGCACCTAAAATGAAACTTGGGACTTAAAAAGGGAATTCTACCATAATCCCGCATAATTCACAGTAATGTTGTCGATTCGCAGCTTCGTAGTAGTCATTTGCGTCTGAAAAACTATATGGTCAGCGAAAGAAAATAGCGTAAATTACCTAATTCTGCCGCTTTCCCTGGATAGAAATTGACACCGCGCTCCCAATCGGACAGCTTTTCTAACGCTTTTGGGATGTAGTCATTTGGATTGGACGTGTCGATGGGAATGATCGAAGGCAGCTAAATTATTATAATTCAAAATTAATAATACAAAGAAAATCACCTCCTTGCCCTCTCGCCTTTGCATCAACCGGCTCTTCACCCAGCTCCGCTGTTTCCTTGAATACTGCCTGGTATGTAGCTGCACCATCTCACAGCATTGCGTGAAGGTCGAATCACCTACAACAGATAAAAAAAAACCGTTTTCAATTACCTAATGCACTTCTTCGATCTTCGACTTTTAATTCCAAATATGGTACGAATTCCTTGAGGCCAATGGCCTGCATAATGCCGTAGCTGCCCAATTCGACGACATGCTTGTGCTATAAAGATTGTGGAAAATTATTTAAGTTTGGACCTGGTCGTAGAATGCTTCGAGTTCTTCGCGAAGACCGCTTGTGTGCATTTTCACGACTCTAGAAAACATGGTGAAAATCATTGAAATATACCTCTTGTCTAATCTCTCATCTAATACTTTCAGGTCAGCATCTAGTGAAAAGACGACAGTATCGATGTATCGTAAATGAGGCTTTTGGTTTGCTCGGTGCTCGGATTTGCGTTTTCCTGAAAAAAATCTCGTTGGGTGATTATTTGTGAAATTACCAGTCTTTTCAAAGATTTGAATGGCCCGTAAAACACGATATCGATTGTTTGGGTGCACGAGGGCTGCAGATTCGGGATCAATCTGAATGAAAAAGATAAAAGCAAACTGCCCTGAAACGCTACCGCTTTCAAATGGGCATGCAATTCGGCATTTGTCAACATTTGAAAGCTCGCCCCTTCAACTTCTGCGTCGGAGTCACTTTCGCTCGGCTCTAAATTGTCTCTGACATAAAAAAAGAAACAATACCGCCATTATCTGCAATCAGATTGTTTTCAAATAAAACGGCTTCGGCGTAGTAGGTCGTCCCACCAACTAGGATCGGCAGCTGTACAAAAATTGCCAATCGCTTGACCAGAATTACCTTTCCACATTTGTGCAGCTCGTTGATTTTGTTGACCGCCATTTCGCGAAAGTCGTGGACCGTGAATTGTGGGGAGGTGAAAGATGAGGAAGACACCGGATCAACAAACGACATACAGTGATGAGCAACTCCTTGGGCTTCTTCCGGGGTAATCTTGTTGGTCGCGATATCCATTCCTAAATTAAAAGCACAATTTAATACCTCAAACTAGGATAGTAAATACCTTTATAAATCTGTAAACTATCGCAGCTGATGACCTCGCCGTTGAACTTCTTGGCAATCGCCACGCCTAGGTCGCTCTTTCCGGTCCCGGTGCATCCGATGACGACCACCAACGGGTTATTGCGGGATGGCATTTTCTAGATATTAAGATTTTAGGCATCTTGGAAACCTTACCACAAAACAACTTGTAATTAATTTTCCAAGGCGCCCGAAAAGCATGCACCCAGCAGGCGCGCTGAAAGGATTGACTTATTGAAAAGTAACTAATCGATACAAAAATAACAATCACTTTTTACAAACGAAACTGCAAAGAAACTATCGAATTTCTTACTATCAAAACTAAAAACTTGATAAAAAGAGTATTTTTATAGCCGCTCCTTTGAACGGTTTACGCCATGAAAAAAGGCTCGCCACTTTTTCAAAATAAATTTTTCCTTTCAAGTTTCTACCTGAAAAAATGTGCTCGTTTTCCTAATTTCTTCTTTTCTTTGATTTCTATCAATTTTCAGAGCTGATGAACAGTACCTTTCGGAAGAAACCGAATGAATTTAAAAACCAGGCAAGTTCGAGCTCTAAAAATAACTTAATCAAAGCTTAGAAGCCCGTCGTCGGCCGCGGAAATGTGTTGACAATGTTGAAAAAGCAGATAGAAGGAAAAGAATGTCCAATTTGTAAGATTTTTTGCTTTATAAAAACTTTAGAGTCTTAGGTAACGAAAAGATCAACCTAGCCAGTTTCGCTCTGCATCGGAAATCCTGTAAATTACGCGAGGACGATGAAGATATTGAAGTTCTACTTCTTTCTCGAGCGATGTAGATCTGTTTCTAGGTCATCGATGTTCTGGATGCAGAGGAAAAATCGCGACGACGTGGGCTTAATGCCGTGACAATAACTTTGAATGATTCGCTGATAGAGGTAAGAGAAATGAGATGGTTTGAAATTGTACGAATTTTAGACAACCGAGGAGATAGTTGTATTGAAGGAAGAACCAGAGGTATTCGATTGGAAGATAATGAAAATGAAATTCTAGGAGCCCGATGTCGTAATCGAAGACGATCAAGTGGCCGGTACTTCCAACGTTATCGAGGAAAGCGACACTGCTGAAGCTCAAGAATTAGCCGAGCCCATTTTTGAAGAGGCGCCGAGATCAAGAAGACGCCCGGCAAAAAATAACGTTAATAACGAGCCGACGGTCATTGAGGTATACCGTCAAAACGAAATTTATTTTTATTTCAGGACGCGAGGCGGACTCGGATGACACGAAGAAGCCTTCGTGCCACCCAGAACAGCTCATTTTGCGAAGAAACAATCGTTGAAACGACACAGGTATCAAAATGTTTCTATTTTATAGGAATTTATAGAAGGAGACGACAACACGCTCTACAAGGCGAAGAACAAAAGCAACATTGGCTACTGAAGAAGCTCAAAATCCTGAAAATGGGGATGCTCAACTTCAAACTCAACCCAGCACGGTTCATTGGATCTATATTTCAACGATTTGTTTTAGTCGCGCAAACGTGAACGTCCAACACCGATACGCCCACGTGTTGAGGCAGTACATTCATCGAAGCCTAAATCGCCAAGAACCGCTTTGAAACCTACAGAAATTATCGAGGAAACCCCCGAAAAGCATGGTATGGAAATATCACTTACTCAAAAATTCATGTTTAGTTACTGATGCTCTTATAAAAGAAGAACGATTAGCAGGACTGGCCGACAAACTAGCAAACAAATGTGATACCTTGCTGAGACAATCCATTCAGAATTACTACGTTCGATTTTAGCTTTATTCCTCTTAATTTTGCCTCAGGAAAGTCAACGCAGCCAGAAATCGGGCGGCGAGGAGCCGCATTCAGAAAACGAATCGTTGCATTACACTGTCGAGTTTATGCTGAAAATTATTCGACGGGTAAGCCAGCCAGTTATTTTCCATATTTCTTTAGGTATTGACGACTCCAACAAGTTATGGCTGGCGCTATGACGAGAAATACTGGCTGGACGATTTGTTTCAGCTCGAGAGGGTATTTTTGCCATTTTTGAAATTATAAAACGAATGCAGCTTCTTTCGTTGAGCCCGAGGGCCCTTCGGCTGTTCATGCGCCTCTTTTTGAGAAAGAGAAGATGGTTGTCAATGGATCATTTGGCTCAAAGGTTTGGGATTTTGATAGTTTTACCTGTAAGCTTGCAGAAACGATGTCGGTGAGACCTCGTATGAAGCGGAAATTCAAGAATTAGCCACGAATGGTTTTATTGATACCGGTAAACACATTTTTTAGAAAAATACGTTTTTGAAGAACAACATCTCACCGAGCTGGAGGTGGCTCTTACACTTTGCTCACTCGAAAAAGTGAAGATTGTTGCCAAGAAATTCCAGGTTGATCACCATGGACAGAAAAATGTAATTTTCGTTTCTTGCTACCACGAATTCGTTTAGGAAATCATAGCCGAGTTGATTAAACGAAGCCGGTCACAACGATCTCTTTTTGGCGCAAAAACGGCAGTCACCCGAATGTTGATGGTGTAAGGAGGAAAGCGTTGGAAAAAATGTCATTTTAGGGTAAAAGAAACTGTCGGGCTTTTGTTTCGAATAAATGAAGGTGTTTCAAACTTTTTCAAGGTAAGCTTTTCTAGGCACCACTTTTTTTTGGATATAATTTAGGCTGTTTTGACGCTGTATTGCCCGTCGTCCATGAATTCCTGCCTATTGATAGATAATGCCAATACCAATCTGGCTGCGCAAATGATGTAGGCCGTTTCCGGTCAAAAAAAATAGCTTTCAGGCTGGCGATGCTCAACCTGAAGGCGAAAAAACTTGATTTCCCCGCGCCAAACCCATGTAATGAGATAATTTCGATTTTCCCGAGCAAGAATCAGTTGTATAGGTGAAATTTGATGCTTTGTTTCGCTAATGCAGGTTTAGTTATGTAAGCGCCAAGGAAATGGAGGCCCAGATCATACTTTTGGCGGCCGAGGGAAGGCACGACGCTATCGCCGAAGTAGCTGATCAAGCAGCGGCACAGCTTCATGACTGTATTGAGAAAGAAGCACAAATGTAACGGAATTTTGCTAAAGCATTATTGACCCTTTTTCAAGCTTTCGAAAGGCTACTGCACTACCAGAAGGCTTACGTCGCTTCACACCTTTTTGGGTTTGGGTCAGATGTCTGGCGCATGGTGCGGTCGCGTTGGAAAAGTTGAAAAAGTCGGTTTTATTTTTTGCCGTCCTAAAAGTATTTTCTAGATTTGAAGGCGCTACGGTTACCTATCAAAACTTGCTCCGAAATAAAGGTAATCCCTTCAGAAATCTCAGACGCTTTTTGGCTTTAGATCTTGTCCATTTTTGCGTGCACGAGCGGGGGATTTGGTGGGATCGGCTGGCGCTGAATCTGCATTCGCATTTGAACCTGAAGGATGACGCGGCTGAGGCATGCCAACAAGGCATAGATGATGAACTCGTCCTCGATAAGGTGAGCAATTGCATCAGTTCTGGACTTTTAAAAACTTTTAGGAACGATTGATGCTTCAAGATCGTCTGTCAAAATTGACCAAGGGTAATTACCAACCATCAATTGTCATTTCCGCTCCAATCGAGGTTTTTCGACGAAATTTTAGCTCTAATTTCGCCTTAGAAAAAGATTAGTGCACCGGTGCTCATCAAGGATACAGGAAATGGCCGTCTAAATCAATTTATTGTCAAGGTATCGACTTTTTCACCAGCTCTAGTGTTTCTTAGGAACCTGGCAATGTGCTAATCGTTTCTGTAGAAGAGGTCGCGCTGCGGTACTATAAAGAACAGGAACATTTTGCAACCGGTAATTTTTTCTGAGTACGATTTATGCCTTTAGGACTCCATTGCGAGGGTACGATCTGGCATCTCATGCTCGGCCTTCTCTTCTACGATATTATCTATTCGCACGAATATAAAGATGTTTGGCTCTCTGAACTGCAGGTAGTTATGATAGATTTTTGGCTAAAATATATCTTTCAAGGCTGCTCCAATTGATCTCAACTATCGCGATTTGTATGAACGACGAAAATCATCTTTTGATGACCGTTTGTGCTGGCTTAAAAGTGAGCACCACTGAATGCCCAAATGTTTCTTTAGAAGCTACGGCCGAAGAATACACGAGTTTCGCGCTGGAACGCTTCACGGAGTTTGCGCAGTCTGCCGACGATTTTGCCGGCAGTGATCCGGCGATCTACAGCCCGGAAGTTCTCATGGTAAAAAAATAGGTACTCATTACCACCCATTTTCAGGACTTCTGCCGAGTGCTCACCGGCCAGCTGCTCTCGGCCATATGCGGCCGTGTTCTAAAGGACAGGCGTAACACGAGAAGCGGATTCCCGGATCTAACTGTTTGGGATGCGGCTACAGGACGATTGGCGGTAGGGCCATTTTTCGTAAAAATGTCCTACGGTCAATCAAGCATTTAGTTCTTTTTAATAAAATTTATTGATATTTCAAGTGGAAAACTTCTAAAAAAAACTTGGAAGCTGCGTCAAATTTTGAATTTTGATTGGAAATCAATATTGTCAGTAGTAAATTGAGATTTTTCTATTTTGGGATCAATTTTTTCAATTTTTGACGTTTAGGAATTGGAAAAAGACCGCTTAGAAACCTATTTAAACAGGAAATATTCATTCCAAAGCAATGCAAAAAGGATTAATGGAAACGCACTCTGAAAATTAAATGGTAATGATTAGGTGGTGGAAGTGAAGGGCCCAGGCGATCGACTATCAACGAAGCAACGTCTGTGGCTCGACTTCTTTACAAATAATGGCGTTCGTGCTGAAGTCTGCTATGTCTCAGGTTTATATATTATTCTTTACTTGCTTATTTATTTTTAGCGATAAGAGAAAAATGAGCGATCCACCAGCACGTCGTGTGATTTTGACAAAAGTGTACTATTTAAATTAAATGAAATAAATCTTTTTACTTTCAAAAATATGCATGAATGCGAGGCGCTAATTATCGCAGTCACGTGTGTTTATATTTTTGATAGCGAATTGTTTATTCGGAATTAATGGGGTACTGAGATCAAATAAGGGTACGGAGATTATGTTCAGAAGTATTCCTTGCGAAGTCGGCGAACCAACTGGAGATCCTTCGGGAAAAGGGTGACTCTTTTGGCGTGGATGGCCAAAAGATTCCCATCTTCGAAAAGTCCGGTCAAATAGGCTTCAGCGGCTGTCTGAAAGTCGGGGTATTGAAAATTCAGACGAAAAAGAAGAAATGTTAGATTATTGTTTAGGTGATCAGTCGTTCAATTTGTATCAAGCTCACCCTCAAAACATCAAGGGCCGCGCTTTGTAGGCGGAAACTCGTGGAAATACGTTGCATCAAGTATTTGACGAGACGGAACATGGCAACCTTTGGGATCAGGTAGTCGGTGGTCTTCTGGAGTTTGCGAATATCTTGCAGGACTCGCACTTCAAAAAACAATATAGGTAAGACGTAAGCTTTGTACCTCCGCGTCCAACCGGCTTGGTCGCAGGTTTAGAAGAGGACAGTCTCTTCATTACACCGGATGTATTTGGTCTCGGGAGGTGTTTTTCTACAAACAATTTTTTGTTTCTATTTCTTTATTTTTCACTTACTGGCTGGCCGCTTGTGTGCCAGACCGGGTGGGAAGCCGGCCAACGACTTCCGGGCCGTCTGCTTCAATTCGGGCTTCTGCTTGACACGAGCCATCAATTCTAAGTTTTATTTTAGAAAAAAGTGGGCTAGGGTCATCCCACTCTATAAAAATACATATACGAAACTCGGCGTAACTGTAGGTTGCATAAAAAAATCGGGAAGAAAATCAGAAAGTGCTAATTTCTATAACAGTAAGCCCAAATTCCCTAAGAACCACCGAAAACGTGGCAAATAAAGTGTCACCTCAATTGATCGCATAAGCTTATAACCTCCTCCTCGTGCTTCAGATTCCTGTCCCAACTTGGCCGTCTTTCCGAACGAGAGGCAACACTTTACACTCCAACACCGTCAACCCCTCTCCATCCCCCGCCCAGTGTTTATTAAAACACATCGGAAGATCTTTATAAAGATATCGGTCCCATCTCGCTTTCGCCTCACTTTTATCGATTCTGACGACTCATTTCTTTCAGCTGTAGCCGCCGACAGCTCGAATTGCCTCGACACCAATGACTAGAGGTTTGGATAGACCTGCTGTCTTAATGTGTTCCCTAGATGGTTCTGATTCGCGGGAGCACAGTCAGGAGGGCAGCCCGTGCGAAGTGACTTTGCAAGTAAGTTAAAATCATTCGAATTTGATACCCTTTTTCTTTTCAGGACGTAATGGATGAGGACAAACTGGTGGTGCTGAACAAGACGGATCAGCTGTGGGAGCTGCACACCATTCTCAAGGACAGGTGGGAGGCGAATTATGCTTTTTAAAATCGAAAAAGAGTCAGCATTGTATTTTGTCATTTCAGAACAACCCAACATCCCGATTACGTGTTCTACGCCGATCGCCTGATGAGGTTGGTGGTCGAAGAAGGGCTCAACCGACTGCCAATCACCGAAAAGCGGGTCGTGACACCGACGATGTGCCCTTACAAAGGTTTATTGGTGCCGAAGCGTTGAACTTACATTTTTAGGTATTGCCTTCGCGCGCGGAAATTGTGGAGTGGCGGTGTGTCCCGGCGGAGATGCCATGGAGATTGCGCTACGCCAGTGTTGCCGGTATGCGTCTCTTTTTTAAAGAGATAGGGGCGGCATAAGTCAATCGATTACGCGAGGGAAAGAAAATGTCTCTGCGCCTCTCCCCTGGGAGCCCTCTCTCGCGCGAGATCGCCGCGGGACCTGTTGAACCCCCCTCCCCAAGGGGGGGTTCAACAGATGCCGTCCTCATCTCTTTAAATAGTCATTACGTCGAAAGATTACTTGTTTGGAGACGGTACATTTTTTTTAATATACAATCCATTTCAGGTCGATTCGTCTTTGCAAAATCCTGCTTGATGACATCGAGCACAAGGTCATCTATACGCGATTCACCAAAGATCTGGCGCATCGGCGCTGCCTCGTGCTCTATCCGACAATCACGTAAGCCTCCCCTCTTGCCTGAAAAATACCTGATACAGCAACGGCATGTTCACGAAAACGGCCCTGGATTCGCTGCTGAAGAAGGGAGTTCTGGAGGAGAATATCTACCTCGTCACCCTCTTCGCCACGCCGAGAGGTATTCCAACCTAGTAATAATAAATCATATTTATTAGGCGTCATTTTCCTGCGTCGCCGTTACCCGAAAATGTGCATCATCACGTCGGAGATCACCGAGCACATTGTGAAGAACTTTGCGAAGACGTACTTCGGCACAAGCTAATTTCCCCCTGATCTTGAACGTGTTATGAGCTTTAATGCCGTGGATTGTTGTGAATTTTCTTTTGTCCATTCCCCCATCCCCATCTTTGCCTGACAGTATCACATGCTTTTTTTGTTACAAACATCTCTGACATAATTTCTACCGGTTTCGATGCGAGTAATTGCTCTGTTTTCGTTTGACTGTTTTTGGCTTTCCTTTCCGTATTCAAGTGTTAACCTTGTTGAGATAAATGTTTATGTACACCTTTGGCGGGTTACTCGAAAATGGGCACCGTATTCGCTAAATAATTAATTTCGATTCTGCAATGTTGATTAGGCACCAGGCAATATGATTATGGCAAAAATAAAAATTTTGTTTTAGAGCGTTGACGACGAAGATATGGCTGGGATGTGGGACAAGGCTCGGACTCGAGGGAGGGAGAGAATACAAATGAATATCACCGGATTGGGCAGACGATTAGAAAGACCCTGAGCAAGCTAAATGGGCTATCGAGAGGTTTGAAGGTAGCATAAGAGAATTAGCGCTTTCCGAGCTTTTTTAATCGGGCTTCTTCTTCTTCTTTTTGGGCCATGGCGATTACTTGGGCTAACGTCATCCGCCCGTCTTCTTCTTCTTCATCTTCCTGAAAAGAGTTTTTCTAGCTGGAATTCTTTATAATTCAAAAGATTGGTCAAGGTTAGACTTATTTTTATTTTTGGTGCTTTCGCATTATCGGCGGGGGACCAACTTTTTTCAAATTTAATTAGTGCTTCTAAACTTTTCACTATTTCTAAACATGCAAACTTTACAAAGTTTATTAAAAAAATCAATTTTAGTCAAATTTTGGCCCTTTTGCACATTTTCTCAAGTTGTCAGAGATTTTGTAGTTGAAATATACCAACATATCCCAAAAACTCTCAAAACACGTTCTATTAAGTTACATTTCAAGGCTCATGCAAAAAATTTCGGTCCCCCGATAACACGAAAGAATGCGAATTTTTAGTTTTGAACCTACCCATTCAGACTCATCCTCATACTCCCATTCTGACTCATCCTCCACTTCTTCTTCCACCTTCACCGGCGCCGGGACTGTCTTCTTTGGCTCTTCCTTAGGCGCTGCCGCTTTTACTGGCTCTTTCTCCTAGAAATTTTAGTTCAATATAGTTTTTAATCGTAAAACAAAATATTTCATTAATCGCTTGTTAGAGATCACGCCGTTATGAGGATTGATTTTATAGGAACAGAAACACGGCATTCCGGATACCTCTTTCTTCGCCACTGGCTTCTTCTCTTCTTCCTTTTTAGTCGCGGGCTTTTGCGCAGGTTTACTTATCTCTTCCACCTTACTCGTAGCCGGCTTACTCGCCGCTGGTTTTCCGGCCGCGGTTTCTTTCGTTGCAACAGGTTTAGCAGCGGGCTTTTTGTCATCCGACTTTGCAGCAGGCTTCGGAGGCTCAGCTTTTGGCTTTTCCGGAGTTTTCGAGGCCGGCTTAGCTGGTTCAGCCTTTGGTTTTTCCGCGGCCTTAGCGGCTGGCTTCGCGGGCTCAGCTTTGGGCTTTTCCACCACCTTTGCTGCGGGCTTTGCAGGCTCAGCTTTGGGCTTTTCCACCGCCTTTGCCGCTGGCTTCACGGGCTCGGCCTTTGGCGTTTCAACCGCTTTTGCGACTGGCTTGGCAGGCTCGGCTTTAGGCTTTTCCGCTGCTTTGGCTGCTGGCTTAGCTGTCGTGCTTGTAGAAGGCTTGATACCCTTCTTCTCGTCCTCCTCTTTTTGAGCAAGTGCGATTGCCTGTGCGAGGGTCAGCTTCCCGGCTGGAAGTTCTTCCTCCTCGTCCTCCCATTCTGACTCATCCTCATACTCCCATTCTGATTCGTCCTCTACCTCTTCCTCCACTTTTTTGGCTGGTGGGGGTGCTGGCTTCGGTTCTTCCTTTTTGACCGGAGCTTTGGCTGCTGGTTTGGTTTCAGGCTTGGCTTCCGGCTTGGCTTCCGGCTTTTCAGCTGTTTTGCTGGTGGTGGCCTTTGCAGCCGCCGGCTTCTCTTCTACTTTCGCGACCGGTTTGGCCGGTGCTTTAGGCTCCTCCTTTTTAGTTGCAGGAGTTGTTTTTGCTGCAGCGGGGGCTTTTGCCTCTGACTTGGCCGTTGTTGCAGTAGTTGTTTTCTTTTCAGGCTCAGCTTTAGCTGCTGCTGGTTTTGCTGTTGTGGCTGCTTTCTTTGCAGGTTCAGCTTTGGCGTCGTCAGCCTTTGCTATTGCCGCAACGGCGGCTTTCTTTTCCGGCTCAGCTTTCGCGGTTGGCTTGGCAGCTGTAGCTGCTGGCTTCTTTTCAGGCTCAGCTTTTGCTGCTGGCTTGACTGGAGCCTTGGCCGGTGTTTTTGTAGCATCAGCTGTCTTTTCTGTAGGTTTGGCTACTGCCTTTGCGGCAGGCGCTGCTTTCTTTTCATCTACTTTTGCAATAGGCTTCGCTGGCTCAGCCTTCGGCTTTTCAGCCACCTTTGCTGCAGGCTTTGCGGGCTCAGCTTTTGGCTTTTCTGGTGCCTTGGCAGCCGGCTTTGCAGCACTGGTCGACGGCTTGATACCCTTCTTCTCGTCCTCCTCTTTTTGAGCAAGTGCGATTGCCTGGGCGAGCGTAAGCTTTCCGGCTGGAAGTTCTTCCTCCTCGTCCTCCCATTCCGACTCATCCTCATATTCCCATTCTGATTCGTCCTCCACCTCCTCCTCAACCTTCTTTGCTGCTGCGGGAGTTAGCTTGGGTTCCTCTTTCTTCACGGCAGTTGCAGCAGACTTGGCAGCTGGTTTAACGGGTTCGGCCTTGGATTTTTCAGGAGCTTTAGTGGCCGCCTTAGCAGGTTCAGCCTTCGGTTTTTCCGCAGCCTTCGTGGCTGGCTTGGCAGGCTCGGCTTTAGGCTTTTCCGCTGCTTTGGCTGCTGGCTTAGCTGTCGTGCTTGTAGACGGCTTGATACCCTTCTTCTCGTCCTCCTCTTTTTGAGCAAGTGCAATTGCCTGTGCGAGGGTCAGCTTCCCGGCTGGAAGTTCTTCCTCCTCGTCCTCCCATTCCGACTCATCCTCATATTCCCATTCTGATTCGTCCTCTACCTCTTCCTCCACTTTTTTGGCTGGTGGAGGTGCTGGCTTCGGTTCTTCTTTTTTGGCGGGGGCTTTGGCTGCAGCAGGTTTTGCGGCTGGCTTTGCTGCGGGTTTTGCTTCGGCTTCTTTTGCGGCAGGCTTGGCTGCCGGCTTAGAAGCGGGTGTAGCAGCAGCCTTAGCAGCGGTGGCCGCGGCCTTAGCAGCAGGTTTTGCGGGTGTTTCGGCGGTTTTAGCAGCCGGCTTGGCAGCGGTCGCCGCGGCTTGAGCAGCCGGTTTGGCCGGAGCGGCTGTAGCTTTAGCGGCTGGTTTCGTTGGTGTGGCAGCTGCTTTAGCCGCGGGTTTTGCTGTTGCCTTAGCCTCCGCAGCCTCGCCGGCTTTGGCAGCTGGCTTTTTCGCTGCTGCGGCTTCTCCAGGCTTTGCAGCGGCGGCGGGTTTTTTAGCGGCCGTTGTGGCAGGTTTTGCCGCTGCTGGTTTAGCAGTTCCATCGGTGCCTGGCTTAGCCGGAGCTTTTGCTGCGGCGGCAGGCTTAGCAGCGGTTTTGGTTGCAGCAGCGGCCGGTTTAGCAGCGGCAGCAGCTGGTTTGGCCGCGCCAGCAGCGGGCTTCGTAGCTGCTGCTGTCGGTTTCGCAGCAGTAGCCGCTGGTTTCGCAGCAGGCTTCGCTGCCCCCGTAGCTGGCTTTGTAGATGCGGCACCCGGCTTTGCGGCTGGTTTCGCAGCTGCTGCACCCGCCGCTGGCTTTGCAGCAGCTTTTGTAGCTGCTCCAGCTGCTGGCTTTGCTGCCGGCTTTGCGGCCGTGGCAGCAGCTGGTTTCGCGGGAGTTTTAGCTGCCCCAGCGGCCGGCTTTGTCGCTGCCGCACCTGGCTTTGCTGCCGCTTTAGCCGGTGTTTTCACTGCAGGCTTCACCGGCTCCTCCTCATCCTCCTCTTCATCTTCCTCGTCTTCCTCCCCTTCATCCAGCTAAAAGGTTACAGTGCCAGATTGGAAAGGGTGTTGTGCAAAGGTTCGAAAGACTAATTCCCAGAGAGATTCAGTAAAAAAAAAAAAAATTTTATTTAAAGAGAAAAAAATCTTTTCTTCTACCCCGCCCCCACCCCCAATCTTCCCCCCCTTTTTTTTTTTTTTTTTTCCCCCCCCTTTTTTTTAAGTCTTTCCCCAAAAAACCAAATTTTTTTTTGTTTCCCCCCCTTTTTTCTTCTTCCTCCCCCTTTTCCCCCCCCAAAAAATTTTTTTAAAAAACAAAAAAGCCCCCCCCCTTTTTTTTTTTTTTTTCCCCCTTTCCGACCCCAAGCTGAAACCGGACCCATTTTACGCTCCCTGGCTATAAATTTCAATTCGCTAACCTCTTCATCTTCTTCCTCATCTCCCTCCAGTGCTGCTTCATCGGCTTCCTCATCTGCCTCCTCATCCTCCTCTTCATCCTCATCCTCGTCCTCATCCTCATCTTCGTCGTCTTCGCTCTCCTCATCCGCCTGAAATTTGATCAATACTTGCTCCTTTTTGTTAGATACTTACTTCCGATGACGACGCACTGCTCTGCCACGCCTGAAAAATCATTTTAGATTTGATTTATGGGTTTTTTATTCAATAGGTTAAAGCAGGAGGGGTATAGCTGCTTTTACTAGGTACTTTGCAGCTTTGAATGCTCATTTAGGACGAACCACAGGACGCAAAGCGAGGGGCGAGGCTTGAAAACCCTTTGGAAAAGAATATAAGCCGATTTTCTGGTGCTCAAGCCTCGAGCTAGATTTGATTGTGGTGCTCTTTGGATTCGGGACGAAACTCGACACATTCCAGCCCACTAATAATTACCGTCATCAGAAGCTGTCACGTTCTCCGAGGAATTGACAGCTTTTAGACTTTTCGTCCATCGCTAGATCGGGGTGGTAAGGGTTAGTTAGACGAAAAGTAGTAACTTGGAGACCATTAAAGTAACCCAACCTCATCCGGGACAAGCCGAAGAAATTCTGCAATCTTGTCCAGCTCGACGGCCTCCTCGAAATCGATGTAATTCTAGAGAAATTGGTTCTTTTGGTTCTGGTTCGTTAGCGGGGGAACGAAATCTTTACGAAATATAAACTATTTTTATCGCATTTTAGATAGTTTTTGGATATCGAGACAATCTAAAAAAATGAAAATTTAGTATTTTCAAAAATTAAATTTTTTTAGAACTTTCTAACAATCAAACACTATTAAACAACCAAAAAATACATTATATTAATCAATAGATATAGGCGGGAAAACAAAAATGCCCCCCCCCCACTAACGAACCAGAACCGCTCCTTTACCACCAAAATCACTCACCCCCAGATATTCTTCATCGTAGAAAAATTGCGGGGGCAACGGCACCTTCTGCCGTTCGTTATTCGCCTTCTCGCGTAGCAGGGCCCTATAATTTGCCGGATGGGTGGATGGTTTTTTCATGGGCTATAAAGCGGCAGCATTGGCCTGAGAAAAATAAAACGAACCGGCTCTTTGCGTGCTCGGGCTTTGTGATGTCGATGAGGTCGCAGGGCACTTGGAGGCCCTCGAGGAGCATCACTGTTTTCTGGCAGTTCTTGCGCGTCTAAAATGTTTCTTCGTCTAAAAACTTTGTTTCTAAAGTGCTATTTTTCCAAATATTACCGGATGTGAAATCTTTGCGGTTTTTGATTAAAAATACAAAAATATTGATTTTCGTGCAAAATATAACCAATTTACGACTAAAAAATTTTCTTTGTAAATCTTTTGGAACGTTTTTTTCGCTTGAATTATCTTTCAAATTTATTAAAAAGCATACTAAAACACCTACTATTAGATTAACAGGCATTTCTGGACCTATGGGAAAAATTTGCCCCCCCCCCCCGATAATGCCAAAGAACCAAAAGTTGGGAAAATGGCGGAACGATTTGCGCTTATTTTCAGCTGTTTATAAAGAATTTTGCAAGTGATAAAGAGCCAAAAAGGGGATTTCTTGCGCGAAAATGTAAATCCAAACTAATTATTTTCGTTTTTTTTCAACGATTTTTTTGCACATTTCGCGCTAAACTATTATACAACGACGGCTTTTCTTAGTTCTCCGTGTCACCCGGGGGTCGAATTGTTGTTGTGCACGGGCCGGAAGGATCGAGGGCAAACAGCCAAAAGCCTCGCCCCTTTCTCAACCTCCGAGTTTTGACGCGGTTGTGCTGCCACTCGAATGGGCACACCACTGACTACTGGATTTGAGGCAAGGGAAATAGAAAGGGGGAACCCACAAACGAGCCCTCCGGAAGGGCCCTTTTCGGGCCGCTATACCACTTTTGGGCCATTGGCCATGGGGAGAAGAGAAAGGGGATTGAAAGGGTGGGTTTAAGAACAGCGCTCTTTTCATTCGTGCTGCAGCTAGGAGAATCTCTAAAGGAACAGGGCTTGTTAAAAAAGGAGAGACTGCATAAAATGTGGCTAGCGCATGGCGTAAATGTGTACGGAGTAGTGCAACGTACTCAACTTTGACAGCGACTTTCAGGAACCGTAGTGCGCGAAAACAATATAAAAAATGGTAAACTGTAATTAGCGCATAGCGTAAATGTGTGCCGAATAGTACAACGTAATCGTAGAAAATCCATAGCTTGGCGTTGCTTGTCCCTTTAAAAAATGACCCACTGACCTCGGGGTTTGATGTGATACTGGCCACATAGACGCGCAGGTGGACGTCAGCCGGCGTTAGGGCCGACATCACCATCCCCTGAAAAATAAGAAACAAAATAATTTAGTTAATAAAAACGGTAAGATAAAAATAATAAGTTAAAGAAGGCCCAGGATGTGATGGAAAATGGGGAAGTCAACAACTACGAGACGAGGCACTTATCACTCTGCGGGACCCCACAGAATTCTACTCGAAAAGCAGGGAGGTGCAAAAACAATCAGCAAGTGACCGACGCCGGGGTGTTCGGGGTGGCTTATCGGCTGTTTGGGACCGGATCAATGGAATGGCCGAGGCTTTGAAGAGGGCCTGTTTGCTAAACGGCCATTCGCACCTTCAAGACGGTCAATGGCAGATGAGGATACCGTCTGGGCCCGATAGCATAATATGGGAAATTGGTCACTTTTTAAGGAAAACTACGCGATTTCGGGAAAAAAGTAACATCTATTTTACTAAACGAAAAAGGGAGTTGTTTAGTAGTTCAACTCACCACTTTCTTCTAACCCTCTGAAAAGAAATATTTAACATGTAAAAACTATACAAGCTTTCGAATGAGAATCCAAGAAGTTTTTTCAGTAGTAAAGAGTGACGGCGACCCGAAAAAAATTCTAGTTTACACATTTTAATCGACTATATTAAACGTCTCCTCGACTACGACTTTCCAGCTTCGAAAAACTATAAAATCTCAAAAAATCGCCTAGTTTTTGTTTTTCTGATTTTCTAAACTAAAAAGTTACCTTGTTCGGCCTTTTAGTTTTTTTATATTGTGTTTGGATCGGCTTGAAACTCTTAAGCTGCGAAAAGGTCTATTTGACCTTATAGAATCAGAAAAGCTAGAATATGATCGTCTACATCCTACTATATATAAAAAAATAGTGTCTGTGTGTGTATGACACTTTGCTGCAACTTCCGTCACTGTCCGGAGGATATCTCAAGAAGGGAAGGGATGAAGGGGGTATGATACGTCATTAGACGCGTATGGCCTGTAGATGACTGCACGCATATCAGATTTTTCAAAATAGTTTGTTTTCGACATTAAAATTAAGTTTTTCCTTAAAAATCGGACGTCCTCTTTGTTAGGAGAAAATTAGCATACGCCGGAAATGAGAGTAGCCTATATAATCGGGGAGAGGACGCGATTTTCATTTTTTGACATAACAGTGCGGAAGGATTATGCAAAGCGAGGGATATCATAGGGTTGGCCGGGGCCAGGGTTGAAAAGTCGCGAAGCGGCTTTCACCCTGGCGGTTTTACAACGGAAGTTTTTAGTTGAGGTTTTAACAATTTAGAAAATCAATTTTCGAGTTGCTTGTAAACCCCTGAAAACGATTTAATCTCCCTGTAAAAACTGATCATGTAAATTGTAGGCTGGCAAACTCCCCTAAAAGCCCTAGAAAACCCGTAAAAATACAAAAACGTAACCCCTGGAAAACCCCCAGCCAATATCGATCCAACATTAATCATTAAAAAAACGAGCCCGAGCCTGGGACTCAAACTGGAAAGGCGAGAGAGAGGCTGTTGGTCAATAGAAAAGAGAGAGAAGTCTGTTGAAGGGGGAATACACAACTGGCGAGGAGACACATCCACCACCCTCAGTCCCCCCTCCCAAGAGCAGAGCATGAGGCTCCACCCGCCCCCGAAAAGCCCCCAGGGCATTTCGCTCGACATCTCTCGCAATCTCTCGCCCGGGCGGGCCCCTCTTTTCTTGAGCGCCAGTTTGGGGAGGAAAAGCCGGCAACGAGGACAGATCGGCAGTAGGAGGGAAGGAGGAGAATGGCCAGGCTGGGGCTCGACGGGGCGATCACAAACGATGTGTGTCCCCCGAGGCTTGTTCCACCAGATAATTGGACATGCGTGGCCAAGGGGGGGGGTGGGCAGGATTTTGAAGGATGCGCGGCGCTGGGGGCTTTAAAATGCATCGAAATGGTTCAACCTAGCGAAACTAAATCTAACATAACAAATGAATGTAAAAGCTATTTGGTGAACGACGCATCGCAAATAGTATAAAATCGGAATGGCTAATAACAAACCAAAACTAAAACTTGTTTTGACAAGCTAAAGGGGGATTTACAGCAGCACCTCGCTGTCAACACGTGCGGCCGCGTTACGTGTTGCGTTTTCGCTAGAGACTCGGCTCTTGGATGCGACACACGACGTGCACGTGTCGCTTGCGAAGCCCTGATGTTATTCACCCACTGGAAAATTTGATCAGCCAATGGGCCTAGTTCGACTACGTGCGACTACAGTGAACACCCTGACAGTGAACACCCTGTTTTCATGCGTGAGTTGCAAAGTAGCGTTTTCAAGATTTCCAATATGGCCTTCTTCGTCCATTAAAAATGATGTTTTATCCACAAGCTTGAAACCCAGTGTAAGCGAGGTCAAGTTTTAGCGCGTCCATTGGTGTACCACGTTGTCTACGTCGGCTACGCGCGGCTCCATTGAACACTCATATATTCTGTCCGCGTTGCACATTAGAGTTTTCACGGCTATGTTATGAACTCCATGATCCCTTGAAAATTAAAGGGTCCGACGCATATCAATCTTACCTGGAAAGAAAATGCCTTGCGCTCCCTGGGCGCCTCCCTGTTGGCTCTTTGTTGTGGGGGGTCGACACATCCGTCGGCCCCTTCTTCATCAACAGGTTGGAAAATCGTGCCACGCATGCAGAAAATCTAGGGTTAGCGCGCCGATTGATGTATCGCGTTGTCTTGGTCGGCTACGCGCGGCTCCCTTGGGCATACATACGTTATACGAGCGCTGCAGATTCGCGTTTTGCAGGCTTACGACCATCGGTATGTATTAAAAATCAGGCTTTATCCCGCTTGGCCACCCCCTTTTCAGCCCCGATTTCCGGAATTTCAGCTTGATTACCCGATGGGCCCCCCTCGCGTTCGATCTGTTCGCTTTGAGGACTGTTTGCCCGTTGTCCTCTTCTCTCCACTCCGAAACACTACAGATAACAGGGGGCCCACACCCCTCTTCTCTTCTTCTATCCACCAACCACGCCCAGATTCCGGGCCGCAACACACCCCGGCTACAAGCTGCCCCCCAAAAAAATTTGCTGCGTGTTCTTCTTCTCTTTCGGCTGTTATCTCTCTTTATCTGTCTCTCTGTAGCTATTTTTAATCCTTTTAATGTAGGACATTACTCTAAAAGTTTTTTGAGTGACTGTGGATAAAGAATACTCATTTTTGCCGGGTCGCCCCCCCCCCCCCCGCCCCCCCCTATTAACGCCCTTCCCCGCCGGGGAAGCCTTTGCGGTTCGTAGGGGGGGAGGGGTTGGGGGGGGGGGGCGCGAAGGGCGTTAGTGCCTTTTGCTTGCCCACCTTGCTGATCAGCTACTTGAAGCTTTTACCGTTAGCTTACAATTATATAAAAACTGCTTTCGAAAACCCTATTTATTAGCCGGTTTATCTGCAAAAGTTTTGTCGAAATCTATTTGTCACGTGGCCGATCCGATCGATTCTTGGCATGGCGCGGCTTCAGATGACTGCTGACTTGTTGATTGCGCCGGAAATCAGGCTTTTGCTGACGGGGTTTTGGAAAATGATAAAGAAAAAAGTTCTTGAAGCGATGGCAATCTAGTTGACTCATATGTTCGTCTTTTTTATTTAGCTGCCTTTTACAGTACTTTTTCTCAGCGTAGTGCTGATAAAAACCCCTGATCTGGCTTAGTGGTTATAAACTTGGCTTTGAATGGGTTTTAGAATTTTGACAAATTGTTTATTGCACTTTCTGTGTACATCCAGTGTTTTTTCAATGAGCATTTGATTTTTTGGCTTTTTTCTTTGTGTAATGAACACTGTACAGACCCTTGTTTTTATTTCATGCTTATAAACGTTCGTATATTTAAATATATTTAAATTCCAGACCCATGATAGATGCTTATTCTGCGTTTTCTGGGGGTGATTTTCGCGTTTTTGCATAAAAAACCTCTTTTTTTTACTCAGATCCATTTTAAAAAGTGATGTCCGCTCGCCCGCTAGTTCAACCGCAAACATCCCCATATCAGGCTTCTTCTATAACAAGCTTATACGCCCTTCCCCCACCGGATTATGACAACAGCCCACCCAATTTCACGTCTTCCAGAAGATGACCGCCCGATCTGGGGGTCTTTTCCCTTTGTGGGGGGTCGAAATGCTGGCCAATCATGGCGCCCGCACGCCACCCCCGGCCAACGCCCTTCCCGTCTTCCCCTCTGGCCGCTACGGAAATACGCGAATTCTCATCTTATCACACCGCAGCGCATAGAGCCGCTTTGTGCCGTTGAAAAAAAGGGCGACCGCGTCGGGAAGGGGTCCAAAAAGGGTACGGTAACATGAGAGGCCAAATAACCTGCCAGAAGGGCTCTTCTTTCTGTTCTGCGAATTACGCGGCTTCAACACGGCCAGCTTCAGACCACCTTTTCGAATGTCTAATTTTCGAATTAAAATTTAGTAATTTCTTTTCTGGCTTTACAAATTGTTGGTTTCTGTAAAAAAACTTTCCTTCTTTTAGGAGCATCACCGAGCCGTACCCGAATTGCAAGTTTTTTTATGGAAGTAGAGGTGTGCCTGGCCGTCGTCCTACCGGCCACCCCGCTCGCAAATTCTCAGATCGTGCTCGTCGACCAGCAGCCCTCCACCAGCCAGCAGTACTACGGTAAGGGGAGCGCTTTTTAGGATTCATTGACATTCTCGTTTTGATATTATTTAGTGTTCACTCCAAGCACTCTCATTTTCAGAAAAACCCGCGCTATGTCTCCCGAAAATGAACGTGAATGTGGGTGAGGGATGCGTGACGGATGCGGTGTGTAGAAGGCTCAAAAAGTAACTTGTTAAAAAATTTAAAAACTAAACAATTCTTCAGGTACCGTATCCGGCGTGCCATCGAGATCCCTTTGTGGCGGCACGAGCGTGACGAGAAGGGGCTTCAGCGCAGCCGAGCGATTCGGTTGACATCATTGATCTGTTTGCCCGTTGCGAAATATGGTGGGTGTTTTTGGTTTAACGATATATTAACTTACCTGGGTTTCTCCTATCAAAAAGCTGATCAAGCTCTTTATTTTCCAGATGAAATCGAGATATTTGGAGGCCGCATGGAGCGTTTGGGCCCGCTGGTCGAACTTTGTAAGCAGAACAGCCCGCGGATAGAACGCGAAACGGCACTTCAACTTAGGAGAATTGACGAGTAAGTTTTAAACGTATTTTTTCTTTAATATTACTGTAGATGGATATCTGGCTTAACGATTCCTGCACTCCTGCTGGCTCGGCCTGCCGAGGAGCGCATCTCCCTCTGCGCGCACAACCCGTCGATTGGCCCGCCGGATACGTGGAATTGCTTGTGGGTTTTGCTCATAAAATTTGTTTTAGTTTTATCTAGATCTTTTATGATTTATTTTGTATTTTTACTGATTATTTTTAGGCACAAGCCTGGCGGACAACAAAAGGGACACCCAGCAACGAGCGATATTGATCAACAAGTTGTCCGTGGGAACAGCGCTCGGCTACGGATGGTGAAGTACGACAAATACGACTCGTTCGTCATGAATCCGCTCTTCGGAACCGGGCTCCAGCAACGGTTGCTACAGGATGAGGTGGTTTCTAAAACGATTTACAAAATTTAACGCTTATTTATTTGTCATTTTTACCATATTCAGCTCTCCTACCGTCCTGTGGCCTCGTACGTACGCGAGGGACGAAATTCCACAGCCTCTCAATCGACCCCGTCCCCGCCGCGAAGCGCTGAGGATTGGGCTTCTCGATACCCGCTACACCGGGCGGCATACCAAGGCGATGCCCAATTGATACGGTATCTTTTTCGCGTATTTTTGTAAGTAATGTTTTTAGGAACCTGATGGCCCGGGGTCAAGACCCGAACGAGGTGGATCGAGACTCGTGGACCCCGCTCCACTATGCCGCTTTTTACGGGAAACTGGATGCGATTCGAGCACTCGTTCAGGGAGCAGATATTAACGTGAGTTGCTTATTTATAAAACAAATTAAAATTAAAACGATTTCAACAAAAATGAGAAACCTGGATTTTTGGCAAAATGCCAATTTTGGAAAAATGTTTTTCTGACTCCTTAGTCACGAAAAAACTACGAAAAACACTAGAATATACACTACAAGCTCCCAAAATTTTTGCAACGTGCTAGATAGCCCCTCCCCCGATAAAAGCCCGGTACCAAGATGAGTTTCAGGTGAACGCCCAGAATAAGGGTGGCGCGACGGCGTTGCACTTGGCTGCTCTGAACGCACACGCGTATGCCGTCGAGCTGATGCTCAGCCATCCGGGAATTGATCTCGTGAGTTATTCCTTTTAATTTATCGTATTTCTTCCCGAGAATATGGTTTTTCTTGAATTCAGAATATCACAAACAAGAACGGTGACCGGGCTGCCGATCTGTGTCGCCAGGTTCACCGTAAGGAATGGCAAGAGGTGGCCAAATTACTCGGCAGAGGAGAACGCCCTAAGAAGCAAAAGGTTGTTTGATAACTTTTCATTTCATTACAGCTTTTCAAGGTCGACTTTCTCGATATGTCAAATTTGATGATCGAACTGGTAAAGGGCAGCGAGACAACGGCCGAAGATGTGAGTATCAGAGAAGAGCTTAAAAATGAAATTATGCAAAATCGGTGCCTGCGCATTATCGGGGGAGGCTTATCCTGAAATCCGATTTTTCTATTTTTTTACAGGGTGTATCAAAAAAAAGTGCCCAAGTTTGTCCCCAATTATCTCGAGAAGGAAAGATATTTCACCGTGCGTTACCATGCCAAAATGCTTAAATATGTCAGGAATAGGGAAATAACTCAACTTGATTTTTTCGATTTTTGAGTACGCAACTGTACTATTGACGGTGGTTACGACCGAAAATTGTGCGTTCTTGAATGGGTGGTGGGAAAATTCTGATTTTTGGCCCAAAAATCGTTGGCATTTGTAAAAAGGTAATGGCCAAATCTTAGAATTTTTCAAGCTCAGGTTTTTGTTTTACAAGCAATACAAATTTCCCTATTTTGCTTATTTTTACTTTTTAAATCGCAACTCGCTTCAAATACGCAGCCCATGGCTGTCTTTTGCAGATGGTGTCTCGAATGATAATCTTTAGCGCAAACCAATTTTACCTGATTCTATGGTATTTTTCTATTGCTTGCTAAAACGTGCCCCAGAGGGATACTGTAGGTTTCGTTTTTCACATTTATCTCTTGACCCTAAGCTACGATCTCGCTAAAAATTTTATCATTGCTTAACAATGGTAAGGGGCACCCATTGGCCAAATATCGCCGCATTCTATCCACACACTTTCTTAAAATATGGTAAAAACGGATTTTTGAATTCTGCCACGGAAATTCCTCAATATTTTAATGGATCGGACCAAAAGCTGCTATTATTTGTTTTCTGAAAAGTTTGAAACGATTCTATGGTGAAAAGATCACGAAAACGGCGTTTTTCTGTTTTCTACAGTAACCCGCCTGGAGCGCATTTTAGCATGCCAAGACAAAATACCATAAAGTGATCATTTTTCGATTGTAGACTGTTCTCCGGGTTACTGTAAGCGCGTCGGCAAAAAATCACGTATTTCCGGTCGTAAATGCCAAAGTTATCAGGGAAAGAGGAAAACCCTCCTCGGGGCCCCATTTTGGATCTCAGCCCCGGGTCAAAAAAAACGAATTTTTGAAAATTAAAAAAGCACCGGGGTTTGGTGGATAAAATTACAGCACGTATCGAAATGTGCATGAGAGTGGAATTTTAGACTGATCAGTTAGAAGTTCATGGTTAATTTTGGCTTAAAGCCAAAAATGACGTTTTGTGAAAACCTGACTTCGGTGGGCTTTTCTAAATTCGCTTGCCATAGAAAAGTTTTTTCTTTGCATGGTTTTTAATTGACTACTCATGCCTGGTTTATGCTAAAAATTTCACGTTTACTAGCGCATTGAGAATTTTTTTACATAGCCTCGAATTCGGGTATATTTGGGCTTTTCATGAATTTCTTTCGAGATAGCGCATGGCTCAATAAATTCGTCAATATACTATTTGAATGCGCCAACTAGATAGTATCAAACAAAAATGTGGCGAGAATTTGGCGGCACAATTCAATTTTATAGAAAGGAAGTAAGGTTTGCAAAATAGCACGAACCAACCGTTTTGGGGGCCCTAAAAGGCGCCCTTCCGAGGGGGTACGGTAGCTCAAATTCTTGCAGATGATAGATAAACCCCAGTCCTACACAACCAAGAAAAGAACTTAGCCGAATTCCATCTGCAACTTTAGAAATATTTTTCTGAAGTTCGTTGCCGTGACCCCAATAAAATCCATGACCCGGGGGTCGTCGAAAAACTCGAAAATTCATAGATCTTAAAAATTTTTAAAATATTTTTATGCGATTGTGTCGAGCCCGTAGATCTTCTGAAACCACTTATCTTGACATTTCCACCACAGGTTTTTGTAATACACGAAATTCGCGAAATTTTTCCATACAAAATTTCAGTGGTGCATAACTTGTGAACCAGACCCTGAAAAAATCTGAGATTTTTTCGGTGCACATCTGTTGCTTAGATTAACCTACCTTGTAAACATTAGAAGCCAGCCACCACACGAAATTGAGAAAAATGCAATTGAAATTTTCCCGAACGCACAGTTTTCGGGTGTCATTTGTATTGATACGTCGCCAAAAATCGAAAAAATCAAGTTGAGTTATTTCCCTATTCCTGACATATTTAAGCATTCTGGCATGGTAACGCACGGTGAAATATTTTTCCTTCTCGAGATACTTGGGGACAAACTTGGGCACTTTTTTTGATACACCTTGTACTCATCCCTAAACGTAAAAACTTTACAATTTCTTATTAACTAATACAAAAGTATTGATTTTTCGAGTAAAAATGGCCGATTTTCGTCAAAGTTTTTACATTTTTTTTGCAGAAGTTCTTCACCATTGAACCAAACAGAGAAAATTTAGCTTCTCGACGCCGTGTTCAAAGAATATGGGTTCGATGAATCGTGTCGACCGGTGTTTGCCCTCTGGCTGGTCTCCGACGAGCTTTGTAGGTATTTTTGGACATTCATCTTGGTAATAAATATGGTTATACCTCCATACTTTCAGCCCTTCAACTCAAGAAAGAGCACAAGGTTCTGCACCATATGGCTCCAAAGAAATGGGCAAATTCTGTAAGGAATTCTATGGCAAAAGTGAAAATATTTGTTTAGGTGGAGCGCTGGGGAACGCCGCTGGAAGGGAGAGACGCGCGAAAGCCCAGCAAACCGCGGCTCGTCTTCCGTCATAATGCTCATTGCCCATTAGCCGAGGAGAAAAAGGTCTGAAAAATATGGTTTATTTATGCGATTTATTTTTTAAATAATAAATACGCTTTTTATACATTTATTTTAAACTTTTTCACTTAGCGTTTTTCCAGGCAGGATTCAACGACAAGGCCCTATATTTGCTGTACGAGGAGGCGCGCGGGCTTTTCCTGCGCGGCTTCTACCCATGCGATGCTCAGGATGCCATCACCCTGGCCGCCATCTCGTTGGCGATCATCTACGGTCCAAAACATACTGTCAGGTGGGCGGCGTGCGCTTTTTAAAAGTCACTGTATAAAAAAGTAAAAAATACTTTATATAAATTTCTTTTTAGCGCGCCTAACCTGAAGGTAGTGATGCCGCCGCACTTGGCCAATAAGGAACCCAAACGCACGTTGATGAACATTGCCAAGGAATACGAAGTTAGTTTTTTAATAGTATATAAAAATATGTAGTAGGTATGTAAAATTAAGTTTTAGACGCTGCAAAATCAGAACCTTCTGTCCCTGCAGCTGACGTTCCTCCACACCTGCTGGGGTTTCGGCGCCTACGGAGCTCACTTTTTTGATGCCCAGCTGTACCTTACCAAGGTTGGAATTTATGCCTTTTTCCCGGTCCTGGCTCATTAGCGGGGCGAGGGGTTCGTTACCTTTTTTGATTGTTTTTGGTAGTTGCCCAAGATCTTAACATTTTTCGGTGAAAACGTTCATTTTTAGATTTTTATGAACTTTTTTATAAAATTTTTATTTCCAATTAAAATGGCTTCCATTTCGTCAAGGGCGCCTACAGGAATATATGAAAAAGACCCCCGCTAACGAACCGGTATCTCGTTAATAATTTTGACAGCCTAATTACCGTACCCCCAAATTCAGCCGTTCCAAACGATAATCCCGGTCCGCGTGGGCGTAAACGACGATGGGATCCATGTGATCAACGACGAGACCAAGGCCTTGGTCTTCCGGTTTTCCCTGCAGGTATTTCTTGCTAAAATCTGGAAGAATACCGTAACCATTTTAGCACCTGGTGTGGACACCGCCAGATGATAAGCCGTACATTGACATGCAGAGCCCGAGGATCATGGAATTTCGGATTGCCACGAAACAGGTGGGTGAGCTAGCAGAGATTATTGGCGAATATTAAAATGAATTTTATACAGGGTGCGTCAAAAAAAAAAAGCCAAGTTTGCACCAAAATATCTCGCTTATCTTTGAGAATCGAAGGTACGTTACCATGCCAGAATGCTTAAATATGCTGGGTATGAAGATTTAACACAACTTGATTTTTTCGATTTTTGGCGACGTACCCATACAAATGACACCCGAAAACTGTGCGTTCCGGCCAAACTTCGTTTGCATTTTTTAGGATTGTTGGTGGTCGAACACTTCCAATTTTTACAGTGTAGGTACCTAAGGACTGCCCCTACGCACATCCCGAATTTTAGAATTTTGAAGGTCTGGTTGGCGTTATAGCATGCTCAGTTTAATATGGAGAAATTTCGTAAATTTCGAATATTACAAAACCTATGGCGGAAACCTCAAAATAAGCTCTTTTGGCTGTCTATAGGCTCGATACATCCCGCAAAAATATCAAAAAAAAATTTCAGATCCGCGGATTTTTGAGTTTTGCGACGACCTTTTTCGACGACTGGTCATGGATTTTTTCGAGGTCACGAAACTGAACTTTGGAAAAATATTTCTAAAATTGCAGATAGAATTCCGGTGTTTGCTTTGCTTAGTTGTGTAGGACTGGGGTCCATCTATCATGTAACAATTTCTGCTACCGTACCCCTTCGGAAGGTTGTCTTTTAGCGCCTCCAAAACGGTTGGTACTTGCTATTTCGCAGACCTTGTGCCAGTCTATATTCATTTGCGCGGTTAGAAATATTGTCGTAATTTTATTTAATACTACTTAATAGGCGCATTCTAAAATTATATCTACAAATTTTTGGGCCATCCGATCTTTCAAAAATTCATGAAAGTCCAAATATACCCGAACTCGAGGCGCCGGAAAATTTCTCGGGCTTGAGTAGCCTCAACTTTTTGGCATAAACTCGCTTGGGTGTCAACTAGAACCCATGCAATACATCTGTTCTTGGCAAACGAATTTAGAAGAGCTCCCCAAAGTCGGCTTTTCAAACGTTATTTTCGAGTTTTAAATCAAAATCAACCATTAACTTCAGCCAGTCATTCCAGAATTCTGCTTTCATACACTTTTCGATGCGTAATTTAATTGTATCCACCAACCCCGGTGCCTTTTCATTTTCAAAATTCGATTTTCGAGCCAGGGCGTCGGGTCCAAAATCGGGCCCCAGGGTGGGTTTTCCTCTTTCCCTGATAACTTTGTCATTTGCCACAGGAATCAAGTATTTTTGTAGGTGCTCTTACAATCACCCAGAGAACACTATGAATAGAAAATTGGCATTTTTGGCATTTTGTCTTGGCATGCTAAACGCGCTCCAGGCGGGTTACTGTAGAAAACAGAAAATCGCGGTTTTCTCGTTCTTTTCACCATAGAACGTTTCGATCTTTCAGGAACAAATAATAGTAGTTTTTAGTCCGATGCATCAAAATATTTAGAAATTTCCGTGGCTAAATTCAAAATAGTTTTTTGCATATTTTGGGAAGGTGTATGGCTAGAACTTTGCGAAATTTAGCCAATAGGTGACCCTTACTGATGTTTACCAATGATAAAATTTTAAGCGAAATCGCAGCTTACAATAAAAGAAAAACGCGAAAACAAAACTACAGTTCCCTCTGGGGCACGTTTTAGCAGCAATATTAAATACCTGATCAGGTAAAAGTTGGTGTCGTGCTAAGGTTATCATTCGGAGATACTATTTGCAAAAGATCAGCCATGGGCAGCCAATTTGAAGCGGTTGCGAATTAAAGTAATAAGCAAATGGGAAATTTGTTTTGCCTGTAAAAAGAACTAACCTTCAAAATTCTAAGACTTTGCTTTATTTTCTACAATGTCACTATTTATGGCCAAAATCAGAATTTCCCCACCACCCGTTCAAGACGCACAATTTTCGGTCGTAACCAGCGTCAATAGTACAGTTGCGTACTCGAAAATCGAAAAAATCAAGTTGTGTTAAATCTTCATACCCAGCATATTTAAGCATTCTGGCATGGTAACGTACCTTCGATTCTCAAAGATAAGCGAGATATTTTGGTGCAAACTTGGCTTTTTTTTTTGACGCACCCTGTACATATATTCCAATATTCTTAAATGGCCTATTTAAATTATAATTTCTAGATTTTTCAATGAAAGAATAACTAAAATTCCATACCTCTAGGCGGCCCATATCCACCAGCTACTCTCGACGCTTTGCGGTAAGCCGATGACCACATCCTCCCCACCATCCAGCGCCTCCATTTCCGCACGATAATAATGCATTTTTCAATATATAAATATTTTTATTCAATTTGAGCACATAAATATACACGCGAGTAAATCGAATTACTTCTGAAGACTGGGGGAGAAGCCAATGCGCTGACGGCCATAGTCGAATGTGTGGCAGTACTGTAAGGGGGGTTTTGTATTAGTGGTTTTAAATTTTGTTAATATTACTGTATTTAATCACAATTAATTTCCTCTTATTACTTACCTGTCTGATGAAGGGGTCTCCGAGGATCCATTGCGGCGGGATGAACAGCGAGTCGAATGGGAACAGGGCCAGCCAGCAGTTTCCGGGTTGATCCGACGGCACGATCATGTTATTCCTGCAGTTTTACGGTTATAAAGTTTTAATAAAATAAATAATTTGATAAAGCCACTTAAAATTCACGAAGAAACGATTGTAGCGAAAGTTTCAAAAATTTTAGAATGCATTAGGTGAACATGTACAGAGGAGCGCCGCGTTGTCAAGGCCTGACTACAAGACGCTACACTTTACCCTCATCTGCGCCAATCTAAATTTTCTTCTAAAACCTGTAAGAAGCTTTTCCAACCAACTTTTGAATGTTGTAGACGATTCCGCCGATGGTGACGGCAAACGGGCCGAGGTTTGCCTTGCAGTCAATCTCGTAGACCTAAATCAGAGTTTGAAATTATGTCTATTTTCTACTATCAATATTTTGTTATTATTTTAAAGGCCAAGTACCTGATCCTCGTCATTCCAGGTGGCTCCGTAGCCGGCGGCAATCTTGTCGGTGTCGTATTGGGGTCCTCCGATGAACGAGGTGCCGGTGTCTAAGCGATTACGTTAGGAAATCTAGGAAAAATGCCCTTTGAAGTTATTAAAATTAACTAAAAAACTATCATTCCACTTTAAAGGGATGCCGACGGCGTAGTCAATCGGTTACGCGCGGAAAAGAAAATGTCTCTGCGCCTCTCCCCTGGGCGCCTCTCTCCCTGTGGCTACTTGCCAATTTGTTAATGAGGGGGATCGACATATGCCGTCGGCAGCGGCAGTGGGATGGGCGGTGGAATGGCGTCGGCAGTTTAAATTCGCCCTAAAACCAACCGGAAATGGCGTAGAGTCCGAGTTTGGTGTCAAATCCACCAGCCGACACGTAGTCCAGCTTGTATTCCCAGTAGGTGGCAGAGGAGAGGGTCTGTAAAAGTTATTAAATTGATGATGGCCCCATAAATCATATAATTATATACAATCAACGATGCATTAACACATTTTAATTTGCTATTAAAAATATGTACATATTTTTTATTTCCCCCAAAAATCTTTGCTAGCATATAGCTTCCGTTAGAGTAGTTTTTCGGATTTGTTTCGATGCTCTACCCTTTCCTATCTCGAAGCTCGAAAAAGAACAATTAGGGAGTATAACTTTACAACCCAGCCCCTGCGGCTCCGTCACATTCCGCCACGACGATTTCTCCCTGTGGCGACTGACCGGTGACCACGACACTCACCTGATAAGCGATCAGATCGCCGCAGTTTGTCTTATCCAAGTCGCCGTACGTGAACACACCACCGTATACTCCCTCTGAAAAAGGGGATTTAGTTTGGTCGTTCGGGGTAGCGAAAATTGGAAAATGTCGTACGGCTCCGACGGCCACATTTGTGTAAAAGCGTTAACTTTGGCTAAAAGACGCGTTAAACTATGTGAAAATATATTTTAAATTGTAATTTAAAGTATCGATGCATAGTTTAGAGGTAAAAAAGAGTTTTTAGGAGTTAAATATTCATAATTAATGTATAATAAAAACTTTTGATAACTCGCGTACTAACAAACCTCCATCAAACTGGTGCATGAGGAAAACCGTGAAAATCGGGTTGGTGAGCACGCCGAGGTTGATGGCGTTGACGAGTGGGGGCTGAAAAAAAGTTCAAATTGTCTAGATCGCGATCCCTATACCGTAACGTCGTTGACGGAGATGGCGGTGAAGGCGAGGCCGAGAATACCGTCGATCGGATCGTCGGCAAAGAAGTCGGCAATCTAAAGTTTATTTTTTTCTTATAAAGCATATAAAAGTGTGGAAAATGTTTTGTATATTTTAAACTAAAAACTACCTCCTCGGCCTGGCCGAAGGTGGTGGAGGGGACGACGAGCTGCTTGGTGCCCGGTTCACCGAAACTAAAGCAGAACAGTTTTGTAAGCAATTTTCGTGCCCAATTTCATCCTTTTTAACGTTGCTTTCAATTTTATATCTATTAGTTTTCGCTTTGCAAAAGGCAAGAAGGAGGGCAAAATACGAAAAAGGAAACGTATTACGTTCATTATGAAGTCATACGTATTTGAAAAAATATTCTAAATTTTAAAATTTAAAAGTTAGAATAAAAGCTACCGAACAGGAATACCGCTCTCTATCCCGAAATTCTGTATCCCGAGACTCCATCCCGAATCGTTCCCGAAACTCTCTTCCCGAGCTTTTCCCGAACTTCTTCCCGAGCTTTATCCCGACTTTCTTCCCGGCTTTTCCCGAACTCTCTTCCCGAAACTCAGTATTTTGCGTTTCCTAACGCCCTACATCCTTGAAGGCATCGGAAAATCATTTTATCAAATTTCCGAAACTGAAAAATAGCGGAAAACTATTTACTTCAAAGATCTAGTCTGGTGTTCGGTACGTTAAAGCTAGCTAACTTGTTTCGGGATATGGAGTTTCGGGATAGAGAGTTTTCGGGATAAAGAGTTTTCGGGATAGAGAGTTTTCGGGATAGAGAGTTTCGGGATTGGGAGTTTCGGGATACAGAATTTCGGGATACAGAATTTCGGGATAGGGGAAATACCCCACCGAACAGTGTCGATTCCCTGGAATCCGTCAGCCGACCCGGTGCCGTACTCGATCTCCCATGGCCAGCCGTCTTTCTAAATAAAACGTTGAGCTAAAAACTGATAAATTTGCCTTGTAAGTGGTCGATTTGGACTCGTCGAATTTGTTCTTTCCCACGCACGCCCCACGGATCTTGGGCGGCACCTTGCCGGCGGCAACCGGAGATTTGGTGCAGCAGCTCGGATCTTCGCAGACTAGATTGCAGAAGATGCCCATTTCCTGGCAATGTTGGCAGTTGACCGGGCCATCGCAAGATGAATCCGGAACCCACAGGTTCGAGGAGCCGGTGTCGAGGATTACCTAAAAAAGGAAAACTTATAGTAGAAAAAAGTGTGTTTTCCTGCTGGTTTCCATAGTTTTTAATTCATGATTCTTGCTTTTGCATAATTTATCTCTTATCTAATTATCTTTAGAGGTAAAATCCTTTACAAGTTTCTAAAGGGTCAACGAGCTTTTTAAGTTTCTAAAGATTTTTAGCGTTTTAGTGTATAATTTTCAAAACTGCAGATTTCAAAAAGTTTATCGAGCTTTTGCCGCAGTATAAAAGCATTTTCTACTGATTTTTAGCGTTCTTGATGTATTTTTAAATCTAGAGGTCGTAAATAGAAGTTTGTAAAAATCTATAAAGAGTTTTTCAAAAATTTTTAGATATGGGCAAAAGCCAGGGTTTCCAAGTCTGAATATTGCCTCCACAAGGTTTTCTACCCTCCAGAATTTGCAAACAATAGCTTTACAAGATATACTAACCCTGAAGGGCTGCTCGGGCGTTCCGATGGTGATATTTCCGAGATATTCCTCGTCATCCCAATCGTACACCTTCTGCGGGTACCCATCACGACGATGCGGTCGCAGGGCACGCATCACCGCCCGCTTCTGCAGATGCGCTCGCCAGGTACTGAAGAACGGAAAATAGTTTTAAAAAGCTGCAGCTTACCCAGCCCTCATCATGCGCCGCCTTCGGGACTCGATCTTGATCAGCTTGTGCTGATACACCTCCGCCAGGGCGAAGGTGGCCAAGACGGCCAGCAGGAGAAGCAACAGCGGCTTCATCTAAAATTTGGTTTATGGAAGGTTAATGGTTAAAGAAAGAAACCAACGTAACGTAAAGTAAAGCAATACGTTCTTCTATCCTCAACTCAATGTTTTGACAGTTTAAATCCACGCCATCTAAAAGTTAATAATAAAAGCAAGAAAGTAACGTAAGATCAAGTAAAATAGTCCTTCTTTGGGTGTTTCTATAGTTAAATGGTTGTTTCTAAGCTATAATACCTATCATAACGTAAAGATACAAAATAAAAGAATTTTTTTGTAGGAGATGTTCCAATTAAATAAATATTTTCCAAGTTTTAAACTCGTAAAGTTAACGATAACGAAAGGAAGTCATTAACACAAATAAATGTACCACTTTTGTATGTTTTTCTATAGCTAAATGAATGTTTCTATAGTTGAAACTCTAGGCTAACAAAATAAATGGATACAGCGCTCGAATCTAGAGGTTTCTGGAAGTGCGTTGCTGCTTTTCGACCAATGCCCTGTGCTCGGCTTCAGCTCGCTGATATACACCGGTCACGGGCTGTGCAATCCCCGCGATATGATGGGCACGTTTACAATCGGATTTGCCATCCTGGATACCTGCTGATAATTTATCAGCACTTCGGCTTCTTTGCCGGGGTGCAGGCGGCAGAGGCCGATTTTTCCGCTTTTTACAGCCGACCGGGGCCACCGTAAAGTTCGGGAGAGCGATATGTCGATAAAAACAAATATGAAAACGGGCTATGGCCGCTGTATTGCTAGGAGGGTTAAACGGATCGTCACGTACTTGCTAGAAAGATAATAAAATGTGAAAAGGTAGAGAGAGAGCATAGAGCAATCGTGTAAGGTGTAGTGCCGTGTAGCCCTTTAGAAAACGCGACGCTCCAATGCACATTTTGCCTATGCCATCTCGATGTTAAAGGGATGGTCAGGCACGTCCCAAAATGAATAAAACAAGCGGAAAATGTAACTGGCGCACAGAGTAAAGCCGTAAACTGAAGCGCAGCGTACTCGTTTTTCGCAAAACGCGGCGCTCCAATACACATTTTGACTCATTGCCCTTCCCAAATTGGGCAATTCACGATCATTTTTGCAATTTCTGTCCTAAAAACTGTATTTTTTTCTCGTTTTTAAGTTGCTATTTAGGGTTTGCAAAAAGTTCTATATTTTTTCTCTAAAAATACAAACGATATTTATTCGCAATATATTGCAAAGTACAGGCCAAAACCGGGCAACGCAAAATTTAATACCATAATTGGAGATTTTTAGATGGATGTTGGGGCCAAGATGAAAAGCAAAAACGCTTGAAAGGTGGTGCATTATCACAAAACGACATAAGTACAAGAGAATTCGGGGGTGTGGCAGTCGGCAAAAGGGGAAGAGGTAAGCAGAGATGCTCTATATTATGCTCTGTCGATTCGCGGGGATCAATCCAGAGGGAAAAGCGGGCTTCCGCTCCACGATTTTTTAATTTAGAAAAATTATAAAATCGTCTAGAACCGGTACGGGGGCTACATCGGGAAAAGTGCTCGGCCACTACACGCGCGGGTGCTTAATGAAAGTTTTTAAATATTGTAGTTTTGTATATTTTTATATCATTAATGTGCAAAGAGGAGCGAGAAGGCGGTGAGCATCAACATATGAAGGCATAATTTGTGGACTGGTTGACAATGAGTCGAGAACGCCATCTCTATTCCTCGGCTGGCTCGTATTGGTTCCTGAAAATTTGGGGATTCCGCCTATTTTCCCTGATCTTTTTGCTTTATTGATTGTGATTTCCGTAAATCGGTTTTCACTTACAGTAGCTGCTCGCGGCGTTTACGCCGGAATTCACAGATGAAAATCGAGGCCAGGAGGAGAAGGATGATGACGATGATGGCGATCAGTGGAACAACCCACGCAAATTCACCTGGAATGCGTTTTTATAATTCTATATTTACATTATTATTTGTTACTTATATTATTGTAAATGATGATATAAGAGTTGATTTTTAGAAAAGATAAAAATTTTATCTACTATATTTTAGTCCTGGTAATGCAATGGAAATTTCTTAAAGATGTTTTAGTAAAATTTTAGCCTATTTTTAAGTGGAAAAGCTATCAAGAAATCTTGGGAAAGGTATAAAAAATCAAAGAATATAAAAAAGGTCAATAAAAATAAGAAATAAAAACTGGCAAACAAATATTTTATATTTCTATTATTTTATAATTTCTGATGTTTAGCATAGTAAAAAGTGTAGAAATACTCAGACATGGCAATCGGCCGGGCCGCGCGGCTTTTTCGGCCGCAAAAATTAGAATGCGGCCGGGCCGCGCGGCTTGGCCGCACTTCCGGCGCGGCCGCGGCTTTTTTCCGTTTTGAGGCCGCGCGGCGGCCAAGCCGCGCGGCTTTTGAGGCCGCATCCAAATGAGTTTTGAGTACTTCCGGCACGTAAATCAGAGATGCAATGCGTATTTAGCCTGCTAGCGAGGAATATCCATACTCGACAACCTTAATTTTCTCATTTCCATTCCGATTTGGCATGAAATTCGCGGTTTCTCGATATGTCAATGAGCCACTTCCGGTTTGCGGCTTGGCCGCGGCGGCCCGGCCGAGCCGCGATGAAAATGCGGCTCGGCCGCGAAGCCGCATTTCCGGAAGTAACTAATTACTGCGGCTCGTAGGGGGCCGCGTTTTTTATGGAAATTAGGCCGCCGGCCCGGCCGCGCGGCTCGGCCGATCGGAATTGCCATGTCTGGAAATACTCGCTTTAATTTGGTTAGGACCCGCGATAGTGTTAAAGTATAAAAAGTGTTTAAACCCTGAAACTCAAGACCATAAACAAAAAATAGATCTAAATAAGACAAAACCTCTAATAGAAATCTGTTCTTCATCTTCTCTGTACTCCCGCGAATCCATTTTTACGTTTAAAAAAGGAATACATTTTAGCCAGGTAGCACGCTTGCAGCAACGGCCTATTGTGGAAATTTGACCGCCCAAAACAGAGAAGCCCCCGGTTGGTTTGACGTCAATTTGGGATTATAATCGGCAGCACAGCACGCGGGTACCAACCTTTCACTTTGACTTGCTTTTCGACGATCAGCAATGAACTGACGACCACGCTGCCCGCCTGAAAATCATTGAAATCAGTTTGCCGCAAAGAGGAGGTTCTGGGCTGTTAGCGGGGGGGGGAGGGGGGTAAATTTTAGCGGCCATTGAGATATGCTGAAATCTGAAATTCTGAAACGTCTTAATTCGGAAAATTTGGCTTCTAAAACGGGATTCATCGACCCGGTACTGGTCTGTTAGCGGGGGGGGGGGTAACTTTGGCCTCTCACCATAGAAAGCTAACTAAAAAAACTAAAATGGCGAAAATGGTTGACTTCTGACCGCAAGTTAAAAATTTTTAGTTTTTAAAGCCTAAAGATTTTTTAGCTATTAACAACTATTAGAAACTATGGAAATACACGATCAACTTAATAAATTACTAAATAAAGATTTTATTTTAGTAATAAAACGATAAAAATACACCATATAGCGCTGAAAAAGCTGCCAGCCTATTCCCGAAAAAGTCTGATTTTTCCTCAAAAATTTCACATTCTTGAAAGATATTTATAGCCGAGATAGCTCTCCCACCCCCGCTAACAGCCAAGTACCAAACAGCCTCCTTACCCTGAATTCATTTTTCGCTTGGCAAGAATAAACTCCAGCATTCGCCTCTGTCGCGTCCTTGATCACCACCGTCGTCCCGTTGTTGGCAAAGGTGGCCGAGCGGGTAGCTGAAGAAGGTAGATCACCAATTAAAAGCGACTCACTCAACATTTGCCCATCTTTAAGCCATATAATATTGGGCGTAGGGTGTCCGATAGCCGGACAAGTGACGTTCAAGGATGCATGCAGCGGGATGCCGACCGTTGCTCCCTAAAATGCAATTATTTCCATATTACGGTAACCGAAACGGACCCGCAAGTGATTTTCCTTGTCGTCAATCAACGAGTACGTCTCGGTGCCGTGCGGATGTGCGACCGGGCGGGCTGAAAAAAATTATTTTTACCTGGTGAAGGGAGCCAAAAGTACCGGGGCTCGTCAGTCACGAGTACGCAGCACTACTCCGTACACTTTATTGTATTTGTAATTAGACTTATCTTTTGCATTTATTGTATTTCGCTCTATCATTTATTCCGTTTTCAACATTCGACTCTTTTTTGTCCACGGAACTGTCGCTTTAGGAGGCACGACGACGCCAATTTTTTTCCTAGCATCCAATTTTTAAATAAATAGCGGAAGAGTTTCTGAGCTGCTTTTACTATTCCCAAACGTAAAAATTGTAAAAATTTTTAAAAACAAAAAATATATTTTCGACGAAAAATAGCCGTTTTTGCGCAAAATTTTGACTTTTTGAAAGTTTCTAGACAGGTTTCTCGTTCAAATATATTCTCTTCTTATTAAGTTGCTAGGCATTTCTAGACTACAAAAATTAGGTCCCCCCGATAATGTGACAGAACCCAATTCTTTTACGCCCCGATTTCCCCATATAGCCCCCCAGGCAACGAGGAATTCATCTCCCCCTCCCAAACAGCGCCCAGGTGCAATTTCCGGCTTTTCCCCCATACGGGTCCGTCTCCCCCCAAATTGGCTACATAAGGCTTCTCCTTCCCCTTTTGGGAATACTGGCTACTCCTGAGAACCCATCATCCCTTTCCGGGGGAAATGCTAATCCCCCATCGGGTCCCTGGGTGGCTCATTTGAGATGCCATGGGCTCTCCTCTCCATCCCCTCCTTCCAGCCAGATTGAGGTGTTGGTCTGCCTCAATTTGAGCCGTCGCCCCCTGGCTGGGACTCCCCGCAATTCTCAGGGGGCCATAGCCTTGACACAGCCCCTCAAAGAGCAACAGAAAACTTTTTTAAAGCGAAATCGCTGCCCTGCTTGGTGCTAGATTGCTAGCGGGGGGGGCTGCCTAGCCGATAGTTACCAGATCTTTCGGTGTTTTTATAGGATATTTTGACAGTGTTTCTGGTAGACTTTGGCCAGTAAAAAGGCATAAAAATTTTCTAGACAACGTAAATATTTGCACTTTTTATCAAAGGTTAAAATAGTCTTAAAGGATCTTTCCGTGCTTGAAACCGCCGTAAAATAGCGCCTTTAAAAAAATTATCGCTAAAAAGCCATAAAAATTTTCCAGAAAATCTTAAATTTCCATTTTTATCAATTTCCTTTTCCTAATTTCAAGAATCGCAGTTTTTAATGAATTTTTATGCTTAAAAGCGGCGGTAAAAGCCATACAAATCGTGTATTTCAGGTTTTTGATCGCTAAAAGGTTAGAAAAATGGTCTAGAAGACCCCCCGCTACCACCCCAGTACCCCCGGAATTCCCAGGAGGGCCCCCTTTGGGCCACAGCCTTGACACAGCCCCTACACAAAACGAGAGAAATGGCTGTCCCTGGTGCCCGCCGGGGGCCCCTAGCGAAAGAACGGGGTGCATTTTAAATCGTGCTCTTTTTGGGGGGCGAGAATTTTGGGCATCGATTGTGGGCACCAATTCCACGAAAAAATACTTTGGTCGCTCCAAATTTTTTTCAGGGAAAAGCCGGGCGGTGGTAATTGAACTCGGCCGGATGGGGGTAGGGGGGGGGATTGGATGGGGGGTTGATCCAATTATCTGGGGGATTCCAGTGGGGGCAAAGGTCCCGAAACGAAAGGCCGAAAAAGGGCAAAAGTATTACCTACGTATCTAAAAGGATTTCGAGAATCCAGTGCCGGTTCTGTAGTTTGTATTCTCCCGTTTTTCAGCATATCCGCTTTCTTAGAATCGGAAAAGAAAACGGGTTGGAGTTCGACAAGAATTTATCTAAATCAGAAAAGAAGAAAAAGGTAGGAGTTAGATAAGAATTTCATTAAATTAGAAAAGAATAGGCAGAAAAGAAAATACGAAAAACCGATGTTTTGGAAGATTCCGGCACGAATTTCTATGTTACAATGAAAATATGGTTGGACATAGACCAGATGCGAGAAAAATTACGGCAAAAATGTAATATTTTACTGTTATCAAGAAAATCGCGCGCTTGTTTTGGTGAAAGTTGTTTAGGATAAATTTTACTCGATATTTTAGGATAAAAAGGCCAAGTTAACCTTACCGTAAACCGGAATCGGGTGTACGACGTGACCGCCGCTCGTCTCCAGCTTGCATTCCCATTCTCCGGCGTCAGCTATCGAGGGATGAGTGAGGGTCCAAGTGGCGTTACGGCCATCTTCACTCACCGTCGGCACGTGTTTACGACCATCGCTTTTACGTTGAAATAACGCCTAAAAATATATATCGACGAGAGACATAAAAATACTATTTTGTGTAATGTTTATTACTTACTTATTAGTTAGGCAGTAAAAAAATATTTTTAAAAGTTGTTGAAAATTAAAATTTTTGAGCTTTTGTGGACATTTTTCCTACAACCTTGACTAGAATTCGACATTTATAGAATTTTTCTATGAGCTTTTTACAGATAAAAATGTTGTAAAATGCTATAAGAGCCGGTTGAAATATTGTCTTCGCTTTTGGGAATAGTAAAGTACCCGTATTCCTCATCATCCCTCACCCAGCTACTTTTTAGAAAACCCTGGAGTGCGAGCTGTCATTTTTCATGCTCGAGCGCCCGGTGCCGCTGCCCCATCCCAAAGTCACCCGTCCCTGAATCACACACAATTTCAGAAAGTGCCCACCGACGCGCCTGGGGGCCTATAAATTGGCGGGGAAACAGATGTTGTGTCTGCGGGGGTAATGGCGCCCAGGAAAGTGTCGCCGCTTTTCTAGACTCCAGCCAACAACGTACCGATTCGATCGTCGCGGGTCCCTCGGGTGAACACCATAATGTGAAAGCGGCATGAGATGTCAGCGGGTAGGAGTGGGATGAACGAGTGCCCTAAAATGGGAAAATATAGAGTGAGCACGAGAAGTTATCTAGATCACTAAAAGATACGCTTTTCTAGCTTTTTTGGTTCTCGTTCGGGTGCTTTAGCATTAGCGGGGGACCAACTCTTTTCCTATGAGCCAATTTTTCTTATATAACGAGAGAAACCGTTTCTAAATTTATTTTTACCATTTCTGAGCCTAAAGACTTTAGAAACCCTACTATCCTACTATTTATAAAAATAGTGTCTGTGTGTGTATTGTGTGTGCATTTGCATGCAACTTCGCGAAGCGGCTTTTCAACCCTGGTTTTAATAAAAAATATGAAACTACCGATTTTTCAGTTTTTAGATAACCTTCGATTTTAAATTAGCCTAATTTTACTAAGGAAAAATAAACTATTTTAGTAGCATTTTACGCCTTTTATAGATACAAAAAGTTGAGCGAGAATCGCTAGTTTCCAAAAATCCGGACTTTTCGGCCAAAATGCATGAAAATTCGTCAAAAAAGCATAATTAAAAATGCCAGCTTTTATTAATCCGAAAGTACAAAAGACACTGTGAAAATGGTCTGTAGTTTGTTACAATTAAAATAGGGAGAAGCTTCCCCCGCTAACGAAACAGAGTCCATTTCCCCCGTATTTTTCAGGCATTTCCAAAACTCGCCACCCAGTTCTCCCGCCCGAAAATCGAGGCAATTCACCCAGTCGAGTCTATTGACGATTTGACAGACTGTTTACCTTGAAATGCAAGACGACAGAGGCTGATCCCCGTCCACGAAGGGCCGCGACAAGTGGAAAGAGCAGCAGACCGAATAACGCGTGGCACAGCATTATCCGCACGCCCGCAGCTCCGGAGAATACTAAATTCTACTCAATATTCGACTCGACCAGTCGAGTGGAATTTATGAGGGAGGACGCTTGAGAAAAGTGAATAACCCGGGCGGGGCAAAAGTAAATAGTCTCCGGTTGGCTGGGGACGGGTGGACCGACCGAAAAAAGGATGCGGAGAACCCAAAAAAGTAAGCGAGCTTCTTCCTTGGGGGGGGGCTTTTTGCTACCGTGGCACTCGGATGCGTGTTCAGACAAAAGCAACAGCTGACGCGAATCGATGTAACTGGCTCGACACATCCGGGGCACTAATCGGGATAATCAACAATGATCCTTATGGAATGCAGGAAAAAGGTGTGATGATGCAGCGAAAAAGGCTTGATTTAGACGTCGTACTTCGGATCGGGTCCTTTCGCATTAATGGGGGAGGGTTATCGGTGGAGGCAAAAATTATTTCCTAGAATCCAATGTTTTAAATATAAATAGCGGAAGTGTTTCTAAACGATTTTTTAACTATTCCTTTTAAATCTAATTTCTAATCATAAAGAACTTTACAAACTTTTACGAAAAAATACAAAAAATATAGATTTTCCGCCCAAAAAAACGCTGTTCTTGCACAAAATTTAGCTTTTTTGAAAATTTTTTGTAGTTTTTAGATGTTTTTCCTAGTCGAAACTAAGTTTTATTTTACTAAAAACATTATTATAATGCTTTCTATGAAGTTACCAGGCATTCTACTTATATAAAAGACCCCCCCTCCCCCGATATTGCGAAAGCACCAAGTCGACAATCTTTGCATACTGTTTTAGCTGTGCTATAGCGCCATATTCGATACCTAAACACCATAATTCCAGAAAGAAAGAGGATTAGGGCAAAATCCCCGCACCCATCAAAATTAAATGCCATCCACCAAACGCTCGGGAGAAGCCATGGCAGCTGGAGTGGAGCGAGGTGCGTAAGATAGTGGTCGATTTTTGGGCATTTCGCTGTGGACAAACCCGAAAGAGGGGGATTTGCGGTTGAGAGGCGGGGCCGCCAAGGCCCCGCGATGCCCGCCTAGAGGAGCCCCAACGCAAGCCAAAAGCCAAGAGGCACCACCAACACACCCTCTCTCCCACCCCACCCACCAGACCCCCCTAATACGCCCCACTCGGCCAATCCAGACAACCGAGCAAAAACATGACAACCCGTATTTAACGCTATTTTGCGCTCCGCTGTATATAAATGTATCCGCTCGGCCCCAAAAATCTATAAAATAAAATTTTTATATGTTTTGTTTTTTTTTTTTTTCTTTTTCCTTCCTTTTTTTCCATAATTTAATTAAAAAAAAAAAAAAAATAAATTTTATTTTTTTATTTTTTTTTAAATAAAAAAAAAAAAAAAAAAAAAAAAAATTTTTAAAATTTTTTTAATTTTTTTTTTTATTTTTTTTTTAAATTTTTTTTTTTTTTATTTATTAAAAAAACTCCCCCCCCAAAAAACCCCCCCCCCCTTTCCTTTCCTTTTTATTACTTCTTTTTTTTCCTTAAAATATTTTTTTTTTTATTTTTTTTTTTTTTTTTTTTTTTTTTTTTTTTTTTTTTAAATAAATTAAAATATTTTAAAAAAAATTTTTTTTTTTTTTAAAAATTTTAATTTTTTTTAAATTAAAATAAATAAAAAATTTTTTTTTATTTTTTTTAAAATTTTTTTTTAATTTAAAAAAAAAAAAAATTAATAAAAAATTTTTATATTTTTTTTTAAATTTTTTAAATTTTAAAAAATAAAAAAAAAAAAAAAAAATTTTTTTTTTTTTTTTAAATTTTTTTTAACTATTGAATTAAAATAAAATTTTTTTTTAAATTTTTTTAAAAAAAAAAAAAAAAAAAAAAAAAAAAAATTTTTTTGGTTAAAAATGGAAAAAAATTTAAATTCAACTTTTTAAAATTCAGAAAGGTAATGTGGTATCTAAAGAGAAACGGCCGTTAATTACGGGGAAGCACAATTCTTTTTTCTGGGCGTTATTTCTTGGGAAGCACGAAAGGCCCACGTTCAAGTTCCGGTCTTCTATCGCGATCTACGCCTATTTAAGGAGAGAGACGCAGATGTTTTTAGGTGTATTCGGACCAATAACTGGCACTGCGCTCCAAATATCGGGTCCGCAAAAACAGAACAACATCGAGTATCGCGTATAAATTCGGTGTCAGGCAAAACAAGTTTATAAACTGCCCAAATTCCAATCGTGAAAAGGTAACGAGATCAATTTTTGAGGCTGAGGCGTACCGGTGACATCACATTTTTTAAAAAACCGTAATTTTTAGGAAGAGTTCTAGGCGACCGGGGTGAGTCGTTGTTGCAGCTCTGCGCTAATCTTCGTCATCTAAACAAATTAGTAGACTACAAAAGCGGCAGTACCTTGAGAGGTTTTCCCTCGAAGGAAAGCTCCGAGAATTTTTGAGCGGCTTGAAACGCGTGGAATTTGTTGACGAATGTAACCGAAGCCGCGGTTCCGTCGACCCGGATCTAAAAGCCCGTTTAGTGCAATGTAGGCAATATTACGTCAGAAATGATAAACGGCGTGAAAAGGGCGCCAACTGAAAACTTGGAGACGTTCAATGGGAAGCCGTCAAAAGACAAGGTCGCCGTGTCCACATCAGCCAGGGTACCATTTTTTTCTAAATTTAAATAGTTTGGGCCAAAAAAAGGCATAAATCAGCATGAGAAAGCAAACCAAAACTACTAAATCCTTTAAAGACATCAAAAAATTACCTTTTGTGAGATCGTGAAGCAATTGGCCAGATTGGCTAACGAGTGCTTGATTGAAGCGAGGAATCTGCGTCTCGGCATTATCCTTGTCATTGTTTGAGTCGACGATGCGTTTGACCGTCAGATCATGGGATACCTCGGACCTAATATACTTCGTTTTACAGGGTTGAAATTTTCCTTACATAGCAGCAGCCTTTCCGAGACCAGAGCTCTTCAGAGCCTCCCGTCCAATCCACTGGGCCACGTTGCCGAGCACCATTTCACGATCCAAGTCGGCAAATCTGCAGATAGAGCTCGAGCAGCCAAAAATTATACTCACTTATTCAAGGCATTTTCCAGCAGAATTCCCTGGCGAATCAGTCCATAGCGCGCAGTCAATGTTTTCATCCACCTCAACCGCCAAGTATAAACTATTAAAAACTAATACATACTTGTATTCGATTGAATCCTTGAACGGGAGGATGTGGATGACCAGCGAGACGGACGGGTGCTTCTAAAGCAAACACCAGAATAAGCTCGGAAAGGATAGGCTACTTCAAAAATGTCCTCGTAAATTTCCGCAACCCGGACACCGTCGTTTACCGGGGCATAGTAGTGGACAGTCTCTTGTTCCTAAAATAAAAAGAGATGCTGCATATTCAAACAACAAATACCTCGATTTCGAACATGATTCCCAAATCGCAGGTCTTCGCGCTGACAAGTGGCAAGAACCAGCGACCGAATTCACTAAAAATCTATAAAGCAAGACCAAAGCAACAAACATAAGCTTTTGCATTTGGGTTTCATCTTCCATAGAGGCAATCACGGCATACTTCCGCTTGCACATGTTCGGACTGAAACTCGAGTATGTAGAATTTGAAGAAAATGAATCGAGAAGAACCATAGAGCAATCAAGTGGTGGCAACAAAAGCGCGCCAAAGCAATGAATACCAGGTGGTCGTCAAATTTTAGCGCCCCGCCAAGGTCAGTCGCGTGCAAAGGCGCATGGCGGTTTTATGAAAATCTACACCACCCAGGCAGCGTGGCCACTCTAGACAGAAAGAAAAGCAGATTGACGATATAAAAACATGATTCTCTGTTTTCCGCTTACAAGATTCACGATCCTCTTTTCACTGGAATATCTATGCATACTCTGAAAGGTCCATAAAACGTGTATTCATCGGAAACACAGCATAAATACGATGATACTACTCACTAAAAAGGACATTCTACTATGACAGTACCAAGAGAAATACCGTGGGAATCATCACATTGTGCAACAACAAAGAAAATCGGTCAAACAAAACCCCAGACGCCAAATGAAGGAATGATCTCGCAAATATTCAGGGAAAGAACATTTTGGTTTCAAATGGCATATAGACACAGAGATATGACAAGGCCATATTCAGAAAGGAAAGTTTATCACTCATCATCGCTTTCTTCGGTATATTCTTCCTCGGATGAAGCGTCGGCCTTCTCCTCCTCTTCATCGTCGGTAGATTCGTATTTGGGCGCGGCGACTATCTTGGTTTCCTTGACATCCAACTAAACGAAATTATGCGTAAGAATATAAAAAGGGTCTTTAGGATTCCCGGGGAACAAATTTTTTCCTGGTGGTCCCGGTTGGCTTAGTAATCAAATATAAAGTGTTTTCGAATTGTTTTTACCAAAGTTTTAACTATATTTAGAGCGGAATAACTTTCAGAAAAATTTAGAAAAATGTTTGAAAAAGTCGAAAATTTGGTCATTTTGGGCCTATTTTTCGACCTAATTTTTATTTTTACATTTTTTGTTAAAATGTGTGTAGTTTTTATGCACAGGAATAGTTAAAACAATTTAGAAACGCATCCGCAATTATACAAAATCCTAGGCTTTCGCCGAAAAAATTTGTTTCCCCCGGAATACTTTCCCGGGAACCAAAGACCCAAAAGGAGATTACTTTCAAGTCACGACTGTAGTCTGCATCCATGTACGAATCAGAATGCACGCCAAGAGTGAACGTGTATATTCCCTTTTCATCAGGGGCGTTAAACCTCATCTCGATCTAAAAGAAGGTAATTTTCATTTTTGTGGAAATTAGTACCGTCTGGCTGTCCACCAACGTCTTGCACGGCGTCACCGGTGCGACTAACCGCCGGTGCTGCTTGTGGTCCTTGAGTGTCAATGACAACCACCACCACTCAAATTTCTCTGAACCATCAATCAAAAAAATCCACCTAGAATGTCAAACCTCCTGGGTAGAATGGCGCGTGAACCGGATGTGTTTCTTTTGATTTTGATTCAAAGATATTCTTCGGCGGCTTTGCCCAATCTTCGTCGACGTCGCTGTCGTCTTGGTCCCCACCAGACTGGGCCGGTTCCTCGGATCCCGAAGACTGAGATTCCTCGTCCTACAAATAAAGATTAGAAAATGAAGCGAGACGACTTACAGATTCTGAGTCACCGTTGGCGGGCTTCTTTGGTTTCTTCTTCGGCGAAGCCTCGGACGGTGTGTTTCCGACAGAAGTGGTCGGCTGGGATGGTTCGGGCGAAGCCTCTACAGGAGCAGCCGCCGGGGCCTTTGGCTTCGGCTTCGGCTTCTGCTTCGGTTTGCCCTTTCCTTTCTTCGGCTGCTTCTCCCAGACCTTTCGCTTCGGTTTCTTTTCCTCTTCTTCTTTCTTCTTCTCCTCGTCCTCATCATCAGACTTTTCATTCTCGTCGCCGCTGTTCTCATCGGCACTCTTGGCACGATAATCATCCTCTGCAGGCACCACGCTACGGTCAAGGAGCGAACGACGGGTCAGTGTGACTTTTAGGGTCACGAGACATTTAGCCGTGACTTCATGCTTATCATCCTCGCCGGCTACTTCAAAGTGAGTGTCGATCTGGAGCTGGGGCATCGATGAGAGAACAATCAGCACATCGCGGTACTGCATCTCGTCCAATGAGTTCAAAACTTGTTTCCGTTTCTGCTCGTCCAAATTCGCCAACTGGGGGCAATTGTGCACTTTGTTCTGAAAAAATCTTTTTGTCCAAGTGACAGATGACTGACCCGTTTGATAAAGTTCAGATTGTGATCACCAATGTGTGGCAATTGCAGCAATGGGGAAGATTTGGGCCATAGGGCCTGAAAGATTTTTGTATGAACAAGAATAAAAAATTACCTGAGTAAACATCGGCAATGTTTTCAACACATTCTCCATCGTCTCGAACGGAACTTTGCATTGAGAATAAAATGTCAGCTGTTGCGTGCAGGAGACGAATTCCTCGATCAAGCGGTGTAGCCTTGTAAGAATGTATCTAAACCACATTTTTTAACACGAAACATTGGCACGAACGTTTGATCAGTTTCCAAATCTGCGTTCTCCAAATCTTGTCGGGACAGGTAAGCGTAGGCCAAAATTCGAGCCTAAACATTCCTTGAAGTTCGAAAAAGTTTGAAATACCTTTAGAGCATATGGCATACACAAAGGCCTCTCTTTTCTGTTTTCACCCAAATTTGGAAAATGCTTCATCAAACGTGGCAGTGATGTGTCGTCGGTTTCACGCTCGACAACCTCGGCATTGTAGCTTTTCGAAAACTCGAAGGCGCCAGTCATAACCATTAGCATTCCTGATAAAATGTTTTTCGCAAAAAGGCGAGTAATTACGATTGATCTCCATCTTTGGCGTCCGGTGAATGAAGTAATAAAAGAGTTGGGTCGTATCGAGGAGAACCTTATCTTGACTGTACTTGATCGAATTGTACCACCAGATTCCCTAAGAAAGGATTTGATCCGAATTTCTTAACCTACGACGGCCACGGGTAGGACGATCATGAACAGCATGCCGTAAAAAGCCAAGACCCATACTCCATATTCCTTCGAAACGAGCCATTTGGGAAGCGCAATTCCAAACGTAGTTGCTGAAAAAAAGCAGTTCAAAAATTGAGGCTATGTCAAAACCTGTAGGTCCATCGGGGTTTCCATATTTTTCCCAATTCTGCCGAGCTTCATCGTCCGTCAGAGCTTGATAGGCCTTTGCCACCTTATCGAATTCCACAGGATCGCCACCGCTGAAATATGAGAAATAAGTTTCGCAAGGAAGCACTACCGATCAGGATGGAGCTTCTTCGTAAGCTCACGATATTTTTTACGGATCTCTCCAGCTTCGGCACCCTAAAATAAGGGTAAAAATCTCTTGATAACAAACCGTATCGAGCCCCAGAATCGCGTATGGATCGTATTCATTGTGGGTCACTTCAATGGAAGCAACCTTGTTGGCGAGAATGAAGAAGATTCCCCAGGCAGCTGAACAAAATAATAACCAAAAAGATCAAGGACAACATACCAAGCAAAAAAGCTATCCTCAGAAAGACCTTTGTACGCTTCCACGGCTTGTTAGCCTCTTTCCGATCACGTTTGACAAGACAGCCCCGACATTGGCATTGAGTTTCATCAACCACCTTTTCTTCTAAACAAAGTTGGCCAAGCTATCGATAAGCTTACCTTTATGCCTGTTCGGGAGGATAAAATAAGTGATCGGGATCAAGACGATGGCATAGAAAGAGATCAGGACATAGTAGAATGTATTTCCGACTTCATCGTACTGAAATTCGGCGCGCCCCATGGAGCACGGTTTTTACCTGGAAAAATGGATTGATCTTTTCCGATTTCAGCAGAATACGTATAAAATAGTAGAATACGTATAAAAAAAAGAGAAAAAACGCCGAGTTGGAAAGTATACGAAGAGAATACGTTTCAATCTTTGGTATTTGAGAGGGCAACCATGCGAAGGAGTCTATATGGTGTAATGTTAGGCATATAACGTGTTTTTATTAATTTTTGAACGTCTACAACACAGTCGACGTAGATGTTCATCGGATGTCGGCCGGCCAAATGTCCGGCTGTCTGCATGCACTGGAATCGTCAGCTAGGCCGAAGGGGAATCGTGGCGAGACGTGGCCGGTTGAACATTTGCTTTGTCATCGAAGCCTCGGCCTTTGTTCAGCTCGATAATGATAAGCCGGTTTCGAGAACGGAAGGCGGCTTTATATCAGGCTCATAAACTTCAAATAAGACAATATTCGATTTTTCCTCCTTTGTTTTTTTTTAGAATTCGATTTCCGTTTTTAAAATTTCAAATTTTGTATGTTATGAAACTCAAAGTTTTTATCTTCGATTCTGTGCTTCGTTCTTTTCCTAACCCCGGGAAATCTAAAATTCTAGAACCAGTAAATCAACTTACATTCTAACAACTCGCTCGAGTTTAATTTACATATCAGCCGAGATTTTTACTTTTGAGCCTGAAGTATTTTTCATTACTTTATTTTTTGAACTGTAATTTAATTTATTCTTGCTAATGAGACCAGGGGAACATTTTGATATACTAGAACACTGTAGCACTCTAGATACAAAAAGTGGGGGGACAAACTACATCTTTAACTAACAATCTTCGCTTCCTCTTTCTTCCCAACCTCAAATAACCTTTTCTTCCCACTTCTAATTACAAATATTCATTTTCCTAGTTCCCCGTCGAAATGGACGACCTCAAGAAGCTGCTGCGCGAGCGTGACCACCTCGACTCCAAAATCGCATTGGAAGAAAGTATCTTGAAGCAGGTGCGCTAGAAGTGTGAATAGCAAAGTAGTATTTCAGAATCGCTCTACGATGGATTCGCCCCTCGTCGACTCCGAAGGATTCCCGATTCCCTCTATTGATGTGTATGCAGTTCGAACTTCGCGGGTTCAGCTGATCCGACTGGCCAATGATAGGAAGGCCCTCCAAGGTATCGCTAACCACTCATTCCTACCATATCAGTGTTTTTAGCGAAGATTGCTGAGTCACTGGAGGCTGCCCACGCTGATGAGAGACTCCGGAAGGAAGCCGGCGCCTCCGAGCTCGAGACTCAAAAGGAAGATTTCGAGATTGTCCATCGCACTAGTAATGACCCCTTTGCCCGTGTGATCAATGTGTTGCCTGGTGGCCCGGCTGATGAGGTAATTTTTCAAGGTTAAAAGCACTTTCTTTTTTTTAGGACGGTTTGAAAGAAGACGATTACATCCTTCAATGGGGCCCGATTCACCGTGCCATTTTCACGGGCATCGTCGGTATGGCTGAAGAAGCGAAGAATGCTGAAGGGGTTCGCTAATGTTTATGACGTATTTATCCTTTTAGAAGATTCTACGGGTCACGGCACTCCGAAATGGGCGCGCGGTTCGCTTGGAGATTCGACCGCGAAAATGGAAAGGAAGTGGCTTGCTCGGCTGTGGTCTTGAGAAGGCCACTGAATACAAATAATTGTTCTACTTTATTATTACTTACGGGTGTTTTGTGATTGAAGTTGATCCGTTGAATTCCGGTTTATGCCTTGTGGTTTTCGATAAAGTTTCTTTTGTGTTATGTGATCCTGTATATCTAACGAGGGTTATAATTCCCCTGAATATTTGATGAAAGTTGACTTTATAAAAGTGGAAACGGCTGATGTACTATTCATCATATATCCCCATTTTAGGCGATGCTTTCTTGGTCCCAACAACAATGGAAAAATTTCGGCATTGGTTGTTTTTGGGTGGGTTATTTTTGCCTTTGCACAAGAAACCACTTTAGACGCTCGCCTCATTCGTCTTCTTCCGGCTACTTCAATTCGTTGTTAGGTGGTATCTCTTTGGAAAATGCACATTCAGGTTCGCTCTCCCCTTATTCAGCGTATTTTCTTATTTAGGACATTTTCATATTTTGGCTTACGAGGTAGACGACAATCGGAGTTGAATGATTCTACCGTACTCTCGGTAACGATTTTTTCCAATGGCTATGACTTCAAATGTGTTTCAGATTATTCCCCCTAATAAGAAATGGCGAATTTGCAATGAGGCTGTCTCGTTGATACATTCGATTGTAAGTTTTGATTCGATCGTTCGCTGGCACCTTTAGCTATAGCGAGGATTAAAAAAATTATAATCCGAATTTAGGCATCGGGCTTGTGGGCAGCTTACGCGCTCCTGTATTTCCCGAATCTCCTCAGCGACATGATCAATTACCGTTGCGACGTCGGCGTCAACTTGGTATTCCTCAGCCATTCTCCCAAAAATGTGTTTTTAGCTATTTTTATCGGCTGGTTATCTTATTCACGATCTGGCTGACTTGCTAATAAATGAGCGCTCAAAGCGAATCCTCGAGTTGCTGTTCCACCATTTCATCGTGCTCCTCGCCTTCGCAACTACCCTGGTTTGTCTAATTTCGGTCATTATTAATCGGCGCCTAGGTCACCAACAAGTTCCTTGGCGTCGTGATTTGCGGTTTGCTGATGGAGTTGAACTCGATCTTCCTACATTCACGCTCGATGCTCAATTTGTACGGGACGGACAAGAAATCGCCACAATTTCGCATGGTTGCCTTATTGAACATGGTGACGCTGATCGTTTTCCGGATGGCCGTTTCCGTCTATTTGTTTTATTGGATGGTACGTTTAGTTTCGATGATTATTCAATTTCATTTGAAACGCATGAGTTAGATTCGGGTTTTTATTGTATAGCCACAAAAAATGTTTTGCAGGCCACCAACTTCAATTCGATGCAATGGCTCGAGGCGATCCCGACGGTGTTAGTCATCTCCTCCCTCTGCACGACGAACACAGTCCTCGCCTACCGTGTGATGGCCGCCGACGGTCTTTTCGGTAGATTTTCATTTTGCTGATTTATTTATCATTTCTTTAGGTACCTCTCGTGCCCGCAAAAACGCCAATCCCGGAGCAGTCGACGGTCCCGAGGGTGAACTCTCTTCCGAAGACGAGCAAGAGGATGGACCTGGCGCTCCAGTTGAGGTTGGTTCTAACAGTCACTTTTTCACTTTTCATCTTAGGTTGCCGTCCAAACGCCAAACGGAGAGGTCAACACTACCGTCTATGCACACGTCGAAACACACGACATTCCCCCGGTGTAATTTATTTGTCACGCTGATTTTTTTTGCTATTTATCCCCCACAGTGCCATGCTTGCCCGCAATTCACGAAACGCATCTCGCTCTCTCGCCCCCAAATCCACAATTTCCCCCTGATCTCGCTCGTTTGGTTCTATGCCAAAGGCGGTTCGAAGTTCAATTCTGTATTCTGATGATATGTGTCTGTCTCTTATGCTCCTCCTTGTTTCTTATCTTGTCATGTTGTCCATTCGCTTCCATCCCTGTCAATGGTGTCTATTCGATAAACGTTTGAAAGATGAGTTGTAGTGAGCGGATGTTTGAGGGGTTTGACACTACAACACTGTATCGAGCTTCAGCGGGTAGATTCCGGCAGCTCCTAAGCACAGAGACTCTTTGTGGGGGCGTCCCCCCATCGAGGCGCCTCAAACCTAAATAGATGTTCTAATGCAATACTAACGGCTTTTCAAAACTATCTAACAAATGAACTAAAAAAATCTGAACCAACGAATTCTTTCAGGTAACTAATGGCCGTTGGAGAAGAAGGATCAAGTTCTGCAGCACCAGTCGTTCCGGAGGTATGTAGCGCTTGCTCGTCAAACTTGCCATTTTCAGGATCCGGATAAAGCCAAATACCCCATCCCAAGTTGGGCCGGTAAATCGCCGGCTGGTTACCATCTGGATGTACTGAAAAATGATGCGCTTGTACAGGTATTTAGGGAATCCGCTATGAATATTTTCTTTAGAAGATATTTATCGACGAGCGGAAAAGCTACTACTTCGGCCGAAACCCGAACCAGGTAATTTAATGTATCTAGATTCCTCTAACCTAATTATTTCAGGCCGATATTATTGTCGAGCACGCCTCATGCTCCCGGGTGCACGCTGTACTCCTATACCATACTGGGTTAAAGCGATTCGCCCTGGTCGACATGGGGAGCAGTAGGATAATATCTAATGTTCATTTTCTAAAGCAATTTAGGCCATGGATCGTTCTACGGCAAAATTAAACTCGAGCCATTGAAACCCTATTTTCTCGAGCCGGAGACAGAATTTCATTTCGGCGCTTCGTCGAGAAAGTTTGTCTTTGCCCACTTAATAACCTGGCAATTCAGGTTCATTGTACGAGAAAAGATTGTCACTCACAGCGGTGCCAACCGAGATGACGATGAGCTCAGGAGCACCCAACCTAGTGATATTCAGCTGGAGGTATTTTGCAGCGAATATACCCAAACTCTGTTTTTAGCAAGTCACCGAATACAACACGGCGCAAAACCGTCGTGCCCAAATAATTCCACAATCCGCTGAAGAAGCGAGGAGAAAGAAACGGCCGCGCGGAAATGTGGCATTTATTGAAGAGGAGGATGTGATCAATCCAGGCATGTCCACTTGGTAAAACAATCATTTTCGTTTTTTTTAGAAGATGTGGACCCGACAATTGGACGTTTCCGAAATCTTGTGACGACGGCTGTAATTAGCGGGGCGGGAAACAAGCGGCAACTATCCGGCCAAGGAAGAGACGGTCCCACACGGAAGGTATGATCATCTACAATTTCTCTAATAGTTTTTAGATTGTCCGCCCCATCAAAGAAGATGCACGTTATGCAGCGCCTATGTCGACGACGCTGAACATTACGTTAAACTCAGCCCCCGATCTCGACCTATATGGTCAGTGTCGTTTCCCTTCAGAAAAATTCTAAAAACGGTCTAAATAACTATTTTTTCAGGAAATCTTCCGAAGCCTGGTACACATGCGCTTGGACCACTGGCCCCAGTCCACCATGTAGGCTCACTATTTTCCCACATTATGTCGATATTCAGGTCCTCGAAGAAGACCCCGAGGCATCCCACAAAAAGAAATACGCCAAGGAAAGTTGGCCGGGCCGGAAACCGCAAGGCGCATATTGAATCACGTACCTCCACTTCTTTCTTTGTTTTCGTGCCGATTTGTTATGGGGATTTATGTTTATCGTTTATGTGCGTTTTTGTCAAATAAATCTTTCGACTATTTTCGTTGCAAGTTAATCCCGAATGTTCAGAATCCGGTAGCTATCGAATAAATAAGGTGCGCATCTGACGAAGAGTTCAGATGGCCGAATCAGAAGATGAGAGCATGTCCACCCAAGAAATAATAGCGTTGCTAAAAAGTAGGCTTGGGTATCGAAAATCTACAATGTCACATAGCGCCGGACTTTATATTGGACGGAGCTGTGGAGAGAGTTCTCGAGCCGTATCTCGCCAGTAAGGAGAGCGACGTGGATATGGTCGTCGACTGCTTGTCTACCAATTACAGAGGAAGCGCAAATGTGAGTTGATTTTAAGGATCAGTAAATCGGGCGTTTTTAAGATGTGCAAGTTGATGACCGACTGGCTCGAGCAGTTGGGCTTTGACAAGGCCGAGCCCCAAGCATCGACCAGCGAGGCGAAAGCTGATGAGCATGAAGCCGATTTGAAAAAGGGCGATAAGAAGGTCAGTTTGCATAATAAAATCAAGGCTTACGAACTAGGGCAAAGCGAAAGGCCGCGCGCGGCAAAAGCGAGAAAAGAAGGACGATCCTGCCGATGCGCCAACCACATCAGACCCTGCTCTATCAGCGGTTACTGCTTGCGCCGAGAGTTGGTCTATTTGTCTATTCTCATTTGACTTTAGACACGATGGCCACGTTTTTAAAGCGCCATTTCAAGTCTGAATGCGCCGATCGAATTTTCGATGAGTCGGGTGGTGGTATTGAATGGTTGTCGGAGCTGATCTCGCACAAGTGTGTCGTTTGAAGAACACCGTGGAATGAGGATTTATAGGCGCTGGCGGCAAATCATCTACGAATTGGTGGATCAAAATCCGCATTGTCTGATGCTGAAGTTTGCCGTCAAGCTAATTTCCGATGCTGGTCATCAACGTGAAATTGTCGGTGTGCAATCGGCATCTGATCAGGTTGCTCAGTTTGAACGTCTCGTTAATCTACTGCCGTTCAGTTGGAGATCTATAGCCGCGTGTTAGTGACGGCTATTGATGCCGTGCTGACCGAGCATCGCCGTGGGGAGCATACGGAAAAGTACGAAGCTGTGTTTGCAGAATTGGTTGGTTTGAGCGGCGCTTTCGAATTTATTGAAAAGTAGCGTTCTAAGCCACCTTTTCAGCAAAAAATTGTGTCTCAAGGCGAGCACACCTACTTGTACGCTTCCGCATTATTGGAGGTAAATTTGTTTTAGCCTTAAAACGTAATACCTTTTATTAGGCGCTATCTAGAACGTCTACGGGTATGTCCGCAGCGGCGTGTCATCATGTGATGCAGTCATTACGCACGGCTGTTAAAGGTAGAAATGAAAAGCTTAGAATCCTTAGAAAAATGGTTTTTTTTAAACAATAATAATCCCTAGGCCGCGAGCACGAGACGACAGCTATTCGATGCGCGCTGCTGCACACTCAAGAAGAACAGGTAGGCGGCTTAGAAATTCGATAACTAGAATTCTGCCTAGGTTGAAGCCACCGTCATCCAAGCCCTCTTGACGATGACCAGCAAGGGCGAGCTGAACCCGGCGGATATGACGCAGGTCTACCAGGTGTGAGGAGAGAACCATCAGAATTCTCAAATAAGGAATTTTAAACATTCATAAAATAGTTAATATAAAAAAATTAGCAAACATACAATTTCTAGCAATACATTTTGCCCCATCCGCCGCCCGTCGAGGCGATCCGTGATCCGCTCTTCATCCACATGCTCGTCGACTCGATTTTCCACTGTGACGGCCCAAGGGTACGAATTTTATTTTTTTGATTACAATTTTTCTCAGGTAAACGTCGAGCATCGTGAGAAGTACATTTATTTGCTGGCTTACGCGTCTTCCGTCTCAGAGACTTTCCGGAATGGGCGGCGCGCGGTGGGTTTTGTCGCAATTTTTTCGAATTAGTATTTTATAGCAGATGAGAGTTGATCTCGACATTGCCCGTGTGGCCATCGAGCGGACGGCGGCGGCCGTTGAAGCCGCCGATGATGTGGCCGTGGAGTTGCCAAACTTATTGAGGTAAGTTCGAGCTTGGAAATACCTATTTGACTCTAGGGAGGCTCGATTTCCGGTGGTGGCCACCGGGTTGCTGCACTATGCGGAGACACTGCTGTTGGCTGACAATCGAATGGGTATGTATTTAAAGGAAAAGTAAGATTTTTTCAGGCGATCCCCCGCTCTGGGTATTTGTGCTTGTGGATCAGGTGGCAGCCCAGCATCCGAATCTCCACTCAACGGCTTTTGCGTTATGTTTGAAGCTGTACGAAAAAGTCTCGCTCCAGCCGGATGCTTCGGAGGTAAGGGTTTTTGAGGTAGCGGTGGGTTTAAGATAAAAATTGAAGCCAAGGCGCCGTCCCAGCGAAACTTCCCGTTTTAGGTGATTATGGAACGGCAACGGATACTTGTCGACCGTTTTGTTCACCTGCTCAGCATTGGGTTCACGATTCCCGTTCTACAAAAGGTGGGTAAAAGTGAATGAACAACTAAAAACACCTCTCACGGTTTCTTTATTAATTTCCGCATTTACCAAGGCGAAAAACACGATGACTTGTCAGGTGAACCAGATGTTCCGGAACAGCGACATCGACGCCAGCCTGGTACGCTATTTCACGCTTGAGGTAGGCAGTGCCTGAACCCAAATGGGGAAACCTGGTTGCAGGTGCTCGAGATCATCAGTCCGCCGTACACCAAAGAATTTTGCAAGCTCTTCTTGCCGTTGATCGCCGACGAGGAGATTTTCGACAAGGCGCTGCGTGAAAAGACACCGATTGCCGGGGAATTCCTCGCATATTGCCAGAGTAATTATCAGGTAAGCTAGGTAAATGAAGCGATTTAGCGAACTGGAGATTTTCAGATGACCTCATGCTCCTAATCCTGAACTCAAGACTTGATTTTGATGATACTAAGTTATTCCCGGGATCTCAACGGGTCGCCCGAATAAACGGCTACTTTATGTTGCTTTAATCTAAATACGATAAAAAAATACAATAGAGCCATTTATTCACAACACACGAGCAGAGCATGGATATACAACGGAAATGGGTGAGCAACGCGGGTTAATCACAAAAACCCCGTCAACTTTTTTTCGTTCTTTAATCAGTGGGCAACGGGGCGAAGGGGGAGGGCTGGGGCGGGGGTGGCTGGTAGTTGATCATCGTGGCTAGTTGGCCGGGCTGGATCCCTGGATGGGCAACACGCGCACCTCGTTGAGCATCATGTTGGGCGGCAGCCTGCCCGTAACGCGGGCCTTCAGCTTCTCGTGCCCAAGCGACTTGTCCATCAGCTGCACGCGCACACGCACCTGGAGTCGCGGTTTCTCAGGTACTGGACTGTTAGCAGGGGGGCAAACTTTGCTCTATAGCTTATTGGATTCCAATAATGAAATGCACATTTTATAGTTTTTACGCAGTTTTTAAGCTTAGAAGTTTGGGAAAAACTATGAAAATACGATAGCTAAATTTCCCTCCCAAAAAAATAGGCATCCTATAGCTTTGTTAATAAAATCTATTTTTAGGTTTTAGTTTGTTCTCCAACCCACCCGAATGACTCCGGAATTGTCGATGCCGGTGACGACCATCTCCGGCTTGCCGACGCCCTTTTTCTGGGGGGCTGGCTTGTTGGCCGGCCTGGCAGAGTTGGTAGATGAGGCCGACAGGCTCTGGGTCGGCTTCTTCTTGGTGAGGGCCTTCTTCTTGGCGGTCCGTTTGCTGGTGGTCGAGGTGGAAGCGGATTTAGAAGCGTCCGGCTGAGCGAACTTTGGCTTCTTCGGTGGCATGTTGGCAGTGCTGCGAGGGGCTGAAGCGGTAGAACGAGGAGCAGAGGCAGCCGAACGGGGAGCTGAAGCAACAGAGCGAGGAGCCGACGCGGTAGAGCGAGGAGCTGAGGCCCGGGAACGTGGAGCAGAAGCCGTAGAACGCGGGGCCGAAGCAACGGAGCGAGGGGCTGAAGCCGCAGAACGCGGAGCCGATGCGCCAGAACGAGGGGCGCTCTTGGCGAGCGAAGCCGGCCTAGCAGCCGAAACCGGGCGAGACCCAGCAGCAGACGTCGGACGACTCCCGCTTTTCTTCGGCTTCGGCGTACGCGTAGCCGACGCAGGGTCTAAAATCACAGGACATAAATCATTTGAAACCCGCCTACTCGAACGCAGCGATATACGGCCGACGGACTCGGTGTCCGAGGTGATCGGCTGCGCGGTGGGATGGCCCGAAGAGCGTGTCGTCGCATTTTCGAGACTGCGCGGCAACGACGTCGGCTGCTGGGTGGTCAACGACACGCGACGCACCGGGGCCGAGTTCTGAAACAATTGAAAAGGTAAAAAAGGCAAAAAACTATAAAAATTATCGAAAATTCTTCTTCTAGAATTACCAATTGTTCTGACCAATAAGGCCGCCAACTGCGCCCGAAGATCGGATGGGGTGATGCCCGAGGTGATACAAAGGTTTGGTAAAAATTTCGGGCAAAAGCAAAAAGTTTGCCACCTGCGGGGTTCGAACCCGCGCCCGGTTACCCGGACCCGATCATAAGTCGGGCGCCTTAGACCACTCGGCCAAGGTGGCGCTGATGGGTAATTGGGAAATGTTCTATTTATATGGGTAAAATTCAGTATTTTCAGCATTTCTGAAAATGCTGAAAATTGGGGAGGGGGAGTGCGGGGATGGGGGTGCGCGCGAGATCCACGCACTAATGGCGGCTTCCCTTCCAAAATCTTCCTTCTGGTAAAAAATTCTGTGTTTTTTATAGCTTTTAGTAAGTTTTAAGTATATTTATTTAATTAGAAAATCTACGTTAGAAAATCTGATGAAAAAGTCGAAAATTCGGTCATTTTCGGCCAAAAAAAATTTCTCGCCATTTTAAAGGGATGCCGACGGCATAGTCAATCGGTTAGGCGCGGAAAAGAAAATGTCTCTGCGCCTCTCCCCTGGGCGCCTCTCCCCTGTTGGCTACTTGCCAATTTGTTGATGAGGGGGGATCGACACATGCCGTCCGCAGCCCTTTAACACCCCTCCCCCCGCTAAAAGCCCAGTGCCGCGGAACTACCTGCTCAAAGTAGGGCGATGCCTTGGACGACTTGACTTGGTCGGCGGGCGCGGCCGAGGCGGGCACTCCGGCAACAGTAGCACCAGAAGCGCTGTCAGACGAGGAGACCGTGTTGTCGGGGCTAAACTCTGAGCTAGAAACCTGGGATGAAGCTCTTACCGGGAGCGGCCAAAGAGTGTACCGCCCTTGAGGGCGACAAGGCTCCTCCGACGGCCAGCCCCAGCCGATGAGCTGTTCGACGAGCGGCTGATCGAACGGGAAGTGCTGCCGCCACGTCCCGATCCGCGTCCGCGCCCACGGCCGGCGCTGGCTAGAATCAAACGATCGACTTTAATTAATTTAATTTGGTTTAATTGATGAATTTTTTTTTATATAAGGTCTTTAGGATCCGCGGGGAAACGAATTTTTTTCGGCCCAAGCATAAAGCGTATGCGTCTTAAATTGTTTTTAGATATTCCGAAGCATAAAAAACTGTACAAATTTTAATCAAAAAATTTAATTTTAGGTCGAAAAATAGATTTTTCTGACCCAAAATGATTAAATTTCAAACCCCCTCTAACGCTCCGGAAGCCGTATTCTTACTTTACCATTTTGGTATATTTTGCTGCCCTTTATACAATGTCAAAGCTCAAAACCGTTGCTGTTGTACGGCGAGGCGGAGTGCTGGGTGGCGGCGGTGTGCAAGGGAGTGTACGGATTCTCCGAGATCAGCGCCTGCACCTCGTCCGGGGTCATCGTCAGCCTGTAAACGAGATTCGTCAGATTTTTCAGGCTCATAAAGCCCTTCGAAGTCTACCTGCGAGCCTGCGAAGGAGTGATGGAGGGCCTGGGCGACTGGAGACGAGCCGTGGCAATCGACGGCGATACGCGGGCCACAATTTGTGAGGGATGGACGAGGGGCTGGGTCTCGGCACCGGAAATGGACGACGATGGGGCAGTGTGGAGCGATGGGGTGGTGGCGAGGTTCGAACGGGCCGTGTGGGCCGTCGGGGTGGCAATGTTCGAGCGGGCCGTGTGGACGGAGCTGGAGCGGGCAGTCTGGGTGCTCCCACGGCCACGGCTCGCCGACCGGAGACGAGCAGCCGAGACGCCGGTGCGCTGGGAGACCACGCTGGAATAGGGGGAATATGAATAAGTTTAGAGCTCTTTGATTTACCCGGATTCACGAAGACGGCTGCGGGATCGACGAGCCGGGCGGGGGCTGCGGTACGAAGATGAACGGCCGGCCGAAGTGTCGTCAAGACGGGAGCTGAAATGAGAAAGTTAGGCAAGAAGACTTTACAAACAACGTACTCAACCACGGGGCAAGTAGAGGTGGTCATCTCGGAGAAGGTGGTCCCCGGGGAGATGGCCCTTTGCGTGGTGATGATCTTGGCGGTGATCGAGGTCTCGGTGCGGATCAATTGATCATCCCCAGGTTGCTCACGTCCGACCGGGCTCGAGCTGGAAATAAATAGATTTCGTTAGCAAGAAAAAACATACGCATTGGCCGTCCTGACTTGGTCGTCGGCGCGTTGAGCGTCGGGCGGCGGATTGTTCGCGTCGGACATTCGATGGCGGGGGAAGGGCCGTATGGCCTCGGCTTTTTCTCATTTCTCTATCATATTAAAAACCTAGGAAAATGACTGTCATTTCCGTGCAGACAAACATGCCGCATGCAAAGATATATTTTTATTTTGAGCAATTTCTTATTCAAATCTTTTTTTGTTAATGTGTGCTTGAAAAGTTGTTGATTGCTGACTTCAAAAACGATGGGCCAATTCTACCCACCCCGGCTCACTTCCCCACCCCCCGCTAACGGACCAGTACCCAAATTTCTATTTTAACCCCCTGAATTAAACGTATTTTATTTAGATCGTTCCAGTCATCTTCAGAGAAAAAACCTGGCCGCCTACGTTTCTGCTTTTTGGTCACGATCGCATGCCGTCAAGCCATACATTACAAGCCTTGAGGGCATTACGTGGGGGGCAAAAGGGCCCCAATGCTCATAGTCAGGGTAAATATAGCAAACAGTAATAAATTGTTGCTATTCCCAAGTATACCTTCTTGCAGATCCCTCTAACAACATCCCCAAATACAGCTCTCTATCGCTTCATATGATGTGCCGTATTTTGACGGGCCCATGAACGGGGGCCCGAGAGCCCAAAATTGGCATAATTCCTTGTGGGTGGCCGTCGTCGTGGCGCGCCTCCGTTCATTATTTCGTCGGCGGGCCGAAAACTCATTATAATGGCGGCTGGGGTGACACTTCCACATCTAAAATTCATAACTTTGTAGTCGACGATATCTAAAGGTTTTATCAGGGAAAAGGAAGCGCTTTATGCCTCGGTTAATGGTACTAGACTGTTAGCGGGGGAGGAACTCTAGCGGCCTACTACGAACAAAAAAAACACTATAAAACGCTAAAAATTCTGCTATACCTATGCCTAACAAAATTTTTAGCATTTTGCCGTGTGTTTTATTCTTCATAGTAGTATTCTTTTGTCATAGTATTCTAAAAAGCAGCAAAAAATTATAGATTTTCAAAAATGAGAGCTTTTTGGCCTTTTGGACAAAAATCAGCGCTATCCAACGCTTTCATAATTCCTACAAAGTTTTTATACTTAAAAACGACGTAAAATGCTATATCATGCTAATACTTCATAATTTGGATTTTACAAGGTCAGTTCGGTCTTCTACCGCCGCTAACAGACCAGTACGCGATTTCTATCATAAAAAGGATACATTTTACACCGTGTTTTCGCCCTCATGTTAAAAGGACCTTGATCTGCAGCGCATCCGGGTGCAAAATGCCCCGCGGAAGGCCCAAAACCCCAGGAATTAGACCTATAAACCCGGGGCGGCAACCCCCGAATTTCGATTAAATCCCCCATTACATCACCTTACGCAACTTTTGTTCGTTGACGCCTTGCTGCCCTCAATACTGTACGTCAATCCGGTCTCTTCAGATACTAGGAACAGCAATACAATGGAGCCCCTAAACGAATTGACGGGGTGGTGGGAGGGGGGTCTATTCCTGCCCTTTCCGCCCCTTCCACCCACTACAGTAATTCGCTTAGAATTGCCATTCCAGGTGGGGGGTATTGGCGGCGAGGGTCCTAGAAATAGAGCTCCAGAGGCCCCGGGGGCTAATTTCGGCATTTCTCTCGTGCTCAATAGGCGGAGAAGGACTTCCCGGTAGTCGAAATGGCTATTGTGACCCCTGGCGCTCATTTTGCTAATTGACAAAACGTGGGTGTTGGGCTTCACGGCGCACCGTCAGTACCTTTTTGTTTCTAGCCCACTTTGATATGGGCGTGTCTCGTTCTAGCAGTCATTTCCTAAACGGCAGTCGAAAGGGTAGAACTCCTTGTCTGACGCCGGGTAGCCAGGCATCACTTTTGAAGCTTCCTTTTTCGAAGCGTTTCCATGTTCTTGTTTCCTAATCCTCATCACCGAACGGCTGCAACGAATGTTATAAACCTAAAAAGTGGTTCTGGTCCGTTAGCGGGGGCCCTAACTGTTTTTAAATAGCTAATTTTGAGTATATGACGCTTACAAGAAAACAGGAAAAGTTCCCCCGCTACTGAATCAGAACCGCAGAGCAATGAACACGCAACCACCCACCCCTAAAAATCAATTTAGCTATAGGCCATCTCCCTAGTCTACTATCAGCTTTCCAGCCAATTTTCGAAAAGTCTACGTGTCGGGGTTGGACATCATCGGCCTTCCTAATCCCTTTAAGCGCTGCACTTGGTAATTCCACGTCCAGTCACCCTCATCTTCACGACGCCAACTAGCGCATAACATGCTAATTGTTGAGGTGTTATGCCCCGCCGCCGCGCGTTTTGAGGGTCAGAATATTTAGCACCAGCTCCTGCGCCCTCTTACGGACATCATCAGCAGTCACGCCCTAAATAGGCGCAAAACAAGCGCCCTCCCTGGACAAACTAAAAAAACTAACTTGGACACGAACTCTGTTGACAAAATCCCCCACACATCTCTGCTGCAAACAGCTGAATTTTGCGGTCAGGCTTCCATTTTTGGCAGTGCTACTGAATACTAAAAAAGCCAACACCTGGCTAGCACGGAAAAAGATGCCCTTGCGTCATAGACGCCCTCAGAATCACCGGAATTCTATACAAGTTTTGGTTACAATTGTTCGAAGCGTTTACATTGAAATTTCTACAAAACATAATCCAATTTAGGTAAATGCGCGTCTCCGCGTTCATTTTTTGCGTGCTGCCCTCGGCCTTGGCTCATTATTTCGAGGAGATGAACGAGTAAGTCGATGTATAACCTAAATTTAGCCAAACCTATCAATACATTAGATTTCACCTATCTAAAAATCCGAATTAAACCCGAAATAACTATAATAGCGACATTATTTAGAGACAAACGAGCCATTGATCCGGCCATGGGGCGACTACGGTACATTTACGTCAGCGAGGACACCCCGGCCGCCGACCAACTTCGTAAGCACGCAACCAAAATATTACCACATCTTGATTTTCAGTGTACCTGCCCCGGCGAGCCGTAATCGAGAACTCAGAACCTTTTGCTCCACGCCAGACTCGGTCCGGAAACTTGGTAAGAAAATTTCTCCAATCCTAACGAAATACGCTTTCAGGCGCAAAGAGTCCTTTTCCTTTGGGTAAGCCGCTCGTGAATTTGATATTTGCACTTGTTTCTACACTAACACGAGCAATCGGCTCTAATAAAGGACTAACATCGCTGTTTAGGACGAAGGTTGCGCTGGGAATGGCCGAATGGTGTTGGGGAGGTGCATCTGCGAAAACGGGTGGCGTGGGGAACATTGCGACAAGAGTAAGAAATTGAACTAGGCCCCAACCCTGATTTAGAATTCAACACCCATATGAGGATTGGGAAGCGCAGTGGACGCTGGGCCGGGGCGGTGAGGGCAAAAACCATTTTGTTTAACCCAGCCATTCCAGGCCAGCGAACGCCGTAAGCAGTAGAAGTAGCAAAATCAAACGATCGTCTCTCCTTTGTTGTATAATAAAAGCGGCAAATCACATCGTTAAATGGATTTATCTATACCGCCTCCAAGAAAAGAAACCGGTATTTTTGTATATATACAGACGTTCTAAACCAATGAGCAGAAGAGCGACTAATTGACAATTCTCACTGATATATATCAAAAGAAAACACATGCTAAGCGCCTTGTTAAGGCAGTTATCCTAAGTGCTCAAGTGCTGGATCTTCAAATCTTCGCCCTTCGTCACATGCGAGTTGTAGAATCGGTTGCCGCAGTAGCCACACGAGTGCACGCCCGGCTTATCCTGAAAAACATCAATTTCTTCAACGTTTTCCTCAACGAACCAAGTTGATGAAGACCCGTGGGTGACCGAGGGCGGGATGACCTCCATCGCAATGGATGACGTGCTCGTGTCCACAATCCTTCGGCGGCTTCTCGGCAACCTAAAAACTTGATACTATCAGAAAACGAAATCTCACCAGATCTTGCGCAACATTCGGGTTGACCATTTTCGGAGAAATATCGAATCGTTGCAACCGATAGTCGGATTGGTCCCATGCCTAAATTAATCATAAGAAACGCCAAGAATTGGACCGTACCTGTCCGGTGTGCGTCACCTTGTCGAATTGCGCATTCTGCTTGCTTACGTCCGACGGAGCAGGGGCCTAACAATTAGTGAAATGGTAGCAGGGCCGTTCACTTACCTTTGTAACGCCAGTGCAGCCTCTGATCGAAATTGACGAAACACGAGTCACCCGGATCAGCGCCCGATTCATCCCTGGAATATGGCAATGTTAAATGATCAGACATCAAAGAGCAACAAGAGATTCAGTGAGCAAAATTGACAGCATCAGCTAGATTAAAACGTTGGATACGAATATAGCCTTTTTCTTTGCCTGCAGCCAAGCTCAGAACGCAACATGCTAGCTATGAAATGGAACGGTTAACGACCGCAAGAAATGCGACATCTTATTATTCCTTTCTTTAGTGCCTAACAACGAAAGTTGGCTCACAAGATGGGTTCCATCAAAGTGTAGCCGTCTTTATTAGAAGAAGCAGCCAGAGCCCGGCGCTCAACTTCCCAGCGTTGCTAGTATTACGGCGGACCTGAGTCGAAGCCAGTTCTATAAGTCAGAGTTGCTAAAAAAAATAAATTTTGAGAAACCATGAAATCCATAGCAACATCAAGAAATTAGTCCTGAACAAAAAGCGAGGAAGAACTGAATAAGGCCGGGCGTTATTTCTACCCACACAAGCAAGATCAGTAGTTTCGAGTCGCTGCCGATTTTATGAGCTGTGAAAACCCCTTAGGAAATAGCTAAAACAATTAATTACAGGACCAGATAAAATGTAAAATTCAGGTAAAATATTCCGATCGCTACTCCGAGAGCTTGCGCCGCCACCCTCCTCCTTCACCTCTTCACCGCACCGACGATAAACAAAAACGCGGGCCCGCAATTTCGGCACTATATTGGTTCGGGGGCACTTTGGGTACCTATTAGGAGACACTTTTTTATCGCTTTTTCGAGTCTTTCTGGGGTAGTTTTTTACGCTGAGTGGGCTTAGAGTCGCAACAGCATGCCAAACCGTTAGGTTTATCCAGGTCAATATCAATCCTTATTTTTAGGTCAATACCGAATGTCTTCATCTCTAACGCTTAACAAACGTTTAGATAATGATGTTTTACTACTCCGATTTTGTTATATTCGGAACCAGCACAAAAAACTAGCCTAGTAAGACTGAAAAAGTCGAAAACCAAAGTGACCCCCCAACCAGTATAGTGCCGCAATTTCTAAGGCGCCTGGAGATTTGCAATGCATTTTTTAGCCGAGATTCGTCCATCTCAAATCGCGTCTAATAACACGAGACAACTAGGAATAGCCATGGGCAAACAAAAAAAAATTTTATTGAAGAAATTGACGGATCAGAAATTAAGAAAAGAGAAAGCTTTTTAGTATTTTAAAAACAATTTTTTGGGAGCCCCTCGTTGCGATTCCGAAACGCTACGCAATGACGCTGGTGAATGTAATCCAGTGCGCCCACTACAGTAACACGGCAGGGTCGCTCTATCCACTTTTCGCCTCTTTTCCGGTTTTCTGAATTTTCTCCGGATCCTAAAATTGGCACATTGCCGGCTTTTCCAAAAGCGGGTATGAAAATCGAAATTTTATTAGCGGTTGCATCGCGAAACCATAACTTCAGAATCTTTGTACTTTAGTGACCAAAAAGCATTTTTTGTTTCTTGAATTGTGCATTCTTGCCTAACCGAGAATCTTGCTCTCTTTTGGGCTGGAATCACATTCATCATCCAAAGTTTTGGCCACCCCGTTTTCGCAACGCACTATCTCAACTGTCTTTTATCCAGATTATCCCACGATTCAGGTCTGACGATGTCTTTTGGATCAGGCGGATTCGGTCAAGCTGGAGGTGGCGGCGGTTTCGGCGCGGGTGGCTTCACTGCCTCTGCTGGTTCCAACAATACATCTTCTGGCGGCTTCGGTGCTGCTAAAGCTCCTGAGAATTCGGGAGGCGGCTTCGGACAAGTGAGGACCTTTTTTTCAAACAATTATTTCAATTTAGAGCTCCGGTGGTGGTGGAGGCTTTGGAGGCTCAAGCGGCGGCGGAGGCTTCGGCGGCTCAGGCGGTGGCGGCGGCTTCGGCGGCTTCGGCGGCTCAGGCGGTGGCGGCGGCTTCGGCGGCTCAGGCGGTGGCGGCGGCTTCGGCGGCTCAGGCGGAGGTGGATTCGGCGGTGGTGGCAACACTGGCGGCGAACGTCCGCGTGGTTGCTTCAATTGCGGTGAAGAAGGCCATCGAAGTGCTGACTGCAGCAAGCCTCGCAAGCCCCGCGAAGGTGGTGGATCATCAGGTATCGTCGGCTTTCGTGCACCTGTAGGAAACGTGCCAGCTTTTCTGCGTATTTTGTTTTTCGGCTCAGTAGATCTGTACCTTTAGCCTGTTTCAACTGCGGCAACGAGGGCCATCGAAGCGCGGACTGCCAAGAGCCAAGGAAACCACGTCCGATGAACTGCTTCAACTGTGGCCAAGATGGACATCGCAGCTCTGACTGCTCGGAACCCAGGAAGCCCCGCGAAGGTGGTGGAGGTCGTTTGATGATATCTGTCTGTTGATGCTGGCTTAGGTGGTTTTGGCGGCTCAGGCGGTGGCGGCGGATTCGGCGCCTCGTCTGGCGGAGGCGGCGGATTCGGCGGTGCTTCTGGCGGTGGATTTGGAGGCGGAGGCGGCGGCTTTGGCGCTTCGGCTGACGGTGGCGGTGGATTCGGAGGCTCGTCTGGTGGAGGCGGCGGCTTCGGAGGCACCGGTGGAGATCGTCCTCGTGGCTGCTTCAACTGTGGTCAGGAGGGTCATCGCAGCGCCGAATGCAGTGAGCCAAGGAAACCGCGTGAAGCGCGTACCGGCGGAGGTGGTGGCGGCGGCTTCGGCGGAGCAGCTGGCGGTGGCTTCGGCGGAGGCGGTTTCGGCGGCGCAAATCAGGTAGTTTCAGAGTTCTATTTACAACCGCCTGGTAGGAATCCGGATTTGGCGGCGGCGGTGGCAGTTTTGGAGGAGACTCTGAGCGTCCACGCGGTTGCTTCAACTGCGGTCAAGAAGGCCATCGAAGTTCTGACTGTACGGAGCCAAGAAAGCCACGCGAAGGCGGAAGTGGTACGTCGTACTTTTCCGGATTTTTAATAGCTTGATCCTAAGGCTGCTTTAACTGCGGCCAGGAGGGTCATCGGAGCGCGGAATGCCCTGAGCCAAGGAAGCCGCGCGAGGGCGGTGGAGGTATTTTTTTTATCGGACTGGTATAATGTGATCATAGCTTGCTTCAACTGCGGACAGGAAGGTCACCGTAGCGCCGATTGCCCAGAGCCAAGGAAGCCTCGTGAAGGTTTTTTAATAGCTTTGTACCTAAGTGTTTTGTTTTTAGATGGTGCCCCGCCTCCGAGTGACTATGTGCCCGTCGACACCCCTGACGAAGATCTGTTCCGTCTAAAGATCGATGCCGGTGCTCGCTTCAGTGAAATGTTCGATTCTGAAGTGACCGTTACTGCCAAGGGTCGCGATGTGAACATTCAGCCATACACGTAAGTCGGCATATTTCGATCGACCTGTCTGTATTTGCTTTAGTTCATTCGATGCTCTGCACCTTACGCCGATGGTGAACCAAAATCTTTTGAAGGCCGGATACACCAAGCCGACGCAGATCCAGCAATATGCTATGCCAATCGTCGACCAAAAGCTAGACTTGATGGCTTGCGCTCAAACTGGCTCTGGTAAGGCTTTCAACAAGTCGTTCATCCTCTATAGGAAAAACCGCTGCCTTCCTTCTGCCAATCATCAAGTCGCTAATCGAAAAAAACGACCTGACTCCGCCTGGTGAGGTCGCTGCTCCACGTTGCGTCATTGTCGCGCCCACGCGTGAATTGGCTGTGCAGATCTACAACGAGGCCCGCAAGTTCACTAGCGGCACAATCATGAAGGTCGAATGCGTCTACGGCGGCACGCAAGTCGGATTCGCGAAGGGCCGCATGGCAATGGTTTGGGGCCGCCGAGGTTTCTGAATTTCGTTTAGGGCCCTTCTATCGTCGTTGGCACAATGGGACGTCTGCTACACTTTGTTGAGGCTGGTATTATTTCCCTCGGCGAGGTTCGCTATGCGGTAATCGACGAGGCCGATAGAATGCTGGACTCTGGAAGTTTCCAAGACGACGTGCGCAAGTGAGAAATTTGTAGGATGCTTTTCACTATATTTTAGAATGCTGGGCAACGCCCCGCCGAAGGAGAAACGAACAACGCTAATGTTTTCGGCCACCTTCCCAGAGGAGGTCCAAAATGTCGCCAAAGAAAGCTTGCGTGATGACCATGTGATGCTCGCCGTGGACAAGATCGGTTCGGCCAACAAATGTATCACGCAGGTTTGATCTTGGCGGTGGTGATTACATTTTTTTCAGTCGTTTGTTGAGGTATCTGACAGGTCGGGTAAGCGCGAGAAGCTGCTGGAACTTCTCAATTTCGACATGAAGAAATATGAGTTGGCGCGTGGGTTTTTCGGCAACTTCTTCCCTAACTTTTGTTTAGCCGACAGTGAGGTCTTCAAACAGAAGACTCTGGTCTTCGTTAACCGCAAAAACCTTGCTGATCAGCTTGGCATCTTCTTCTCGGAGCGAGGCCTGCCTTCTACAACAATGCATGGCGATCGTGGTCAGAAAGATCGCAACGAGGCGCTCCACGACTTCAGGATGGGAAGGTGACCGCATTCATCTATTTTTTTTAATCCGGCTTAGAAAGCCCGTTCTGCTAGCGACTGCAGTTGCCGAACGCGGATTGGACATTCAAGGCGTCGATCACGTCATCAACTATGACCTGCCGACTTGTAAGGAGGATTACGTACACAGAATCGGTCGTACTGGACGGTATGCTACTTGTTGTCGGGCTCCAATTAAGGTTTTTAGCGTCGGCAATGCTGGTCGGGCAACTTCATTCTTCGACATGAGCGACAACAATGATCTCAACCTGGCCCCTCACCTCGTGACTTTGCTTGCGGAGGCCAACCAAGTTGTGCCGGACTTCCTGCAGTCGGCTGGCGGCGGCGGTGCTCCATCGTCTGGCGGATTCGGAGTAAGCTTTTTTCCTCAGAAAATATATCTCCTTCTTAGGCTGGCATGTCTGTCCCGACGGCTGGTGGCGACGACGAGGTTTGGTGAAGCAGGCCGCCAGATTTCACCGTAACCCCCATTCATTGTTGTTTGTGGGCAAGTCCCATCGTTAATTTAATTGTTGTTGTTGTTTTGAATAAATTTGGAAAGTTGATGGTGAGGTGGAGTTGCACATGCTGAATTTGAGCTGGCCCGATCGTTGCCTATATCGATTGATACGGAGTAAAACGACCCATTTTTCGTCAGAAACTCTATGCAGCGTTGTATTGACTTTGGCACCACCACGGGCGGGTTCGGTGGCTCGTCCCAGATATCCGAGGCTGATGCGAGGCCGCTAGGGACTGAAGGCGTTGAGGTTGATCCTTTGCAGCATCGTTAGCCCTTTTTAGAGCAACAACAGCACCGGCTTCCATGCCTATCTTGTCAAGCGTGGCAGCCCTAGCACAAAGCCTTCTGATGAAACGGTGTTTTCTTCGCGGTTGGGTGTTTATTGCGATTTTAGGAATCCTCTATCGCGCGCTATGATTCTACAGTATCCCGTGGTACCAGTGGAGGTTTTGCCCGGTCAGCACGTGAACGCGAAATTGAGTCCGACAGCACCCATAGTCGGTTTTTTGATGCACCGGAGGTCAGTTCTGGCGAGTAGTGTCTTGAAAATGTCTGTTTTCTAGCCTCCGGAACGCGTTCAGCGCTTTGGATTTGGATCCTATCGCGGCCGGTACCGTAATCCTAGCGGACGTATTGGCACCCAGCGAGGAAACTCCACAACCCATGGTTTTGTTTTTCTGTGGTAGTTTATTGGCTCGGAATTGCAGAATGTTTTCGATGCGGCCAACAGGGCCATCGAGCGAGCGATTGTTACGAACCGCGCAAGCCGGATATCCCTTGTAGGACTTTAGTTGACCATTAGCATCATCACCAAGGCACCGGTGCACGGTCATCCATTTAACCGCTTCTTTCAGCCTTGTCGCGCCAAGGAACAGCGAAGCTGCTTTGGAAATACCGTGATGCGCCGTCCCACGGGGACAATCGTGAAAGCGGCTATGGCGGCTTCGGCAACGGCGGCTTCGGTCGCCCGGTTAAACCATGCTATCCGAAACAAGGCTACAATCCGCCGAAATCCAAAAGTATGTATATTTTGCTCTTTTAGCTCTCACTGATCGTTGTGTTGGGAACGCATCATCATCAATATTTTTTAGGAACTGATGACGGGATCACGTCAGAACGGCCGTTCGTGCCTGATACGGTCAGCCTGGACGATCTTTTCAACCGCCTCAAGATCGAACCTGGGATCCGTTTCAAGGAATTTTTTGATTCTGAGGTGAAGATGACGTCGAAAGGACGGAACATCAAAGTGATTCCATACAGGTTTGTTTTATTTGAAGTCAAACGCTTTTTAGTTCTTTTGATGAACTTGGGCTGCCTAAATCCGTGATGGCGAACATCACGCGGGCGAAATACACGAAGCCTACCCCCGTCCAGCAATATTCAATGGCTGTGATTGCGAAGGGACATGACTTGATGGCTTGTTCACAGACAGGATCGGGTGCGTGGGCGGTTGGGCTTATTGGGTTGTTGAGTTGTCCTTTTTGATGGGCGTTACAATAGCATTAAATTTAGGTAAAACCGCTGCTTTCCTGTTGCCGATTATCAAGTCGTTGATTGAGAAGCTTGATATCGCACCACCCGGGGAGATCGCCTACCCTCGTTGCGTGATCTTGGCTCCCACGCGCGAGTTGGCCGATCAGCTGTTCAACGAAGTCCGAAAATTCACGGTCAAGACTCCGCTACGCTTGGAACGGATTTACGGCGGGACGCAGACGAACTACTTTGCTGATAAAGTCAAAGTGGTACGGTGTCATTTGTCAGCTATTCTCGAGGGGCCACGCCACATTTCCCCTAAGCAACTTCGGAATTGACGAGCTCTTTACAGGGTCCAACTATCATTGTCTGCACACTCGGTCGACTGCTTGAATTTTTGCGACTCAATTATGTGTCGCTGGATGAGTTGCGTTTTCTCGTCATTGATGAGGCAGACAAAATGCTTGATCAGCGAGGCTTCCATCTGGAAGTGGAGAGGTGGATGATACCTTCTTTTTTTACTTGTTTAGGCTGTTGAAAATGGCGCCACCCAAACAGACGCGCACAAACCTGATGTTCTCTGCCACTTTCCCGGACGAGGTGCAGAGGGTGGCAAAACTCTGTCTCAGAGCGGAGCACGTTGAGCTGGCCGTAGATAAAATCGGTTCGGCCAACAAATGTATTAAACAGGTTGGTGCTTTGTTTTCCGATTATTGTTTTTTTTTCAGATAATTGTGGACATCCCGACAAGTAAGAAACTAGTCATGCTTCGCGGTCTACTCCTTCAAGACCAGGCAATGCCACCTGAAGGTACGATCACGGGCGCTTACAATTATTTTTTAGGTGGAGGCGATTCCATTCGTAGGACGTTGATTTTTGTTAACACCAAGACGATGGCGAAGAAATTGGCAACGTTGTTATCTGACGATGGCTTCACTGTCGGCTCCCTCCATGCCGATATTTCTCAACGTTGCCGGCATACCACAATCAACGCTTTTAGAAGCGGAAAGTAAGAGAATGTACCTTTCAAAATTTCACCATAATATTATCCAGGGTGCCGATTCTAATTGCGACAGGAGTCGCCGAGCGTGGGCTGGATATTAGGGGCGTCGACCATGTTGTCAACTATGAGCTGCCTTCCGGTCCGGCTGTCACTGCAACCGCAACTTATGTGCAGCGAATTGGACGGACTGGACGGTATGTACCAGTTACATATTAGACGCAATCTTTGTTCAGTGTTGGCAACAATGGCCTGGCCACTTCGTTCTTCGACAAAGCCACTGATATCAGCATTGTCGATGACCTGATCCAGGTGCTCGTCGAAGCACAGCAAGTTGTCCCGGATTTTCTGGCCCGACTGAAGCGCGGAGTGCGCCCATTTGGAGTTGGCTTCGCCACTTTTGGTCGAATAGTTTGTTTAGGGATTTTACCGCAGTGCAGCGACTGAAGAGACTGATGAGGAGCTCTGGTGATCACTTTTCCAGTTCTCGTAACCCCTTTGTTTGCTGCACTTCTCGCTATTTACTCGTTGTTATATTCAAAGAATAAAAATGTTGAATTACGTGTGTATTGAGATTGGTTTTTGTACGAGAAGCTGTATTATTCTATCGACTCGTCTAGACACGGGACAAGCATCCCTTTGAAACCCAGAAATGGCAAATCATGTCAATAGGCGGATCGGTAAACGCACTGCGTGATTGTATTGGTGGATGATAGGGGTGGTGGAAATGCAGGGCGGTTGGGTGTAGAGATTGTGTTATGAGATGGGGCTATGAAACAGTCGAGGGGAGTTGCGTAGGGGGAATTATGTCACCGGAAATTCCAAGAATTTGCCAAACTGAATTGTTTTGGCCGCGAAAAAATGAAATGGAATGCGTTAACATCACAAGTAGGAGCAGCAGGGAATAAACATGATCTATGAACTGATAAATGGCTATCACAGTTGGTTATAACAAGTTTAAAAGGTTAAGAGGATTCAGGTGAAAGGGTGTTAGAGGCTGTGCGCGCAGCAGCTAATTCGATAATGGCATCGGTGGTCAATATGTACAACAGGTGACCCGTAAATAATAGCATTTGTTGACTCGAAGAACTCAGTCGTCCGTTTCTTTTGATCGTTGTGTTGCATGGGCCGACTTCCGCTTGATACGGTCAACGATGAGAGATAGGCGGTCAATTCCCTAAAATAGTGGTGGGTTAAGTAAGTGCTTTTATCCTCTTCCAAACTCTAATTTAAGTTTACTTACCCTTTTCTTCAAGTTTTCCTTGTCGATGGCAGACTCGCCCCTTTCGAAAACGTTTTTATTTGGAGTTTGCGATGAGCAGGAGGCTGGCGATGGAGACCCAATGCACAGTTTGGCGTTTGGTGAAAGTAAAAACGGCTGAAATTATCTCAATTTGATTGCTGATGTTTCTATATCACCTGTAGCGTCCTTTTGATTTCTCGTTTCTTCCCGTAGGTCTGGAAGACATATGGCTGCTGATTAACGAAGTAGTGCTCGTTCTCAGCCAGCTTCTTGATCATGCGCGCCTTCTCGTGTAGTCCATACTCGCAAAACAACAGATCCTTGGACTGTAAATTCCATTAGATTAGTATCAGTGCTATTTGGACGTACGTATAATTTGGGGATGATGGGCCGTCCTTTGCACCATGTTTTCGCAGATAGGACCGCGCACCGACCAGCAATCGAATCCAGCGGTAACGTATCGTACATTTTCACGCAGCACAGCACCTGGCAAAAACTAGTGGACGGCCGTCAACAAGAAACATACCTCATTTGGATGGAAAGACTTGTTCGGGTCTCGGAAAGTCTCGTGCGGTCTGGCGTAGTATAGTCCAAAGACCCAACTGAAGGAGTTTCCTATTATTTCTGTGCAATTTTTGCATGCCTACCGTTGTCCATCTGCTGTTACGAACAGCCTTTCCACACGCATAATGCCAACGTTTTTTCGGGAAAACAGACGTGGCGCTAGGGTGTCGGTTCTAAATAACGGTTTGGATTTCAAGAAGAATAGAACATACGTTTTCTTCTGTTTCTTCAGCTTTCGCTTTTCAGTGGCTGCCGTTTCGGAGACTTCAATGGCCTTCTTGAGGGCTTTTTTATGCTCTTCGCCGGAGAACTTTTCAACGTATATCGTTTCGTTCAGCCGCACCTGAGAGGAATTAGTCGTTTCACTCGAAAATATTTATTGATCACCTGCAGACCGTAGCTGTTCACCAGCGCTTTGTAATATTCACATCCTTTGTAGCTGTAGTCAGGTCGATGCTGAAAATCGAATTTCCGAATTATTTTGGACCACGGTACCTTCAGCAGAACGTCTGTTGATGGTCGATTTGACGGGATCTTGCCCGAGCAGAAGTCGCATAGATATTCATCCGGCGCTTCGACCGAGTTCAACCCGACGCAATCGTTGTGAAGCCAGTAGTGACAACCATCACACTAAAAATAATGCTTTTACACTGCTATACGAAAAGGGCCTACCTGTAGCATTTCACCATCTTCTTCCAAAGCCCCGCAAATACAGCGTACAGCCTCATCACTTTCGTTTGCCTTCCCGGTCGGCCAGGCTTCATCCGGATCATAGCTGCCGATCGGCTTCTCGTCGTCCAGATAGCTGAGATCCACGCCGGCCAGGCTTTTCCGCCGCGGCTTCTCCTCTTCCTCCTCCCGCTTCCGCTTCTCGTCTTTTCGATCGGCCTTCTCCTCGTCGCGTTCCCGTTTGCGGTTGAGGTAGCGGAAGGAGAGGGTGCGGAACAGTTGTTCGCAGCCGATCGACTGGGCGAAACGCTCGGTTTCTTTGGCAAAGGCAGAGGAGCAGCGGATGCGTAGCGCGCGACGGCAGAGCATATAATTGGCCATGTAGCGTCGAGCCATCGAACCGTCGGGATGTCGAGCCCTTCTTGCAATTAGGCGAAGTACCTAGAGAAGAGGATTTTCTTTACAAAATCCTACTATATATAAAAAAATAGTGTTTGTGTGTGTGTGTGTGCATTTGCATGCAACTTCCGTCACCGTGTCAGTAGTATCTCAGAGGGAGTACTTAGGGGTATGTTCGATAGTCATTGGTGCGTAATGGCCTGGAGATGATGCAAATATCAGATTTTACAAATAATGATGTTTTCGACATAAAATTAAGTTTCTGGAAATCGGACCGCCAATTTTAGGATCAAATGCATGCACCGGAAGTCGGGTAGCCTATATGGGACGGCGAGCTTTTTTCGTCATCCGAATCCGGGAAATATGCAAGCCAGATTATTGGAGGCGGGGGGTTGAAGCGCGCTTCCATAGTAATAATTTCGAAACGGATAATGTCGCATTTTCATTGGGTCGACATTTTTGATTTAGGGATTTTCCGGTCTGTTAAACTTCGATACATTAAAATGTCGATATACCGAATTGTTAAATTCTACTTTTCGACATAGCAATTTCGAAATTAGGAATTGCGGCCTTCGATGGCAAATCGGCTTATGGTATCAAGGTATTCTGGACATTATTGCGTTAAAAACTAACATGTCGCATTGACTGCAGCGATCCTTTCCCACCAATCTTCTCCGGGGCCATCAAACGAACGGGGGCTAAGAAAAACGTTTGTTTCAATTAAAAATAACTTACCACTATCCCGAGCGTGCTGGTCGCCGTACGAGTTTGTATTTCTGGGCACGAGCAACTTTAGAGCACGGGCTTTACGCTTCTCCTAGGAAGAAATATCAAAATCGTTGAGACAAGCTAACCTCCTCGGTCATTGTGATGAGTTGTGCGAGACAGGCGACGCGAGCCCCGGCCACCACTTTTGAGCGCTTCTGGGAGCGGCACTCGGCGCAGTGACACCGGAAATCGTCGGGATGTCTTCGGGCCATCGAGATCTTGAAAAAACCCATGTTAGAAACTAGTGGCAATTTCTTACCGTAATTTCCTCATTCGGTTCGATGTGGCGGGTGGTGTAGATTCCGGCTTTTAGTCTACCGCCGACAAGCCTGTAAGTAATGTATTTAGTAGGTCCTTCTTTTGTTTTTAAGCAACCATAATTTAGACGTACCATATCTGACTCTCGGCATTCGGATTGCAAGAATGGGTGACGAAGCGCCCAATATTGCCCTTCTCGGTGGCGTCGACGAAAATCCGTGAAGCCAGCGCCATCGCGCGCACCATTCTACGGCCGTACCGCTCGCGCGTCCGCTTCTGCATCTCGTGCACGTCGATCACCTCTCCAGCAAACTCGCACTAAAAATGTCGAATTTTCCTGATATAGCAAAACTCACCAAGAACGTCTTGGGCTCGAGCTTTGCATGTGAGTAGAGGCCGAGGCGCTGCTCGCGCGGCTCCTTCTCGGGGCCTTTCCCCCGTTTTCCAACATATAGCGAGGGGTTTTGTGGTGGGAATGCCTTGTTGTGGCACGTCTCAGCCGTACACTTTTGTGTACATTTGATGCGAATCATGCGGTAGAGACAATTCTCGCCACAGACCCGTTTGCACCCACATGGGGCTGGGGGTGGGGGGTGGATCCAGCCGGGGGGTCGCGTTGAGCCGAGGGCCAAGCCTGAAAGGAAAGGTTTTGCAAAAAATCCGGCTCTAGTTCGTTAGCGGGGGGGTGATTTTAACGTGGGGACAACCGAACTTACTTTATTCAGCCTAACCTCTATATTAACAACACGTAACTTGTTTTATAAATTTCCAGCGACTAAAAAGTCAGAACAAATGTATTTATTTGACCAAGTTTTGGTCAAAACTCAACATTTTTCGAAGATTCTAATAATTATTTTTTAGGGTTAAAACGGCGTAAAGACTTTTCTATTTCGCGCCTACGGAAAGATAGAAAAATTAGGTACCCCCGCTAACGAAGCAGTACCAAGAAAAAAATTTAAAAATTAAAAATAAAAACAAAAACGTACTGGTTTGCATTTCTTCAAAATCATCCGGCTCGACGGGCTTCACCTTCGGCTTTCTGGCGGTGGGCTTTGGCTCGGGCTGGGGTGAGGGGCTAAAAAAGATCGTTGGAAAGCCTAGTTTTTACAGTAACCTTGGATTCGTCGGCTTTTTCTGGACGGGCTTCGGCAGCTTGATATAACCTCTTGATCGTTCCACGCCGCGAGGGGCAGGAGAATGACGAACTGGCGTATCTTCTTTTAACGCCGAGGGTTGTGGGGTTTCTTTTCTGAAATTCGCAATGTAAGTTATGAAATTTTTTGTTTAAAATGAGATCACCAAGCTAATTAATTCGTATTAAAGTGCATACTTGATGGAACGCTCTCGCATCTTCATTTTTGGCGCCGGCGGCTCCTCCTTGATCAAATCCCAGGCGATTCGCAGGGGGAATTTCGGGGTTGGGGCCCGTTTGTGGCTCCTGAAAGGGTTGTTCTTGAGGTTTTATATTTTTATGGAGTCCAGAGTTTTAAAAGTAGTTTCTTATCACTATTATTGTTACAATCATTTTTAGCTCTCCTAAAAATTTCCCAATTGAAATTTCTTTTAAGTAACCTCTTTTCAGCCGATTTTAGTCTTTGTCTTTTAAAAAAAGGCCATTTCTTATAACCAGGATCAAAAACCAAATTAAACCGACTTTGCAGAGATGCGCATCGCGGCCAGCTGATCGATCGACTGCGCGACGAGCTGGTCAATATGCTGCCTCAATTGACGACGAGCAGCTTCTCGATATGCGAAGACACAAGGCGGCACTTCTACCGGCTCGGGCTCGGGCTCCTCGTCGTGCGCGCCGCTATTCGACGACTCGGCCGGCGAGGCGTCATCTGGGGTCTTGCTCGTCGATGGTTGTTGCAGGGGATCATGAGCTTCTTCGGGGGTCTCTTCCACTTTCCGGCGTCCGCGCTGTGGCCGTGCGGGTGGGAGGCGCTTGTTCTGCAATGGAAAGATTGTTTTGCTGGTTTATTTTATTCACTAGTGATACTACTTATTTTTTATATTTTCGCGATTTTCGGGATTTTTTCAGATAGGATATAGCATGAAAATATATATTGAAAGTTATATAGCTCAAAATCTGAATTTGCTTTTTCGTCATTATGTCCAAAAATTCAATAATTTACCTTTCCCTTCGGGTGTTTGCCGTTTTTAATCGCAACTTTCGTGTTTGACCGCTCCGGCTCCTCCTCGGCCTGAAAATGAGAATTTCCTCTTTTCATTTTCGTTAATTCTCCCTAAACGCGCCGATAAATCCAAAATCAAACCTTTTGGCGGCCTTCCTCCTCGCTGCGCTTCAATTCCTCGGAGGCCGAGCTCTCGGGCCGCTGTTTTCGTTGATTGCCATCGTCATTGACAGAGCTACCCCGAGATTCAGAGCGTAAGCGTTCCTAAAAAATGGAATCTTTTGGAATAGTAAAAACTACCTTTGTCACGCCTTCTTTTGCTTTTAGTCGCATCAGATCCGTGATTCGTTTGATTTGTTCGGCGTCCATATTCTAAAGGAAATTTTTGGTGGATAATTATCTAAATACAGTGTTGTTTTTTTACTACACCTAGACGCTAGAACCTTACAAATTTTGTTTAAAAAAATCCAAAAAATATAGATTTTTCAACAAAGTTCCACCTAAAAATTTGTTCTTGTTTTCTTTCTATTGTTGTGCACTTAAAATCAAGTCAACATTTCTTAAAAAAAAAAACACTATGAAAACGCTTACTATTGCATTACTGGGAATTTATGGTCTTTAGAATTTAGGAAAAAGTTCGTAATCCCGATAAAGCGCAAGAACCAAGCTTTCTTTAATAAATAAAACGCACACTAGCCAATATTTCAGCGATTGTGTTGGGGTCCATGCCGGGCGAGATGTTGATCGAGGGCACCGGTGGCTGCTCACATTCTGAACCATGGGCCGATGAATCCACGGATTCTTCAACAACGACGCGTGAAGGGCCCGGCTCGGCGAGTGGTGGCTCTTCCAGGGAGGTTGAGGGCTGCAAAGAAAACGATTGTTACTATTATTTAAAAATACAACTTGTTCTTTGATCCTAAAAAGCGCATCACCTACCATAACCCTCAGCTCCCGCAAATCAATATGATAGTGAATGCAATGCGGTATGGACAGATATTACAGGCCATATTCCCTCGAGGGCCACAACGGGGGGATGGGCCTTTTAATTGGGCCACAGGGCCCCCTCGATCTATCTAACCGGTAGATGGCTGGGAGAGGTGGCCTAGCAACCGGAGGAGGGCAATACCGCTGTGTGGGCGGGCCCTTTCGAGCAGCACAAAAAGACAGGGTCAGAAATAGAAAGAAAGAGTACAACAAGAATAGTTATTGTTGGTTTTTAGTTTTTATTTTTTGCTTTTCCTTGGAATCCAATTTTTAGAATGTAAATGAAAGTGTTTCTAAACGGTTTTTTTACTATTCCGAAACTTAAAACTTTGCAAATTCTAATGAAAGGCAAAAATAGCAATTTTACCAAAATTTGAGAGGATGTGAGAAGATTTCGGGTTCATCCCCTTTTCCACGCGAAATATAGCTAAATTTTATCAAAAACAATAAAAAAATTAATGCTAGGGAGATTTTGCTAAAGAAACGGCTTCAAAACTCACCGGAACTTCCGGCTCCTGATCGGCTGGGAGCAGCTTTGGCATATCGGCAAAATCAGCCTCATCGTACGGATCCTCGGTACTGCTCAGGCTCTCTTGCAGATCCTGCAAAAAGGATAAGTTGGTGTTTTCTTTTAGCGGGGGGGGCAATTTTTCTCAGCAACCCGGCACAATACAAACTGTCATAACTGAGTGGGTCGGGCTCTATGCCAGAGACACACACCAGTTACGATCTTCCCATGTTGGGGCTGTTACTACTCTTCTAGTTAGGAACCCTAATCCTAACTTAACTGGCTCCGCGCCATAGGTTGTTCTATGAGATGTCCCAGATACGAACTATGACTAAGGATGCGAATTTGTGACGTTGACACTCTTTTGACTAAAGGGGGAAACTCATGAGAAGGTCTTAATGTATAACGTGTATTTGTTACCCACGGACTTGTTATGAGGGGTTTATTAGACTGTCATATAACAACTGGGGACGGGATAGAGACCGAGAAAGGAAGTCGGCCGGCGCGGATACAGACCCTAACAATTATGATTCCTAGAATTTATAAAGCATCAAAAAGGGACGGAATCCCGTCGGCCCGAGAGGGCCTCCGGTCTCCCGTGGGACTTCGAGTTAGCTGAGCTTAGGGAAGGGTTCAGGGTTTGGGGATCGACTGACTGATTTCGGGAATCGAGGGGATGACCCGCTTGGGGGGCAGGGCAGATAATGGTGCCGCAGGCACCATTAAGCGTATATACTACAACCGTTAAGAGTATCTACTACATGTCCCTGGCCCAACTAAGTTGCGTCCCGCAACTTTAAGAAGCTGGGGGTGAGGGTAAGATAACAAACGATGGGGATCAAGAGGTAAAAAACGAAAATGGTGAAGTCAGATGGTGTGAGGGGAGGGCTACCCAGTCCAATGGTTTGAGAATTAGACGGTAGATATAGACACGGATCTGAATCCGACACTCCAACTCCCTACCAAACCGTGCACAAAACTGAGGGCGGAGCCGGCTGCGGTTTGGACGTACGCCCGGAGTACGGTGCGCTACGTAGGTGCTCAGTGGGAGTGTTTCGAAGTGGTGTCAATCTTGGCCAGTCAATTTCACCACCAATAATGAAGTAAGGGCCCTGTGTGTACCGATTAAGGCAACAGTGGAGTAAGAGATAGAAAAGAAAATAGGGAAAACCATGTGTACAGTAGTAGGGATTTGATAGGGGCGTTGCTGAATCATAGGTGGGAATTATTCGGTTAGCGGCTTTTTTTGTCCTGTGGCGAAAGCATGGCTCATCTCATGGGGTGTGGCAGGAGGAACATGGCTCATCTCATCGGGTGGGGCAGGAGAACATTGCTCATCTGGTTGTCGGGTACGCCGTCGGGAAGTAGTCGTGTAGGTTTAATCTGTCATGCTAAGAGGATCTGCAAAATGAGGAATTGCCAGTTTGTATTTCCTCTAGCTGGTCTGTAGGGTTTGTCTGTTTCGCATAATTTAGGAAAAATTTGGTTGGATTTAGTTTGAAAAAAATGATGTGTGTTGATTGTTATATTGTGGGTTGAATTGGTATGTTGGAGTGTTGAAGCTGTTGTATTGTTGTTGTTGTTGTTGTTTGTTACGATACTGCTGATGTGCCGGGTAGTGGTTGTGGTAACTGTTGTATTGTTGCTGTGGCTGGTCATAACGTTGATTTGGTGGATGCGGATTGTTGTAGTTGTGGTTTTGGTAGTTTTGACTGTATTGGTCGTCATCTTCGTAGTCAAAGTCATTCTGGTTGTTTTGACTGTTCCATGCAGGTTCCCTTTGTTGCACGGTCGGTTCGATTGAAATACTTGCTATGAGTTCTTCAATGCCTTGCTCCTGTGCTTTTTCTTCTTTCTTCGTCTTTGCTTTGACTTCAGCCTTTTTTGCAGCTTCGAAAAGTTGTACAGTGTTCAGCCTTTGGAACTGTAGTTTTCCAAGGGCTTTCGAGATTTCCGGCCATGTTCGTTCAAGCAGTGCATTGCGTAGCTCACTGTCTAGTGTGTCCGGATTGAGTAGCTCCGCGTTCTGTTTGATATGCACGATAAACTCGGCGAGACTTTCGTTTGGTCCTTGTCGGCGGAGGTGGAGTGCTTTTTGTAGATCGAGTCCCACTTTTGAGGTATTGAAAACAGAGGATAGTGTCCTTATTATCTCTGCATAATTGTCCCGTGTTTCCTGGTCCATAAGTTGATGAAATGCTTTGGCTTCTCCGCGGAGTAGTAGAGGAAAGCCTTTTTTGACGGCGGCAATGGAGATTCCCATTGTAATAGCTGTGTCGAACAGTCTTCTTAGGAACGTAGTCAGCGGCTCGTGTGTCCACTGTATGTAATATTGAGGCCGACCAGATCTCGTACTTCTCGCCGGATTTCTTTTGGGGATCTTTCGTCCTCCATGTCTTCACGTCTTGGTCTTGCGTTGAGAGCCACGTTGGAGATTTTTTCCGGAAGAGAGCTGGTGGTACAATGTTTGTGTTTGTGTAAGGCTGGATTGTTTGGAGATTTAATCCAATTTACCCAGCTAGTTTGGGGAATAAGCAAAAAAAATAGAAGTGACCGTAAATAAAATACAAACGCGCTGGCTTAGCTACTTTTCCAGAACTCAAGGGTTGGAAAGTACGAATTTAAAGGCTACGCTTATGAAAAAAATGCGTCTTCTCCTTGCTTTGCGCTGCTCGGAGGATAATCTGGAGGGCTAGCGATGCGACACTAGCCTAAATGCGGCGAACTGAATACAGATTTAGGCGAACGAAAATTTGGGATAAAGCGCGATGAACGAAATAAAATTTGCGTTATAGGTACAAGCGCAAGAACAAAAAGCTAAGCCCCTTTGTCTCTGAAACGCCGGGGTCAAAACTTTCTCCCTTTAAACCGGCCTGATCCAGAAGTTGACTGTTGTCGGTGGCGCGGCAGTTGACGGAATATCTCGGTGCGTTGGGCAGTTGAGCTGAACTGAGGTTCTAGCCGTTGGCCGACGGCAGATCCTCTTCGTGGGGTGGTGACGGTAGGTCAAGTTTAAGCGCCAACTATGCTTTTGGGTAATGCAATGCCCTCTGGGCACATTTAGTGCTTAAACTAGGTCACAGATCAGCATATCCCCGCTCATTTCGCGCCGCGGCATTGGCAGATGGCCAAGTTTGGGAATTATCGAGGCGTCCCCCTAAATTCTTAACCCGAGGCATTGTCCTAGTTCTGCTAGCCAGAGATCGGGCGGGAGTTTGGGAGTGTTCTTGGTCTTTGGACTTGACTTGGGCTTACAAAAATTCAAAACAATATGCGCGCGAATTTATTGGATAGAATACATTAAGTGGAATTAGTGAATATGGGGATTGTATCAATTTATGGGGAACGAAAAAAATGAAATTAAGATGGTAAATAAAATTGGAGGGTATTTCTAGGTGGTTTCCTTTCTGATCCGGTAGGCCTAACCATGGGGTAGTCGAAGGAGCTCAAGTTTTAGAGGGAAAGTGCGGCATTCCAAGCCTGCGTGAATTCTACGGTCGAAAGGAGCTCAGTAAAGTCATTTACCTTACACTAGAGTTAATTCGAACCGCCTTGGAAGGACGGCGACCCTATGTAGGTAAGCCGGCAAAAGCCGTTGTCTTGAACACCAGTCTCAACAATTTGTTGGACAACCTATATCTGGTGTTAGTGCCTTCTCGAAAACAATTAATGAATGAATAAACGAGTGAAGCAGGACCGGATACGCTACGTCCTGCCTGTGTCCCTTAAATTAACGTAAATACGACGACTCCCCGGCCTTCGTGGCGTTTCCCAAAAATGGAGCGGTCAACTCCCTTAAAAGCAGACTCCGTCAATGACCGGTTTATAAACTACGCAGCGATTTGAGACTAACGTAGCCGAGTGTTTTCCTATTGTAACTTAAAATGCTGATGTGGCTAACATCAGTCGGAGTCTGCGGCAGGCCTGCCTTATCGTAATTAATTAAAACCACTTCCGGATCCTAAAAATGGGGAATAGGTAGGGTAAGAGCAGTAACAGAAATTTTTTATATTTTAAATTTATTGGGTGTAAACGCTAGTTGATAGCGTCAGCGCTTGGAGGCAGCGCAGGCTGAACCCAGAGACTAAGAGTCAAAAGCCGGGACCTCCATTGTCATAACTGAGTGGGTCGGGCTCTATGCCAGAGACACACACCAGTTACGATCTTCCCATGTTGGGGCTGTTACTACTCTTCTAGTTAGGAACCCTAATCCTAACTTAACTGGCTCCGCGCCATAGGTTGTTCTATGAGATGTCCCAGATACGAACTATGACTAAGGATGCGAATTTGTGACGTTGACACTCTTTTGACTAAAGGGGGAAACTCATGAGAAGGTCTTAATGTATAACGTGTATTTGTTACCCACGGACTTGTTATGAGGGGTTTATTAGACTGTCATATAACAACTGGGGACGGGATAGAGACCGAGAAAGGAAGTCGGCCGGCGCGGATACAGACCCTAACAATTATGATTCCTAGAATTTATAAAGCATCAAAAAGGGACGGAATCCCGTCGGCCCGAGAGGGCCTCCGGTCTCCCGTGGGACTTCGAGTTAGCTGAGCTTAGGGAAGGGTTCAGGGTTTGGGGATCGACTGACTGATTTCGGGAATCGAGGGGATGACCCGCTTGGGGGGCAGGGCAGATAATGGTGCCGCAGGCACCATTAAGCGTATATACTACAACCATTAAGAGTATCTACTACAAAACCATCTAGCGAAATATTTTACGAATAAGATTTTTATACTGTTTTTATCCATAAAAAGTTCACAAAAATTATAACTAACTTATAAAAATCTACTTACAACATTTGGCGGGGAAAGGACTTCGGCATTTGGGGTGCCGGGGACGGATTGAATGCCCGAATCGGGGGTCGTCGACGAGTCCGAGCCGCCCTGCATCGGCTGCCCGTTCCATTGCATCGGGCGGGGCCGTATTTGCAAGTTCTGCAAAGCAAAAGCGTTTTGAGAAACTTTTTATTGCCCTTAATAAACATATTTAGCATTAGAGACATAAAAACATGTTTAGAAAATTAAGTTTGTCAAATTTTTGCCGTTTTTCACACATTTATAACCAAAATTCATAATTTCTTGCAAAAATTTTATCATTTTTGTTGAGGTTATTCTATTTCAAAACAGTGCCGCAAGAATCCTTTAGCAATGGCTTATTTTTTGCCCTCTGACTGTATCGATGAGCGTTGAAAAATGGAGTTTCCCCTGCTAAACGGAAAGCACTTTTTCATGTTTAAAAAAGTATCCTTAAAAAGTATGATATAAAAGAAATTGTCTGCCACTAACCTGGGTGTATGTAGCTGTGTTTTTTGCCAAAAACCCGAGCGGTGATAGCGGCGAGCCCTCGGCGCGTGGCTGCAAGGAACACATTTTTTGGGTGAGGGACCGCGGGGGTCGCCCGGGTTACGTGCCCCCCAGGGGAATCCGGTTTTCCGGATTTCGGTAATGAAAATAGGGACAAATCGAGGGCTGCAAAATTGACACCCACCTGCATGATTTGTGATGGCGCCTGGGTTGTGGTCGGATGCGACGAGGCGGCGGCGACGACGCGAAGATGTCCGGATGAGGGCGTCGGCTTGAGGATGAGGTTGCCGGCCTTGATCACGTCACCGCTGCAACTGGCCGGCCCGTCGTACAATTTCATCAGACGCTGAAATGGTTAGGAGGTAAATTCACGTAAGAATTTGGTTAGCGGTGAATCCCCAAATCCTGAAATACCCAAACCTCCCAAAAAAACCCCGGAGAACCCAGCATTCTCAAAAGTGTTCAGCGGTGCTTTGGCATTATCGGGGGAGCAAGTTTTCTTAGCAAAAATTTCTAAAATAAATAAAGCAGTTATTTTTACACTATTTTTTCAAATCCTGAAATAAAATTTTCACAAATTTCGATTGAAAAAATGCAAAAACCGCTTTTGGGGTTAAAATCCCATTTTTTTTCAATTTCCTTATCGTTTTTAGATTGGTTTCCCATTTGCGATATGGTAAAATCGTCTAAAAACTATCAAAATATGTGATATTACGTGACTAAACGCTTGCACGTATAGGGGTAACTTTGCACCCTCCGATAATGTAAAAGAACCTAAGAACCTCCCCCAACCCCGGTGGCTTACTTGGGCCCCGCGATTCTGACGGTAATCTAACCCTTTTGAGGTTTGGCAAGTTGCCAATTCCTGAAAATGAGCCAAGAGAACCCTTTTGTTCAAGCCATGCAGACAAACCTGTGGTAACTTGTCGCCGCCCTTGATGCGATAGGTTTGGCGTGGGATGGTTTGAGCCGTGCGGTCTCCTGAAAAAAAAATAATAGATAGCGATTACCTTGAAAAATATGCTACGTATACGAGAGATGCGGACGTAAATAGGCGCTTGCGTAGTACGCGGCTGAGAGGCAGAAGAAGTGTTACATACCTGCTGTTGTATAGGGTACAAGCCGTATCTGGGATCGCGGCGTCCCAGCCCCATTCGACTGCATTTGGGTTGATGTTGAGGCGGATGGGGTGGAGGTGGGCGGCTGGGTCGAGGAGGTTGAGGCACTCTAGAGGAATAATTTGTATAAGAAACGTAAAAAGCGTACTCATTTAACAATAGTAAAAATTACTTTAAAAAGAAAAATAAAAAGCTTAATAGCATGAGGTATAATTGGTACCGTGGTTGGTGATGGCCCGCCAGGGGCTGGTCGTATAATCATATTAATCCGTGGCCCGTCTTGAGTCGCTGGTTTTGTCTGGATGAGGAAACCCTCGCGACTCATCGGCTCGAGCTTACTCGCGCATCATTCGCTGTGATTCACTGAAAAAAATGACGGATATACAGTATGATTTTGAACTTCAGAAGCATGAAAAACAATAATTTTTTGAAGAATTACATTGTTTTTAGATTAAAACACAGAAAAGCCTGAAGAAAAAGAAGATTCCTCTATTAGTGTAGCAACTTGCCAGCAAGCCATATGAGCCAATGAAAAGCCAAGCATTTTCGAGTCTGAACAGAAGAATGGTATACGGGATTAAACAACATTTTGAATTTAAGAAATTTCAAAACATCGAAAGATTAAACGTTAATGTTCTTTTGAATGAAAACAGTAGAAAACAATGAAGAAGAGGAGAAATCCTATTAATGTAGCAATCATCCGACGGACCAAATCAATGACGAAAAGCCAGAAAAAATATTGTGAAATTTTCTAGTTTGAAATCAAAATCCCACGACTTTTAATGGTGCAAGACTTTTTTGGTTATATGGATCGAATTAATCAACTAAAATGCCTATTAAACGAGAATTAGTATTCGTAAATCTCAAGCCATATAAGGCAACGAAAGGTAAAAAACGTTATGACATTTTGTAGTTTGAATTCAAAACCCCAAGGCGTTTCCGTTGTGCAGGACTTTTTGGGTTATATCGATCGAATTAATCCAGAAAAACGTCTATTAAAAGAACAATTAGCATTGGGATAATCGTCGACGTCATCGGCCCAAATGAGGCCCGAGGTTATATGCTCATGTGACAGAGGGTAGGTTGGAAAGGAGGAGGGAGAAAAGCGGGGAGCAGCCATCGGAGGGAACACGCGCGGATGGATGAATGGATGGATACCCCCCACCCATCCCCACATCCAATGAAAATCCCCTTTCGAAACGGCTATTAATCAAGTGCATTGGGTTGGGCATGACAATCGGAGAATGTCTAATTTTTAGCGTTGAATAACTTTACATTTTTTTTTAACTTTTCAAAAACCTAGAAACCAAAATTTCCCCAAAACGGCAAAAATAAATGTCAAATGGAAAAGGAATAAAAAAACGAGGAAAATGTTTAAATTTTGGTCAAATAAATGACCATTTTGCCCGAATAAACAAACCATTTTTGTATTTTTTTTATCAAAACTTTAAATTTTTTACGTTTAGGAATAGTAAAAAAACAGTTGAGAAAGATTTTTTGTAAAAAGTTGAGAACGGAACAACCGTTTTTTTTCAATATTAAGCTTTCATAAATTTCTAAAGAAGCGCCTATAAGCTCAAAAGTTTAGCATGAGGTAAAACCTTCCTTCTAAAACTGAAACGAAGACGCACGAAAATGATTCAAAATTAATTAAACCGAATTTCCACTCAAAGACCTATTTTTAGCCCGTAGCCCCTAAAATTTGACAGGTTGGCAGGTGGTTGTTGGAGAGGAATAGCGCAGGGGGAACGGCCAAGAAAGCTACAGGGGATTAGGCGTCATTATGGAATCCCGAGTCAGGATTCTTGCTGCTGGATGGGGGAGAGGCGCTAATTTTATTCGTAAAATATTATCAGAAATAGCTTTTTGATCTCGCAAACACTGTAAAACGTGTTTTAAAATCCGGAAATTGGGGAGTAGAAAGCGTTTCCAAGTGAAATTTCTACGTTTCTAAAGTCTTTCAAATGTGGATTTGAAAGTTTTTTTACCAGGAAATCATCAAAAAATCAACAAAAAGTTCCATGCTTTCAAAGAAAAGTTGTTAATACCTAGGGCCGAAAAACACGTAACTGGATTAAATATCACAAATTTTGCAGATTTTAAAGAGCTGAAAGTTTTTTAGCTTTTCTGCAACGAAAACATTAAGAACTTATGAAGATAAAAGTTTCATGCTTTATAAAAGTTGTTAACAGCTAGCCAAAAGCCTAAAAAGGCATTAAATAGATAAAATATAGAAATTTGGCGGATTTTCAAGGACTTTCCTATTTAAAAAACAAAAAATACCAAAACATCAAGAGAAAAAAAAGTTTCACGCTTTGTCAAACTTCGGCAAAACACATTTGAAAACCTAAAAAGATGTGAAACCGTAAGCAAAACCTAAAACACCTCCATATTCCGGTAATACGAGCCCCCAGCTGTTGTTTAGTAAACAACCCCCCTGCAACAAAGGGTTGCAAAACGAGCCCCCTAATCACAGCCGGAACCCCCTATCCCCAGGGAAAAGCCCGACAATGCGACACACGTCAATTAGCCTGATCGATGTGTCCCCAGGGTATATCCCTACACATTAACCCCGATAAGCCTAATTAGGGACCGTGGCGGGGGGGGGGGGGAGATGGGCTATTGTTAGGGGGCGAAAGGAGTGGCTTGGCGCGCGCGCGGCGCGGGGGGCCGAAGCGGCCCCGTTGAGGTATATAATAACGATCGCTCCACACACACAGACACCGGACACAGAAAAGAGCCTCCTCCCAACACAGCGCCTCAAATCAAGCCCCCCACCCGTATTTTTCGCCCTCCCGTTCGGGGGGCCGGTGCAGGGAAGGCTTCTACACTCTCCTAGGAAGCGTTTGTGTCTAGGGGGTGGGGTGTCTGAGGTATCTCTATCTTCGCAGTCTCTAGTTTTAGGTCTCTGCGCGGAGCGTTGTTCTCTAGGTATAGGAATGATTACTCTAGGATCTCTAATTTCAACGCGGTATCTACGGTTTAGCACCACGCTCTCTACTACAAAATCGTTGTCTCTAGGGGGTGGGGTGTCTGGACGCTCTCTCTTTTCGCAGCCTCTAGTTTTACGTCTCTGCACGGGGCGTTGTTCTCTAGGTATAGAGATCCCTTACTCTAGCCCCTCTATCTCAACGCGGTATCTACGCTTTTCTCTGCGCTCTCTCTCACTTCCCAATCCCTAGTCAGTTTTCTTCGCGAGGCGCTGTCCCTAGCTGTACCCCGCGCCCTCCACTTTCAACCCACTCTCTCCCCCACTGCTGCAAAGGCGCGCCAAATAGAAAGCCACCCTTGTATAGAGCGGGTTTTCGTTGAGGAAGAGAACCTGGCGGTCGCGTCGCGTCCCCTTTTCAAGACAAAGACGCAGCAAACCAAGAAGAACCTCCCCCGGAAAAGGCTTGCCCCTTTTTCCGGGGGAGCCATCTTGCCCCGAAAGGGCACTCCCTCCCAATAGCCACCCACCCCACCAACGTGCCAGTGAAACGCTTGCTCTGGCCGCCTTTTGAGTCCCTCTCTCTTTGAGCCGTGTTGACATTAGCCACCACACAAGCAGACACACACCGGATTCGCGCGCTCTTCCCCCCCTCCCACTGACTCCCCTGTGCAAGCGATAGGGCGCGAAATAGTGGGCAGGGAGTGGGAGAACGGTGGATTAAAAGGATTTGCCAGCCGAAAGGTCGCGCACCTAATAAAAAGGTGGCGAAAGCTTTCGAAGGAGTTTCGGAAAGAAGGTGAGCATGAGGTAAGTTAAGCCAAGTACTTTAGAATCAAGATTTATGTGAAGGGACTGAAATTATTGGCTAAACAAAAAGTTTTGATCGCGATAACCTAATAAAAAAGGTGGCGAAGCTTTCCAAAACTTTGGGTGGGCCTGAGTTAAGTGAAAAAAAGATACTTTACGGTCGAAATTCACGATAATGAAAATGACATCATCGGTTGCTTGATAAAACTTTGCTAGACGATGGATTTTTTACGAAGTGTTGACTGAACAGCTCAAGTTTGTGTTAGAAAACTAATTTTTCGATACCGATCGGCTATAGGTGTGCTACTACGTAAAAACGGCTTCGAAAAACTTCATTAAACGCGTTTAATACGGTTTAAAAATTGGTTTTTTCGGCGAAGTAAGTATTTTGCAAAAGGAAAAGCTATATTTTTAGTTGTTTTTACTCATTTTTGGATAAACACACCCGTAAAAGAATAAAAATATTTTTTTTTCATGAAAATGGAACCTTTAATGAATGATCACGTAATTTTGAGTAATTATAAGCTTTAAATTTCAAAATCCAGACTAGTTTATAGAAAAATAAGGCCAGGTTGACGCCTCTCGCTCTAACAAACAACAATAACAGAACAGGGCCGGCCGGAAAAAAAGAAAGAAAAGGAGGGGGAGGGGGTATTTGACGGCTGGCCGGGACGAGGAATGGCCGTTTTTGTGTCTGGCTGACGAAACAAATGCGGTGGGCCGGAGACGAAGCACGTGCACCATCATTACATACGAAATACTAGCGGAAATTCAATAAAAAAATATTGAATCTTGCGCATAAATCACCAAAAAACTGTAAAAATAAGGTTTACTGGGTAAGAAAGGGCATCTAGTCCGGTTTAGGGTCTAAGACGGCTTCGCTAGGGTTAAGCTTAAAATAAGCCTAGGGAGGACTAGTTCAGGTTATAAGCTAGATAATTATTGATGACGAATGGCTTAGTTTTGCTTAGCGTTCGGCTCAGGTTTAGGTTTAGACTTAGGTTTGCTTAGCGTTAGGTTTAGCTTTGGCTTAAGCTTAACCATGTGCTCCCCGGCTTAGGCTTAGGCTTCGAAGCTGGGCCTTCTCGTGCTTGGACTTGGGCTGAGCTTCAGACATGATTGGCCTCTAATTGGCCTCTAATTTTTAAGCTAAGGCTTAGACTTAGACGTAGACTTCGCATTTTAGCTTTGCCTTAGGCTTACTTAGGCTTAGCATAGGCTTAAACACAACCTTGGAGCCGGAAATGCTCCTGAAAACAAGCGCGAAAAAGGCAGAGAGATTCAGATCCGCCTGGGAGCTGGGAGTCGGAGGTTATTGGTGATCGACATGGAATCTGGAGTGCTGAAGTGCTATGTGCTACCGTGGACCTGTATTTAGCTCCCAGCTCCCAGAGGATACAGCTTGCTTTCAGGGACGAGGCGTCGCATAAAACGACCAATTTCTCCCTTTTCTACGACAGCTGCGAAACACTACGAAACGCTCCAAAACTCAGAGCAGCGCGAAGCACACGCTGGCCGCCACACGTAACGATCCAAGAGGTGTGCGTCGCGTGCTGCGACCGTTGAAAACTTGTCCATGCCCTGCTCACTCCTTTAAAATGCAAAATCTGCATTTCGAAAAGCTATGTACAAAACTTTCCTATTTCCAGCCGATCCCTTATTTTCGAAAAAAACCAGATGCAACAACCCTTGTTTCCCCATTCAACATGCCCCCAATAAAAAGAACATTTTGTGGTCACCATTCTTCCAAGAAGAACCTTCCATCCCAATATATGAGGGCTTCTTCTCTGCATTTTTGAGTTGACGATCCCCCCTCGCAGCCATGGATGAGGAACTTTTGGGGTATGCCAAGTTGCTCTTGTATTTTTAGCCTATTTTTGTTGTCGCGCGGTACTTCCGGTTTTTTTATAGGCTTCAAAAATGGTTAAACACGGTTCTCATCAAATGTTCTCAAAAAGATTTTAGCTTAGGCTTATGCTTAGGCTTCGGCTTGGACTTGGCATTGGGTTAGGCTTAGCTTATGCTTAGCATACGTTCAGACTTATGCTTAGGCTGAGGCCTAGGGGCGATAAAGCTTAAAAACCATGAAAATATATGAAACAACCTAGAAATTGAGATTTTGAGGCTAGCGGCAAAAAAAGCAAGAAAGTAAACGCTGGGAAAAGGATTCGAACCCGGATCACGCGCTCACCAAACGAGCGCGCTACGAATTGACTAAACCTGAAACTCGTGATTTTACAGTTCCAACTATAAATTAATTGAATAAAATTTGTTTATGTCTTTTTTACAACCCGACTCCAATTTTCGACCCCTTCCCTCCGTCGACTTGTTGATCCGCGACATTTCCGAGGGTCCCACGGTGCTTCGTACCCTCCTCGACCACATCAGCTAAGGGCCCAGAGTTCTTCTCGGTTCTTCGAGAGTAGTTGTTTGCTTACTTCTTCGTCTACAGCTGTAGTCAGCAAGTTTCCATGATAATCTCTGCTAGTTTGCTCACACGCTCGCTTTAACGGGGTCAGGAAGCGTGAAATGGATCCTTTCGTGGCAGGATGTCGACAACTACGATACGAGCATAATGACGGGTGTCGAAGATTAGGCGTACGCTTGCTCAGGCTTGGTCTACGCTTAAGCTAAGACTGACAAGTGAGGCTTAGGCGTAGCTTAGGCTTGACTTGGCTTAGCCTACTTGGCGTAGGCTCAGCTTAAGTTTCTTTTACGTTTAACTTGGGCTTAGGTTGGGCTCGATTCCACCCTTTCGAGTCCCTTTAAAGGGACCGTGACAGATTTGGGGCATGCTAGCAAGGATTCTTTTGGAAATCGACCCCTATCGAAAACAGTGGCTGACCCATCCATGCATCAGAATCCCGTATCTAGCGCTGGCGGGCCATCGCCTCCCTGACACCCTCATCGAATTTCTCCCCGGGTTTCCGGATGACTAAAATATTTGGTCACCCTCGGGGACGAGAGAGAGAGAGAGAGAGAGAGAGAGAGAAGGAGAGAGAGAGGGAGGGAGGAGAAGCTAGACAGAAAGATCCTTCCGCGTCGCCTACTCCTACAGTATCCACACTACGGGGCTCCCAAAAAATCTTTGCTGCATGTGGAATCCTTCTGAACCTTGCGCAAATGCCGACAAAACAAAAATACCGAAATAACGAAAATGTCGACATATTTTTTTTGTCGATATTTTGTTCTTGTTGACTTTCTATGGTCCGAAAACCGAAAGCCAAAATGACACTGAAAAGACCGATGAGCGTCGATATTTTGGCTTGTCGGTATTTTCGATTGATATATTTTTGGCGTTCCAGCATCTTCTCGTCGTCGTTTGAGCCAGCAATTTCCAAGCGTCGGTATTTCGCCTTTTCGACGTCTTAGCTCGTCGGGATTACCCTGTCGGCCTTTTGATCAACTAATTTCCATACCGCAAATGCCGGTATTTCGGCTTGTCGGCATTTTCCGCTTTGCCAGACGACAATTTTCCCAATTCGTCGGTCGGCATTTTTTTGAGCTGCTTTAGTCAAATTTTAGTATGTATGTCAATTACCCATAATCATCATCATCATCTCAATTCGTTTCTTTTCTTCTTCCTTACCCACCTCCAGTCGATTCGATGACTAATTAGCGTTTTGTGCGGAGCGGCCCGGAAAACAAGGACAATCCCCTGCATTCACATTCTCTCTCTCTCTCTCTCTGTCTCTCTCCCTCTTCTCGAGTCAAGTGCTATCGGTTGCGGGGCCAGATTACGGGACGTTACGGCTTCTTCCTGCCTTACTTCAACTACGGTAGCTTCGGGTCATCTTTCAGCCGTGTCAGCCCCTAGCTAATGAACCCAGAGCTTTTCGATTTCCGGTCCTATTTCTTGTACGCGGCTCATTTATCCCCACAACTTTTTACACAACTTTCTGCCTAACTTCGGCTCTCTAAGGTATACGGTATTAGGTAAAGCTTTTTGGGATTCATCCATTTTGTCGGTATTTTTAATCTCTTCTATCTCTCCCGGTCTCGCTGTCTCTCTCTCTCTCTCTCTCTCTCTCCTCTCTCTCTCACTATGTCTCTCTCTCCCTGTCTCCTCTCTCTCGCTCTATTTCTAGCTCTATCCCACAAATGCGACTTTTTAAAGGAGCAGGGAAACGTCGACGGTCCAAAATCAACCGCCAAAAAAAATCCCGACTAGTCCGGAAAATTGCGATCGTTTTTCGACATTTTGCGACTTTGTTTTGACGTTTCGAGAGCATTTTTGGTAGCCCTCTTCATCTTTAGGTACACGGTATTTTCATCTACCTTTTAGTATAGCCTGGTATACTTTTTGTCTATAATAACGATGCAGAAAGTGCACGTCATTAGTCGGTGCACGTAGTGCGTTAAAGTAATTTAGATGGGTAGGGGTGATACTTGGAAGGAAGGGTCTTTTCTTCTTCTTCTTGCTCATTCTTGCCCTCCAATCCACGGCCCATTTGCCCTGCTAAAGGGCTGCTGCTGCTCCTCCTCCCCTCATTCCGCTAATTGCCACACAACGACTACAGAGGGCACCGTTGAGACGGATGGGAAAGTTGCATTTGGGGTAGTCTGCTGGCTCTGTCCATTTAAATGTGAAAAACCGCTCGGAAAGTGCATTTTCGTATTTTTGCTTTTTTTACTTAACTACCACTCTGTCAGGGTGATAAGGCCTATTAACCCTCACTACGAATTTCAGAAAAAATACCGACAGCTAAAATACCGACGTATTCTTGGCAATAGTTTTGAAACAGCTACTATCGCCTGTCTGGTTTTTGGCTGTCGGTATTATGTATTTCCACCTATTAATTAGCGTAATCGATTGCGAAATGCCGATTTATCGAAAAACCGGCTTTCGAAAAATGCATTTTGGCAAACTCTTCCATCCTTTACAATGATTAATTTATTTACTCTTTTCCTACTTCTATATTTCACGATTTTTGTAGCTCGCTACCTACTCCTGACGCTTAATACATGGCGTAATCGATGGTGAAACCATATTTTTTACAATGCGGTTTTCTTCTTTTTTTCTTGATAACTTTCTTATAAAATATTTCATAAAATTCAAACCTGCATTTTTGTTATTTCCAGCTGCGAAAACCTCTGAGTGATTAATCGCATCATTATTTTCTCTAAGTTTTCAAATTTCAATTCATAAACCCCGAATGTTTATGGCCAAATCCCACGTGTTCCTTTTCTCCAAAAAAATGAACAACTATGGAGAGCAGAAATTAGGGGTCGATTCCCCGAGGGAATTGTTAGAGCGCGGAAGTCCCATAACCCTATAGTCTGACAAAAAAAATAGAAAACAAATTTCCGCTTTTGCCGCTTGTTACGTCGAATCTCCAGGGTATTTAGGGGTGCTTCGGAATTTAAAATCACAGGTTTTGGGATAAGCATCTATTTTATGTGGTCATTTTACCTTTTGCTTTTGCTTCAATTGCCCAAAAACAGATTGTTTGGAAAATTATTGTTAACTGGTCATTAATCTTGTGATTTTTTGCTAATTCGGAGCCATTTACAAAATTAAACTGATAGATTAAAAAATCGAAAACGTAAAAATCTGCAAAAAAGTTAGCTAAATTGGCTAAATTTCGAATTTTTCAAGCTTTATTAACGATTGTTATCAATTTTGACGCGTTTGAAAAAAATTAAAAAGCCTATAAATTCTATAAAAAACGCAATCCCTCTAATAAATTAGATAAAGATTGGAAATAACATTCTTAAATGGCTAAATTCAATTTTTATTTAAAACCCAGCTAAAATTTAAAAATAAATTAAATAGCTAAATAGCGAATAGCAATAAATCGAAAATAAATTCTGCCTTCCACGCCCATTTAAAGTTTTTAAGGATTTAATGCATCGTATTTTTCTGGTTGCAATTTGTGTGTGGTGAAGAGAGGGGCTTCTTCTCTTCATTTTCCGATGACGGGTTATGAGTGCCTAAGGGCGAATTCGGCCCCATCTATTTGGGTAAGCAAAAAGAGGAGAATTCCATGGTCATCAGACGCGTTTATCGATTTCTCCCATCATATTCTCTTGTTTTCTATTTATTGCTATCTTGCGGCTGGCTTAACTTATTTAGTTAGATAGCGATTGATCGATCCAAAATACCAGATGACTTTTGTATGATGCCGTTTCTACCGTAACCCCAGCTGTAATTTTAATTCCGGGAAATTTTCGCTTTTTGCAATGGCATAATGATTTATCGTGCCTTTTCTACCTTATCCCTAGCCCTTTCTATCTTCATTTTTATTTGTTTTTTCAGTTTTAAGACTATTAAAACTTCAGGGCAATTTATATGGTGCCCTTTCTACGGTAACCCTTTAGCTCCTGATTTTCATTTCCGGAATTAGGCAACACGACCAAATTTTTCAGAAAAGCCCATTAACCCCGAACCTATTCAATCTCATTTTACGACCTGCCTACAGTATATATAAGGCATAAGGACACATTACAGCGGTTCGCACCTAAAGTTTGACATTTATCCCAGAAATCGAAAAAATTCTAAAAATAAAGGGCTTTTTCCTACCGTATCCCGTTTGATAGGCACTTTTTAAAGGGACCGACCGGCAAGGAATGAGTTTGGCTGCCGCGCTACGCTTCGCGGTGGAAAATCCATAACCATACCTTGCCGGTCCCTTTAAATATCTTTAAATCTTTCCATTTACGTACAAATTTCCAAAAATAAGCCATAACGCTCACCCACGCCCCCCATCCCCGCGTCATCACGTAGCGTGTCGTAGCCATGACGGTGTTCGGCGGACTCTAGCGTCGCCGTCTCCTCATATCGCTCATTAGTGTGCCAAGGCTTCTCCATGCTTCTCCTATATCAACCGACCCCTGTTTTGGATCGACGGCCCCGTAGCGTCATTCTTCGCACATCTTCCCTCAACCCCCTACGATCTATTCCTTTAGACGCAAAGATTACGTCATTAAATTATTTTTAATGTTGTTTTCGATTGTATATTATTTAGTATAAAATTCGATCCCTACTTTTTGTAGGGTACCCGCCACAATGAGCCCATCCGGCCTCATCCTGCTCGTCGTCGCGATGCTCGTGCTTGCCGTCTTCGCAGAGGCTGATCCAGGTGAGAGAGAGAGAGAGAGACAGAGAGAGCGAGAGAGTAAGAGAGAGCGAGTGAGAGAAAGAGGGAGAGAGATAGAGCGAGAAAAAGATAGAGAGAGCGAGAGAGTGGAGAAAAAGGGGGTTAAAGGGGGGTTATCCTTGCCTTTCCTCCGACCCTTCCCCCCGCTAACGGTCCAGTACCGTAAAATCCTTAGCAATGCCTTGCCGGTCCCTTTAAAGTTTTAACCCCCTGATTTAGAGCGATTTACAGATGACGATCGACCGGGTCGATGGGCCAAGGCACACGGTCTATGGGGAAAACGATCGGATAAAGGCAGTGTAAGTTCAAAATCATATTGTATAATAACGTAATATAATAATAATATAATACAATAACAATAATGGAATAATCAAATTATACAAAATCCATTTTCTAGGATCTTTTCATCGAGGAGAAGCGGCCCGTCGAGAATTGGAACAAGTTGAACACGCTATGGGGGAAGAGGTAGGCGGAAATCATAAATTTAATAGCATAAAATGTGGCCAAAAAAGCGTTTCCTAAATGATCTCTGCTAGCAGGCCATCAGCCTATTGTCCCAAATCATGAATTCTAGATCAGCCGACAACTATCCGATGGCCTCCTATTTCCCGATGGGCTTGAAACGGTAGGAAAATTTGCTTGTTTAAAAGTACCGTAATCGGTTAAATTACGTAGTTTGTAAACGAACGTAATCAAAAAAGCGCTTAGGGAAAAGTAGCGGAATTCGAAACGTATTTTTGAAACTGAAACTCGCGCTCCAAGAAATTCAGCGATTTTGTTAGGATTCTACAGTGCTGAAGTAAATTTAGAGGGCATTTTAAGGAACACGGAACCGTAACCTGTAAATAGACTTATTTTGGAGGTGCGATAGCCGTTTTCTTATTTTTGAATTAGCTTTAAATAAAATTTCAAAAAAAAAACGAAAATCTTGAAATTCCGTAACGGTACGCTGGCGAACGTCGTGAGATTTTTTTGTTGAGGTCTAGAAATTGCTGGTATTTAGGAAGTATTTTAATAGTGTTTTTCGTAAAATGACACTAAATTTCCACTTGAAATGTATCTAAAAACTTTCAAAGGAGTTAAAAAAGTCGATATTTTGTCAAAAAAGGCCATTTTTGGGTAAAAAAATCGATAGTTTCGACATTTTTTCATCAAATTTTGTAAATTTTTTACGTTTAGGAATAGCAAAAAAAGTTTAGGGACAATGCCACTCTTAATATATTTGAAAAACTCGATCCTTATCGAAAAGTCCCCCCCCCGATAATGCGAAAGAACCAAATTTTGCAGCGCCTCTTCGTGGCAACAAGCCAACGGTCTATGGGGCAGACGGAAATAGATGTGACTACGATGCCACAGAAATACCCACCAGATAACGTCAGCTGTAGTTTTGCCCTTCCTATCACTCCGCTTTTCCCAAAATTGACATCACAAAATTCTTGAGCCTCGGGGACCGCCCACTTTTTCTCTATTTTCTCTCGCACCCTCCTCTCTATTTCCCCCTATCTCTCGCCGGGATCTCTGAATACCCTCCACTCACACAATTACGCGCGAATAAAGGTGTTGCTTTGTTTTAAGGGAATTCGGAACCAGATATACGATATAAAAACCGTAAAAATTATCGAAAAAATGGTACTTTTTAGGCCAAAAATCTATGAAATATGGCGAAAAAAGATAAAAATAACATTTTTGCAGCTTTCTAGCATTCAAACACTACTAAAAAATTAAAAACAGTATCGACAGAAAAAACAAAACAACATTAGCTGACCCCCCCCCCCCATTAACAGACCAGTACCAAGGATTTTAGCGCATTTTAGCAAGTTGAAAGCGACTTGAAGACTTTATTCGAGGTCTCAAAAGGCAAAAAAGGTAATTTTGTAGATACATTTCTGGGCATGACGGCCCAAATACCCGAGTGAAAATGTATTTTTGGGCGTTCGGCGTCAATTACAAGTTTTCATGCATATTAAACGAAAATAACTGAAAAAAACTACCCGGATAAATTACAGAATACGAGTCTGATGCGGGGAGAACCGTGCAAAAAAGGGTGCACCGTTTGCTATAAGGCTAGATGGCAGGAAGATTTTTAAAATATGTACATAAAAGGGGAATCAAAAGTGGAGATTCATCGGAGCTGCATGGAGTGTTGCTGCTGCTGGAGGAGCTCTTCGGATTGGCGTAGAAGGTCCATTTCCGTGTCATAAACCAGGTCGCGGATATTCTGAAAAAATCGTTAAATATGCCATTAAATACGTTAAATACGTCGTCAATTATTACCCGTCTTTTTAGTAAAATTTAGCTGCATTTTAAGCGGAAAAATATTTTTCAAAACTTAGAAAATCAAAACTAATGATAATCGGCCATTTTTAACCGAAAAATTGTAATTTTGTATTTTTTAATGAAAATCTGTATTTTTGACGCTTAGAAAGAGATTTACAAGCCATTCGTTTTAATTTATTATGGCTAAATTGGGTCCGAAGAAAAGGTTTCTTTCCGCTAAAACCAGAAAAAAAACCCGCATAAATTACGCGGATCCCTCGGGGATAGGAGCAAAAAGACCCCTAACCAAGGTAGGTGTCCACGGAAATTTAAAAATTGAGGAGAAGATATTAAACTGTAGTCGGTATCTATTTCATAACTTTGTACCAGGTCAGCTAAGCTCGCCTATGTTGTAAAAAACTGTCAGCAGAAATGCAAACTGGTGGTTCATACACGATCAGGAATGAACAAGCGCCCATGGCGTCCGGAGAGGTGGGGGAGGAAGGTGGGTGGTGGTAGATGGGAAGATAGGAGTGGGGAAGAGGGGGTATATGTGAAGTTTGTGGGGGGCAGATTCGCGACAAGCTGTGTTTACCATTACAGAGGTGAGTGTGTGGAGGTATGCGTGAGGAGGAGATCCTTGAAGTCGCGCCCTCTGGTGTTAGTCCGCGCAGTGGTGGGCAGTGCAGGTGATGGGTTGAGACCACTGTCTCCCCGGCTCGTGTTGCTTAATACGCATACTTGCCCTAATGTGCTGGTTATGAACAGGCTGTTTCTTATTGCGATGTGTTGGGTGTCATGGGGGAGGGTATGGGGGGGGGGGGGGGTGTTCTATCCTTAAATACAGCCAAAACTCCAACCTTTGTCAACGACAAATACTTGATCCGATCCATCTCGCCAATCTTCCTCAAATTATGTACGAGCGAGCGGCAAAAGTCATAGTACTGATCATCTTCTGTCAACTCAACGTCATCATCCCGTAATCGCTTGCGGCCGAGCGTCTCTTCACTCCTTGCTCGAATATACGTCAAATTTCCGGGTCCACCTTGCTGAAAGCTTGTTCTTGATTGGGTTAGGCTTAGGGTTTAGGGCGTAGGTTTAGGTCTATAGTTTATCCCTACCTCTATTGGCATATTGGCCTGGTCGAGAAACATCATGTTTACGAAGAATTTCCATTTTGGGGTGATCGGCCGGCCATCGCTGTCGAAACCCATCTAAAAATTGGTTTATTTATTTTTTATTATAAAGCTATTTACTACAAAAAAAGCTTGACTAAGACCACAAAGGTGATTAACTAACCTTCTTTTTCGTTTTGTTATACGTATCCTTTAGATTTTTCCATTGTTTTTCCACTTCCTCACCTAAATTTATAGATTTGGTTTATTATGATTTCCATGACTGCTTCTGCCTTCTATCTCACACCCAGATTTATATATGCCGCCTCTTATGACTTTATATGATTTATTCTACGCCTGTTTTTTTTAAAAAAAAGCATAAAAGCTATACTTTATGATTTCTTATGCTTTAAAAAGTAAAACCTACACGAAAGCCCCTGATGATGTTGCTCATTGAGTTGATGGGTGATCTCCTGGAAGAGCTGCTTCCTCCCCGGGCCATTCTTTTCACGTTGACTATCCCAAATTCCCGGCCGGATGTAGACGCCATCAATTAGCGCAGCCCTGTAATAGTTGTATACATACATAGGCTGTACCAAAAACCCCCCCGCATTTCCCCGCCTTACCTCCGCTTGAGCCTAAATTTCTACTATTGATGGAGATCCATAAAAACTATTTACACAACAAAAAAAGTTATAGCGAAATTATGGTTTATTTGACCGATTTTGTCGGGATTTTGTGAGCTTTCCACGGATCTCGGCCAAGAAATGTTTAGCACAAAATGATGAGTGCGCTCTTCGCTATCTGGGGTTTTGTTATTTACAGAATTTCGTTGAAATTGGGACTTTTAGCCACTATTTATCATAAAAATCGTCGAAAACTGGTCCGAAGATGGCCACGTTTCGCCAAATTACGCCAAATCGGCAGCATAATTGGGAAAACGGGCGAAAACGCGGAGCAAAAACCCGGGTTTTTCGAAGCCATAACTTTTTTGTTTTACAATTTGTTGTCTAGAAAATTCGACTGCACATAGCTTTTATGGTCTCTTACTGCTGGTAAAAATTTGGGCCCGATCGGATAAAGGCCGCCAAATGCCGACGGCGGGTTTTTTTTGGACAGCCTATGTATCTCCATAAATCTGTATAAATTATGACATGTCCGGGGTGGAAATGACAAATGGATGGACAGTGCGAGAAGAGAGCCCACCTAACTTCGTCGGAAATGACGGTGGAGTGGGCGGGTCCCCTCTGCCAGTCCCCACTTCCCATCTTTGCCCTCCCCAACGGCACAGCAGCCACTGTCGATGGGCCGATCTCCGACACTGAAATTTACGGGTTCTACTCCCGCTCAAACCATTTTTCGATGTCTTAAAACCCCTTAAAACCGCATACCCTGAGAAGGGCGTGGCGGCAGAACGGTAGTCGACCTCCCAGCATCCATATTATGAATTTGAACCTGAAAATCTATCGTATTTCCAAACCAATACAAATCCTCAGCCTCTAAAATGCTCTCGGCTCACCTGGTGGTCCGGGATCATCTGATTCGCGACCTCCATCTGATGCTAAACCTGCAACTCCTGGCCCTTATGCCCCCGGCTCAAATTTGGTCGCGTGCGGCGCTTTTCGCCGCAACGCGACCGCCGCGCCGCAAGGGCGTCCAAAAAACTGCCGTTGCAGAAAGGGGAGCAATTGAGAAATGTCGTACGGTCCTCACGCTTGTAATAATGCGTATAACTAGAAGTATTGTTACCCTAAAATAAATAAGCTGGCCTGGAAAGTATGCTGTGATACCGTAGATTACTAAATACGGTATATTAATCCTTAGTAACTTAATGTTTATTATTATACAAAGTTTGCTTAGCAAATTCTGCCGCACTAATATTCAGGCTTGCCCAGAATGGGCTTTGCGTCGCATGTTCATATCGCTAAACTTGGTTAGAAGTCTTCTGTGCGTGTGGCACAATTAAATAAGATAATTTATCGAGATCTTCAAATGTAGACAAAGACATCACAAAATCTAACAAAACAATACCAGCTTGAGTGGCAAAAGGGTCATCGGGCAGTCTCAATAGTCGGATTGGCTCCACAGCTTGAAGGTACGGTCGAATGAGGCGGATGCGATCCATTTCCCGTTTGGCGAGATATCCACACACATCACCTGAAATTTTTTGCGTGATTTCTACTGCAAAATGTGTATACCTTTGTATCGTGGCCCTTCAATTCTCGCAACGGCTGCCAGCCACGCGTTGCCCAACACTAAAAATTGGACGTATTTGTAGAAACGCAAAAATAACCTTCAACAAATTGTCGAATCCTCCGGAAATCAGATACTGGCCATCAGCATCGACACGGATTCGGGAGATAACTGATGTATGGGCAGGCATCGTGTAGGTGCATCGTCGCATACGTAAATCCCACGCCTAAAACTCGTAGAATAATCATTGTCGAAATTGCACCTTTATGGTGTTATCTGCTCCGGCCGTCACCATTTCGTAGCCGTTCGGCATCCATTCAGCTGTATGTACTTCTTTGGTGTGGCCATCGAGGAACATGATGCATCTGGAAAAAAAACGTAATCACGGTTTTATAGCAAAATATTGGGGAAATATATATGTAAAAAAACTACCTCCCAGTTCTCAAATCCCAAACGCGTCCATAACAATCGTGTCCCACGGAGAGAAGTAGACCACCATCAGGGTGAAAGACCACATCAGAAACATGCTAAAATACGGTATCAGTGAATCGAAGACCCATACTTTCGAGTGGCCCTCTTGAATCAGAAGTTCCTCGCCCACATCAGCGTCGAACAGTCGCCACGTGGAATCAAAACTAAAACAAATTTGTCATAATGCGTTGGATGATATAAATACCAAGCTGTAGCGATCCAGCGACCCGTCGGATGAAAAGCAAGCCTGGCGACACGTTGTGGATGCTTATCTAGTTGCCCAATTGGACTCTCCGAAGACAGTGACCATAATGCGACAGTACCTAAAGAAAATCGTGATTCGTGAAAAATAGTTCTTACCATCATGACCGCAAGAGGCAACATTCAAAGCGTACTCGTCCTGTGAGACAAAGGCTTTCGGGTGGAATCTAAAAACCAAGAATATCTCTCAAAAATTTTATCATACCGTGCACAGCCACATTGACCATGATGCCCCGTGTATTTGATCATTTGCTCGCAGTTCTCGCGCTTCCAGACAGCAGGAACCCCAGACCAGCCGGCAGTCACTAAATAAAAAGAACTCATTTTCAACAAAACCAATCTACCAATATGGTCAGAATCGGCGGAAAATTCGACGAAAGCGACGGGCCGCAGATCTGCTACCTAAAACCGAAATAGAATCTTGAGACTATTCAAACCTGTGAGGCATGGAGGTTAATCTGTTGGACCCATTTGTGAGCTTCCTGTTTTGCGAGAGCTAAAGAAAAAAAATAGAATCAAAACCTCAAAAAAAAGGAAAAAAATAGAACATAATCAAGTAAAAACCTTTCTCCTGCTCTGGGCGGGCAGCCTCTTGTCGTAGGCGCACAATCCTGGCTTTTGCCTCACGCAGGGAATAGTCTGCGATGGAAATACGGGCATCACGCAGCGTCTCCGCGCCACGATGGTAAAACGTGTGGGCTTCGCGATCCCGTTTGTCAGCATAAGAGGCCTAAAGAAGTTGATTTATATCATGATCATTATAACCTCTTCGGTATGTAGCACTCGGGCGATCTGATCTTCATCCAAAGTCGAAAGCAGGGCACGGAGACGCTCTCTTCTATCTTGGATGTCTTCACCGAAGAGACAGATCGGCTGGTTTAACATACGCAGCTTCATTTTCAGCTGGAAAAAAAACTTTTAAACCGAACCAGGTCGATTATCATACCTGCCAATCGTCAGTTGGCAACGTTAGCTGACGGGCTCGCTTCCTACGCTCAAACTCGGCCAGCACTTGTTTCTCGGCATTATCTAAAGCGCCTGATTGTCGAACATCAAAACCCACTCGTTGATGAAGAATCGAGTTCCATGCGTTCTCCACTTTCCAAGTGTGTCTGGTTTCCTTCTCGCTAAAAAAAGCGTGTAACGTTTACAAATGATTGAATACCCGCATTGCGGCGAGGTTGTTCGACAGGTTGCCAAACAGCTTTCCTTTCCCATCATCCATCTGGAAGCCCGATTAAAAAGTGTGGTCCAGATACAAAGGAGAAAAGAATTGGTTGTCAATAACCGTACTCTTTAGTATACGTTCAGAGATCAATAATTTATCAAATCAACGGCAACATTCAAAAATCCAGCAAAAAGGAAAACGCACAGCATTGAACAACTAATGCATTTGGGTGTTACTCATTTCCTTGGCAAGCGCTTGTCGCAGATCTTCGAGCTTTCGAACGAGGACTTGCGCCTGAAAAAAAAAGAGATTTAGACAATTCTAAAATGGCTTACTCCTTGGATGACGATTTGCGATGCCGGCATCTGACCAGCGGCTTCGACGGCAATGAAGAACTAAAGAAAACTTTTATACGCTAAGGAGACGCGATACCTTATTTGGGCGGCCATTCGGATCAAAAGGAGCCTGTTCACCATTTTGCATCTCGGAATTCGGGCTAGCAGGCCAGTCACTTGCTTTAGCAAACACCTAAAAGTTGATAAAATTACCTAATGGAAAAACGAACTGTATGCCGAAGCGCATTATCCGGATCGTACTCAAAGGACACGGTGGCTGTCGGGTTCCATTTCGCGTGTTCTTTTCCAAACCCCTAAAAACTCAACTTACAAATTTTGAAAGCCCTCACCTTTTTCGCGTAGCATTTCATCTTCACCTCCTGCCCTTTCCGCAATTTCACAATCATGATATCGTCATTTGTTTGATCGTCGGCGCCGCTTCTGCCATTCGCATAAATGCCACACGCTGGCACAACCTAATTTAATAAGATAATTTTAAGCGAGAAACCCAACCTCGGTGTTTTGAGATTCCAAATCAGCGGTTGTCACTGCCCGCGTCGCGTCTTCACGACAACGCACCTCCAGGTTGAACTCAACGGAACAGCGCTGGCAAAAGTTGTCACATTCGCAGTCCTAAAAGCCGAAGCATAAATTTAAACGCTTCTGAAAACCCTGGTATAAATCAGCTTGTCAATAGCCTTCTCTGAGGTCAATGGGATCAGGCCCATTCGATGAGCCAAGAATTCATCGTGCAGCACCGAGGTGTTTGATTCGATTTGCACCCAGTCGATCGCCATCGTAGGGACCTAAAAATGAAACAGCTTCATCAAAACGGCCTTGCCTCTGCGATGAAGATCCTCCTCAACGAATTCGCCACCGAAAGATCAGTGTCCTCGAGAATAAATGCGACAACCTAAAACCAGGAGTAAACACAGGAAATGATCAATATACCTCATCGCTCAGGCTCTGTATTTGCACTGAAGGCGTGTTGGCGTACGGCATCTCTTCTAAACCATTTTTATTCTTTTTATCTTGAGAGTAGCTAAAGAAACAGGTTTTATATAAGAAGAATAAAAGATTTTCGTAGCTTTGAGAATTCGAAGTGTGGGTAGCTACGGAGGGAGCCACCGCACGCTTACATTTGTGCATCCCCACCAACCGCTCGCCCGCTAAGTTGATGACAATTTTCACGGGTCTCGGTTAGTAAAGCGCCCGCGGGCGCGCCCGAAATTGCGCCCGCGGGCGCGCTCACGGGCGCGCCCTCGGGCGCAATGGCCAAAAGCGCCCGCGGGCGCGCCCGAAAGTCGAAAGCGCCCGCGGGCGCGCCCCAATCGCGTTGTAACGGCGTAGGACGGGTTCTTTTAATGCTTTTATTATTTAAAAAAAGGGCACTACATCGCTTTTGACGATGCTGTACCCTATACTTAATGTAGATCTTCGCGTTCCCTGAGAAAATGGTCGTACTGCGCACCTGAAATATGTTTTTTTGCTTTCTTGGCTTTAGCTTCGTTTGGAACTTACAGATACGTTCGAATGCGCGATATACGGCCCTGAAAGTGTAGCTAATTATCTAATTTCCTTTATAAACTTCGTAAGATGTACTTACTTTGTTCCCACTTGCCGACTTACTTTGAAACTCCACCCTAAGATACCGGAAACATCGCGCTTCGCATTTGCAATGATGACCATCCTCGTCTGAAAGGGTGGCTCATATAAATCGAGAATCTATAAATCTGAATCTAAAGTATTTTTAAAGTTTCGAAGGCATTGGTTGCGTAGCAAAACTTTACCTTCCTTACCTGCGCCATGGCGCTTCAAAGTATCGGATTCTACATTCGCCGACCATAACCAAGCGAACCTAGTAACGTTTGTGCTAATTTATATATTTTGAAGACAAATAAGTGCATAATCCAGGAACTTAGGCGTTTTTTCGCAGACTTGAAAGGTGTTCACCATTCAAATGCGCCCGCGGGCGCGCCCCTATTGCGCCCATGGGCGCATTTTGCGCCCGGGGCGGTTTTGCGCCCTTTTGCAAAAATTGCGCCCGGGGCGCAAAATGGACCAGTTCGGGCGCGCTCGCGGGCGCTTTGGGTTTTCGGGCGCGCCCGCGGGCGCTTTGCTAACCGAGGTCCTTCCAAATTCCAAATTTGCAAATTCATTTCACTGTAAACCGCAAAGATCTGCATAATACGCTAAGATCCCACTCGCAAGTTTTATAAATACTCGATAATAAATTATTTATACGAGATTATAAAATTGTATAACTCTAAAACATCAGTTAACGGGCGAAGATGCATTTTTCGAAAGAAATACGGTCTTCTGCTTGGTTCCCGGTTTCCTAGCTAAATTTTCTGCGATTTTACGCCTTTTTGGATGGAATATGAAAGAGCACGGTCGAATCTCAGCCTATATGTATAGTTCTGAGAAGCTAATAAAACTGTTGTATAGATCTCGATTCTTTGGTCATTTTTGCATTGACTTCGAAGAGCCCAAACAGTATTTTGCCATGGCGCTATGACACTGATCAAAACAAGGCAGGTACTATCGGCCCGGGTGCCATAAGCACTCTTTTTGTATATATTGCAAATAATTTATATAAAAACTATATAACTAAGTCCTATAAATATGTAGAAGATATTATAGTATATTAAAACGCTTAAATAATGTTATAAGACGTTTATTAAGTAGTGTTTCTTAATAAATTACGCCGCGGCCGATAGTACCTGCCTGTGCTTTTGGTATGCCGTCGCTATGACGCAGTACACCTTCCCCTGGTCCCAGTGCGCACCGCGCTTCCCCCGCCAGGGGTTCTCGATTTCTCTTTTTCGCTTTCAATTTCGATTTTCTGTCTTTCTACTCATACAGTATTCCTTTAAAATTCACTTCACTTTTTCTTTTGTCATCTGATGCGAAAAGTTAGCAAAGAAGCTTTCTGCTACCCATAATCTTGATGTTCTCTCTCAGTTCTATCCGCTTCGTTCTCTGATTGTCATCACATAACCCATTTTAGATGGAGCGTTACGACCGTGCTATCACGATCTTCTCGCCGGACGGCCATCTCTTCCAAGTCGAATACGCAAACGAGGCGGTCAAGAAGGGGTCCACTGCGGTAGATTTGCTCCCCTCGTTCATTCACTTTTTTAGGTTGGAGTGCGCGGGAAGAACTGTGTCGTCATCGGCGTGGAGAAGAAGACGATTCCCACGCTACAGGTATCGCTACGTTATATTGCACTCTTCTTTCCTTCTTCAGGATGACCGAACTGTGCGCAAGATTCATATGATTGACGATCACATCATGCTTGCCTTTGCTGGTAATTACTGTGATGAATTTATTACTCTTTCCCTAGGCCTGTCGGCGGATGCACGTGTGCTTGTCGACCGTGCTCGCATGGAGTGCCAATCATACAAGCTGCGCCTTGAGGATCCTGTGACTGTGCACTATATTTCCCGATACGTCGCTGACACTAAGCAGGTCAGTCTTATTGTGTTTTTTGATTGCTCTTTAGCGCTTCACACAATCCCCTGGACGCCGTCCATTCGGAATCGCAATGCTGGTCGCCGGTTTCGACTACGATGGCCGCCCGCGTCTCTACAAGACCGAGCCAAGCGGTGCATACTATGAATACTTCGTAAGGTTCTGACACTTTCTATGAGCCATTTTCTAGGCAAATTCGACCGGCCGTGGCGAAAAAGCTGTTCGCGAGTTCCTGGAAGAGAAGTACAATGACGAAAATGTGCAAGACGAGGCGGCTACTCTCAAGCTGGTAGTAAAGGCGCTCTCACAGGTATGCTTCATGTAGTCGGATTTATTTATCAAAATATAGGTTGTTCCATCTGGGGCTAGCAACATCGAGATCGCTGTGATGACATCTGCCACGGGAAAGGTTAGCATTCCCACCATTAATATTTATTTTTAGCCTGGCGAATGCCACCAGCGGGTTTTGACTACCGAGGAAGTGGATGCCCTCCTAAAGGTATTTGCCTAACCTAATTCCTAAGATTTTCATTTCGTTAGGTTGTGGAAGCTGAGCGTCAAGCCACCGAGGCCGAGGAAGCAGCCCGCAAAGAAGCCGCCCGCACAGGAGCTCCGAAACAACAGTGATTAAAAACTCCAATTAAATTTTATACCGGTGTTACGTGTTTTTGCTAAATGTAATTTTCCCTTTGTGGTGATGAAACCCATGAGACCCTCCCTGATAAAGCCCCTTTGCCTTTGAGCGGTCACAACGGGGATAGCAGCAGGCAGACTGAAGTTTTTGGGGCGGAAGCTTTCGACACGGACAAGCATTGAGGCGCAGAATTGGATTTTGCTAAATCTTTCAGGGGCGGCGAGGCCTTTTCTCCCATTTCGCACACGGGCTGAAATATGAGACTCCATGCGGCGGTGAAGCCCAATAACGCTGCGGGGGAATCTTCATACTTGTGGGTGGTGCTCGCGATGCCCATGGGACATTTGAGGCTTCACCGATTTTGATCAGGATGTCATTTCATTTATCGGGTTTAAAAAGAGGTAATTCCTTGGTCAAGCATTCAGGTGGCGCGTAAGGGTGGAACACGCTCCCTTTTCATCTGACACTTTTGCATTTGAGCAAGAAAAGCCTTTGTGTGCCCCTTTGGGGGGAAATCATGCTCCGACGAGCCGGTAATCGGGTCCGCCCCTTTTTCGCCGAGATCCAAGCCTTCTGCTGACGGGCCAAAAACTGGGGGCCCAGTTGCCCCCCAGGCCGCGCACCACCCCAGTGGGCCTTTTGCGGGCCAAGGCCCCTTGGCCCCCCGTTTCCTTCCACCAACTTGCCCAATTCATCCATCTTTCCCCCAAAGGGCGCCTCTGGCTTGCGCGTACACACAACCCGCATACGCATAAGTGTTTTCCCATCAATGGGCCCCCCCAAGGGCCAGAAGTATTGATATTCTGGCTCCATGCCCGGATTGCGGCTGTGGTGGGCCCTTTTTGATGTGCCACACTTCACACTGGCCCTTCGAGCTAGCGTTAACGTCTCACGAATCTAGGCAGAATTGAGCTAATTATGCCGTACGCCATGTTGGCTTTTCGAAAGGAAGAGGAGGGGTGCATCTCGAGCCGGCGTTGCTCGTTAGGGCCCCCTCCACCTTCTTCTCCCACCCCTTTGAGAAACACTATGCATTAGCTTCCGCTGCCCATTCGTTTCATTCCCTGCCGAATTGGACCGGAGATGGTTTTATTTCAAACCCCCTATTTTATGGATTCCATGGCCGTCTTCTTCGTCATTTTAAAGGGGTGGACCTCGCATGGCTACATTTTTTAAAGCTTAGAAGCAAGCCCATAGTGTAAAGCATCTCTTTGCTAATTCTCACTAGGCCTACGAAAAAAACGACTGTTTTTTGGATTTTGGAACCCGGTTCATTTCAACATTTTAAAGTCAAAAAGACTATGACCAATTAAGACAAAAACTAATAAATTGCAAATTTTTTCAAAAAATACCGATCCGACCTGTTCTGAGGCCAGATCCGGAATCAGCGCGAAATTCTGTCACAGTTAGACATGGTTACCTAACAACGCCACCTTTTCAGCCTGGGTTAACCCGTTCGATTCCAGCTTCTCCTCGGCGGTGACCATGGATCCCGCGGGCGGCAAACTTTTCATCTGCCTAATTGCACACCCCGCGCGACCCGTCGTGTTACCCCGGGGATTTCGCCGGCTCAGTTTTTCGGATTTATCCCGGTGAGGGAGAATCTCCTCTAATATGCGGCCAGGAGGGAGCTGGAAGCTGCCCCCGGAGGGGGAATTTGAGCGCCAGAATCCCCGAGGCCCGACGAAGCGCCAATTAATTTCCTCGCTCCGCCGGCCCCGCGGATTTTTCGCACGATTTTTCCCCGTCAGTGGAGACAAATTGTAGCCCGAGCCGCTGGGTCGACAAATCTTGGAATTTGGCTTATTGGGTAGCGGGCGTAGCCCCAACCCTTTTTGAGGTACCCCCCCATACGTTTCTTTTGGGGTCCTTTTCCGGATTTAAAAAAGAAACATGCATCGGATTGCGAAACTGAATACACCATCGGAACCGGCGACACTTTTTGCATACTATAGTTTTTAAAAAATGAAAGATTTCGAATTTTACAGCCGATTTAAATTGCGTTTCGAGGGGGTCTGCGTTTGTTTGTATGTATGTATGCCCGCAACCTTGTAGTCGTCAAAGTGCCTTCCCATAGTCCGTTTGGGCTGAAATTTTCCACATATGACTTGATGTAAATGAAGGTGAGGAAGAGCGTTTTTTCAAATCGGCTTTAAATTTATATTTAATTTTTAGTTTAAAGCTAAATTGCGGCCAAAACAGTGTTAGTGATGTCCGTTCGGGCTGAAATTTTGCTCAAATATGCATTAGACCATGCCGGAATAAGTAAAGAAGAAATTGCATCGAAGAGGCTTTTCCTTTGAGATATTATAACTTTAAACCTTCGCCATACGGGGCGCCGCCCTCCCCTTTCCCGGCCCCCGTTCCCCGGGTCAGCAGGGCGGGTCTAGGTCCCCGAGGACAGGCCTCCAGTCTCCCCGTTGGCCTAGTGGTTAGCACGCTGTACTGGGAAGACTTGGCTCCCGAGTTCGAATCCCGCCCGCAACATTGTTTTTGCCGATTGGCCCGAATGCATCGTTAACGTTTTTGTACCGTTACAAGCGCCGCAGGCAAATTTTTTTGGTATTGTGTACAGGGTTCATCTGAATATATCCCATGCTTATTCTATGATCTTAACAACATTGAGGCAAGGCTATCTTTAGCTAAGAGTCTTTCAGGGCTTTGTTTTCGCAAAGAGACATTCTGTGGCAACAGTGCCCTCCTGAAAATGCCACAATGTGGGATCACCAAGTTGCGGCACCTTATTAAAGGGACAGACTCGTTATTAGCCTTTCGGCTTATAAATATTTCTGTATTTGTCCGTTTTCTTGAAATTAATCTGTAGATCTGACCTGTAATCTAACACAGTCCCAAGTTTATTAAGATTTTAATTAGCCAGCAACTTTTTGTTGTTCCCCATTTTGTGGCATTTTTCAGAGTTTTAAAGGAATTTAGCACTTTTTGTTGCCACGAGAATTGATCTCTTTTTGCGAAACCAAAGCCCTTTTTTGAAAAGACTCTTTTTAGCCTTAGAGATATCTTTTCTTTTTAGGTTCTATATTTTGTGGAATGGCGTAAAACACATTTTTTTATTAGTTTTTGATAGCTAAATGGATATATAGAGTTTTTTCTAGAATTAAAAAGTCTAAAAATTTTTGAAAAGTCTTGAATCAGGTTGTTTTTATTAGTTGTTGATAGCTAAGCAGCTATATAACGTTTTCTAGAAAAATTACAATCTTGTAAAAATGGCGTAAAACTTTATTTGGCAATTTTTAATGATAGTTCGATTTCTATACTCAGAAATAACTAGGAATAATAAATTCATCTTTATCTTTCATTATTAGACCAATGCGCGGTAAGATAAAAAATTTTTTCTGCCCGTTACCGCTACAACACTCTTTTTAAAAGTTAGATTTTCTAAACCCAGTTTTCTGTGAATTTTTTATTATCCCGGCATTCCTATCTTGAGCTCTGATAGCCCTTTAGATCAAAAAAGTTCTGCTATCCCCCACTGCTAAATATTTCCGGTACTCGGCATCGGGAAGCCATGCTCTGCCAGCATCTTGACGTCAACAAACCATTAGCTATTCCAGTATTTCCGCGACCCCCGTTGGCCTGCTAACAAAAGATCCCATCGCCCAGCTTCGTTCTTTTCGCTCAAAATTCGGCATTGATTTTTGTGTTGGCTAGAAAGAAGTAATATCTTAAAAATATACATATTTAGATGGCCTTTCTCAACCAGTTGACCGGCCGTCTGCAAAACTTGAAGGAGCAGGCGCAGAATTTTGCCGAGCAAGGAGCACTCGGTGCGCATCTTCAGTCATTGAAGGCGAGTTCTTTTTGTTCTGTTTTTTTCAAAAATTTAGATTTTCTAAAACAATTTTAGCCATTTATTTATGCGTTAAATACATTCGAATTTTTCCAAAAATACTATTAACATATTTGCTATCACACAAATTGGCATTAGTCGAAGAAAGATACCACCCCCCCGATAGTGCCAAAGAACCTATTTTCTAAAAATAATTTTTGCATCCAAAAACCACGAATTTAGGATGGCGCCCCGAAGCTGTTGAATTCGGCAATGTCTGCCAAAGATGAGATGCTGAAAAAGGTGAAGCTGGAGAGTATCGGAAAGGTATATTTTTCAGTTAATACCAGGTAATTTCTTCAGGTGCTAAATGTGAGCTCGCTCGGCCGAAATCAGTCCCCAATCGACATCGTGCCCGTGATAACAGCATTTGGGGAACACCTACAGAATGCCGAGTTTAGGTGCGTTTTTCATTCTCCTTAAAACGTTATATGGATGAAATTCTGATCTATTTCATTATTTCTATAATTACAGAGTGGAATACCACGACCAGGGCGACTTTAAGGCAACGAACACCGGCCAGACGGTTGGTTTTTACGCCTATTTTTTTTTGTAACCGCGCGTTTAGCTGATGATCCAGCGCGATGGCAGCGACGCGGAATTGGCAATTTCCTTCTGGCCTGAGGTAGCTTTCAGAAAAACCAAAAAAATCCGTATTTCTGAGCTTTTAGCCTTATTTCATATCGCTAACAAAGAGATAATCCCTCTATAGGAACAATTTCACCTGGAAGCTGTCACCTGGCACTGGGGCACCGAGCCGATGAATGGCTCCGAACACACCATTGGAGGTACGGCATGGTAGAATGTACAAAACGGAGCTTTGGCATTATCCTAGGGGGTTTCGTAGGATCCAATTTTTCAAATATAAATAGGGGAGGCGTCTCTATAATGTTTTTCACTATTCCCAAACGCAAAAACCTTTGCAAATTACAAAAAAATACAAAAAAAAATATTTCGGCTAACATTTTAAATTTTAGAAAATGTTGTAAGATTTTTAGACATTTTTTCCACTTGAAATATAGGGTTCTTTAGGATTTCCCCCGGGGGCCACAGTTTTCTGGGCCAAGCCTAAAATTTTTTCTAAATAGCGTATACGTTTCTAAATGGTTTTTAACTATTCCTGAGCATAAAAACTACCCACATTTTAATTAAAAAATTTATTTTAAGTCGAAAAGTCCTATAGAACCTTTAGGGCCGGGGGGGAAGACCCAAAATGACCAATTTTCGACTTTTTCTACCTTTTTTGAAAGGTTTTTCTACTTTAAATATAGTTAAAATTTACTAAAAACAATGTGAAAACACTTTATATTTGATTACTAGGTTAACCGGGAAAACCAGGAAAAATTTGGTTTCCCCGAAATACTTCCCCGGAAATCCTAAAGAACTATTTTACAGTTACATTTTAATAAAAGCACTATTGAAACACTAACTGAAGTTTCTAGGCATTTCTGGACTTCTAGGAAAAAATTAGGTCCCCCTCGATAATGCAAAAGATCCGAAACGGGACGTTTAGGCGTCGGTTACGCTGGTGAGCTTCATCTCATCCATCGCAACACCCGATTCTCAACCTTGGACGCAGCATTCAAGCAGCCGAACGGAGTGCTGACTATCGCAATTTTCTTGAACGTTAGTTTATAGCTGAAAAGGAAAAGGAACTCGTTCTTGAAAAAACACGCAAAACCCGGCTTCCAGGAATCACATGGCGACAACGCGGCCCTACAACCCTTCATCGACATACTGCCAAACCTGAAATACAAGGGAACCGAGACCCAGATTACGCACTACAACTTTAATCAACTATTCCCGCCAGCAGGTTGGCAAGAAAATCCCCCAAATAACCAACGAAATGCTGTTCCAGAGAAATGCAAGGAATTCTGGGTGTACGACGGCTCGGAAACGATGGACCCGTTCCGGGAAACGAACAAATGGATCGTGCTCCGCGCAGCGCAACCGATTTCAAGCAGACAGGTTGGGATAGTATTAAGCTGCAAGAAGAGCATCGCTAAAAATGGGTTCTTGAGCGTTATCGGGGGGTCGAAATTTTTTTATATAAGTCTAGAAATGCCTAGTAGCGTAAGGTGGTTTTTTAGTCATGTTTTTAGTAAAATATAACTCTAATTCAACTGGAAAAACTATCTAAGAATTCAAAATCGAGTTTTTGGCCAAAAACCGGCAATTTTCGTTGTAAAATCGATATTTTTGGTATTTTTAATGAAAATTTGTAGTTTTTACGATTGGGAATAGAAATAATAGGTTATAAATACCTCCACTATTAATATTAAAAAAATTGGCTCCTAAGAAAATAGCCTCCCCCGATGATGCCAAAGAACCGAAAAATATAGAAACTCTTTTAGCTCGATAAACTGCGCGAAACGAGAAGCGGTGGCTATGACGAAGAAGCCGAGACGACGATGCAACCGATCCGGGCCACGCAACAGCCAAATAACAGGTGATTTCTTTGTATCTTTCCTTGTTTTTAATGGCAATTTATAGGACGGTGCTCTCGTCGTTCCGATCTGCCGCCAGCCAGCCCAACCTTGGCTTCAACCAATAACTCTCATAAATCAATATCGTAAAATTTGCTCGAACGAATCGCCAAATCGCTCCTCACTTTCTAATTTAAATTCGGTTCTTTTGCATTATCGTGGGAGAGGGGGCTTTTTTCCATTAGGCCAGAAATTCCTGGTAACGTATTAGTAAGTGCTTTATTCGTGTTTTAGTAAAATTTAGCTATATTGCAAGAAGAAAAAACTGATAAAAATTTATATGAACTTTGGTCGAAAAATCTAGAACGTTTTGAATTTTTCATAAAATTTTGCAAAGTTTTTACATGAGGATGAATAAAAAACAGTTTAGAAACACCCGTAATTTATCAAAGAACAATTGGTCCTCAGAAAAAAAGCCCGCTTCCCCCCCCCCGATAATGGGAAAGAACCCTAAATTCTAGTTTATAAAAATGACTATGACTTTTTAACCTTGCAATACAACCCATTTTGATCTCCAAATTTATATACATTGTTTGAAATCTCGAAATATTCTCGGCCCAATCCACGTGCATCCATCCTGTTTGTGTTATGCCCACCCCGCGCCGCTTTTAGCACGTTAGCTAGTTTTTGAATAAATATTCGGGCCGTGCCGTGATAAGCCGCGAAGCGAGAGCGAGAGAGACAGAGAGAGAGAGAAAGAGAGAGAGAGAGAGAGAAACACCCGTAGACAGACACACCACACACACACCTTGTCACGCTTATCATTTCATCCAAGTACACCAAACAATTATTGACGAACATCCGCAGGTGTCTAGCTACTTTTGATGAGATGGTTATTATACGGAGGAAAAGGCATCGAGATATAGGTGAGGTCGAGAACTCGAATTTTTTATTAACTTTTTAAAATTTAAAAAAAGGTGAAAGCCGCTTTGTTACGATGGGCAATTCATACAGCTCCTAGTTGTGAGAAATCTAGAAATTACTAAAAACAGGGATTCCGTAAAACTCTCAAAAAAACATAATATCGGTTTCAGAAAATCGAGTCAGAATTTCCGGATTCTGAGAATTGGCAATTCTGCAAGTTCCAGTTTCTGAAAACCGGAAATCGAATTTTTGACCAAAACTTTCGGCTTTCCAAAACTTTATTAAAGTTCTTAGATGGTTTTTCTAGTGCAAAAATAGTTTTATTTTCCTAAAAACACCATTAAAAAATTTCTGTTAAGTTACTAGACATTTCTAGAGTTATACAAAAAAGTTCGCCCCCAACCGTATTTTCTCTGCTGCCAAACCTGGTCCCAAAGTCAAATCCATGTTTTCAACTTGACCCCCCCCACTCTCGTTTCCCCGCAATGTTATGGGACCGACATCGATTCCCAGCGAATTTCCAATTTTTCGTGTCGGCCGGGCCCGCCGGTGTGGGGGGAGATGACACACAAGTTGGACATGAATCGCCCTCCGCCCTTCCCCATCCCCGGGGCAGCGCATGAACACATAGACATAGACCTTCGTCCGCATGAAGTACCGCAACAGGCTCACCCCTCGCGTCGCACTCAAACACTTTAGGCCCCGCAGGCCGTCAGGTTCGTCGTCGCCCCGGGGGTAAAATGGGAGCCTATAAGTTGGAAACGGTCAGAATGCCAGGAAAAGAAACTAGAATTTCTGGATTCTAGAGAATCAGAATCTCGAAAACAGACTGATTCTCGAAAATGCTTGAAAAACTCGAAAAGCCCGACCCAAAAAGATCGCGCAGTAAATAACAAAACTGCCGCTGGTATTTTGATGTTAAAGAAACTTCCCTTAGAAAGTTTGCCTTTAAATGTAGAAACCGTACAATAACATCAGCATAAAAAGCTAAAAATGCGAATTTTGCAATATAGCCTTAGACAATCGGTTAGCTATGGGAAACTACTAAACGCGTATTAAAAAAAGTTACTACTAATAATTTACTTGTTTTTACTACTAAATAAAAAAATTTCCTGCCCCACTACCGATCCAGAACCAAAATTTCTAACAACTAAAAACCTTCTAAAGTACGCTGAAAACTAACAAAAGGAAATCTTTTTTTTATCGAGCCAACGAGATGCTACTCTGTACGCATTTTTAACACTGCGTAACCGGTCGGCCAGCTCACGCGCCGGTCGGCCAATTTTTTGTGAAATTGACGTGCTCCGCGAAATGTTTAGGCTACGACGATTCCTGGAAAACAAAGCCAGGCTTTTCCTAGAGATCGATCCGCTTCGACATTTGAGGGCTAAAATAGGCTCTGGGGGAATGAATGCACCTGGCTGCGCGCCCCCGCCCCCCTAAAAGACACCCGCGATGAGGATCCCAACTGACCGACTGGGGAGGGCCGATTCCATTCCCTCACGCTCGTTTCCCCGGCTCCAACGGCCAATGATCGATCTGTAGAAACGTAGAAAAAGTTCCACGGGTTGCGAGTCACTTGTTATGATGTTTTGGGCCGGGCTTCCCCAAGTTTTCTCTTAATTTCTAGCCTGAAATGCTTCCTTTTTAGTATTCCAATTTCAGAACCACTGCACCCGTCCATGTCCCACGGCGCGATAGCGCCCGAGCTAGCGCCGAATCCACTTCATCAGACCAGCAAATATAAGGCGTTCGCACAAGCCGTCGACAAGGCGCTCAAGGTTTGTTGGCACCGCTTTTACTAAAAATGCCAGTCTTTAGGCCTTTGAAAACACGAATGAATGGGCTGACTTGATTTCGGCGTTAGGCAAGCTTTCAAAGGTTGGTCCGCGAGTTGCAATGATTTTGTCTTCTTTTAGGTATTCAGTTCCAACGCCAAGTACTGCGACATCCCGAAGCCAATCATTGTGGCGAAACGGCTCTCACAATGTCTACACCCCGCCTTGCCGATGGGCGTCCATTTGAAAGCGCTGGAGACGTACAAACAAGTGTTCGATATCCTCGGCACCGAGAAGCTCTCCCAGCTCCTCTATCTTTTCGCCGTCGGTCTTTTCCCGTTGATGGACCATTGCGGAATTAAGGTTGACCTCGTTTTTGGTTTGGTAATCAACATATCCAATTACAGGTGAAATCCGAGCTGTTCACGATATTCGAGGTGTATCTTCTGCGGCTTGGCCCGAATCTGAAGCCTTCACTTCCCGGTTTTCTGGCCGGTGTATTGCTTGGATTGGAAGAAGGGACCGAGTTCTACGACCGGTAAAATCTGATGGGCGAATTAAATAAAGCTCTTTTCAGTTCGGTGACCTACCTCGACAAAGTATGCGAGGCCGTGGGCGCGGAAGCGTTTTACGGCTGCGTTTGGGAGGCCGTGCTCGGCTCGCCGGCGGTCCGTCTGCCTGCATTGCTCTACGTCAACACCAAGCTCGACAAGAATCGGCCGGTCGACGAGCAGCACCATCTTTTTTGCAACCCGGAATTGATGGTCAGCAAAATATAATCGTTACATACTGTTTTTTTAGGTAGAAGCCCTCTGTGCGGCAGCCGGCGACACAGGCTCACCGCTTGTTCAACGAAATCTTCTCGATTTTCTGTGCACCGTCTTTCCGCTCGATTCGCCCCATCTGTCCTCGGCTCATTTTGTGAAGGTATCGAGTGTTTCCTTTTTAAAACAGTTGTTTCTCCAGCTTCTCCAACATTGCCTTTTTGTCGTCTTGCGCAGGGACATGTCGCTAAATCGAAGGCTCTTTCAGTGGCTTTTGAACCCAACAGGTTTTGTTCTCCAGGAAATACAGCAAGTTTTGATTTAGGCTCAAACCTGGCTGTCAGTGGCGTACCTGTCGGTGATGATCGCATCGATAGCTCATTTTTCTTGAAAACGGTCCTGCCTTTGATTCAGGTGACTATTCTCTTTCGTAAATAGCTTTTATTTCAGCAAGCCTTGAACGAGTATCTATCACTAGACACTGTGGAAATCCCCGCCCCTCCGCCAAACCTTGTTCAGTTCGGACTGCCGCCTAGGGTTCGTTTTTCAAAAATCTATGGTTTACTACTGATTTAGGAAAGCGAACAGACCGTGCTAGTGGAAGTGCGAGTATGCAGATTGCTGCTTTACCTCCAGGATCGGCCTGAAATCGGAAAGCCCGTCCTTTCAGAGTAAATTTTGCAGATTGGAGATTTTCATATTTTTTCAGAACACTGCCAATATTTCTGATCAAATTGGTGGAAAAGGATCCGAAGAATCGAGGGCTGGTAATTTTTTTTTGGCCGTTCAAAATATGGTATTTTTAGGAATATAACGAAGAAATTCGATCGTTCTATGGTTCGGATAAAGAGCCTCTGGATGAACGCCAGCGTTACGTACGCCCCTTATTTTTTAACTAATTTTTGATTTTAGAAGAAACGCCTGGAAGATATTTCAAAATCGTTCAACCTGTTGCTGACGTCTCTTGACGATGGTTTCATCTGGAGCATGCTGGCCACCTGGTTTACAGGGTGGGTGCGCGAATTCAGTTCTCACCTTGATTTTAGACTTTTGAGCAAAAAGGACGCAAATGAGGAGCGACTGTTTCAACTAACGCACTTCCCAGCGGTAATTCCGCCCGGCCTGTCACATTTATACTGCCTTTTAGGTGGCTCGAGTGGTCTTGGCGCTGTCCCATTTGGACGGCACGTCATCAACACGGCTGGTGCACATGCCAATCTTCTTGAGATCGGTGCTCTCGGACCTGAAGAAGGCTGATGTTGATCAGATCCCCATGCCGATATATCTAGAATTGGTGCGTGACGTCAACTTCGCAAGGCGTTTCTATAGCAAGGGAAAGAACTTCCTGATTCTTGCGAACCTCTATTGTAATAAAAACAGAATTTTCGTGCTTTGGCGGGTTTCGATGATTAAAAATTAAAAAAGGAACGTTTTGAAAAATGAATGAATTTCAATAATTTTTATGAACTTTAGATTGCCGTCTGTCAAAAGTTGTTGGAAGAAATGACCCAAGGCGCTGGACTCGTCTCAGGTAAGTGCATAATCTCAGCGGCTTCAAGTGTGCCTTTACCCCTACTTGTCTGGTGCCCGTCTAGTCTCCCTTCATTCAGTTGCCGATGGCGATGAGCCTTCCTCCACCCCTACCATCAGAAGCCCGGTTAAGAAAATTCTTGGTGATCCGCAGCGTGATCGAGGTCCTTTATTTTTCCACTTTTTTGTTTTTATCTATCCTTTCACTTCTCAATGGGGTAGAAAAATCGGCGGCTTCCTCTTTTTTTCCGGTACCTGGTTAATTTTTAGAACAAAACCTCGTGGAAAAATGTCTGCTGGACTGCCTTGCATTATTCGAAGTGCTCGCACATCATTATGTCCGGAATCGCGGCGCGGAGAGGCTGCCGTTATTGACCGTACGACCATATTTTGTGTTATTTATGACTCTTTATTAGGCTATCTGCCGACTCGTCAATTGCTTCGTCGACTTCCCATTGTACTGCCTAGATCTCGACACACCAATAGCCACACGTTGGACAGAGGCTTTGATCAAGGTTTTTACCGCTAGATCTTCCAACTTCTGATTCAGGTTCTTGATGTCTCTTCTTGGGCCAAACTCGGAGCAGCTTGCGATTTCGGGGCTCGGGCTGCATGCCTTGAATTGCTCTGCTACGTTTTTGTTCGCAGTTCGCAGGTTTTGGAACAACACAAGGCCTTTCAAGACAACAAGGAAAAGTAAGTTTCCAAGCTGAAAAAAAAATATTATTTTATTGTTTAGTCTGGCCCCCGACCGCCACGACACCACCACCGTCCTGCTGAAGCCGTTGCTGTTGGAGCGGGAATTGCGCAGCCTTGAAAACGATCGCATCTTTGAGGCATGAATGAAAGGCTTCAGGCCAAGCTGTTTATTTAGGAAAGCAGTCGTGCTCTCTGGAAGACTGTCTCTTCGATGGACCACGTTGATGCTCACGAATATGCCTCTCGTCTGCTCTCCGTCATTCATGGGAGGCGCCCGGCCGAGCCGAGCAGCGAGGCGGAATCTATACTGCTTGCCGAGCTCACACAACCCGATCAGGTTCGGGCTCCTTTCTAGTAGCAATTTTTCTCAGGTGGCCTGTGCCCATGCCGCCCGGACGTTTGACCGATTGTGGACGCTCACAAGGGGTACCGATGAATTGTTGCCTGGATTGCCGCAAAAGCTCTTTTCTAGGTTCGTGTGTATTTTTTTGTCTTACAGACCGCTTCAGGGTTGTCATGCTTCTCCTCGGAGTGCTTTCCGATGAATCTGTCGGCAGTGAGAAGACCGAGTTGAAAGCCACCGCGATTCACTGGTTCGTCAATTGTGCCAAACACAACGATCTCCCCCGGATTGTGCAGGTAGTAAATTTTCGTTTTTACGAACACTTTTATTCTTAGATGCTTTCCACAATGCTAATGAATCCCGTTACGGCTCGCGTTTCCATCCAATACGTCTCCGTCCAGGAACGTGTAACGCAAAGTGAAGTACCCACACTCCCACCAGGAACACAGGCAAGATCCCACTTTGCCTCAAGATTCTTCATTGTTAGGCCATTTCGTTATTCACCGCCGACGAGCGTCACAAGATGCACCACGTCGTCTTTGACGCTGAAAAAAGGTAATAATTGAAGCTATTTAGCATTTTTCATAACATTTTATCCCATTTTTACCCGTTTGCAGGGCTGCCGGAACATCAACTGTTTGGCTACCAGAGCTTCGGGCTCGACTCCTTGCTTCTACGCAAGAATGTGACACGTCGCTTGACCGCTCAGCCGATATCCTCAATAGGACACGCAGACCCACCCAGGACCCAGATATCCCGAATTTTGATGATGATACTGTAATTTTCCGACTGTGATTGTACATTATTTGTTTAGGATTCGATCTCGATGGATACATTGTCTCTAAACATTGCCCACCCTGGTGAGGGTGTCGATCCAGATGTCGTCGATTGTGTCCAATATCTAATGGATTGTGTTGTGGACATCGAGGAGAGCGAGCTGGAAATTGTGAAACGGTAAGATAGCCTCCACAGTTTTGACCTCTTTATTTAGATTCCAAGAAGCCCAGGAAAGCGAAAGAAACGAGGCTGTGATTTTCCGAGCTGGCCTTGACGTCAGTCTGGATTCTCAATCGACATCTCTTGATGAAAAATTGCCAAACGGCAGAAATATGTCGAGGCTGAAGAGAGTAGGGCATTCTCTGTTTCCTGAATTGTCTTCTAGGGTCACCGTCGTACCGACAGTCTTCAGGAGAGCATCTTTAGTTGTGGACCGGAATTGAAGTATGGAATCCGTGGATTGCCTTTATCGGAATTTAGATTACTGGAGCAATGCGAGATCGTGAGGCCCGCACAAAAGCAGCTGTCGACGGAAGATGGGTTCGAGACCGATCTTTCCCTTTTTGACGAGCTACACACACATATGCTACTTTATGGTGTGAATTTTGGGTCTGCTGAAGTATTTCTGTATTTTCAGGTGAATCCGGGAGGTTGGTCGACCTCTCACGCTGTGAATCGGCCTTCCGTATCCTGACGGCGTTACTGCATCCTCGTGGCGGGCCGGTTCTGCCTCCGAGAATGCTGCTGAACTGTCTCGTCTCTTCTGGCACCTCCACCCTCGATAACACTAGCCCAACCGCCGGATCACTGGTCGAGTTGATGAGTCGCCACGTCAAGGTATGGTCAATTACTGACAGTTCAATCCCGATACGATAATTTAGGCGATTCTTGGTCAACAATTCTGGGGAACCGGCACGGATGAGGATGGAAAATCATCGAGCCGGCATTTCACCCTGCTGGAGCTGTTGCTCACCATCACGCTCCATTTCCTCCGCTCCTATTTCCTGAATTCGCCCATTGCCCCGGTCAGCGACGACGATCTGATCCGATCTTGGAAGTGCAAGGTGCTTACTTCTCTCGAGAATAAATTCACGGGATGCTTGCAGATGGCCGCTCTCGATTTCCTGACCCAGCTGTTGAGCGAATTGGGAGAGATGCTGAGGGCCCAACAAAATCAGGTAAAATATTTTTACAACGCATAAGCTTCGGTTTAGGGGCTCGTTACGTTCGTCCAGTCGATCATCCAGCGCAGCAAGCTCCAGAAATGTCTTTTGCATCTTCTCCTCACGGCCGTCCATGATCCTCGCTCATCAGATTCCGGAAGCGTACCAATCTCCGTCACCATTGCCGAATTCAACGAGGGACGATGGGCAGCTGAAGGGAAAAGGCAACGAATTGCAGGTGGGAGTAGATGGACAATCTAGACCTCGCTTTTTAGGACTGCTTTCTTCATACAATTCATCATTGTTGGCCCTCACCGCAGCCACCATCCGACTGGAGCACGACATAAAAATCGGTTATCGAGAATTCACGGATGAGGTGCGACCCAGCCTCTTTTATATATAGATTTTTTTTTGTTTTTTAGAGCGCTGGGTTGGTGGTGAATCGGCTGCCGTTCACTCATTCCTTCTCGGTGTCTGCACACAATCGAGGAACGATGCGTGACAGCCAGGTATGTTTTCCATCTCGGCTTGATCTTTTTGTCTCTTTTTTAGGCCCCATTGGTGGAGCTGAAGATGTTCTTGATTACCGTCCTGAGTGCTATCAAACATAAACCTGAAAGACACGAGGTCAGGCTCCTTTGACAATTTCCTATATTGTAAAACATCCAGGCGTGGCTCCAATTCGTCGTTCACATTCTTCCCTGGATCGACCGATCTCTCTCGACGTTCTGTACCCATGTCACCGAGCAGCTGTGCAAAAATATTGAAGTGGCCGCTGTTGCAGCTTTTCCGGATATGGAGAAAACGGTACTAACGAAGCTCTCTTCCAATTTTATCCTTTTTCAGGTTTCCGAGCGATCCCCAAGTGAAGCCATCGGACAATCAAAATCTCGTTATCCGGCTAACTACTTGATTACGGTAGCCCACCTCAGCCTCGGAGATTCGCCAAATGTATTTAGTGCTTCGAAACTCTCACCACGGTCATTCATTTTTGCGTGGTCGGCGGGAGCGGAAGTTGCACATCGTCAACGCTTCAAGATGAAAGCAAAGTCAACCGGTAAGCTAATATTGACGAGCAAGATAATCAAAATTTTTCAGAACCTCGACGGGCAGTGGCCACTCTGCCACTACTGGGATGGTTGGCCAGGCGATGAATGCCATTCCTGGCATCCAGCAGATAACATCCATCTTCAAGACCATCACGTTCAGCGACACATCTACGGTAGTTCTCTTAGTTTCGCGCTTATCACTGTTTTTAGACCACCGGCGTGCCGATGGCCAAAGCTGACCCGAGAAGCGTATCCTGGCAAGAAGCTCGAAAACAAGTGCTCGGTGGATTGCCACACTCCCTGGCTACACTGTGCGATATATGGGGAGTGGTCAGGCGAGGGAAGACACCTATTCTACCTATTGGATCCACAGCGGTTAGTTGATATTTTTGTCATTTACTTTTTATTCTTTAGCGCCTTCGCCGTTTGATCATCGAATTGTTGAATCCTATCGCGCAGCATCATCAGAATCAATATTTGCAGGTAACAGGCCGAAAAGACTGCTTTACTTTTTTTTCTAGGCGATGTCGCTGGTCTGGCTGACCCGATCGAGCATTGGTGCTCAGCGCAAAACTGAACCAGACGTGGTAATTTTGCCCTTAAAACTGCATTCCTTGATTCAGGCTTCATTCTTCTATTCGCCAGCACAGCTCGACGTTGCTGATTTGCTGTTGGAAGTGCGCACGCTGCCTTTCGAGACTGTTCTGACTGTCGTGGCGGATTCACTGAAAGACCCAAGCGGGAAGGCTGGCAAACCGTCGACGGCCACTCCGGATAAGGTCAGGATTACCTTGATAAAAAAAAGAAATTTATTTGCAGAGTTCGTTCCCCACCGAAGCCCCACTGCTTGAACTGATCCATGGCTGCCTTCGTGGCCTCAACGGGGAACAAACCCTCTCCTGCTGGCCGCCACTGAACGCGCTGTTCAATGAGTCGTCCCTCACAACATTGCCACCGCGCGCCATCTTCCTCCAATTCATGTTTGTTGTTATTCGGTGGCCTTAACTTTTATTTTAGAATGTTGTGCGATTTCGTGCGAATTGCTGGGTCTTTGTGCATCGTGGAGGATCGTGCGGTGGGCCGAGCTGTCCATGACTCGTGCCAGAGGTTGACGGAAGCCATTAATGGAATTGTCGGCTGGCAGCTTGAGACCACGACGTGGCTGAAGAGGACGCTGGTCGTCAAGTCCGAGCCCACGCCAAGTATGCCATTTTCTACTTTTATAATTTTTTTCTAGTCGGTAAAATCTCGCAGTCAGTCGATGCTTCACCAATGACTGAGACGGTGAGCAGCGGGCCGATCTTGGAGCTGGGAAGTTCGCGAGGAAGTACAATGAGTTTGATGCAAAATAGGTGCGTTTCATTTTCCAAGCTCTTTCTGTAAATCTTGACATTAATTTTTATATACTCAGGGTAATTAGGAATGCTTTTTTCACATAGCAAAGCGTTCCACTTACAGACCGGCATCCCTTGATGCTACGACAAACATGTCTGGCACAACCTCCTCCTACGCGTCGGCTCTCACCTTACAGGACAGCAAGAAAAGCAACAGCTCGTTGAGGAATTCGTTGAAGGTTTGTTTTACCTGATTTTTCGATGAAGAGCTTTCGTTTCAGATTCAAGACACCAACAACAACAAGAGAGACCCGGCCCACTCGACTCAAGCCCTTTTCTTACTTGCCGAGGTATCCTCGTTTTCTACTATCTTATTCAGCAATTTCAGAATCTTCCTGAACTGATCGACTCGATCTGTAAAAGTGACGATAAAGAGCGGCTTCTTCCCACCTTGCATTCGGTCTGGGCGAATGTGGTTCCATATCTGAAATCTAAAAAGTAATAACCTTTCGTCGGTCTTTTATTACGTTTAGTGCTCGGTATGCCCGGTTTTTCCTGGCCTCATCGCAGTTGCTTGCCAACATGTCATCATACAACTACATGCGCCCGGTCTGGAAGAAGGTCACCCTGGAATTGTTGCTGGATTCTTGTTCGTTTTGATTTAGCTCTCATTTACCATTATTTCAGCTTTCTTCCGCATGGACGTGCATTCAATCAAGCAATGGCTAATCGTCACCGACCATCTGATGACGCACGACAAGACTTCTTTTAAGGAATTGCTAAGTAAGGAGCTACGATTTTTCTGACGCTGTATTCTTCAGAATCAATCTCGTACACGCCATCTTCGCTGAGCTTGATGCAATCCCGTGAGCAAGAGTACGAATCGCGCAGTCAGGCCCTGAAGCGGTTGGCATTCATCGTCTTTGGCTCGGAAGTTGATCAGTACCACTCGCAACTCCCCGATATCCAAGGTCATTAAAACAATAGTCCTTTCAATGAAATTCCTAGAGCGCCTTGCCGAAAATCTTCGCGTTTGCCCCCATCCTCCAATCCGTGCTTCGGTGTTGCTCTGCTATCGTGTCCTACTGATCCGTCTCCGACCACACTCATTGGTTAGCATGTGGCCAGCAATGGTCACAGAACTGGTATTTTCAATACTACGATTTCCGTATCTTGCCCTAGATCCATGTCTTGCTACAAGTCGAGCAGCAACTCTCCGATGACCCGGCAGATGGCTTCAAAGATGAGGTGAACTTATCCTGAATTTCTTGCCAGTCGCATGTTTTCTAGGTTAGCGCCCGAGACGACCAATGGATGCAGTTGTTCCTTGCTGCCGCCAAACTGCTCGAGGCTCTCTGCACCTTGCCTGCCGGCTACATTGCGCAATTCCAAATGTATCTCCTTTTGGCCTGGCTAATGTTTTGCTTTCTTTCAGGTGCAATTGGGCTTTCGTTTCGTCTATTGCGAGTTGTGGTAGCTCTTCCGTCTTTATGCCGTTTGCAGATCGAATCAGCCGGCGGCTCCAGCATAAGGTATTTTGCGTGCCTGTTGGAAATATTCGTTTCAGTACGGCGCGCTGTCGGAACAAGATCTGGGCGCGATCCCGGCCACGTTGTCTGGGATGAAGTTGCTGACCTCTTTTGAAGAGTTGCGGCCTTTCTTCTACGCTCTAACGATGCATGGGAAGACGATCGGGCAGTCAAACCAGGTGAGGGAAAGAATTTAATTTAACCGCACCCTATTATCGGGATTTTGGAACGCTTTGTCTTTGTATCAAAACCAAAAATGGCCGGAAAGCTAATTTTTGACATTCTGCAGACGCCATTCGCAAGAAAGCCGAAAAAATCTGATTTCAGCTCAAAAGATTAATTTTTTCAAAGAGCGGACAAAAATAGATAAAATTTAAAGGTTCATTATGGAGGATTGTCATTTAGGAGAAGTCAGTGTTCTGGCGAGACACCGAGGCTCTTTCCGGACGACTTGGCCACTCGGCCTCCATCGCCCGCCTCGAACAAGCCCTTTATGTCGATTTTGCCGAGCATTGGCAACTATGAACTGATCTCTCCCCAGCTGTATATACTTTACTTCTCACTTCTCAAAATGTGATTTACCCTCCGGACACCGGTTTCTTCTCCGTGAAACAACGAACCCTGCGCTACGGTTAGCTGTAATTCATTTCATTTGTGTCGCACCCCAATCACAATTCTTGCCTTTTCCCCTCGTCTGTCATTACGATGTAAATACCCCTTGTTCGCATAGTCAGCTGCTAGTCTCTTCATCTTCTTCGGGCATAATATCTCACTCTCTGTGTTCTGTCGTGTGATGTGCTCTCTGCGTGTCTGTGCTCTCTCTCCCGGCGCCATTAGTTCCATCCCGTAATGCCGACTTTAAAGTTGTTTTCTATCCTTGGCCGAGAAATTTTGGCTCCCGACGTATTACACTGCGGCATTTTTGTTTGGATAAGGGTGCCCGTGCCAACCCAATTGTGATGCTAAATTTTTAAAGTCCGCATGGATCGCACTGATCATCCTATGCATTGTGGTACAATTGTTTGGGCAATTCGCACCTCTAATGTTTTAATCCCTACCGGCGTGCAGCGAAATTGTGATACCTTTTCAAAGATAAATTTTATGCCATTTGTACGACAGTCCATCTATGTTGTGGCGTACCTTATTCTGGCCAAGAGCTCTACCTTGGGAATTTGATTTTCGGAGTGATCTATTGGGTGGTTTTCAGACGCGAACATGAATCCACAAGGAGCACCGGGCCAGGTTTGACTCGATTATTTATTTTTTTAAAAGTTCTTTAGGGGCCATCACAGGATCCGCAAAAAGCTCGCGAGATGGCCGAAAAGCAGGAGAATGCTGTGAATCAAATGCTATCTCAGGTACTACTGAATTAGGTTTTGCACCCTATAATTAGATTCTCGACCAAGCCGCGCTAGTACGATTGACGAACTTGGCGGCTGCGAAGCCCGAAAAGGCAAAAATGGTGGAACAGACGATTATTAATATGGCGCGGTAAGTGTTTTAGTGTTATTTTACTGCCATTCCATGTAGTGCGAGCGATGGTTACGACCGTAACTTGTGTCTCCTTGTAAAACTATTGTTTTAGGCGTGGCCAACTCGCTGGAAAAATGAGTGATGATGCGTTGAAAAGTCTTTTAGAGAAGGTCTCTGAACAAACATCGCGCACCACCACTGTAAAGGTATTCGTCGATTTTTATACGTATTTACATGCTTTTTTTTCAGTTTGATCGCCGTCGTGCAGCTCTCGATTCGGACGATGACTACTAAAAACCTTGCCGGTCATTGCTTCGCTTTTAGATAATCTCTGTCTTGCGGTGATACGTGTATCTTGATGATAAATACTGCTTTCAAACGTCTTGTTCTTTCAATTTTTCGCTCTCGATATTATGTCAGTGCTGGTGGAGTTGCGGGAATCATCTAAATTTCAATCTAGGTAAATAGTGAAGATGAGGATAAAGAAGAAGGGCACCACCGGAGCCGTGACCAACTACGTGTCTCGCACCAAGGCGATCAAAAAGCTGCAGTTGTCGCTGAAGGATTTCCGTCGCCTATGCATCCTCAAGGGCATCCACCCTCACGAACCCCTTCACAAAAAGACCGTCAACAAGGGTAGCAATGAGAGCAAAGTGTGGTACTACGTCAAGGACATCAACTTCTTGATGCAGGAGCCCATCATCAACAAATTCCGCGAGCAAAAGATTTTCCTGCGCAAGCTGAACCACTACAAAGCTAAACAAGAAGATGATAAGGTGAAGAAGTTGTTCGAGAACCGCCCTATCTACTCGTTGGATATTATTGTCAAGGAACGGTACCCGACGTTTGGATCTGCACTCCGTGATCTCGACGATGCTCTGTGCCTCGGGTTCCTTTTCGCCCGTTTGCCGCACACGAAGCTCATTCGATCGGAGACGATTTCCGAGTGCAAGCGCCTTACAACCGAGTTCATGCACTACGTCATCGAATCTCATTCCTTGACGAATACGTTCATCTCGCTGAAGGGCATCTACTACCAGGCGATCATCTGCGGCGAGAAAATTACCTGGATTGTGCCGCACGAGCGCGGATTTGAGACGGCCCACCACGTCGATTTTTCACTGATGGCCGTTTTTGCCGAGTTCTACGTCGCCATGATGGGCTTCGTCAATTACCGTTTGTATCAGATGTTGGGTCTCTACTACCCACCGACAATCCAGTCGCCCAAGGCCGCCATGGAAACGAATGCTGAGGAGGATTTGGACAAGGTTTACTCACTTTGTCGTCCTATTGCTCGCAAAGAGGAACCCGGCAATGATGAGGAGGACGAAATTTTGGATGGTGACGATGAGGACGATTCGGTTTCGCGACTGAAGGAGGCTAAGCGCATCCGCACGCTTTTCCAAGGGTGTACATTTTTCATCAACCGCGAATGCCCGAAGGAAGCGATCGCTTTGGTCGTGAGAAATTGCGGTGGCAAGGCGACTTGGGAAAATGCTCCGGTTGAGCTGACGGGCATCACACATCACATTGTCGATCGTCCGATGACGAATGTTGACGTCAACCGTATCTACGTCCAGCCCCAATGGGTCTTTGACTCGTTGAACGCGCGCAGAAAATTGCCGACGAAACCCTATCTGCCCGGAGAGACTCTGCCACCGCATTTTAGTCCGTTCGTCAAGGAGAGACCGGGCGATTACATTCCGATTGAGCGTATCGAGGAACTTCGCAGTCTTGGCGAGGATGTGGACAATCTAACCATCCAGCCGCAAGCTTCTGGCGCGACGGCTGCGAAGCCAAAGGCCAAGGCCGAGCCCAAGGAAAAGAAGATGGAAGTCGTCTCTGGAAAGATGCACAAGAAGAACAAGCAACAAGTCATCAATCAAAAGGGCGAGGATAAGAAGATGCGCGAGTTGATGTTGAAGAAGAAACACGTCCGAGTTTACGACAAACTTACCAAGGGAATCAAGCGTCGTCGTGGAGAAGCAAGCAAGCTCGCCGATAAGCGCCGCCGTCTCGAAAGTACCGCGAAATGATTGTTATTTGTTGTATTTGTTCTCATTGTTGATTTTTACGTTCATTTGCAAGTTGTTCTCGTAGCCTTCAATCGTTATGAACCGTTGTTGATAATAAATTTTCAGGGTCCGGAGATGACTCGGTGTGGGCAGGAGCCGTCTACTTCGTCAGCACTACAGCGCTGGAATCTTTCTGGTGATGCAGCCTCCACGTCAAATTCCCCTGTGATGGAAGCACAGCAAACGTACGGTTTTTCAGCTAGATTACAAAGTTTTTCTTTAGATATTTTGGCTACAACATCGTCTACGCACCTTGGATGAAGCGCCCATATCGTCTGTCCATGGAGGGGTAAGTTAGTTTTCTTGCAGCTCATTTATGATTTAGTCTTCACGAGGAATTGATGGATTGTTGGCGATGGTTGCGACCTACGGAGATAGAGTACCGAGCTCGCTGTAACGTCTTTGACAGGGTATCGCACTGAAGGTCTATTAATGTCGTTACTTTAGGTGGCCAATATGATCAAGAGACGATGGGATGGCCTTGCCGGTTTACGTGTCTCTAAGTTTGGAAGTCTACAGACCCGGCTATTCCTTATTAATTCCGATATCGACGTACTTGTGGAATATGACCAAGAGAGTGATGGCCCTCCGTGTATCTTGCAGGTGAGGTTTAGTATTTGCAGCAATAGCCTATTTGTTCAATAAATATTCTGCATTTCCAGGACACGGCAAAACTCTTCCAAGACGATGACAGTTTTTTGGACGTCATGACCCTGGTTGATACTCCAGTTCCAGTCATCAAGGTAACACAAAAGCCTTGTTTTGTTCAAGCTGTGTATTCAAGGTACAAGACGGGGACACCAGAATCAGCATCGACATTTCGTTCAACACACGACAAGGCGTCAAGGCGGCCAACTACATCGAGGAGGTGGGTTTTGGCGGCTCGCATTTTTACTCTAATTTTTTAGCTGAAGAAGGAGTTCCCCGTGCTCGAGCCATTGTTATTCGTGCTCAAGCAGTTCCTCAGTGAGAGGAGGCTCAACCTGGCCTACACCGGCGGACTTTCGTCATACGGGCTGATTTTGTTGCTGCAGCAATTTTTGCAGGTTTGTTCTCCCCCACGAAATTGTCCAAGGCCAGGCAAACTTTTTTTTGGAAATCTTATTAGTTTTTTCTTTGATTTATCCAGGTACGAAACGCCTAAAAACTTGATAACAAAAATGTTTCGATTTTGAATGCTGAAACTTGGGTTTTTCTAGAATGATGATGATATTTTTAATTATTTTTTTGTTGATGGGGTCATTCGCCAAAACGGGGTCAATACAGGTCCTCCCACCACGTATAATTTTTTCCGCGTTTTGGTCCCGTCTAGAAGTACATTTTTTCTGGTCAGAGGAGGTACCCTCCTGCCATCATTTGTATGTCTTGCGGTAAAATGGAACAAACTACATTCAAGCAGCGCTCCCCATACACGTTCGCGCTGTGCTCGCCCCTGGTGGTTGGTCAATGGTGTTTGGGGCTGTTTGTGCCCAATGGGAAGAGGGCTGACGGCTGCAAGCCCAGAGAGGCCACCCAGCAACGATGTGACGTGTCTGGGTCGCGCTGAACTCACTAGGATATAGTCTGACCATTGCCCACCACCGCCTACCTTTTCGGTTAAACCCCCGGACATGCCAGTTCTTGAAAATCCATGCGCTACTTCAACCAAATGTTACCATTTTTTCAGACAAACTATGATGACCTTCGTGGGCTACCCGCTGAGGATCAATCCATCAATCTCGGATTGCTACTCATGCATTTTCTGGAGGTACTTTTGCAATTTTTAGGCAAAATTCTATTTTTTTTTAGATCTTTGGGCAAGAATTCAACTACACGGACGTGGGCATTCGGGTGAAAGATGCGTGCTATGTGCGTAAGGAAGGAGACATGAGGCGAGCGGGCTATCTGTACTTGGAAGATCCGCTATTGCCAGGTGATTTTGCAAACGGATCGGGAATCTTGGAATCTTTATATTTTGGAGAAAAGCTCCAAGACCAAAAATTGTAACGAAATTTTGAATTTCTGGATTTCCAAAATTTGTGGTATATGCTTTTCGCCTAGAATCCAAAGCCTGCTCACGAACAACCTCTTTGCCGACACCTGCCACTCTTTCCTTTTCTTTTATCGAGGTTGACCATGATTGCGGAAACAAAGCCCCATTGGCCGGCTTTGCGCGTGCAGGACCAGGTGTTTGCGGGGACAGCCCAGCTGGTACAACTGTCGGCAGCACCCCTTCCTTTTTGACTGGTTTCTGACTAAGACATTTGCCGCGCTCTGTCCTTGCGAATCTCAAATTGACGCTTTTCAGAAAATGATGTTTGCCGATCTTCTTACAACATTCTCGTGGTTCGCGCTGCCTTCGAACGGGCGCTCATCATCCTCAAGTCGATCGTTGTGCCGTAAGTGTTCAGTTGGTATTTAAATTCTCCTTGTTCAGTGAGCTAGTCAACAAAACCGCATGGGGAAAACACTACACGGGATCGATGATGGGCGGACTACTGACCATTTCACAGTCGCAGTATACGTATCGCCTCTGGCTGAAGGTACGTATCCCATATCGCCCCCATTTTTTTCAATTCCAGGGATACACCTTTAAACATTCGGACATTGACAAGCTTGAAGAGCCGCAAGTCGATCCAGCTTTCGTCTTGGTGTCACCAACAAAAAAGGATTATTTGAAGAGGTACGCTTCAATAATCTTTTTTGCTATTGCAATTTTTTAGACTTGCCGATAACATGCGCGTGTCCAGACGTCTGGCCTTTTCCGCTCCCAAAAAGATTGAGAAGCCGCCAACGGAAAATGAGAAAGAAACAGCTGTGAGAGATCTTTCCGAATATTTGATCATTATTTTAAGGAAGCCCTTTCTACCGCCAATACGGAAACCCAGCGTTCGGCCAACGAAGATCCAGATCCGAAAGCAGCGGCCATTCTAGCCGAATCAGAGGAATCCGGCCGAGCAGGAGGTTTTTCACGCGCCTCAGATGGTACCGCTAACTCCGAAGAGGTCGAAGAGGGCTTCTCGCTTGTCACCAGCAAAAAGAAGCTAAAACCAAAACAAGTAAGATTTTCGCATCAGAATTGGTCATTACCCCATTTTTAGGAAACCGGCCCAGGAATAAACGGATACTCCGGCAAGAAAGCATTCCCCTTCAAGGATGCCCGTTGACGCCATGCGCAAAGTAAACCCACTATACTTTAAACACGTTGCATTGTTATGCTAATCGATAAGTCTAATAACTCCCCGTTCCTCTCTTCTTGTCTCCAAATACAATCAAGTTATACTGCCGAAGCTTCGAAATTCTAAGTCATAGTTTAAACTTACGGGCTTAGATAACGTCTTTTTTATTATTTATTCTTTGTTATAGTTTCTTTAAATCTCTCCGGGTCTAAATATGTGATTCCCCCTGCCATCCCTTATTTGCCGATATTATGATTTTGCTCCTTGTTGACCATGCGTTGTTCTAGTATATCGAGTCGACTCGTGTGGTTTCGAATGATTGTTACTTTCAGATACGATAACATTGGATAAAGATTAATCGCTTTCCTATTGCCTATTTATGTGGATGGTCGATGACCAAGAAGAAAATATTCGATTCTGAGAAGAAATTATTTTAGTTGATACGATGTCGAGATTACGTGTCATGATTGTCTGCCACGCAGAACGCGGATTTCTCTAGGACGTGCGATCGAATTTGGCCAAAGTAAATGGCAGGTTCCGATAAGATACCACATCGCCGGGGCGATTCGAGCTTAGCACATTGATTTGTGCTGCGCCTTTCTCTGCTTGCCTTACGCCGCCAAATAGCAAGTGAGCGACAACTTCAAATAAGTCAGTCAAATGCTTTGTTAAAACTATTATTGATTAAATCCACGCGCCTAACATCGAAAATGGCTACGGCTTTCCCCTATTTTTCTACCAGACTGCTTCTCGCACGTTGGAGTGTGACCCATCAGCGTGGCTGAACGCTTGCAGCACCTCGCGCGCGTCAGAATAGCTGTCCATACGATTCCCCCAACACGTGAATCATTTTCTGTCTCGGTTGATGTTTGGCAGGGGGGGGACCATGGGCGGATACGTGGGTGGCCGATCATCTGTTCGAAAATCACCTGTTCGAAAATCACCTATTCGAAAACCATCTGTTCGAAAACCAGCTGTTCGAAAATCATGTATTCGAAAATCACCTGTTCGAAAAGACACCTGTTCGAAAAATCATCTGTTCGAAAAATTTGCATGTGGAATTGCCTAGAAATGGTACCAAAAATGACCATTTTCGAACACATGGTTTTCGAACGGCATTTTCGAAGGTGTCTTTTCGCGGTGCTTTTCGCGTGTTTTTCGAATAGTGTTTTCGAACAGTGATTTTCGAACAGGTGTTTTCGAACAGTGTTTTCGAACAGGTGTGGGTCGATTGTACCGAGAATTACTATAGCTTGTGGGCTTCGCGCGCGAATCAAGGGCGGGATTTGTCATCTTCCCCTTTTTTAGTAATGGCCTGGTTTTTGATTACAATTTCTGCTTATAGCCATCGCAGACATATATAAGACAAATCCGCCTTATCCTTCCGGAGGCCATGAATGAAGGCCTGGTTCTTGCGATTTTGGGTTCAGTTTCGGGATTTGTGGCATCGAGTACCAAGGCTTTGTTACAGTAACCGCCTGTGTTATTCCGTACTTTTTGGGGTGTACGGTTGGCTCTTGTCAACGTACTTACTGACCCATATTCCGAAATTTATGATGATCAGGGAGTGAAGATCTAGATTAGGTTTTTTTGCGGCTGGGGAGGATAGTTTTATTAAATACTTTTATTACAGTAACCGCCTGTTATCCCGCACTTCTGGGTCAGAATGTAAAATTTTACGAACGTACTTACTGAACCTTGCTCCAAATTCTTGCAAACTAGGGCGTAAATTTCTAGGTTGAGAACCCTACCCTTTCCAGAACTATGGTATTATTATCTGACAGCTTTAGCCCCCAAAAAAACCCGATGGAACGTCTGCGCGGCTTGAAAGCACAGGGGACGTGCCCAATGTCACAATACCCCCACCCCATCCAGTCCATGGGGGCGAGCAGCGATCGATGGGGCGAGACACACGAGACCCCGGCACTTGCCCCTTTCGCCCCCCCTCAACACCCACAACCCGCCTAACATCGTCAACCATCGACAGCTGATCAACGTCTGTCTGCGCCCTGTTTTCTATCTTCTTCCATTTCTGGGCTGCCTTTGATGTTATCTGGATGCGGGCCGAAATTGAGTTGTCCACGATCTTTGCTCGCTCGGGGGGTCTCTTTTCTGATTCTGTGTATTTTGGTCAGACTTATAGTTCGTCCCCTGGGTACCCGCTAGAAGATAGCATGACGGGTGTAGTTTTGGATGGGTTTATTGACGATGAAACACCTTGCCGCATGATAACTCTAAAAATCAGACAGCTATTTTGCAGGCGTTTCCTTTTCCCGGTTGGGGATGATTTGGACTTTGATTTTCTAGCGCTCGCTGCGACTATTGGCCTTGTAGCGAGCATTCTCACCCTTTTTGACATACTTTATTCCAAGGTCTTGCTAATTATCGGCCTAGCCAGAGCTATCACCGCTTTTTACACATCTATTATCTTTCCAAGTTCTTTCGATCCATGCCAAACTTCTCTACCCCTCGTTCGCCTCTGTTATCATTCATGTCCTCCTGTCTCTCGCTCGTGCTCCCGCCCCTCTGATGTTTGGATTACAGGGTATCTGCCTGGTGGAACTTCCGCTCCTTACCCATCGCCCAATAAAACCCCGCCGCGTCTCAGCCGGTGCCTCCGAACGGGATGGAGCCCTCGACGAACAATGATCAGTGCACCCCAATCGACTCGTCTGTGTTGACGCATATGGCCCACTCATCGCAGACAGAGATTAAAGTGGAGGTGGGTGTATTTTAATTATGTCATGAAAGAGGCAAAGTACCTTGCTGAGTGTCTCGTTTAATCGTTTGATATCAGAATGCCGAAAAACATAATATCGAAATTGAATTAAAATCTGCAACTAAAATTTCACTATGTAAAAAATCCAGATTGTTCACTGCGCCAGAATAACCTGTTTAGTGATGGAGAATTAACGACCGGGTTTCCAGGATTTAGATAAATTTAATGTCGCCAAACAGAAATTGGGATAAAATTAGTTTCGACATTCTAATTTTCGACAAAACGCAAATAGCCCTCTGTAACATCCAATCCTGCTTTTCAGAACGTCACACATTCTTGGACGGTGAAAAACTTTTCCCATTGTTATCAGGAATACTTGGAGAACTTTGTACATTTGACGAGGTTCGTCGTACTTCTCTCTATTCCTAAAGCACCTTTAATTTCAGGGGAGACGAGCAGCATACTTGGAGCATAAAGATTTATCCAAAGGGAAATGGAGAGAATAACAAGGATTTCGTGTTTTTATGCTTGAATCGAATCGTAAGTTCTCTCGCATTTTTTAATACATGTGATTTAGATCAATACGGGTAAATCATCGAAGATTGGGTTCAAATCGCGCTTTACGCTTCGTTCGGCTGAGAATAAGGATATCGAGATGCGAATTCACCCCAATCCGTCACATTCCGACTATGTTTCATATATAAAGGTAAATTATAAAAGGCTCTAAAAGGCTCCTAGCAGATGTTTTGCGAAAAAAATGTAGTCTGGATCACAAAAAGACAGCAAAATATAATAATTATTATTTTCAGCGTGATGTCCTCTTCCCTCAAATCCTCCCCCGCGATCTCATCGTGGTTCAAGTCGAAATTGACGTGGCCGTGGAAACGATAACTACCAACACCGAACAGCACAGTGTGGGTCCTCCGTAGCCTAGTGGTTAGCGAGGGCGAGCGCCGCCCTGACAGCCCGGGTTCGACCCCCGGCCGCTGCACAACAGCAACGTTTTTCGATCCGAAAATGATTGCCCCAGTGTGCAAGCGAATAGCAAACGATACTCGTTACGATTTACGTCTACGCCATATGCGAATGGCGTCAGAAAATACGAATACATTTTTCTAATTTTGAAAATCTTAAAGGAACATTTTTATTTTACTAAAGGAAGTTTCTTTAGGTTGTGAATATGGAGCAACAGTTGTTTGACGACTATCTGAAGATCTTCCGCGATGAATTATTGACGGATTTCGTTATAAAGGTGTGCTTATTTTAATTATTATTATTATTATATGAATTTCCCATTTTCAGGTCAGCGGTCGAGAGGTGCGGGCGCATAGAGCGATTCTGGCTGCTCGGTCACCGGTATTCTGCGCAATGCTTACACACGACCAAACTAACGAAGCGAAAACGGTATGAATTTATATTCTGCGTCATAGACTTTTTTCAGGCCATCCTCGAGATCCCAGACCTGGAATACGATGTGGTCGTCGAGATGCTGAATTATATTTATTGCGGCCGTTGCAGCAAAGACATCAACCACATTGGTAATCCCACAAACCGTATCCGGAATATTTTATTTGTTTTCAGCGTCAGACCTGCTCATTGCCGCCGACAAGTATCGCTTGGATGAGCTGAAGACGCACTGTGAAAAGGTTTAGTAGAAACCGGATCCTCTTAATCCCCTGCCTGTCTAGACACTCGTCGAGCAAATCCAAATCGATAATGCCTGCGAAATGCTCATCCTTGGGGACATGTATGGGGCCAAATGGCTACGGAAACGAGCTGTCCAGGTTTCACAGAAAAAAATGGGTTACACGCTTTTCAGTATATCCTACATCGTCCCAAGCAAATCACGTCAACGATTGGATGGGAAGCCGTGCTCAGGCAGCATCCACAGCTCGTCACTGATATTGGTAGGAATTCTCGTGATATTCTAGTTACTAACCCTTTTTTAGTGAACCAATTCGACAAGGGCACCTCAGTGACGACCATCGATTCGGTGCCCCCGTCATGCTGATGACGTCACGGTGCCCTGATTGACCTTTGATGTATCTACTCATATTCCAGTATCCTTTTTGCTTGTCTTTCTCTCTTAATACTTCCATCTTTTCCAACAAACCCTATACCCTCCCAGACTCGCATCCAACTCGCAGGCCCTAGTGAATTCAGTGTGCTACTCTCCGCCCGCCTTGCACCAGTCGACGCGACACCCCAGACATTATGGACAATAGCTTCTTGCTTTTCTGCGGGGCCTCCCAGGCGTTCCTTGAGAGTCGGCAAATCGTCCCGACCCCGTCACGCCTTACACAACGCTCCGTTTCCGAACGCTAATTCCGTTTTGCTGCGGCCGTCCTCCATCGGACTTGATCGAATACCGGTGATATTAGTGTTGTAATTACCCGTGTCTCCGTACTCGTATATCCGCCTTCTCTTGCCCTCCCTTTCGGCCCGGATAATGGTGGATTATCGATACATTTGTTCTATCTTATGTTCTTGATTAATAAAAATTTAGCTACTACGTTGCGCCATCCATGTGTAGATGTTAGTTTTCATTCCCTAGCTCTAGCAGTACTAGTATGGCTTTTACATGCATCCTAACCCTAGACGGCATGGGCTTCGCCGACTTCCCGGAAGCTATCCATGCAACAGTGATGAAAAATCTCGACCTGCGGTCACTAATGCGACTAGCCATCAGTAACAAAGCGCTATATTCTACACTACGGCTTTCTAAAAAGTCCTGGAAGCGCGTGGTCTGGGGCGAAAAATCCGTTTCCGTTGATGGATTTTCGAAGATCCCAGTTGCTTCAGCGCAGCTATTACTACAAAAGGCTACTGTAGACAAGCTTGTTTATCAGGTCAGTTTAATTCAGCTGCGCATGTAACTCTAACAATAAGGAAAATTCCAAGGATAAGATTAAGTTCATTCTAATCTATCTACGTTATTAGGCTGGGCTAACAAAAAAATAAAGTTCTAGTGTCGCGTCGCTCCGACTCCCATCAAAGATTTAAACGTCGATGTCCTAGAGGTCTGGAAATTTCTGCATGATGAGCACTTGCCATCGCTCCTGGCCAGTACCAGACCTACCATCTTGGACTACCGTAAAGACACGCATAATTTCAAACAGGGGGAAACACTAGTCAATCTGATTAATGAGTCCGTAAAAGAAATTAGCCTCCTCATAATAGGCAGCGGAACATTTAACGACATTTTAAAAATGAAATGTTCGACGATCCGGCTTCAGTTCATTAATCCACAGAATTCCTTACCAGAAGGCATTACGGAATTTGTACGCGCCCTGTTCCATCAGTGGGTTTCCGGTCAAAGGGACATAGATAAGATAGAAATCAATCTAGGGTTGTATGAACTTAGCGAGTGGATATGGGAAGACAATGCACTGGGCAATGATTTTCTAGTCACATCGCAAGACAACGGTCAAAAGTTTGGTTTCTTTAAACGCACTGATGCTAGGGATCTAAAAGTGACGATTTGTGAGAACACAGTTTCGCTAGTGTCTGAGCATACTTGCTAGATGTTTCCGGATCTCAGATTACAAAGTAAAAAAGCTATCTGTAAGAGTAAATGTGTAAATGACCCTATTTCTGATATATGTTAAGCGCAAAGGCACGCACCAATGTCAGGTACTATTACACATTCACAATAAATTTTTTGGAACCCCGATGTTGACAGGCATGGCATGATGGCTTGGTATGTAAGAGATCTATGCGTTTATTCACACAAACGGTAAACCCAACCCGATCTAAAAATCACGTCCGAAGAAAGGCATAATGGAATGTACAAAAAAAGGCTACGCAAGCTAGAAGATACAAAGGTAACAATTAACTTCGGACACAAAAAGATGAGCTAATGCGCTGTCGTATGCGTTGCATTTTCCACAACAGGCGCGTCATTCTTCATAACAACCGTGGTATTTTTGGCAACGACCGTGTCGTGGATCAGCAATTCGAACCGAACCAGCCCAAGACGCGTCGGAAGGTCATGAACGATGTTCCCCGCATAAGCCTTGCAATCAATCGTAACGAGCCTAAAAAAACAATTGCTTAGGTAGCAGCAAGTATACCTATTTCTAGTTACATTGGAGAATCGGACCATGGCGATCGGCTGGTGGTAGTTGTGGACGACGGTATAGGGATAGAAGCGCCCATCGATGCCGTGCGGGGGGATATACAAAACGTCCTTGAAGTTCCGTGTCTTGTTATCCGTCTTAGCTTCCTTGCAGTGGATGGCAACGGATCCCGGATGGTAGCGGCCAAAAACCTCTCTTGGAATGTGGCCAGGGTGGTAAGCTGTTGGCTTCCAACCAAGTAGACGATTCAAACTGATGGCGACGCAGGGGGTCCCAGACATGTAACCGTAGTTGTTCGAAGCCGAGCACCCGGCTTCTTCGAAGGCAGCGAGGTCAAAACGGCAGGGTAGTTGGGCGCTGATGTTTTTCGAAGAATCACCTGAGCAAAGTATTAGCAACTATATAAAATAAATACCTTTATGAATATCATCCAGGGTACAAACGCGCGTATCGATCGTGTCACTGTATTTTTGCAAGTAGCTGCTCAATTGAGTCACATATGGGGCATACGTGCTGTTATCTCGGGTGTCGTACTCGATTCTTGATGAATCCGGCTTTTCTTTTAACCATGGCTGGTAGCCGACGCCGGGCAGCACGCCTATTATCGAATCCTTGCCGTAGTAGCGCGGGTGTCGTAAATCCACCGTCCGCATGTAGAAAGACCAATAGGTCAATGTGAACATCGCGAGAAACGAATAGAAGACCATGTAGAAAACGATCAACTTCAGCCATCCCGAGCAAGTCCTTGGAGTATTTATAGTCGAAGATACTTCCGGTTCAGGCTTCTGTTCCGGCTTCATCAGTCTTGCCGAAACCTCGCTGTCCGCGACCTTGTAGCTTGGCATTCCACGCACGCGCGGCCTAGATATCAAAATGTTTCTCTCTTATGGTGTATAATGTAATTACTATTGAAACGTTCACTGATGGCTGATATTGCAATATTCGAAATGTAAGTTTTATTGATCAAACAACAAGAATGTGGAAAACTTGACAACTTGTCCGAACGAGACCATTTGGCGTAAGGATCACCTGCTAGTGATAAAGAAAAGCCCGGAGGCTTGATTGAGAGGACAAAGTAGCAAAGATCAGGGGAAATTGGAACGGAAAATTCAAGGACATGGTCGGTCAGAGGTAGGGACAAATAAATTAACGGAAACGTCCTCCAATCGGACCACGCATCTCACGCATGCCAGGACCACCGGGTCCAGTGGCGCCACCCTGTTGCGGCAACGATGAGCGAACACTAAAACAGGATGATAAAAAAAATATATAATATAAATTAATAAATCTACTAACTAGTAAGCCCTAGTATACAGAGGAGAAAAGTGTCTGACCCCGTTGCTACAAATAGATATCGACAGAGGCGTTGTCGCTTCTAATTGCATTTTCAGCATAGGTACAATTCAATTTTGCACATTTATGACACCCTAAGCACTAATGGAATTTCTCAAAAGCAAGTTGCTAACCAAAACGGCAGCCACAAGCTACAAGAAAACCAGTGCAAAAGGCTCTTAAAACGTGCCGAGAATCAATAATTCAAAGATTTACCATTGCTGCAAGAGGTATTGGGCCATGTGGATTTGCTGCTCGGTGCCAGAGATGGTGATGATTCTCTCTTCCTGACCAGGCTGAGTTGGCTCAAGGACGATATGGGCACCGGAATCGTCGCGGATGCGATTGATCCGTTCACCACCACGTCCGATGATCGTGCCGCCCAATTCGGTGGGGATTGTGACTTGCTAAACGAGACTCGAAGAAAGGAACTATTTCGAACCTGTGTCTTTGCAAAGGGGTTCGCACTGCCTGGGCCAGCCGCGGCCAATGGAGTCGCCTGCGCGTATCCGGCTTGTCCGTAATTTGCCATCGGGGCCGCCATGCCCATTGGCGCCGCCTGCATCGGACCACCAGAAAAAGGTGCGCCCATCATCGGTGTTCCACGACCCAAATTTACTTGTTGAAGAAAAGAGACAATGTCATACCAAAATCTCCCATCGCTCCCAATTGTCCTCCCCTCATCGGACCACCAGCACCGCGAGGTCCGCCCATGGGGCCACCGTTGAAGCGACCGCCACCACCACCACCGGCTCGCATCGGAGGTCCACCAGAGCGATCACCAAGAGGGTGTCCTAAAGGTGGGTAAAGAAGCTATGCGAACATATATACCGCCGTATTCAGCTGCAAGCATTGGGTCGTAATTGGTCGGGTCGTATTGGCGGGTGGCTCCCTTGATGGGGATCCCTTTGACCAGCTCGACGATAGCTTTAACAGCCCCAGGAAGACTTTGCTCTGGGCCAGTGATCTGGACACAGCGATCCGTCGATTGAGGCGCGCATTCCGAAAAGACCTAAATGTAGGGTTAGTCTGATAATAAACCTATGTAACCTTAATATTGCAGCCAGTTTCATCACGCAGTTCCTTGATCTTAGATCCAGCCTTGCCGATGATAGCACCAGCGTGAGACATGTGGACCAACATCTTCGCTTCACGTTTGCCTTCAGTTGGTTGCTAAAATGGAATTAGAGGAATACGAAAAATCTTCACCTCCTCAAGTTTCGGAAGCACGTCCTGAGAAATGGGCAAGATGTTCTCGAATGAAGTGATCATCGTCAGCACACTAAACGCGGGATTAAAACGGTAAATAAATAAAAAATTTGAACAGGTAAATTAAGCAAGAGTGGCGGTTGGTCTTGGGTCCAAAAATACCGGTCGCCACAGGGGTAGTGAAAGGGCCATTGGGGCACCAGTTGTTGGTGCGGGCGGATATTTGGGCCGGGCCAATAAATCCGTTCATTTCATTGGACCAGTGGGGCTTCATCAAAGGGCGGAAAAATTACCGCTCGGGGGCCTGGCTATCGGGGACAGAGACGTTGGCATCGAACTGAAAGGGTCATATTGGGCAGGGTCTGCAAAAACATGTTTTCATCTTCGGCTAGTCGTAAACGAAAGGCTGCTCGAGGTCGTTTGGACTGGGTTCGGACAGGAATCGGGCTAGTTCAATATCACAACAGGAACAAGGAGCTTTTGGAAATTGCGGCACAAAATTTAAGCGCTTGTAAAGAGCAGAGCAAAGGACCTGCTATCAATTCTGACAGAATACAAATAAACAAGAATAAAATATACCTGCGATCGGAGGCGCTTGATGTTGTCGCCGCCTTTTCCAATCACAGCACCAGCACTCTTCGACGAGACCAAAAAGCGCAACTCGAATTTTCCAGCGGCCAATGCTTCGGCATAACCATCACCCTAAAGAACACAGTTCGGCAAAAAACTAATGAACCTACACGTTGGCGCTTGGTGTTGCTGCCACGAGGGTAGTCACCGCCTTCAGCACCATGACGCTTCATCTTTCACGTCTACCTATAAAGAAGTTAATTATTAGTGGTATAAACGTAATGAAAGAAGAGCTCACGGATAACATGTAAAATATTGGTTGCGAGATAGATGCGCTGGCAAAATAATGGCATACAGAAAATTTCTAAAGTCGTGCCGGGGAAGGGCTCTTGGCAGCGAACGCTTTTCAAGGTTTCGTAAGGTGGGTAGCTAGGAGGTTGCTGAGAAGTAATTGGTGGGCCTTCGGCGAGATATTCACGCAAATTTATGACTACAAAAAAACGCTAGCGAGTAAAGACGAAATTTGAACGAAAAATAAATTGAAAAGGAGTGCCCGAAGCGGCGCCATCGATTCACCAATGAGAGTGTGCAGAGCAGTGGTGTGTAGCGTTGTTTGGATTTTCGCGTCGGGTATGGGAAACGCGAGGTAAAGGCTTCCCGAACGGAAAAATTTGTTTATTCGTTTGTATGACCAAAAAAACTGAGCCAAAAACTATTATTTTTATTTTATTGGGAGTCATTTGGGGGGTTTGAAATAAAGGAAAGGAGGATAGCGGGCAGTCACGGAAAGAATAATGACTGATTGTGGCCTCCTCCGAGCACAACAATGACAGATGTTCTTGAGAACAAGAATTCAACTTTGACCCACCTATTCAAAAAAATTAACACTAATAGAAAGAGAATTACCAAGTTTTCAATTCTTTGTTCATTTGACAAAACTTCTAGAAAAATATCTGCTTGTGTTCAGAATGGCGTTCGCGGACCAACCGGGCCCTTCCGGCAGCGGAATTGTTCCTGTGGATGCGGAGTTAGACAACACAATCACAAGTAGGCCAAAACACACAGAAAAAAGAGTATATTGCAGGAGAGCGTGTGTTGCCCAAGATCGACAACCGACAATTGGACATTCACCCACAGCACAAACTGGGGACCGGATCGTTTGGAGAAGTCTTTCGAGGAAACCATCAGATCCACGGGTACTTTACAGGAAAATATAGCTGTACTTTTATTATATAGAGAAGTTGCCATAAAATTAGCGCTTGATGAAGTGGGGAGGAGGAATTTGCTCAAGGAATGCTCGATGTTGTATAAATATGGGTCGGCGCACGCAAACATCATCAAATGGTCAGTCGTTTGGTGTGACAACAATTCGTAGATTAGGTACGGCCTCTACGAACACTCGACAGCGCTCGGCTTTGTGATGGAATACATGGATTGCGGCAGTCTGGACAATCGTAATAGCAGTTTTAATACAGTTCAAATTCATTTCTCTAGTGTTGTTACGAGAACGCCATCTCGAGTACAAAATTGATCATGTCTTCTCGTGGTTGCGACAAACGTGTGATGCCATGGTCTATATGCATTCAAATGGATTGGTCCATAGGTAAGTTCCTTGAGCATGCCCTATATATAATTTTTTAGGGGTTTAGGGGTTACTACATATACTATTTTTAGGGATTTGAAACCCCTGAACCTATTACTAAGGGATCGCTATCTCGACCTAAAGTTATGTGACTTTGGTACCGTAATTTCTATCCGAAAAACTATGACTAATTGCGTGGGATCGTCGGCATATATGGCGCCAGAGGTTGGAAATATGAACAATTTGAAACTAAAGTATAATTATAGGTCTTCAAAGGAAGAAAATACGGCCCGCCATGCGATGTCTACAGCATGGCAATCATTATGTGGCAAATGGTAGCTAGGAGGTGATTAAATGCTAAATACATTGTAATCGTTCTTGCAGGAACCCGTATGATGCCCTGGAAAGGATAGCCCTTCTCTACAACATATCAACGGCCAACTATCGACCGGTTGATGTGAAATGCCATCCGATACTGAAGAAATTGATGCAAAAGTGAGTCGAAACTGCGAAATATTGCGCAAATGCGCATTGGCAGTACCGATGACGAAATTCCCTTTTCCTTTTTTTCAGGTCCTGGTCCAACGAGCCCGAGGATCGCCCTGAAATGAAGACACTTCTCGCTTTCACCATCGCAATGTCTAAGGTAATTTTGTAGCTATTTTATTTTATTTTTATATAGATGTACCCGAATGGACGCGAGCCTCTCATTGACAAAAACCTGCTGACTGCTGGGGCATTGAATGTGAGGAACAAAGTTTCGAAATACGCTCTAAAAAAATTTTTTTTAGGCTGGGCAGCGAGTGGAACGACTTTCAACGGGACGAGTACCGGGACACAGAAGAACACGTTCCGATGATGCAACGCTCGTCAATACCGTGGTATTTTCCTCCTTATTTTCTGATACAAGGGATTTAGGCAAAACGTCCACCACCACCTGTGATGACCACCTCAGTCCATGAACCAAATTCGACACGCTCTTCGTCGAATACTGTAAAGTAGGTAGAATTATCTGGGCTCCGGTCCGAAAAATTCAAAAGGATATATAGAAAACAGCAATAGTTCCTTTAGTTCCACGTCAACCCCGGTGAGCAACGCCGACGAGTTGTTGGCTGGGATCCCGGCACCGCTTCGGGTAAGATGGTTTTCAATGGCATAATTTAACCACGAGTTTAGCCGCCTAACCAAATATTGGACGATCCTATGTCGGAGCAATCTTATAATGAGCATTTGGCAATGTGCAGGGAATGGCTCGACCAAACAGCCCTGCTCAACGACGCCACCGCGCAAAAGTGGGTTGTGAAGTTGTATATAGAAGAAGAAAACTAGAAAACAGTCAAAAATAATTAAAATAACGTAATTCAGACACGAGGTACTTTTCGAAGTTTTACGGCGCTTGGAGTTGCGGAAGAAGTCGATACGCCTGGTAACGTTTCTTCGTCTCTTTCTTATCAAGTGTGTTGTTTTTTCAGGAATATCTACGAGCTGTTCACGCTCAAGCCAGGGATCGTCTCCGGGGGCTCGAGGAGAGCACCCTATAATTTCTCATGTATTTATCAATATCTGTGATAGTCGTTTGATCTGCCATTTTTTAGAGCAATCCGACATGGAATGTTCAGGTACTGTATTTAGTGCATTTTTGTGCCATGTTATGTATCAACCTTACAGCAATACGTGCACGGGTTTTGCGGATAAATTCTCAAGGAAATCCTTGTTTTAGGCACTTCGACATTTTAAAAATTTATGAAGTGAACAAAGAGGTGAGAAGGTTTAAGTCAATATTTCGTTTGAAGATCGAGGTAGTCGTTTAGGCGTCCTTCTTTCTTTTAGACTTTCGCTCGGAATTTCATCAACCATTCGTTCCTGAAATATTTTTTATCCGATTTTTTTATTTTATCTGGCCGACCTGCTCAGCCAGCAGCGCCAAATTGTTGCCGAGCCGTCGTTTCCGTGGCTGTATAAATAATTTTAGAGGAAAATTAAAGGCGCCTACCACATTTTTGTCATTCTCACTACTTCCGGAATTGGCAGCCGGTGTTTCCGGGGTCTGTGCCTTCTTCTCTACACTATGGTTTTGCCTCGGTGTTTCCTCCTTCTTTTCCTCTTGCTTGCTCCCCTTATTGTCGTCGTTTTCCACAATCTTGGCCCGCTTGTCTTTGCTGGCAGTTGAGACGCTTTTCTTCGAATTGCTGTCGCTCTTCTTCTCGTTCGGGTTGGATCGGCCCCATTTGCGCATGATTTGTTCCGAATAACCGGCATTGTTCTCTTGATCGTTCCTAAAACACCGGTTTTTTTAACTTATTCGGGAGCATTACTTTTCTGCACTATCTCGAGCCACATCTTCAGCAAGGCCGTCCGCGCCGAACGGATCCTGGTCAGCTTCAAATGGAATCCGCTCGTAGAGCCGCTTCTCCAGCTCGTTTATTTGCGTTTCGAGGGCATTATTGCTGTAGGAAATGTTAGCAAAAATGTGTGTTTTTTTCTTACTAGGCGGCCGTGAGGTAGCGGGCGAGGATCAGCGCGGCGAAGGTGAACAGGCTGACGGCCAACAGGCAAAAATCCTTGATCTCGAGCGGGATCTACATGGATTAAGGATAACAGCACGGATGAATACCGGCGGGTGCTTCTCGATCTTCGGATCGGATTGAAGTGAGCCAACGGCATTCAAGAGAAGTAAGATACCGACTAGCATCAAAGGTAAAGCAGGTAATGTTTGATAGAATTTTTGGAAAATGTAAAATTTGAGAATGCAAAGCAGGCTTCATATCTATCAACGCGATGACAATGAATTGTCAAAGACGTCCAACTGGAGTTTAGTCGCTCTTTCTAGACTCCTAACGAGACCGGGGCTTCTTTCGCTCCTCCGGCCAAACCCATTTATCTGGATTGCCGTCCCTACCTTTTCCCTACTTTGTTCTCCTCGCAGGGTCTTTGGTCTACATTTTTATTTACCAAAAAGTAATTTCTCGTTTGTTTCTCATTCTACACGTTGGCGAGATAATGAAGGTCCAACCGGCCGCATGCCAATATCCCATGGCCCGCCGGGATGTCTCTTTTCCTTTTTTTTCGGGCCCCATTTTCCCACAGCAACTTTTTGCCCCGGCGGCGCATCCGAGGATCTGGGGCCCAAATTATAAACTCAAACTTTCCTCCGATGTTCATTTGAGCGGGAAAAGTAGTTTTTTTTGTACGGTATTTCTTTTTGAAAGTTAGCTATTTGCTTGGGGCAGCTTTTCAGGCAGCTGGAACTCATTTCAGCGCTGCGTCATCAACCAGTTTATTATCTCCCCCACGTTTAGAGTACATTTTCAAATTGTTTGTATTTTTCTAGCCTCGAATCCACCCTGGCGACGATCAGCCCCCGGCTCAATATGTCTAAATGCCCACATGATGATGCCGTGTGGCCAAAGGTATAGAAATGTACTCCAAAAATGATGATTTGTAGTACATCTACCTGCTGGAAACCATCCTCGGGCTCGTCTCCTTGCCCCTCTACATCCTCGTGCTCTGTCTAATAACGCGGTCCAAAACGAAGCAAAAGTATTCCACGCCCTTCTACCGTATTTTTACATGGCACGCTTGCTTCGTGAGTTCTCAACTTTTAGGGGAATAATGATCAGTTCAGAATATTTTGAGCTTCATCCACCATCATATTTTCCTCGAGTTTCCGACTCTGAACATTTTCTGTGCGCAGTTGTTGAGGTAGGTGATTAAAAACACAGAAATCATTGCCATTTCAGTCGTTTTCATTCCTTCTCCTACCGTCTAACCCCAATATACTTCCTCGCCTATTTCCTTCAACATTCCCAAATTTGTCTTTCCACCCTCGTCAGCGTGAATCGAATGTCTGTAATAACTCTAGGTGCAAAATACCAACAGGTGAGAAACTAGGAGACAATTCTACATAGATTATTCTAGTTTTGGGCCAAAGCACTCCCCTATTCACTAGTGATGTGCTTTTTGGTGCCTCTCCTCCTCACATGGCCACTTCTAGTCTCCGAAGTGGCGCTTTTACCCACAAACAGTGGATTGGGGATGGCTTATAACAAGTGGATCACATGGGTAAAAAAAGTTACTAGAGGTATTATGGCTAATATTTGCAGCCTTCGAACAGTCTCTCCTCTGCAGCGCTTTCCTTATTATGTGCTATATTGAATGGTGTGTCTACGGGAGTATTAGTGCTTCGGATTAGGTCTAATCGAGGATGTGCGCAAGCCAATTTGCTGGGCGTTGGCATTGCTCTTGGTACAATATCGATACTTTTCTCCATTGATCAGGTATTCTATAAAGAAGGACTAGTTTAGGTCTTCGGCCTAGTTTAAAACTAGAAATACTCATTTTAGGTCATGATCTACTACCACCTGCATATTGCCAGGAACCTTTCACACGCTGCATTCGGACGCTTTCACGATGCTCGTTTTTTAGTCAACACTTTGGCGACGCTGGCGCCAATCTGGGCACTACTGATTTTGAGCAGCGAGATGCGGGCCGATATTGTCAAGATGGTCAGCCGGACCAGCGAGCCGTTAATTGAATAAATATTCAATGATATAAAGCGCACGATAACACAAATAAGTTTGGCCAAACCCAAGCGAATCCGGCCTGTTTTGCAGAGTTACCCTAGTTCCAAAAGACAGAGAAGAGAAGGGCAAAGGGCAAGCTGCACTCGGTTTGGATTACGCTATCTAAATAGCAAGCCGACGATTTGCTCCCGTTTAAATTTTTCGGTTGAAAAGCTTTCTTTTAAAGTCTTTTCTAACCTATGAAAGCAACCGGAAATGTTTTTATAGTAGAGGACGGGAGTTGGTTCTATTAATATTTGAACTCCTGGATTTGAAATTCTATTATGGCCCCAAGCGCTTACGGTGAACTTTCTAGCACCCCCCCATTCTTTCAACTTTAGATTAATTTTCGTTCTCATTCTCGTAGATTCTGGTTTTTGCGTCACTTCTAATTCACATCTTATAGGCCAGGCCATTCGTTCCACCGTCTAGGACATGGATGAGGAAGACGAATATTATGAAAGTAAGTAGCATACTTCTTTACCAAACCAATTTTTAGTCAAAAAGATCATCAAGCGAAAGATGCGAAATGGGATGGTGTTTTTCTTCGTCGAATGGAAGGGATGTGGGCCCGAGAAGAATTCCTGGATCCCTGAAGAAGCTTGTGTACGTGGCTATGAATCATTTTCGCTCAACGTTTTGTTTAGCGAGGCCATGAGAGCGCCGTGGAGTTTATCGCGAGGAATTCGAAGGTCTATTCCTGGTAAAAATTATTGTTTAAAACTTTTTTAAAGCTGGCTAGTGAGGAAGAACTTATTTCTGAGAAGTACCCGAAGGTTGCCGCCCACATTTCGCAGGGAATTGAGGTATTTTCGTCTAGAATTACATTATTTGTTTTCCTCCAGCCCCCGCTCGCCGTGCCTTGCTGTGCGTCTTCGATTCCTGGAATTGCCGAGTCTGTTGCAACCTCGGAGGTAGTTTTAATTTGTACGCAAAACCCCCCTTTTAGGCAGCTACCGTTCGGAGCGACGACCCAACGGTAAAGGATTTTCATAAAAATATTAGGAACTTTTAGCCCGTTGTGAGCGATGCGGAGTCTGATACCGGTCCTCTGCTACCACCAGTATGAGCTTTTAAACTTTTCTGTAAACTTTTTTCAGCCGACTCCACCAATTCTGACAGCTCCGGTGGCGGTGGTCGAAAATGTGAATCGAGAAGACCTGGATCCAAGGTTACGTCGCCGATCGCCCTCTTCGGATAGCGGGCCGAACTCTGTGGTATTTTCAAGCTTTGATACGGTTTGAAATCCGCTTTGCAGGATTCGGTGGCTGCATCTGCCGGATCGTTGGATTCCACCAATACAGCGAGTGAATTGTTGGCGCAACCTCCGATTCCACCAGTTTTACCGGTATTCTTACGGATATCTTTCTCATTTATTGTTTTTCCAGCCACCCGGCAAAACGTCACTTCCAACGCAGCCGAACCCGCCATTCTCGACACCATTTCAAGTGGAACCTCAATTCAGTCCGCCACCTTCGCTACCCTTCGAATCGAGGCCTCAATTCCATCCTCCATCTCCGTTGCCCTTTCAATCAAGGCCGCTCTTCTACCCGCCATCGCCGCACTCTGAACAACCACCCATCCGAGACGACAACCAGCATCAAGGCTTTTCTCCACGACTGGATCTCTCGGTATCATTTGCTGTTTTACAAATCAACCCCATTTCCGTAAAATTATAAAATAAAAATACTTAGATTTGGCCGCCTAAATACTACCCACCATTGCTCCCCGTCGAAAACTCACGGGGTTTCCCCAAAAGACGACCGCTTGTCGAGGGTCCGGTCCCGATCCGGAGGGAGACTGTCCTGGTATAGATGCACCGTTTGTAGTGAGCATGTGCCAATGAGCTAATCTCTGCAGTATTCTCTTAACAACCGTTAACACATCAGCATTTTACTACCTTCTCACTGGAAGGTAGCTTCAAACTCACCACAACACACGAATAACAAACATAGCACATTTATAAAGGTTTTTTTGCGGTGATAATCGTTTGCTGCACCTGATAATAAATATAGCCTTGTTTAAAACTATTGATTTCCATTAATTGATGGAACCATGCCTTCATGAAGGAATTTAGATACCGATTGAGACGAACATCGAGATCGCGGATCCTCGCCTGAGAAATACATCATCCTCTTCTACAGTGGTGCTTTGACGACGTGAACTATCATTTTTTCCAGGTCCCTCGACCCCCGATCCAGTCTGTTGCAAGACAGGCCGCTCAACATCTACCGGTACCTTAAACAGTCTTTTACTGACCTCGATTTAGGCGGGTATTGCCTCGGACCCGGCATCTGGCGTTGATAGACATGCTGAAGCTGTTCGACAGTCGAATGTTGCTGATCGTCGTAGCGCCGGACCGGCTCCAATAAAACCGGTATTGTTGGCTTGTTACTGTTCATTTTTAATTTTTAGCGAGAGCCTGTTGCCGGGTCTAGCCGCGCATCTAATCGTGAGCCCGGTGTTGAAGACTTCTCCGAAAATCGGAACCTTAATCCCGCACACGATACACTGGTTAGAAATTACGCATTTTAACCGGATTTGTTTTGATTTTTGTCTCGGTGATTAACGGCCGATTGGATTTTCAGGTCTATAGCTATATTTCAGAATTCGTCCACAGACAGTGCTGATAGACCATCGACTTCTCACGCAGCTGATATGGACTATGAAGAACCCGATGCCGACTACGATGCGGTGAGGAAGAGGACCTCCTCAACTTTGCGCTCATTTTAGGAGTACATAGACCCAAGCCGCCCTGCCCCTAGGATAGCCCATTCGCGGAAATCCGATGACTCGGTCGGTGCCTTTCTCGATAGGTGACGTTAATTTCAGGCTCCACCCGCGAGAATCCAGCTTGAACTTCGGCGTCAAACAGCGCCGGCTCCTGTCGGAAAAAGTGCCGGTCCTCCTCGATCGCATGCTGCCTCATTGGTTTGTATATTTCAGGCTTGTGCAAGGTATTTTTGGGCTAATTTCTTGTTGGATCGCCTGAATATGAATGCGCGTAGATTAAGGAATGAAAAAAACGGAATTAAGGCATTCGGAATTTAATCTATTATTTTTAGGCCAAGCAAGCGCCTGCCATCCCCAGGTCTAAGCCCACAATCCGCACCACCCATCAACCACGCTATTCCGTCGATCAGTTTGAAAGCAACGGCGTATATAAGCTTGGACAAAAGGTATCTTCAAAATGCCTTTTTTTTGCTTATCCCAGTTCATCGTTCATTATCAATTTTTTTAGGCGGTGAAAAAGCCTATGGCTGCGGAAAATCGCCCCGCTCCTCCACCCCCACCCGTTAGGCCGGTTCCGGTAGAGTACTTCGTTGGCTTATAAACCGTTTTTAGCGGCTGCCGGACAAGCCACCCCCGCCGGACAAGGCAAAGGCACTCCAGCTGAACAAGCCAAAGGCTGTCGCCATGAAGGACCCACTAGCCTTGTCGAAATCGGCGGCGAAGCGGAAGCCTCCGCCCCGCTCCGACCACACCAGAATCCGTCCGGAACGAGTTCCCCAAAAGGTAGCAAAGGTTGTAATTTTTCTCATAGTCGACCTATTTTAGCCACACACTTCTCCAGCTTCGAATCGTGAGAGAGAACGGTCAAGATCTAGCGATACAGCCTCTTTAAATCAGGCATCGGTATCCTCAACCGTTATGTAGCTTTCATATTTGTTTAGGGCACCACCCTAGTTTCGCCGAACAAGATTAATAGACAAAGCACTTCTGACATGTTGGCTGAGGTTATAGTCCTTTTTTAGTGGAATTTTATTGTCAGGTTGCCTCGAAATCACCGGATAAGCGGGCTGATCAAGCAAGACCCAGGCCGTCTGCGCCAGTCGACGTCTCTAAACCAGGCACTTCACAGGTACTGGTTCTAACGTTTTTGAATAAATGAATCGTTCAGAGTTCCGCCCCTATATTCACCAAACGAATTCCACCTGCAATCCCTCGAAAGCGTCCGGAGCCTCAAAATGATTTACAGAAAAAGGTGAGGTTTCATTCAGCTTCAACACATTCTTTAGAATATTGCCCCGCGCAACTTGGGTGAGCGGTCAGTGTCACGGGATACCTCAATTTCGACTGAACGCGATAGAAGTCTCGACACCGACCGAAGCAACTCTTTGCCGAAGAAAAAAAAGAAGAAGGATCGGCCAAGCAACAGCCCGATACGGAGTGAGACGGAGATGCATAAAAAGAACAAGGTCAAGACTGTAGTTGCCGATAGCCGTTCTGAAAAGGTACCTCCGGTCGCATCCTGCCCAATAATATCCATATCAGATACACAGCTCCAGTGAGGATAGCGATATCGAGCCCCGCATATGTCCGCAGAAACTTGTAAACCTCTTTTTTTTGTCGACAATGAACTTTTTAGATCCCTGCATCTGATAGTGATGATGCTTTTGAAGAGAACCTAGAGCAGTCCACTTCAAGCAAAACAGTGCGTTCTTTTTCCTTTCACAACATCTCTTGTAGATAAACCAGATCGACAAACCATCACCGCCGCATCCCGCTGAAGGGGATTCGATTTCTGATGGCGAGCTGGATTCAGATGAAGTTTTGGCCAAGACGTCAAGAAAATCCAGGCATATGGAAGCAAAGCGACTCGAGGTATGTGCAAATCATTTTTTTAAGTATAATTGTCGGTATTGTTGAAAATTACTTTCCCGGACAAGCATAGATACGCTGCCAAAATTTAGGAAAGGCAGCAACAGCAGGAAAAGAAAGAGGAAAGGGACAGAAAGAAGAAGGAAAAGCAGGCGAAACGGAAGCAGCAGATCGAGGAACGGCAAGCCAAGGAAGATGCAGCTAGAATAAAACGTCTAGAGGCGGAGGAGGAGCGGCTGAGGGCGGAAGAGCCGATTGATCTCCTGGTATCAGTAGTTAGCTAATTAGAAACTTGCGTTTTTAGGATATGGGAGATATCCCTTCAGAAAACGTTGTAGAGAATGACCAACTTTACGATCCACGTGCAGCGCCCCCTCGGGTTTTTTCCCAGCGCAATTTTTACGTTTTTATTTTTAGCCATCGGAAGAGGGACCTGAAAGAAGTCACGCCGCAGAGCCCGGCTTTCTCAAACATTGTATTCAGGTTGCCAGCACCTTTTTGTTAGTACAATTCTTCGTTTAGATAAAGGAAATTATACATCTTTTGGAGTACGAGGGGGTCAAATGCGCCGTAGCCACATATCCGGACACCACGGCTTGTCGCCTTATTCCCCTCGAAATGCTGAAGATTGGCAATCCGGCGGTATGTGTTTTATTCAGGGACGTAGCGTAATACAGGCCCCCCCGAAATCGGCCGGGGCCAAAATTTCATAAGGGGGGGACCCTTATGATTTTTTTTTCTCAAAAATTTTGCTGCCTGCGGCGCTATTTTTCTCTCACGTTTTTACGGCTATTTGTAGAACTATGCAACCTTCTTTCAAAAATTATTGCCTGCGGCGTTCAAACTTTTGAGTTTTTGGAAAAATTTTTTGGGCCCCCCGAAATTTTTTTTCTGGCTACGCCCCTGGTTTTATTTAATCTGTTTATTTCTTTTTTTAGGCATACTTGCGCGCCCTTCGTCTCACATAGCTCGATGGGCGCCCTTGGAAAACCCTTATATTATAACTTTTGCTCCACTTTCCTTGCCACTCATTTTTGCTCCTCTAGATTGTCGGGGTCAAATTCATGCTCACAATTGTGATCTCTTGCATTGCTTTTGGCATTCTATCGATAAAAAAGTTTATTTTTAAGCCCGGTGATGAGTCTGCACAGCGGTACATGTCATACTGGATTCGCAACATATCTTGGTTGATGCTTTATCCGCAACATGGCCGTCACCTAGAAATTTCTCGTCCTTGCCAATGCAATTATTTACCGCCGTTTTGTCACCCGATTTTCGCCATAGGAATAGCGTCTTCCCGCTAAGGCTGTAGCGAATTTTCGGTGAGAATGGTATCAGACGAGCCAGATCGAAGATATCTAAAGGCTCATGCACAATTTGGCGCATTCTACGAACAGCCGGCTTTCAGCTCTGGTCCTGTCTCGTAGATAATCAGCTTCTTTTCGGTTAAGGCTGCCAGATGCGGTTGATTTGGTTTGAAGCGCATAGCCCGAATCTAAGCAATTTTGGCGAATGTGGAGATGTTTGGAAATACCTGCGAGTCGCCGCCGTTTAGGGCTAACTGTTTAGACTCCGAACCAGCCAGGTGCACCACTAACACGGAACTATTGGTGCCGGTGGGTTGGTTGCTACATTCTGGATTTTATGATATTGTGCCAGCCTACCTGGCTATGCAGACACCTCCCGGGAAACTGTTGAGCCTCGACTCAAATGGTTGCACGTAGCGGATATCGCTTTTGCTTTCGCTTGGCAGGACTCCTAGCATGCGCTGGTTGCTAGCCTTAGTTACCACCTCGACAAGCGTGAAGTCTCCATTTGCGAAGGCCCAGATCTGCCAAAAAAAGCTCAAACTTGAGTTTCCCTGCTGACCTCATAGCACTCTGGCATTTCACAAACGACATGTACCGTCCTTTTTGGGTACTCGCCAATGACAAGATGGTGTTTCGCTTGTCGGGGCAGAGTCTGATTAAAAATTATGACAAAGCGGCTAAGGCCTACCAAGGGCCTTGTTCTGAGTCGAGCCTCACTTGCCGACCATGTGTAAAGGTGGCCCGAGAAGTAGTAAGAAAATTTGTCTCCGGTTGCATCCCAGCCGCAAATCTGGGCAGGGGCGGTGGACGGCTCAAAGTCGACCGACATGCCTATAATGGATGCATGTTTGTGTTAGTGATCGAAGTTACCATGGCGCAGCGTGAAGGCCGGAAGGTGAATATTATCCGTATGCGGTTGGTATCGTTCTGGAAGATGTTTATTGTTGTCCTCTCTAGAATTTAGTCTTTACCTTCTTTCAGGACTAGAAGCTGATCGGCGAAGCATACAGCCAGCTGCCCTTCCATGCCGGGTGCCCAATCAATTATCGGGGCTACCTGGAAAGGGTGTTTCCGGTTCTTTAGCATTATTGGGGGGCAAACATTTTCCTTAGGATCCAATTTTTACATATAAATAGCGGGACTATTTCTAAACTGTTTTTATTATTCCCGAAGGTAATGACTTTACAATTTTTAAAAAATACAAAAAGTATCGATGTTTGACCAAAAACCGCTGTTTTTACCAAAATGTCATTTTTTTGGGAATTGTATGAACGGTTTTAGATAGTTTTTGTATTTGAAATATAGTTTTATTTTATCAAAAAAATTTACTAGGCTTTCGAGCTTATACAAAAAAATTTGGTCTCCCCCGATGGCGCGAAAGAACCGATTTCCTTTCCATTCTGTACCGAGCGTGTCCTTTCTAGGTTGCGAATCATCGCTACAGATGCGTAACTGCATACTTGCGGCCGTGCCGCTATTTTCCTCTCTTGGTGGCTGACTTGGAAGCCGTGATCTAGAAACTAACTTTTGTGCCCTTAAACGGTGTAAATACCCTTTTCTATTACTCTGGCCGTGATTAGACGCTGGGTATTCTCCCCCTGAAGTATCGCGGCCAGCATCGTGCCCTCTTGATTCCATTTTAGGGCCGTGAGTATTTCCTACAAACATATGAAGGTGCTTCCTTATCAGCTTCCAGGCTTACGTGCTCATTAACCTGCTCCGTGTACACGCGCGTCTCCTTGAAATCGTGGTTCTCCTCGTTGGTGGCCAGGTGGTAGAGTGTTTTCACGCATATGCACGCCTGTCGACTGAAAGCTTCTGGAAGTGTTGCGCGAATTGGCTTTACCTGGAGCCACTGGTGGTTCCGCGCTCGGTAGGCCAGCCGATAGCAGCAATTGTTGCCTGTCCTTGCCGCGTCACCGATATAAGCTAGAAAGAGAGCTGAAATCGTACACAAATATTAATCCTACCGGCTCGCCTCCAGGCATTGGCCCGTAGATGTCGAAGAGCTTCAACCAATAACGCCGCTCCTGCTCTTCTCGTTCGCTGAAGATTACCTTAATATCATTGTTAGCCAGGGACTACTGGTAACTTTGAAGGTACATGATTTAAATAAGAAAGTTAAAGATTTACTGGTGGAATCGCCCGGTCCTTGATAGATTTGTCTTGAATGCCTTCCGAGCTGACAGTGGGATCGGGAGTAGTCCCAGATGTTTCCGGTGTCTGGCTGCTTGTGTTCTGGCGCTCGGCTGAGCTACTGCCAGAAGGCCTAGATTGGCTCGATGACCATGCCGACGTGGGGTTTGGCTGGTAGAGACTACGCGAATACTGCTGAGCGCGGGGTGGCGGAACCGGTTGATCACGGGTTATCGTCGGCATCAAGTCACCACCACCACCACCATCACCACTGTCTGATATGTCCCGTGGAGCGTGACGGACCACTGAAAAGGCCGAAATCAGGGTCCTTTGGTGTCTGATACCCCCTGGCTGGCCGAGACCTTGATTCGCAAACGTCGGCTGTTTTCGCTCCTCGCTCGTCCGTGCGCCTTGTAGTTTTACCAATTCCTCGTAGGCCACAGAGGCATCCCATCTAGCATCCACTTGGTGGGCGCAGCAACTGAAATTGATTAGGTCTGTAGCAACACAAGTTCCGAAGTTTTCTATCCAAAAAAGACCTACTTTTTCAGAATCGGCTTCAAGTTGGCGGCCATATCGGAATAGTCACGATGAAATCCATCTTTCTTGACCTTATCACTTAAGGTCTGCTGGTTGTAGGTACCAACGAGGCTAAAAGTGGTTACCTTTTGGGAAAATGGGTTAAAGTTGAAACCTTTCGCGATAGGAGAGCCGCCACAACAAGGCCCCTAAGCTGTAGACGTCGCTCTTCAAGGTGGTTTCTCCGCGATATGCCTGACAATAGTTTAATCATATTAATAGATCTGGTAGACTCCCATTAGCTGCTTTTCCACGTGGAAGAATGCTTGTTTGATCGGAACCAACCTCCGGCGCCATATATCCTGGCGTTCCGCTAACATGCCCTTCAGAACTATTCGTCCGGGCCAATCCAAAATCGCTGAGCACAGCGACAGTCCGCCCATTTCGCAACAGAACGCTGAACCAGTTACACTTTTCTATGACCGCAAAGTGCCGTACTTTCCATCGGAGACATCGCCGTGGTAAAATCTCGCACGGCTATGTATGTGTGACAGCGCGGATGCGATGTCCGCCAACCAGTCAACGATATTTTCCTCATCATACGTGTATATGTTTCCGCGGATAACTATGAGTCTTAGCTATTAGCTAGGGCAGCAAAATACGAGCTTACGCTCCGCTAGGCTCCCCTCCGGATGATATTCGAAGACCGCGCCCAAACTTCCATCTTTCTCGAGTTCTATTTTGCCGAAAACCTAACAAGTTCTTGATGTGGATTTACTGCAGAAAACTGGTTAAACTATAGCTCGGACCCTGCAACCTTACCCTGAGAATATTGGGATGTGTGCTGGCTGAGAAATGGTTGCCGTATTCTGTCCTGATCTTTCTATTGTCGGCCAGACCTCCGTTCGCCTCCTTCACGGTGTTCTTCCGGAATTTCACCACAAATTTTCCCCTGAATCGATGCATTAATGACTATAAACGTTGGTCTAACTGTAATCCTTTGAGCCCGCAAATGAACGGCTCGGCTTGGCCACCTCCCGGCAGTGGCTGCCGTGGTTCGATGATGTCCTTCTCGAAATATAGCGGAAAATACGCGGATTTGGAATACGGCGATGGATCTGCGGGCATATGCTCCTTCTTGGCCATTCCTGAATGAAAGAGGCAGGGGGCGTGAAAATGGGTGCCCTTATCGCTTTATACGCCCCCTTTGGCTCGGCCTATCAAATTTTGGGACAAATGTGTTAAGCTAATGGCGCTCGCTGTTCAGTAATTGTTAAAATAATCGAAAATTTATTAGGTTACCGAATTCGTCATTTTTGTGGTGCTACGTATATGAAGCCTTCTGAAACGGCTGTATTTTTGCTTGTAATAACTTTTTCAGTATATTTTGATTTCGGGAATTCAGAACTGATCAGAAAAAATAATTTACGAGTTAGAACGCGAGAACTTTCGAAATTTAGGGAACCAAATCGGACCACATTACAACGCTTTACGTATTCAGAAAAGTCGGGAACTATTCCGTATTCCGAAATACAAGCGCTATCAATTTTCTTGTTTTTTTTTAACCTGACAACCCTACTCTAGAAACTTTTTTCATATATTTTTGGGATTTTTGGCTCGCGTTTCTGCTGTTTTCTTGATTTGGCCAATTTTTTAGTTTTAGCTCCAGCAATTTTGCTCTAGTACTCCCACGTATCCTTGCTTTTGTTGGTTTTTTGAGTGCACTCGTACGTCTTTGTTCTCACGCAGGATCGGCTTCAATATCCTTATCCGTTTTGCTCTTCCCTTTTCGAGGCGATCGCGCGGATGGTGTAAAGACATTCATTGCAGGCGCGTCCTTCGACCGGTTCCTTCCAAGCGCTGATTTCTCTGTGTCTCTACACTCTACCCGCTCGCTGCCCACCCCGCTTGCCGTCACTTGCCGGCCTTCGACTCGCCGAGAAACGTCTCTACATCCTCCAACATGACACGTGGGTTTATTTGCTGGTTTTTAAGCTTTTACTGGACATTTAATAGGTTAACTTGACGTAGCATTATTTCTAAGCATAGAGATGGGCTGTTCAAGAGTTTTGGGGTTAATTACTTTCTGAATTTAGGCGATGAACGAATGCGCAGCACACTGTTGTTGTCTGCTCGCTGAATAACCCCATTTCTAGGCGGAAATCAGCGAGACTTGGCTCGTGCGAAGAACCTCAAGAAGCAGCAGGAACAGGCAAAGAGGAAAGGAACCGCCGAAAAGGGTGCCAATGCGGTATTGCTATTTTTTTGAAACTAATTTGGATTTAGGGAGCCAGCTTGGATACCCGCATGAACCGTGATGCCGACGTGATGCGGAAAAAGCAAGAACTCGCCGCACAGAAAAAAGTGAGTATATTTCTGAGATTGGTTTAGAATGTTTTGTTCTTATAGGCCGAAGAGGAAGCAGCTAAGCAAGGCAGCACCACGAAAGTCGCCAAGATCGATCCGCTGGCTTTGTGAGACGCCGCTCGCTGCATAGAGCCCACCATTCCATCATGATATCATCTTAATCTAATCTTTCTTTGGCCCTTTTGGATCGGGTCAAACTTGGGCTCCGTTATTTAAAACTGCGTACTCCTATCGTCAAATGTGAAATTTTCCAGTAGGAAATCATGTGCCTTCAAACGATTACATCTGTTTTTGTATACAACCGGCTATCCCGTGATAAAGCGATGATTCTTTGTGATTTAGATTACAACTAAAATCATAGAAACATGGATCTAACAGTTTTTCAAAAATTGTAATGCATTTGTTAATCAATATGGCTAAAACAGGGTGTACGGTCGACGATGAGACGAGTTGTTCTTGATGTTGGAGGGACCGAGTTTGTGACGACTGTCGAAACACTAACCTCCATCCCGGAAACGTATTTTGGTTTGTGACTAAATCTGGGATGTTATTGATCCTTTTAATAGAGGCTTTGTTTAACCGATGGTCTGATGGCGAACCCTCGAGTAGCAGCATCTTTCTAGATCGCGATCCCACACATTTCCGGTAAGTTTGACACAGGAACATAACGATCCTAACAAGCCCCAAATAGCCATATATTGAATTTCTACCGCAATCGCGTCGTCCCCGTTGGCCTCTCTGCACAAGAAAAGCAAGAACTGAGCGCTGAAGCTGCAGTTTGTGCTTTCATGCCTACGACATCTCTTTAGTTTTATAATATTCAAGAGTTAACGAGCGCCTTGGAAGGAACAATTCAGCTGGCTATCGGAGATACCGTCGGTTTCTTTTTAGCTTCGTTTTATGTAAAGGAAATTAGATTTATCTTACTGACAGCTCCATCGAAAAATTCGGCGCCTTCCTGGGCGGTTACCCCGCTCGATCGTGCAGAATTTGTATGGGGATGCTGAACCCGGCGAATATATTTGGTAATACTAAAGCTATTTCGATAAAATTTTTTTTAGCTGACCAATGCCAGCTGTGTCGAATTCCCACCGACAGATGGGTTTGGGGATGTCTTCTGGTTTGTTCAGAATTATGCACCTTCCTACCCGATGTCAGAATCATTTCGGTGCTGCTCACGAAACGCCAAAGCCCTGTATCAAAGACGTAGCCTTCAAAGAAGAAAGGGAACGCATTGCGCGCCACTCTCGTTTTCGAATTGAACAGGTTTTTTCGACCAGAATTTGTTGCGGCTCTAATAGCGACGTCATCAGACACTTCATAGAAACAGTCATTTCAGCTGACTGACCACTGTGCAATCATCCGCCGCGTGTTCCCAGAAACTGCACGGGATGTACAACCGATCCATGTCCCCAGAGATTTCCTGAAAAAATAATAAATGTTTGCCAAATTGTAAGGCACATTTTATGACAGCACAAAAATATGGAAAGCCAAATGCAATACGGAGCAGTATCAGCGAGAAAATGGAAAATTACAAACTAACAGCACAATTTCACAAAAATAGGGTTCGTTTCTTTCAAATTGTGTTAGAACGACGATAGATATGGATTCATAGATAGAACGGATCATGCAATGCAAACAGAAGGTAAATTACAAGATGTGAGTGGGTATTAAATGCGACGACATATGACTGATAATAAACGTGGTGACCGTATGCAAAGAAGCGGTGACAGTTGACTGGTGGGGAACCGTCGATTCGGGGATGGCGTCTTCGACGTAGTCCTAAAGGATGTTTTAAAGGACTCGGAGATTCGGGTACCTGGGGCTCGTGACGAGTTCTTTGTTCCAGTAGATGAGAAATTGAGCAAAAATTGATCCGTTAAAGAGTGTGGCAAGTGATGCGGCCATTATCAATTGGAAGTCGTGCGTCTCCTAAAAAAACGGAAGTACTTATGCTATAAAAACCTTACCTGCATTGAGGTGAAGATTCTTGCCAGACTGCCGGCAAATTGGAGCAACACTGTGATGAAGGCCAGTTGGCCGGTTGAACGCTGGGACCAATTTTGGTAGATCTGCATGAAAAGGTTAATAGGCCAGATATCAAAAACCTGGATCGCTTTCGCGACGATAACTATGGCGGTTCCGCCCGAGAGGAAGGCGGCGAGTATTGTAGGTGGGACGGCGTGTATGTATACTGCTATCGCTGCTGCCGCCCAGGAAATGGCGAAAACCGCTGCGAACATCCCTCGTCCATCTAGAAAGAAATACATTATGAGAAAAAGGTTTGTTTTCAGCAATCGATCTTGCAAAGCAATGCACCCACCAAAATAAAGCAATTGCATACAGATGATGACAAGCTGTATCGCCGAAAAGAGTCCGTCGCCCCATTGTGAGAAAACGAAGCCTTGGTCGTACGAATAAGCCGGCATCCCGATAACTCCGACCAGCGTTAGGAGCTGCGCCGGAAAGCTGATCCCCTTCCCGCTTCTTGCCGCAGCGATCTTGAGTATTTGCGGGATGAACAGCGCCATCTAAATGTGAAAAATAGCCAACAAACAGAAGAATTATACCGAACCAGCCGTTATTGCCAGACCGAGCACGCGCGACAGCACAATGTTCGGGCAAACTGGATGCGAGACGTTGAATCTTGTGACGAGTTCCTGAAATGGGGTTGTGATGGTAAAAATGCGGTTAACCTCGTAGCAGTCATCCGGGAATATAAAGTGCCGAATATCAAGGAACATTTCTCGAAGGTGCTCCATCCTAAAAAAAAAAAGTAGTGAACACTCTAGAAATAATCTTTTGATAAATGAAATATAGAAAATAGATATTTTTTTAATTGAATTTCTTAAAAATTTTTGCTAAATTGGATTCCAAGAATTCGAGTAGCTCTGTTGACGCCTAATGACACTTTTCGAGATTTGTATAGTAGCGGAATCAGTGTTTCAAATCGTAATCGCTCGATTTTTCTCTTCATAAAACTAAAAAAACTCTGAAAACAAAGAAATGGGGTAGTAAAAAAACATCTTTCATATTATTGTTTCGCTAAATGGGCCACCAGGGAGATGGCCCGCTGCGGCTGCAACCCGTGCGGGAGCCCCCGGCCCATATTTCTTCAGATTTCCTCGGCTGATGCCCCGCTTGGCGTTTTCCGGATGTGCGAGGTGGGTTTTTGCTTTTTCAAGGAACGCCAGGCATGAAAATATCGGATTTCGTTTGGCGGGGATGCCTTCGAAGGAAGAACCCGGGCTATCATATGCGTTCACCTATGTTTTAAGCCCACAAAGGGTTGCCAGAGTTTCGACTCGGCGCTTTTGGTGTTTATTCGAAGTGTCCAGGGCGGCTTAGCGGCGCATTCCTCGGGAATTGCAATTTTTGCTCGTCGGCCGGGGCCTACTGTGTATTGTTGTCTGACCACAAACAATTAGCGTTCAAGATGGCCAAGCAGTCGCAAGACGACATTTTTGTGAGCGCGGTGAGTTTTGGGTTTTTTAGCGATTACTTTAGTAGTCTTTAGTTTTTAGTCGTTTCAAAGATTATTGTATGGTTTTTAGCTCTTTATTATTTGCAGGGAATTGTGAAAGCGTAGAAAATGGCTTGAAAGTTTCAAATTTTTGTCTAAAATGGGTTTTTTTGGCGAAAAGTCGATTTTTTGGAGTTTTTATTAGAAAATCCAGAAATTCTTAGTAACTAAGTGTTTTAATAGCGTTTTCAACTCGATTTTAATTGATCCAACCTTTGAAATATTTGAAAGCGGCCTGAAAATCGGCCATACTGGTAGAAAAGTAGTTTTTTTTCAAAGCAAAGTTGTAAGGCGTCTTCTTGATGGCCGGAAGATCATTGAACATTTCGGTTCAAGTTTATGTTTCCCCGGGGTTTTTCTACCCAAAAAAATTCTTTGTAAACTTAGAACTAATCGGTATGCGCCACAATTCTCCCAGGCCACCCACACAGACTTGGCGGGGGGAGAATCAACCCGGGGATTCTTCTGGCTCTCTGAGAAAGAGATGGGCAGTGTGTGAAGAAGCTGGCCCTCCTCTAATCACCACGGTCAATCTCCCCCGCTCCTTTGTGGCAGGGCCATTTTTTGAGATTTTCGGCCCGTTTCGGAGTGGCCGGCCGGAAGGCGCATCCCATCATCACGCCCCAAGTTCCCCACCAAATCGCCCCCGGCCGGCAGCCTCAGACTCGGGCGGTTTAGGGGGACGGTTTTGTGAATGTTTTTCGATGGAAGAAATGGGTTTTACCTTTTTTCTTCTTACGATGAAGCCGGAAAAACGATGACAATTCTCAAAATTTCCAATTTTGTGAATTTTTGCTGGATTGAAGAAATGGATTATGCCCTTTTTTATTATTACTCTGCGTCCGGAAAACCGATAAAAAAATTCCAAAAGGAAAATAATAATAAACCTCATTTTCAAAGTAAGGAGAATAATAATGTTACGATTGTGTGATTTTTTGCATTTTTTCGTTGAGCTTTTGACACCGGAAACAACTCCAAAAAGACTTGCTATTTTTTGAAAGTCCAATGTTTCCGGATCTGCTTTTTTGACTCCGGCAAGGCATGACCATCGATTCCTATGGATTCCCCGGGCCCTGTTGCCTGTAGATTCACTGTAAAATCGATAAGCACCCCCTTGCCAGTTCCTTTAAAATCTGCCTTGTCTTCGTTCTTACAGTAGAAAAGTACTTTCTATTGTTCGTTTCCCGTTTCCGCTTTAGCCGGTGCTCCCGCCGGCGATGCGCAAATTTTCATCGCGCGGGGATCTGTTTACGACGACGGTGAGTCGAAAAACGGGACTGGGTCGTTAGCGGGGGAGGGCACCCCCCGGGCTTTGATAATACCCATCTTTTGGTTTCTACCCTTTTGATATAGGTGGTTTATAAGAACTGGTAAAACTTCCGGGAAATCTCAATTTTCGTCGAAAATTAAAAATTTTGCAAATTTTCAAAAAATTTAGGGTTTAGAAACTGATAAAAGCCCCAGAAAAATATAATCGAAAATCCTAGAGAAACCAAGGCAGCTATAGGCTAGATACCCCCCGCTAGCGCACCAGCACAAAAAAATCCTAAAAGATCGGAATTTTGGGTTTTCAAGCCAACCTTTTTAGGGCAAGATTTTGGCCCGGCAAACATTTCATTTTGGCGAGTGTTTGGGCCCGGGGCCAACCTCCTCAGCCTCCTTTTGGCCAGGGAGGAGATCCATCTTGAAAAACCGGGGGTATCCTTTTTGAGCGTGGCTTGAGTGAGAAGTGCTGGGGGGGGGGCAACTCTTCGGGGAGCCCTTGAGCTAGGTTGTGAAGCTTGTGCTCAGAAGGCTCAAAGGTCGAGCGAGAGAAGAAGTCCGGAGGCTTGGCGGGGGTCCACATATCCGCCCTTCGTCGTGTCGATCCCCAGGGAGATGTGGGGTGCAAAAGAGGAGCAGCAGGGGGGGTCGAGGAGTCGAACTCCGGTTGGGGCGATTTGGCTGGTTATTCGCTGGCGACTCTGATTGAATTCAATTCTACAATCCGTGATTATGGTACTCGGGGCGTGGTTGAGGGGGAAGGATGTCGTCTTGCAATGGGTTCGTCACTTTCTCGCGTAGAGTTCAGCTTTCCATTGGAATTTCTAGAGAAATGGCTTGTATTTTGGAGTTTTTATGAAGAAGATTTAGCTTATATTTAGGAAAAATATTTGACTTTAGAAGCAAATATAATGAAGAAGTTTCCCTAAAATTTTCAAGATGAGTTATTTTTCTACCGGCATAGATATGTCCAGTGACGTAATACCAACTATTTTAAAGTAAAATTTGACTATATTTCAAGTGGAAAAACTATCTAAAAACTTCAGAAATTTTCTAAAAATTTAAACTTTGGTCGGAAATCGACCATTTTTGGCGGAAAAATCGTTAATTTGGATTTTTAAATAGATTCCTGTAGCATGAGTAAAAAAACAGTGTACAAAAATTTCTACTAGCAAAACTTTGTATTTACATTAGAAAAATTGGATCCAGGGGAATAAGATGACTTCTAAAAATGCCTAAAATTTTCGAACCGTGAGTTTAGAAAAATTATCATCCGCGTGGCTAGGTTTAAAGAAGTGCTTAAAATACAACTTATTTCTTGTAGGCGTTTTTCTAAAGTTTCTTTTCAGCTGATGTGGCAGAACCGAAAAGCGGTGGCCGTGAACGCGGCGATCATCGTTTTCCTGACCGTCTACACCCTGATTGGCGGCTTTGTCTTTCTCCATTTCGAAGCAGAATATGAAGAGTTTTTAAAGTAAGTAGAAATGATGTTTGCATTAATGTCGTTTTAGACGAAACGAAACGATGGCCAAGGCGCATTGCATCAAAGAAATATTGTTGAGGTGGGGTTTCGGCGTCTAAATTTCTAAGAAAAGAATAGAGAAGTTGTCTGTACACTATTTTTACTATTCCGAGGCATAAAAACTTTACAAAAAGGTTTGTAAATATACCAAAAATAATTTTTTCGAGCGGAAGTGGCAGATTTTTTACCAAAATTTCTAATTTTTAGACGTTTCCAAAGTTGTCTAATTAGTTTTCCCTCTAAAATATAGCTGAATTTTGACAGAAACATTTTTAAAACAATTGCTATTCAATTACTAGCAATTTCTCGCCTCCTAGGAAAAACTTGAACTCATAAGCGCAAATTTCGGCTTTTTTAGGTATCGCCACCAGGTACGGGTACTACGAGAAGCGGATTTTGCACAAGAAATTGCTCATCGGTAGCTTTATAGTGCTTTTTACATAGTTTATTTTGCTTTTTTAGGTGTCTAATGGAAATTGGGAACGATCCCCGACACGAGTGGTCCTACAAAACGGCCGCCCTCTATGGTTTTGGAATTTTGACCACGCTAGGTAAATTTTTTAGGTGCTTTTGCATTATCGGGGGGTGTTCTAGTTTCTTGTAAAAGGCTAGAAGCTAAATGTCTATTCACTTAATAGTAAGTGTTTGATACTATTTTTAGTAAAATTTGGTGATATTTAAAGTGAAAAACCTATCAACTATAATTTTCTTGTGTAAAAGGGGTTTAAAATTCGAAATTTTTATAAATCCGTTTTAAAATGTGCTCGAATTTCTAATACTAAAATTGCAAAATATTTGCAACATTTTTAACGTGCTTTTAGGATACGGAAAAATCGAGCCACGAACGACGAACGGGCGGATATTTGCCGTAATCTATGGATTTCTCGGAATACCGATTACGGTTATATTGCTGACGAATATCGGGCGATATTTGGAGTCGTTGGCGATGAAGATTCGCAATATGTGCACAAGGGTCGGTTTCTATCTTGAAAACTGGTTCTTTCGCATTATCGGGGGGGGCTAACCTTTTCCTAAAAGGCCGGAATGCCTAGTAACGTATTTTTAGTAAAATAACTTTATCGCAAGTGAAAATTACCTAAAAAATTTTAAAAACTAGATACGTTTTTCGCCTTCTTTAAATTTTTTTTTTATGTTTGTAGTTCCCCCTCCCCACCCCCCGTTAATGCGAAAGCACATTATAAGATAAAATCTCTTTTAGTCAAAAGACGAAAGTAACGACACGATAACTACCTCAACCCTCTTTGTGATAGTCGTCATTTATTTGGTATGTATTTTAGGTAGTTATTGCCTAAAAAAACAATTTGAGACGGTCGGCGCCCTGTTAATCCCGTTGTTAAATGGGAAATTCGACTTCTTCAATGGCATCTATTTTGCGTTTATTTGCTTGACGGCTATTGAATATGGGGATCTAGTGCCTCGAAAGTACGCTACTTTCCAAGGAGTATCGTTTATAAACATTAATATTTAGCAATTATTACGTCCCGATAGTTCTCGTCTATGTTTCAATTGGTCTTGCAATTTCTACGATAGCTCTCGGTGAGTTTTTAATAAGAAAAACGATGGAACGGAAACAAAAACGATTTTTAAAACATTTTCCAGATATCGGCTCGATGTACGTCCGAAAGTTGCATTATATTGGGCGTAAATTGAAGAACATTGCGAGCATTCGGATCTGGTTCGGCGCTAAAGAGTGGGTGCAATTGGTTTTATTGGTTTTTTTGGTTCTTTCGCATTATCGGGGGGGATTTTTCCCTGTGTCCAAAAATGTAGTAACATAATAGTAAGTATTTTAATAGTGTTTTTAGTAAAATTTCACGAAATTTCAAGTAGAAAAACCCTCAAAAATTTCGAAAGGGTCGAATTTTGGTCGAAAAATCTATATTTTTTGCGATTTTTAATAAACATTTTTGAATTTTTTACGCTTGGGAATAGTAAAAAAATAGTTTAGAGGCAATTTCCGCTATTTAAAGGGATGCCGACGGCATAGTCAATCGGTTACGCGCGGAAAAGAAAATGCCTCTCACATGATTCCGCGGTGTTCGTGAGTAGGCTGGCGGATAGTGCGCCAGACGGCGGGGCGCAGAACACACAGGGGAGGGTGGGGCGCGGAATGGCGGCGAAAGAGTGAGACTAGGCTATAGGCCACGGGGAAGAGAACAGGGGGGGGGGCCAGAGCGCAGATTCTCCCCTCCCCTGTATGCCTGCCATCCTGTCCCGGTCAAACGAACACAACTGGTAAAGGGCGGAATGCTGTGCCTCTGCGCCTCTCCCCTAGGCGCGTTCTCTCCCCTGTTGGCTACTTGCCAATTTGTTGATGAGGGGGATCGACACATGCCGTCCGGTATCCCTTTGAAAAATTGGATCGAGAAAAATTGGCCCCCCCATAATGCCAATGAACCGAATTCCATTAAGCTCCGTTGTGTTCGCAGTTGTATTTTGTACTGAAGCGCACTAAAAAAGCAGTAATAAATAGCAACAAAATAATATGACCGTTTTAGCCTCCGAATTTCGGAATTTGTGTCGGCTGTTGGGGCGAATATCGGCATCGAAGAATCGATACTCACCGAATTGGATTTGGAAAATTTGGTGAAGGTTGGTTTTCTACATAAATTTAGTTTCCTTTCTTTTTTTAGTTGGCTATTCAAGTGAAAGAGGGTCGATTGTCACGCGTACCACAAACACATATGATTGTGGAGGGTATTTTTCAAAGGGAGAACGAACTAATAAAAATACTTTTTTAGGTATCTGGCCACCGGCGCTGGTTCCTCTTTTCATCAAAGAGGGCCATTTCCCGACGTTTGTCGATGAAAATGAATATGAATACGATTACAGATATGCTAAGGTACTTGATTTGGTACTGGGCTATTAGCAGGGGGGAACAACTAAATCTTTTCTTATGCCGCCCGTTATATTATTTATAGTATTTTTAGTAATTTTTGATTGCTAGAATGTTATATAACATAGAAAAAAAATTGGCTTTTTGCCCATTTTTCATACATTTTTTGACCAAAAAGTTACAGTTTTCGAAATGTTTATAATTCTTTATGAGGTTTTTATCCCTTCTATCCCCCCCGCTACTAGGCCAGTCCCGTTGGTTTGGAAATTTAACCGATTCTGGATTTAGAAAAAGAAGAGCGTGGTCCGTTTTGAGGATGAGGTGCTGTCAACGAGTTCTATTACCGAACCTTCATCTAGACAAATCAGCCGCCTTTCTCCTCCGAATACATTTTCGGATTCAGGTAGGTTAAGGGCTTCTTCTTACGGTGCTGGTGCGTTAGCGGGGGTGCGGGTAAATTGATAACTTTGAACTAAATGGTATTCAATAAATTTTGTATCGGGGGCTTACCCGAAAATAGGAAAAGTTAGTTCTGTCTCCCCCCCGCTAACGAGCTAGCACTTCTTCTTGTCGTGGAAAGTTGAAGAAATCAAACATCTTTTGTTTTTTGATGCTATGATCGCTCGGTCAATCATCTAATTTTAGATCGTGCCCTTCAAACGGCTCCATTAAGCCATTCGGCTTCGCCATTTACCGGCTCCTGGTCGCTACACTCTTCTAGACGATTCTCACGAGCATCGCAGATTTCGAGGTAAAATTGGGAAAATGGATTGTGGCCAAAATCGCGACAATTATAATACCGACAGCCAAAATCCCGACATCAAAAATATCGACCGAACAAAACCCGACAGTTAAAATGCCGACAGCCAAAATCCCGACATATTCTTGACGCTAGTTTGAAGCCACTTCCTTTTAAACAGCTAGTTTGCATGTCGGGATTTTCGCTGTCGGCATTTTGACTTTTCCTCGAGAAAAGCTCGCGCTCCCCAAATACGCTAAAACCCAGAGAATTTTCAGGGATTCTCAGCGCTCCTCGTTCCGCCAAACGGCCTCTAGCCCATCACATTGGATCGATTCGACAGAGGCGACGAGTACGGTGATGGACGAAATGATGCCGGTGCACGAATCGGCTTCATTTGATACTTCTGTCGCTTCATCGTTGCCTGGTAGGCCAAAAAACAAACCGGAAAGAACGAGAAATGAGAAGGCTTTGAGATAAACAAACATAAAAATTGTCCTTTATTTCAAAGTTATGAACTAAAAATCATGAATTTTTTTAGGTCATAGTCAACAAAATCCGATCGAAGCCACCTCACCTAAGGTAATTAAAAAAGTGGAAAGTGAAATGGCAAAAATCGCGTTTCAGGGAATCCAGAAGAAGAAGGGCTTTTTCAAGGGTCGCCCGCTTTTCCTTTGGCATAAGAAGAAGACGGTCAGCTATCGGTAAGTAATTTTATGGTGGTTATTTGATATGCAGTTTTATAGTTAATGTTGAAGTATTTTTCTATATTTTTATACTACTCGTTTTAGAGAACCAGTTGGCCAATTCGGTAGCGATGCCCGAAGACCGATGCTTTCCGTGAGTCATCACGATTTTGGGGGTCTATCTCCTGATAAGGTTTGTTTATAATATTTTATATGATTATTATTACAATAATTATTATGTTTATTAATGTTTTATAGCTTTTTATTATTATATCCAAGTAATATACTTTCCAGGGCGGCCCGCCACGCAGCGCTTCTATGGACACCCTTGGGGGGTGTGTGGTGGAACGTGGCGGAGGGCTTGATCTCAACCAACTTGAAGGGTTGCGTGATATGGACGAGAGTCCGTCGCTCGATTTCGACAAATGACATTGTCAACTGGATGCTGCCGTACTGCTTTCAATAAATCGTATCATTTCAGGGAATCACATAACAAATATATGAAACATGCAGACTTCCCGACAACCAAAATGCCGACAACCGAAATTCTCTGAAACCAAAATCCCGACAAAATTTTATCTGTCGGGTTTAGCGCGTGTCGGCATAATACCTAACACTCCAATACCTTAGGTTCCAGCTAATTTCCTGAAGGGTTTCTGCTAGCTTGCCTTACTAGAAAGAGTTGTAAAATACTGTAAATTTTGTCTTTTTTTTTCGGCTTTTCGGTGGTCTCGTCCTTCAACTCTTTGTTGATTCTACCGTACCCCCCCTCCCCTCCCCACCGGTCCGTCCTCTCCCTTTTTTTGTGATGTGGTGAAGGAGGGCACGGCGAAATGACGAGTCAAATTGGAAATTATCGATCGAAGGGAAGGAGGAAGAAGAAGAAAAGAAAGGAGGGAAACGAGGGGAAGGAGGACAGGTTCGTCTTTTCAACGACCAGGGAGTGTCCCCTTCTTCTGATGGGCAAAAACTATGAAATGGATTGGTGGGCGGGGATTGAAGTGGCGATCTGTCTTCCTAGATGTCTTCACTGTCCCTTTAAAGGAGCGGGAAAGGCAAGAAAGGCTATGGATTAGGTTTTGGGCCGCGACACGCAGCGCGCAAGCTTTGCTTGTCCCTTTAGAACCCAAAGCATACCCTAGCGGACCTCATCAAAAGGGTCGATTGCCGGGGCTCATTACTGAGCATGAGGGCAAAAAAGCCAAAAAAAGAGGGTTGGTGGAGGTAAGGGTTGGGGTGAATCATAGAGGACGAGTCTCGACGGGACTTCTCTTCCTCATATTGTCTCCATAGATCGACTCATCGCGGCGGGACCCATTGTGGATGAGGGTACTGTAATAAGGATAATACGACAATAGTAATCGCGGTAAAATTGTCGAATAAAATGAATAAGAATCACTGTTGGAAAGAGGCATGCCGCGTAGTACGACTGAGGCCAAATTACGCTAGTGCACTGTACTTTGGCACTTTGTTCTACGCTTGAAACGTAATCTTCTGGAACTTTGCCACTGGTTTTCCGGCCTTTCAGAGCCCGGGATATGGTGTTGTACCCTTTATGCAAACTAGGGCGCGTCTTTTCAGTGGTTCCCGCGACGATCACTCACTTTTTCAGATGACAGTTCTCTCACTCTCTCACGCTCTCTCCCTCTCTCTCTCTTTCTCGGTAGATAGATTGGACGGGTGGCTTTGATCCAAAACAAAAAGCACCTCGAGGTCGAGTTGAGGGAGGGCGAACTCTTGGAATTGTTGCATTGCGAGAGAGAACGAGAGACAGGGAGAGAGGGACGGGCACAGAGAGACTAGGACAGAGACAGAGAGAGAGGAGACAGAGCCAGAGAGAGCACGGGGGACAGCCAGAGAGAGCACGAGAGTCCGGCGGAGAGACAAGAGAGAGGAGAGAGAGAGAGAGAGAGAGAGAGAGAGAGAGAGAGATAGGATGAGAACGCGAGAGACATGTCGAGAGACAGAGCGAGAAGGAAAGCATGAGTGAGCATGAGTGAGAGAAAAACTACCGTATCCCATTTTCCGCCGCGAAAACAACGATATAAAGCGTACTAAAGCCTTCCTTAAAGGTAAATAGGCGCAATCTTGCATTGGCCCCCTCTAGGCCATCCCTTTTCGCGGGAGAATTGGCAGAATGGCATGCAAATCGTCGCCACCGCCAATAGACAGAAGACGATAAATCAGGAAGACTCACCCATCCACCCGGCCCCCCATTCCCCCCAAATATCCATCTTCTTCACACACCTTTTTAGGCGCCGGGCTGATCCGGGGCTTTGTGATTTTAAAGGGGCGTTGAAGCGAGCGATTTTCTGCTTCCTAAAACCGTCAAGAATCTGCTTCTTGCTTTTTGCTCGTTTGTTATTCCTTAATGGTCCCTGCTAGTTGCCTAGATTGTCTTCTTTGACCAGAATTGCTCCACCTCCGGTCCGAAAATAAGAACAAATGCCGCAAATTTGTCTCTGCTATCCAACCATTCCTAAATCGTCTCTGCTAGCCTGCTCCGACTTGCAGGGTTTCAGAAAAATTCTCTGATAGTTTGTCCTGCTGCCGAACGAATTCCTAATTGGTCTCTGCTAGCCTGCCTCTGCTAGCTCGTCCTATACCTCCATTTTCCTAAAGAATCTTTGTTTGTTCGCCCTAGGCGGACAGCCAGAAACCACAGGAAACAACAAAGGTTTCCTAAATGGTCACTGCTAGCTAGCCACCCCCCCCCGTTAATGCGAAAGGTATCTGTATCTCTGCTACAAAAAAGGTTTGAATTATCAGGCGTGCCTGGACCCGACCGGATCAGGGAAAACCAGCAGAATTCTTCCGGAAAATACGGAATAAATGATCACCACTCTGTAATTTCCCAAATAACCTCTGCTCGTCTGCTCTGTGCCCGTAATTTCAATTTTATAGCGAAAACTCTTTTTGTATGTTTCCCATTTCCAGGTAGCCCCCATTTTGGTGGAATTGGCTGGCAGTTACACCCCATTCCGCGACAATACCATTGCCGCCCCCCAGGCGGGCTAACGACTTTTGCGCCCGAGTCTAATCCACTTCCTCGCCTCGAGCTCTCCAGATACCTTGATATAAGAAGGTAGAATGTTAGTGAAATTTTTGTATTTGTATTTTTAAGTATAATGCGAGACTTTAAATCGCTTAAAAATCGTTAAAATGATATTTTCTTGCGAATTCAGCCAAAAAAATCTGGTACGATACCTTAAATCAATTAAAAATCGCCATAAATATATAATATCTTGCACTAGAATTTAATCAGAATGTTTTAAAATATATTACGCACTGTAATCTATTAAAAACCGCAAAAATTTTCTTGCCAATTTCAGCCAAAATTCCTCTCTTTCGTTACTTATCTATTTACCTTTCTATTAAATAGTATAATTTTTACGGTATACTATAGCGATTTAAAGGACCGCACCAGTGGCAAAAACCCTCAAGACATGACATTTTCCTGCCAATTTCAACCAAAAATTCCGGTACCTTCCTATGGCCACTCCCCCGTATTTTCCGCCCCAATACCATTGACATATCATTGAATGGGAGGGAAAGGGAAGCAAGGCAAAGCCCCGCCGCCACAGTTGGAATCCCCCGCAAAAAAAGGTAAAAACCCCCCGAGGTAAACGGCCTAAAAAACCACCCCACAGGCCCCCGGAATTGCAGGTGTGTGTTCTAGCGTTTTTTTCAGCCCTACCAAACTGGAAACTATGCCAAAAACCAAAAAGCCAACAAGTTGCCGCCGCCGGGGTTCGAACCCTTGGCCCTTTGCTTTGGAGGCTGGCGTGCTAACCACTTCGCCACGGGGATCAGGCATGGTTGGGACCCGGAAAGGGATTCAAAGGTTTTTCGGAATAATGAAAGTTAGTAGAAAATGCGTAAGTGTCTATTTCTGAATAAACTGTTACTAATAATTTAAATTAAGGCCTAATGAGTCTAAAAATCCATTGTAATTAGTAAATTTACGTAAAACCACGTAGCTTCTAGTTAAAATTCTGTCTAATTATTTGTATTATTACAATCATACGAATAGCGCTGTATTTTATAATTTCTAAGAAGCCAATTAAAGGGACCGGGAAGAAAACCTTATGGTTTTTTGTGATTTTGCCGCGGCGCAGCACGCGACCCGCAACGCGCGTATTTACCTTGCGTAGCCGGTTGAGATCTTAGCAACCCGGGGTGTGCGCGTTGCGTGTCTCGGTTCGGGAAAATACTATAGGGAATACACAGGCAATTTTGCTTTTACAAAATGTTTTCGTCGAAGTAGTCTATTCAATTACACCATGATATAACCAAACCACGGCCGTGCAGGGGTGCTTCTCGTACAGCCCCCCACGAGACGAAGGCCAGGTGGGTGGCCCAGAAAGGGCCCAGAAAAGGGATTATTTAGAGGGAAGGGGAGACCCCCTTGGGGATTGGCGCAGGGGGCGTGGCTACGTGAGAGTACTGTACCCACCCCCCCCTCGCTCCGCTCGCATACACCCCTTCCCCTCAAATATACACAAACAGATGCCGGCTGTCTGCTACGGGGTGGTAGATACGATTTTATGGATGCTCTACAGTAGTTTACCGAATTTCCGAGCCGTTTTACAGCGAAAGACGCTTGAAACTTGAATTTTACAGTTTATGGTTTTAAAAACAGTTTTTCTTTTGCTTGATTTCTAAATCTTTCCATTTTTAATACCAATTGCTATTAGGTGGAAGTGCTACAGTAATTTAGCTAATTTGAAAAGTTAAAAGATCTTTTTGTAATGAAAATCGCACGGAATTCTTATTTTTTGGTTTTTCTGTATTTCCATCGTTTATTTTCCACCAGTGGCCAATAGCAGATGCTATTTTCTGCGAGTTCTACAGTATTCTAGCGAATTCTGCATCTCAAAATGTTCTGTGTGTAGCCACAATAATTACAAAATTTCACATTTTAATGAATTTTAACGTAGCTGTCAGAATTTTAGTTTTCTATTCTTTTGTAGTATTTCTATCATTTAAATTTGTGTTTGTATAATACTAGCCATTATTTCGTGGGTGTTCTACAGTATTTTAACAAATTTTTTGGAAGTTAGAGTATTTTTTTGTAGTGGAAAACGTGAGAGAAGTGCGATTTTTTCGGAGGAGACGTAGAAATAAAAATTTTATACCATCTTAGCATTGTTATTTGTATTTTTCGTCTATTTTTTACCTTTACGTTTTCTAAATGACGCCCCTCTAGCCAGCTTGGCTCGGGTAGTGGGATGGAGTTGTCCTCATGCGCCGCCTGTCAACTCCCGATCCTCGACCGATATGTTTATCACGTTCTTGGAAAGGTATCGCTATATTACTTCATATTTACTATCATTAAGCCACTCCCAAGATCCCTAGAACTCTATTTTGAGCTGTTATTCATCCAACAAAAACCCTGAAATCCTGTCGAGCCGTTCAAACCCGACTCGAAATTCCACCTGCCGACGGGCGCGCCTTTTTTTGCAACTTTTTTATGGGGGAAAGTTTTGCAGGTGCGCGCGAGCTATTTTAGAAAAAAGCCCACAACAGTTGGGCAGCTGATTTTTCGGGGCGGACAGCATTATTGGGACGGCTTTTGCAGGCTAAAAATTGTGATTGTTAGATAGCCTAATGGGGACAAACATTGTTTAAGGTTAGAAATGTTAGTAATTTAATTGACAGCATTTTACTCATGTTTCTGGTAAAATAAAACTACATTCCAACTAGAAAAACTATCTAAAACCTTTCAGCAAATTTTCAAAAAAAATCGAAATTTTCCAAGAAACCGACGTTTTTGACGGAAATCGATATTTTTCTCTTTTTTAATAAAATTGTGTACGTCTTTTACTTTTAGGAATAATAAAATAGTTTACAAACACTTTCGTAATATTTAAAATTGAATCCTAAGAACAATTTTTTGGTCCCCCCCGATAATAGGTAAGAACCTAGCGATGTACAATGGAATCCAGCGTAGTCAGCTTTCGTTTCACGTGCTACACACTGGGAAATATGTAGAAAAGTGACTAAATCAATTAAAAGAGAATAAAAAGCAAATTTATTATAATTAATCGCTAGAGCGTCAAGTGGAGTAACACGGAAATAGCGCTGATTTTGAGGCATGGCACGAGGAATGCCTTCGCTGCTCGGATTGCCATTCCCCAATGGCCGAGTCGTGCTTCACCCGCGATGGTCTCATTTTGTGTCGCATCGATTTTGCCAGGTATTTTTTGTACATATTAAATTCTTGTTAAAACATAATTATTTTTGCCATAAATTATACTGATAATAGATCCGTATATAAAATTTCCTACTAACTACATTTGTATTGGCGCAAAAAACCGCCTAGGTAATTTTTCCGCTGCCGCGACACGCAACGCGCGCGGAAAAAGCCCATAACATCGGCCGTAAAAGCCCGGCAATCCATTACGCAAGGAAACCACCGCGTTGCGTGTCGCGGCAAAATCTGTAGAAAATCCATAGCCTCGCTGGTCCTTGCTGGTCCCTTTAAAATGGCTTTTAGACGTTACGGAACCCGGTGTGCGGGCTGTGATGGGAACCTTGAAAAAGATGATATGGTGCGCAGGGCAAGGGAAAAGGTATCGGGTTTTATTAAACTTTATTTATTACCTATATTTCTTTAATTCAAGGTATTCCATGTGGAGTGCTTTCAATGCGTGATGTGCCACCGGAAGTTGGACACCGGCGAGCAGGTAAAATCTTGAAAATTTGATATTTGAAATTTGATTTAAAGATTTTGCAGGTGGTTTAAAGACTTGTTAAACGTTTATCATGCTTTATTAAATCCTGGAATAGGTTTTTTCCGGTGGGAAACCCCGCGGAGATCGAGATAACAGAAGACTTTGATTCACGACTCCCCAGAGACCTAAAACTTTGGATTTTTGCCGAGAAAAGGCTATATTTTTGTAACTAATAGATTCTAAGAGTTTTTTCTAGGCCTACAAGTAGTCCCTAATTTTTTTGAAGAGCTCTAAACCACTTTTTAAACCCGAAAAGGGGGAATTCTTTGAAGTTTTGCCAAGGTGCCCCTGGGAATTTGCCCGGCGTCGGCGTATATTGATTTACTTCCGGTTTTTATGCGTTTTTCGAGGGTTTTTGGGGAAATATGACCTCCTGGTTTTGCAAGAAAGATCCAACCGGGTGGTCTTGGGGGTGGAAAGTTTTGGCGAATTTTAAAGGTACAGGCGTAAAAATGGTGAAAAGGGCTGAATTTTACAAAATCCAGTACGGGGCACTACTCGAGACATTTTTATGCTATGCGCACTTTGTATTTTCCGCATCTAAAAATTCTGGGGGGGGGGGGATAAATTGAGCAAGTTTTGTATTAAAGGTATTCAGACATTTGGATAGACGGCGCTAACTAGATTTCAAAAATACATTTGAAGCGCAAAAATGGCAAAATCCCGCCTTTAGCGCCGAGTTTCGGGTACGAGTCACTACCCTATACACCTGTATATTATGCATTCATTGCATTTTCCGTCAAAAATTATTTTTTTTGGCTCGCCAATCCTTTAAAAAAATATATCGATGAGGAGCATTTTCTTTCCTTGTTTCGTACCTGTAGATGACCATCAAAAAGTCCTTAAACTCGACCGCCCAATCGATCCCCGGGCCCCAAGCACGCGCACTTTTTTCTGGTTGGTGCCGCCCGGAAATCCGAGCCCGAGTGGCTATAGAGGAGGGCTGTGGGTGGTGGATCTGCATAATGCCAAGTGCAGCACACCCGGCCGCCCGATCCATCCACACCAAAGGGGGCCACGCCGATAAAACACACAAAAACACATCCTAAAGCGTGGATATAGAACATATTTTATTTTTAGCTGTACGTCGTCGGGGACGCGAGATTCGTCTGCCAGCAGGATTTTCTGAACACGCACGTCGCGTCGCCAAGTACTCCCGTGGCGGTATGTGCCGAATTTGATTGTTTAAGCGTTTATTCTCTAGTTAGAACAGCAAAAATGGCATACAAATCTAAAAAATTACGCGTTGTAATCGTCGTAGCGTTTCGTAGGCTACACTAGACTCTAGGATCTTGTGCACAAAAGCCATGAGAAATAGAAAATACAGAAAAATAAAGATAAACTAGATTTTGAAGCAAAGTACAATAGATTACGCGCCGCAATAGGTGTAAAGAAATAGTAAAATCTAGCGAAAACTAAATAAAAATAATTAAGTTGCTAAAACGAAGTTAGAAATCTCTGTTTTCAGCTGGCCCAACTCGTCCCCGCCGCCATGTCGACGCCCGGCCCGCTATCGAACGGCTCGCAAACACCGCACCCGCAAACGGCCGCCCAGAGCAGAAATGGTACTTTTTTACTACTTTTATTACGCTTTATACTTTATTATTATTTACGATTCGAGAGTGATATTCATTTTCCTTGTTGCCTCTATTTTGCACTGGACCCTGGGAAAAGTGGCGCGGCGCGCCGTGTGTGTGGGGGATGTTTTGGTTGAGCGGATTGGATGAGAATGGCGGCTGGCCCCTTCTCACTTCTTACAATACGAACAGCACGATTTTTGAAAAGGGAAAGGAAAGGGGTTCAAAAAGGGGGATTTTGTGGCATGGATGGACTCACGTTTTTCGGGGGAAGGGCATGCCGGGGGTTATCACGGAAAAGTGAAAAAAACGTCAGATTTTTATTTGAAAGGTTGAATATCGCTTTTATTACGGCAAAAACAATTTTTGGAAGCGAATCTTATTTAATGAAAAGTTAGAACCTTTAAAAATGAAAATTTCATTCTTTAGCCTTAACGGGGGAGCGGAGGCGTAATTTTTTGCCTGTAAGTCCTGAAATACCTCGTAACTTGACAGTAAATCGTTTAATAACGTTTTTTAGTATAATTTAGTTTTATTTTAAGTAGAAAGCTACCTTAAAAACATGCAAAATTTGACATTTTGGTAGAAAATGGTAATTTTTGGCCGAAATTTGCTATTTTTTTTGCTATTTTTTTAATAAAATATAAGTTTAATAAAGAAGTTTGTTTATTATAAAAATTTCTGAGATTTTGTATTGAGTTTAGATGTTTTAAAAGAATTTAAAGTATTTTTCCGCTCACAGGAATCGAACCCTTGCCCCCCTTGAAAACATTTCTGAAGACGGTGCTGATGCCTAATTTCGCGCGCTGAATACCCGGAACCGTGGCCGAGACACAAAACGGATTATACAATGGATGGGTCAGCTGAAAGACAATACGGTCTCTAAGCCCCCCCCCTCTATCCAACAAATAGGCCTCTACCCTCTACCCAGCCACCATCCATGATAGCCCCAACCATCTGGCACATCCTGGATCACACACAATTCTAAGCCATCTTCTAGGGGCACCCGCACAACACACACCCCACAACGGAAACCGTAAAAATGTTTACCCTTGGCGGAGCAATTCTGTAGCTTTAAAGGGACATCAGCAGAGGCAAGGCAAGAAAATGGGTTTTTGGGTTCTTTCCCATTATCGGGGGGGGGGCAAAATTTTTTTATTAGGATCTAATTTTTCAAATATAAATTGCGGAAATGTTGATAAACTGTCCTTCACTACGATTAAACCTCAAAACTCGCAAATTTTACTAAAAATGGTAAAAAGCTGATTATTCGACCAATAATGCCCGTTTTTCACAAATTTTCGGCTTTTTGATCATATTACTAGGCATTTCTAGACTTATGCAAAAGTTCGTCCCCCCCGTTAACGGGAAAGGCCCTAAAAGAGCTACAAAAATTAGCTCTTGAGTAATTTTTGAAAACCTCAAGAAATGAATATTCAGTTAATTTTGCAAATTCCCGCTCTCCTAGAAAGTCCAATCCCCCTGTCCTGCCATTACGTGTGGATAGGCAATAAACGGAACGGGGGCCATAATTAGATTGCGAACCGGGGAAGTGATGTGATTTTGGGTGGGCAAGCTGGCAGAGAGCATTGGGGGAATTGTAGAATGGACTGTTTTGGTCTTTGTAGTGTTTAAAGTCGAAATTCCTGTTTTTCAGGGTCCCACGGCGGTTCGGATTGCGGCTCGGACGGCGATGAGGAGAATAACGACTGTGGGGATGAGGTGGGTTCCGGTAGATGGGCGTGTTTTAAAGGAATGGGCAAGATATTTTGTCTGATTTTCTCTTTGAATTATGCCGAAAAGCTATTTTAATACCTTCTATGTCCCTTTAAATTCTATTTTCCAGATCCCAGAAGGCTTGGAGAATGGGGAGAATCCGGTGGACGACGCGTCGAAGCAGGACGGCGAGGGAAATGCGAAGAGAAGAGGTCCCAGGACGACGATCAAGGCAAAACAGGTGGGCCGGGCAGGCTAGCAGAGATTTTTGGGGAAATTTGATCGATTTAATTTTGAATTTCAGCTAGAGACGCTAAAAAACGCGTTCGCCACTACGCCAAAGCCGACGCGACACGTTCGGGAGCAGTTGGCCCAGGAGACTGGGTTGAATATGAGGGTTATACAGGTGGGTAGTCTCTCTCTCTCCCCCCTCTCTCTCCCTGTCTCTCTCTCTCTCGCTCTATCGCATCCGATTTTGTCACCACTCATCGAATCGTTTGAAGTTTGTCGGAAGCATTCAAAAGGCGAAACCCAGTGGCCCGTGTGTTGGGTCCGCTCTATGGGCCCTCTATGGGCCCTCTAGGGCCACTGCCCCCCTATCAAGTAGGCAGATCTGAGGGCCCACTGCCCGCCACCCGATTCAATTATGTCGAAGGGCCCTCTACCACCCACCCCCTAGACCCTCATCCCAACCGGTTGACTCAAACAACCCCTTTCAAAAGACCCGGCGGGAACTTTTGGAAGGGGCCAACTAGTTGAGATCCTTGGGGAATTTGGAGAAGGGCCAGCTGGCGGTGATCATTTGGGATTTTCGAAAAAGTGGCCAGCTAGCGCTGATTATGGCGGAATTTCTAAAATGGGCCAGCTAGCTGAGAACATCGAGGAATTTCTAGCAACTGCCAGCTAGCCGAGATCGTTAGGGAATTGTGTTTTTGTAGTTGGTGAGGTCTCGGGTGTGTTTTCGCGGTCAAATTCACCTGCCTTGATCTACCCCCAAAAACTCTGAATTTTTCAGTATTTTCGATGGGGGAAGCAGCTGTCTCAAAAACGGTATTACGGTAGTTTTTGGGGGTTGCGATTTGATGGCGTAATCGGTTTGAGAGTAACGGAGAAACGTTAATTTTTCTACTCATTGTTGTTATGTGGTTCTCTCTCTCTCGCTCTCACGCACCCACACTTTTTTCTCTGTGACTAATGAAGAAAGGAGAGAGAGAGAGAGAGAGAGAGAGAGAGAGAGAGAGAGAGAGAGAGAGAGAAGACCCTCTACCCCGCTCATTTCCCGGCCCTTTAATTCACCTGCCCCTCCTGGGTTGGGCCCTTTCCCTCCCTCGGGGCCTCCTCCCCTCCTCGATTCGATTACCGTAGCCCTGGCTGCCCTGCCGTGCCCCTCTAAACATCTCCCCCTCCTTCCAGCTGTCCCCCACCCTCCCATGGTCATCCAATAAAATGGGGCGCATTATAGCGGAGGGGGCCATGGAGAACTCCTCTAGAGGATCGGGGGTAATTACAGGCTTGCCGGCATCGCACAGATTACGCAATGAAAATATGAGACGTGAACGCGGTAAATAAGGTCCCGGATATTGAGGACTGCCTATTAAAATTTTGGATATTCAGAACACCGAATTTTCTGAATGAAGACGTATGGACTGGACCAAGTTTTAGCGTTTCTGAAATTGGAGGTTGAGCTGCTTGCTTCCAGAATATGCAAATGTCGATTTCGGGAGATTCGATATTCTCAAAAATGCGAGTTTCTGACAGATGACAGACAGTGCAAATTCCATATTAGGAGAATTCGAGGTTCTAAAAAAATCAGATTATGAAAATTTGGCAACTTCTATGCATCCTGAAAATTCCAAATTCTAAAAATTCGAGCCACTAACCGGTTCTCATTTCCAGGTGTGGTTCCAAAATCGACGGTCAAAGGAGCGCCGGATGAAGCAGCTGAGATTCGGCGGTTACCGGCCGGCCCGCAGGAGTCGAGGAGGCAGGGATGATATGCTAAACGACGTCTATGCACACGGTATGTATAATTTTCTTGCTAGCCTCGAATTCGGTACCTACAAATTGTCGGGCCCACAAAGCAAAAGGCTCCCCAATGCCTATTCCATGCCCATCACACCGTATACAAATGAATTGGGCCCTTTTCGGGGTGAATGCGGGGACATAAGCCTTCGATAAGCCCCCTTAAGGCATGCAAAGACCATCCGGGGCTACGGTAACGGGATAGGGATTAGGATGGACTAGGAAACACCGGGAAATTCGACGAAATTACCCCCCGGTAAGCGGGGGGATCGATTTTTTTATTTTTTCAAGGCTGGCCTATTGATCGATAATGAAGCGTTTTATCAGGGTTTTCAGTAGAACTTAATTTTGGAAAAGTTTTTAAAAAGTTAGATTTTTTGCAAACTTCGAATTTCGGGGTTGAGTGGGCCATTTTGGTCGAAAAATGGATTTTTGAAAGGCTTTTATGTTCAGGAGTAGTTAAAAACGGTGTGCACACAGATCTCTAATCTAGATAAGAATCGAGCCTCCCTCGGAAAAAATTTTGGTGCCCCCCGTTTTAACGTATTAAAATACTCAAGTACCCCAGGCCGCCCATCGCAAATGGTCCCTGCTAGCCTGCCATTTTCAGAGGGTGGACCCGCCGGCTTCTTCGGCCCGCCGATGGGTTTCTACTGTGGTGATCTCTACGGCGGCGACCGAGCCCAAATCCCGCCATTCCCGATTGCGCCCGACGGCACGCCACTTATTCCACAACAAAGTAAGATTCCCTAAAGAATCCCTGCTCGCATGCCATTAGTTCTATCAAATTTTTCCTAACGTTTCGTTTTTAGTGGTGGAGAGCGGAGGCGGCGGAATGTCGGGCTGTTCATCGCCATCACTGCCCGGCCAACTGCTTGGTGTTGGCGCCGGCGGAGGGGAATTCGGGGAAGAATCCTTCCTGTACCACGACATCAAGCACCCGCAGCCCGTTCACCCAATGCCAACATGGTAGACGCCGAAATTTCACCTAAAACAATTCTATTAAAGTATTCCATAAAAAGAAATTGCCGTATGAACTCTAAACCGAAGCCTTACTCCATAATTCACTCTTTACCCTCTCAATTTCAGCGAACAATGCATTTTCTTATGCCTCCTTTTTTTGCTCGTCCACTTCTCCTACCCAGCTTTAATATCCTAGACCAAAAAATACCCTCGCCCCACCATGGATTCACCATTCTGGTCACATACCCGTCAAAAATAAGTCAAATAACCCCCATATAACAAGTTGTGATAATATTATACTCGGGGGAAGTGCACGCGCCTCCCCCATTTCCCACATCAATCTACCCGTGCCCATATCCACCTTGCCACACACAACTATTCATCAGCTTGACCTGCATATTCTACAACGAAAGTGTCCCCATTTTCTATCGTATATATAATTTTTGTGCGATTTGGTGAATGAAGCTTCTAACAACTATAGAATACAGCTAAAAATTGTCCACACCATTCACGGCCTTTCAGAGCGCGCACGGGAGGGGTGGTCGGGGCGTGGTGTAGTGGTCTAAGGCGGCGGTTCAGCCCCGAGACAGGGGACGCGGGTTCGGTTCCCGGGTTCGCAGGCCTCCGCATTTTCGTTTTGCTTTTTTGTGGAAAATGTTCCTAGCGGAATGTCATGACTCTAGACGAATCAAGAAGCATGCTATCACTTTCTTTCGCGCAGAATGGATGAAGAAAAACAGCGGACTCATGCATATACCCAAATCGATCGCTGTTAAAATCATAACGCTACGACATTCTAAAACCGGTGGTGGCAGATAGAGCGAAGTCGGTTCTGTGTTCCTAGCTTTCAAGCAGATTGCAGAACAGCCAGTAAAAAGTATTATAGTCAATTGAAAATTTTAACTAACTCTCTATTGAAGCCTGATGTAGATGTCAAGGTGATGCGATTTTGCACCTTATTGAATAGTTGCTAGTCTATAGTTTATTAACAAAAAAATGCCATCGAGGCGCTATGGACAAACATTTAGCTTCCCTATGATACCCGTTGTCTTAGGTACCTCATTTTTTCAACTTCAAACCGACCGGGCGCCCGATTGCCGTGTACGATTTTCAGGAAACATGGACCAAAAGATAGAGAAGAAGCTGTTCTATTTTTCTGTACACTCAAGTAGATTATGAAATCTTCTCAGAAAAAAGTTATAGCCAGTTGAAAGTGGAAAAGATAGCACCCCTTAGCTTAACAATGCATTACGCGAGGGGTATTGGAGTGCCCCGTAGCCTAGCCCCCTCGCCCCCTCTCGTGCGCGTTTTTATTAAAGGATGAATCGTAGTGCATTCAACAGCTCGAAGATTCGGGCTGTCGCTAAAATAAGACGAGGCCCACCCAGTGGCAGCCGTCCGCTTCCAAATTGACCTCCACGAGAGATAGGTGCATTTGCATATGGGTGTGCCGTGGAGCATCTTTTTGACGCCTCGTCGAGACAGATAGACAGAATGGGAATTTGATGAGCAGAGGGCCAAGCAGCTTGTCCCTCGGGGCCCCTTCGAGTCCGAGCAAAGTAAAAAACCGGCGAGCAAGGACTGTTTTAGGGGTGTCACTTTGTGACAAGCGCAATGGCCATGGCGTTTAAGGAAATGGTACAGAAACGCATCGAAAATAATCTGATCATGTCCTTCCTCGTTCTCTTTTCCTCTAATCCTTCCTCAGCCGCTACGGCAATGCGCACAAAAAGGTGCCGAAATTTGCGCAAAGGATCGTCGCCCACCCTCCAGCTGCCACCGGTCATTTGGAACAAGCGCCGCACGATCAAAGGGCCACCCTCTCACTTTGCATATCCCGCACATCATTCACCAACACTTTTTTCCCTGGGCCAGGGTGAACCCATTTTCAAGCGGGCCCCATGCTCCTCTCCCCAATCTGCCTACCTCTTCAACCCAGATAGCAGCTTGCATAATAAAAGCCCTAGAAGGATGCATCATAAAAGCTCTATAGATGCTACCACCGTCAGCCAACCCTTCATAGCGTCTGTGCGCGGCTTTTTGACCCTAATCCTCGGTCATTACAGGATGCGTGAACGGGCCCAATATTGTGATTAGCGGGAATGCTCGGGCCTTACGTCAATGAGGGGGACCCCACTTATCCCGCTAAGGGCAGCTGGCGGTTCGACCCGCGCCCCACAGCACCTGGATTTCTTAGCTAGGGGTGCCACAAATAACCGTAACCTCGACCCCGAACTCCTCAGCAGCAGTGGAAGGACAATAATTACGCTGTTGTAGATCAGCGACGTGCGAGGCGTTCGCAGGTCTAGGGCTGCACTTTTGCCGATGCCTTCAAACTAGTTCAGACGACCGCCCAGGTCTCGAAATATTCTTTGTGCTTGCCGTAAATCAATTACCACGCTCATAAGAGTGCGAATTTTTTATCACAAAAAACGCGCACCAAGCGCAACAACATAACAAACATGGGGAAGGGGCAGTGCAAAAACTGGGGTGCAGGGCATGGAACGTAACAACATGACAAACTTGGAAGGGTCAGTGGGTACGGGGGACAAAAGAAGTTAGCGTTAACAAACTATTTACAACGCCTATTAGTGCTAATGCGGCGAGCCTGGTTACGGCGGTACTCCTCGATGAATGGGCAGTGCGACACAGTATGTGCACGGATGCCGGTGGCGCCGCAGGCGAAGCATTCCATGCGGTAGAGGACAGGACAACTATAAAACAAAATAATAAATCCTAGCGAATACACCCACGTTATCAGGCCGCGGATGTCGCGTAGCTTGTGCCCGCGCCAGGGTCCATCGGATTCGCGAAAGAAGTCGACATTGCCCCGCTTGATCGCTTCGCTTTGGGCCTAACACACCATAAAGCAAGACGCCAAATAGTTACCTTCCCATAACAGAAGTGGCACGTGTGGTCGCGGTTCAACGTTCCGTCGACGGCGGGAACCAATTCCTTCTTCGACAAGATCGTCTCCCAGAAGACGCTTGCAGCGGCCTTCTTCTGTGCGATGTTTTCCTTCTTAGTGTACTGGAAAAACATACAAAACACTTTAAAAATTCATACCGGGGTGAAGCGATAAACTTCTGTGTCGATTAGTGCCGGAATGATGATGGTCGGGACGCGTGGATGGATCCATAGAGTGCGGATCTCCGGCTGCATAGGAGCCATCTGTAATGTTTTTAAAGCGAACGGGGACTGTAAGGTTACCTTGTCTTGTTGGAGCCGCTGCTCTTTGAAGATCGCAGCGAAGCGACTCATCCTACCTGGAATCAAAAGTGTTAGAAAAATAATCGAAAAATTCAAAAAGCAGTTACAGAAACAAAATGAGAAAGTTGACTAGCCAGAAATAAAAATTTGACCGTAGGAAAAATCGGCTGAAGATGAATAGCTCCGGGACCCATTTTCTACCGTGAAGAAAGAACAACACGGGGCTCCTATGTTCAGTTTTGTCATTAGGTGCATCGCGTTATTCAGCTTTTAAATCTTCGTGTTCGGGCTACCCTTTCCGCTCCCTCCCCCCTTCCTGACGGCTTTAGATACTTTAAAGGACTTAAATAATTAATTAAAATAATTAAAAACTATTAAAACAACTGAAAAAAGCGATCTGGGCGCGGGAAAAGGGCTGGGGAAATGGGGCGTGGCCTGCCGGGAGAGAGCCTCCCCCACTCATTTTATTAAGACGCCACTTTCAAAGTTAATTATTTTTATTTAAACAAAAACATGAATACCGTTTTTAGACGCGTTGCTGCGACAAACCAGCTGATCCAAGTCCTGAATTTGCAGCGCGCTTGGAACTTTGCACGCGCTGTTCCCTTCCTCCTCTCGTTCCGAAGGTGCATGGCCACGAAGGTTCATCAACGACCTTGCATCGAAGCACTCGTTCAAGTAATTCCATGGCGTTGTGTTAAAATTTTTTTTGTAGATTATCGATCTGTTCGAGGGGCAACTTGCTGTCGAAGCCACTGGAGCTAAGAAGAAATCAATCGAGGTACCGGTAGATCTACGCTTCATACTCTTATTTTTAGGGTCTGAGAGAGGTCGCAATAAACGCCGAATTCATGAGAGAAAAGATGCCATTTCCCGAACGTGTTCACTTGGCGGATGGCCGATCCTGTAGGCCTTTCGCACTTTTTCTGTTTCACGTAGTTATGCGCCCTCTAGGACAATTCTATAAGGACATGCTTGCGATCTTTATCAAAATAACTTCCAGAACTTGGACGACGAGGGTCTCCGACCTTTACTTGCAGTCGGCCGGGGTTCCTCCGGGGGGGGAGGGGGGAGCCACGCCCCTTCGCCCCCTTGTATTGTCCTTCTTGCTATACTCTAGGACCTATGTGGCCCTAAATTTGGTTGCGTCCTGGGCAGGATTTGCGCTTTGGCATCGACGTCCTGGCCCCAGGCGCCCCCTTTCTCCTGTGCCTTTGTTGGCGGCTGTATTTTCCTGCTTTTCGGGGGGCCCCCCGCCGCGCCGCCTGCCCGCCCCGCCCCCCGTGCGCGGGTGGCCTGAAATCGACAATACCTACCACGATCTCGAGCAGACGCGCGGCGGCCAGGATGGATCGGCATTTCAGCGAGACGAGCCGAAAATCGACGGACAGCGCCCCTCCCTCGCCACGTCTCCCACGGTGGAATTGTGTTTTCTCGTGCGGATGCGCGCCATGGACTGATGGCGCCGTTGCCCGGCAAAATTTAAGGCAAAAAGTTTATTATCAGGACACAAACAAAAACTAGATCAGGCATTGTCAAAGCTCTGCACATCAATGGGAAAAGTCACGCCCGGGACATACACGTTTCTGAAGTTTGGGCAGAGCGGATGGAGAAATGGAACTGAAACAACGCGGATAAGAGGACCAGAAATAACAAGAGACGGGGCTTCTTCGAATTGCTAATCAAAATCAAAAGCATAGAAATCAGATACGGGGAAATGGGGGCTTATATGATGACATTGTTCTTCTTGTTTTTCCTTGATTCGTCGTGTCGATTGCCCTACGCCGCGCTGTCCGGCTCTACGCTTTTCTAAACAATCCGACAGATTATCGCAAATTAGAAATCGGTTTACCTGGAAGATCTTCTCGATTTGTGCCTGCTGCTGTTCATCGGAAACGGGGGCGGCTGTCCGCGTTGATTGTGGTTTGTCCTGAAAAAGAACAATTAAATTGGCCATTAAATTCGAGAAATCGGCCGATCCGCGGGAATAATTTTAGCGCGACGAGCACCACCCTCAACATTCAGCCGTCCAGCACGCTTTTTTGCGCGTTTCCGCGCGGCAGCTATAGAGGTGCGCGCGATTTCTGTGAAGGTGCCGGTGGAGCGGAAAAATTAACGCAGGACGGCAAAATGCGGATCCCGCGCCTCGTTTTTTTTATTGGAAAAAGGGAATAAGGTTAATAATACCTTTAGCAGATTTGAGAAGAAGCTGGCCAACGGAGAATCGGAAGCCGTTGTCCCGGCATCATCAACGTTCTTTTGCCCATTCGTCGCCGAGTCCTTGGCCAACATGTCGGCGAATCGTGTGAGGAACGCCTGAAAAAAAAAGACTGTAAAATCCCAGAAATGAAAATGAACAAACCTGCGTGTCCTCGGCGATCACCTCGGGCTCCTTGGCGACGTTCACCTTCTCACGATTCGGCTCGAGCACGTCGATCTCGGTGATGTTCGACTGGAAATGGGAAAATGCCATTAAAGCTTACACAGAATAACACTTACCCTAACTATCTCGATCTTCTTTTCGCTATCCCAGCCGGCCGGCACGAAGATTGTATCCCGATCGATCATCTGGGCTGAAGTGGTGAAGGGAAGACCATAGGCACGGTGCACGATGTACTAAATCAAAGTTAGCCGTCGACACAACATAATTTTCCTGGGAAATCGATTTCTAAAAAAGACAGTTGGCTCATTGGCATTTTCGGGGGAAACAAAAACCTTTTGTAAAACTCCAGAAATGCCTAGCAACCTAATAGGAAGTATTTTAATAGGTTTTGAGTAAAATAACCCGATCTTGCGAAAGAACCACTTTTTGGCAGGATTTTGATGAAATAAAAGGTCTCAATCTCAAATTTCCTCAAACGCCCTCAATGGTCGAAAAGTGCCTAGACTAGAAATTTTTCGTCGATCAAAAGAGAATTCCGTTTTTTTAAAATCGAGATTTACCTTGGCGAGCAGCTGCGTATTCTTCGGATTCTTGGTCGTCGTGTAGACGAGCGCGGCCCCATATTGAAGGCAGAAGCGCCGCACGTCGCACAACACCTTGTCCATCGCCTGCTCGCTCCTCTCATTCACCAGGTCGGCCTTCGTCACGACGACGATCATCGACACGCCGTAGTTCTCCGTGAGGACGCCTTGCTCGAGAGGGAGAAGACCTGCAAAATTCCTTCAAAAAACGCCAAAAATTTGTGAAAACATTTGAAATGCCATATATGGGTCATTCGCATTATCGGGCAGATTATAACCTTTTTTCCTAGAAGTCCAGAAACGCCTATTTCCGTCATAATAAGTCTTTTAACAGTGTTTTTAGCAAAATGTCAACATATTTTAGGCGGAAATCAATAAAAAACCAAGAAAATCTCGGTGAGAATCGGAAATCAGCCAGTTTTACCGAAAAATCGTTAATTTTTGAGACCAAATTGCAGTTTTTACGTTTAGGAATGGTAAAAACAGTTTAGAAACGTCGGAACTGTTGTGCTTGAAAAGAATCCACCCATATTTGGGCCAAACGACTAAACACGAAAAGCTTACCAGTGCCCTCGAGTCCCGGCGCTATCGAGGCGGTCATCGACGATTCCAGCGGCTCGAAGTACTCTTGCCAGAATCGCTCTTGACCTTGCTTCGCCTCCTTGACCACCGCCGGCTCGTACTTGCCGGCAATCTCCTTCGCCATGATCGACGCCCATTGCCGTAGCGAGTGCACCGGGCCTAAAACGAAAGCGTTTTCAACACCTAATAAAAATGCACTTGGGTTGTCCAGCGACACGGCGATGATGACGACCGTCTTGGATGGCGTGTTGGCAGAGAGCGCGTGGCGGAGCAGCGGGGCGAACTTCTCGTTGCCGGCGAGCACCCAGAGCTGAAACAAATTACAGTAAAAGTTGACAATGAAAAGCGGGAATTTCGACGCGCGTCAGAAAGTTAATTGCGACAATAAAGGCTATCCAAAAATCGGGAAGTTTACACCATTCAAAGCCCTCGAAACGGCGAGAAAATAAGCGCTCTTCGTTCTGCAAAGTTTTTAGCCCGCCTAGATATTAAACGATTTCTTCAAAATGGATCCTGCATAAAACTGCATTTTCATTGATTTTGCTCCGCAAACGTGAATTAAAATGGTTCTATTCAAAAACGAATAGTGCCTGTTTTCTCGACTTGCCGAAAGCTTTCAATAGATGCCCAAATCGTCAAAATCGGACACTTCTGCGACAAGCTAGAGGGGTCCTTTTTTCGGACACCCTGTAGTCCCGCGGAAACGTACCGGTAGCGTTAAATTTTCGGCGGCCCCGAGGGCACCTCCCGCGGTGCCGAGGCTGTAGGCGTAACTGCCGCCCCGCGTATCCGGTTGAACGCTCAAGCAGTGGTATTCGAGGGCCGAACCCTAAAACGAAAAAAAACTCAAAAAAAGCACAAAAATACGGACCTTGTTGGGGTTGTCAACCTTCTCGAGCTTCGAGAGGAGGGATGTCTTGCCGGCAGCGGAGTCGCCTAGAAAAATCAATATTCATCGAAAAACGCCGAGTAAAAATACCGAGCACGATGATGCTGGCGCCCTGCATCGTGTTCCGCGACTTGGCGCTCACCTCCGTCAGTATCTTGATCCTGAAAGACGAAAAATCAAGGGATAGCCGGGAAAAAAGCGTACCATATCTTTTCCTCCTCCGGCTCGGCGTTCCGCGGCGAAGCGGTGGTGTGGTTGAAGTTCAGGTTGAGCGCGTCAACCATGATACGGGCCTAAAAAGAGAAAATTTAGAAGTTTCACGGAATTGTGTGAAGAAAACAGGAGAAAACAGCGGAGCTAAACAAGTTTTGGTACCATGTTGCATGTTCGAGGTTTCCCAGACTCTACCCGAATGTTAAAACCATTAACGGAGCATCGGCACATAAAAAAAAATTGCCTTGCTCTCCCGCTAACACGGAAGTACCGAAAAAGGCATCGAAACCAAGGCCCTAAACTTCGGACAAACAACAGGAGTTTAGGATTCCGGTGAAACCCAGTTTAAACTTATTAGTGCTTTAATTTTCCATAGGAAACAAAAAACCGCTCAAGAACTGGCTCAACGGGCCCTAAGCTAGCCTGCGGCTGGGTTTGGAGATAAGCTCAGGGCTAGGCCCAGTTTAGCGCTTACATAAAACTAAATCTAAACTAAGCATACTAACGATAAAAAGAGCCCAAATATGTCTTCTTATAAGGCTTGGCAAACATTCACAGGGAGAAGTCCGCCAGGTTCTGGCCACGTTGCCGCCAGCTTCTCGCCTGATGGCCGCCACCTGGCGGTCAGTATGCGGAAAGCAGGAGGGCAGGTGGCGAAAAGCTGGCAGAACGGGGATCCCCGGGCTAAGTAATGCTCCTCTTAATGTTGCTTATTATTAATGCTACTGCCGCCAGGGACGTAGCGTAAGGTGGGCCCCCATTTTTTCACGTTTTTACTGGTATTTGTAGAGTTATGTAGCTTTTTGCCCAAAATTTTTCGCCTGCGGCGCTGATTTCTCGTTTTTTTTTGAGTTTTTCGAAAAAATTTTTCGGACCCCCGAAATTTTTTTCTGGCTACGCCCCTGACTGCCGCTACTATGCATTGCAGCCATTTAGAAGCAGCCTGCTTCATGTCGGGGATGCGCTGGAGGTGTCCCTGCCTGAAATATGGCGGTTTTATTTTAATTCGTCGTTTTTTGTATTCAGCTCTACCGTTTATTGCAAACGGTTCCCGTTTGTTCCCGTTTTACTTCATACAGCTACTTACTTTCACACGGGACAGCCGCGCCGCGGCCAACGCGCGAACGGTCCCGGACGGGCCGCGCGCGGCTGGATCGCGCGCCACGCAAGGAATGCGCGGTCAATGCGCGCGCGCTTCTCCGCGACCACGGGCGGCGCTGTGGTCCCGTGAAGCTGGCGGACTTTTCCCAGTGAAAGAAAATCAGGCTGACTACGAATCGCTCCGGGATCCATTTTCTACAGTAGGAAGAACAACGCGGGGCTCCTATGTTCAGTTTTGTCAGTAGGTGCATCGCGTTCTTCGCATTTTTAATTTTCGCCGGGGAAGTTTTTCTTTTCTTTCCTTTTTTGGCCTTTTGGAATCGTATTCGAATGCCCTTGCGCGCACTCTAGAAATAAAAAAAAGTAGTGGTGTACTTTATTTTTTTTTTATTTTCCTTTTTCAATATAAAGGGGAGAGGAGAAGAAAGGGCTTTTTTTTTTTTGGATTGTGAGAAAAAAAAAAAAAAAAAAAAAAAAAAAAAAAAAAATATTTTTTAATTTATATTAAAAATATAAAATTAAAATTTGTTTTATAGGAAAAAATGATTTTGGCCCGGGGCCCGCCCCCTCTTTCTTTTCCCTTTTTTTTTTTCTTTTCTTTTTCCCCCCCCCTTTTTTTTTTTTATTTTTTTTTTTTTTTTTTTATTTTTTTTAATTTTTTAAATTTTTAATTTTAAAATAAAAAATATGAGGGTGGGGGTGAGGGGGGTGTTGGGGTTTGGGGGGGGGGGGGGTGGGGGGGGAATTGGGGGAGGGGGGTTTTGTTTTTTTGGTGGTTGGTGTGGTTGTTGGGGGGGGGGGTGGGGGGAAAGGGGGGGTTTTTTTTGGGGTTTGGGGGGGGGTTTTTAGGGGGGGGGGTTGAAGAAATAAGGAGGGGTTTTTGGTGGGTTTTGGGGGGGGGGGTTTTGGGGGGGGGGGGGGGGAGGAGGGTTGGGGGTTGGTTTTGAAGGGAAAGGGGGGGGGGGGGGGGAGATTTGGGGGGGGGGGGGGGGGGGGGGGGGGGGGGTTCCCGCCGGGTTACGGGCAGAGGGGGTTTAATCCGGTTGGTTGGTGATACGCCAAATATGCGACACCTCAGCTAGGGATACAAATATACTTCTTGGTGCTAATGCAGTTGGGGGGGGCAGTCCAAAATTGGTAGTAAGGGGTTACGAGGAGCTCCGGTTAAGCTACTTGGTTTTCAACTTTAGCCTAGGCTTAAAGGGATAGGGGCGGCATGAGCCAATCGATTACGCGCTGGAAAGACTCTCTCTCTCTGCGCCTCTCCCCTGGGCGCCCCTCTCTCTCTCTCTTTAACTTAGCTTTAACTAAGCCTAGCTTAGGCTTAGGCTTAAGCCCAAGCCCAAGCTAAGCTTATCTTGAGCTTCAAATTCTTACGAGGTCAAAATGGGGTCATTTATGGGTTAGCTTAGAACTAAGCTTAGCTTGGCTCAGGCTTCGTTTGTATGAAGCTAAGCCTAGGCTTAGGCTTAGCTTAGCTTCTCCAGAGGCGTCGAGTTTAAAAAACGGCATTTGGAGCGTCTCGTAGTCAAAATCCAAACTGCCTCCCCCAGTGCATTAGCACCTACTTCTTTTACACTTTATTCGAGTTCTTTCAATCTCCAAATGTTGCAATGTTTAGCCGGGATGACTTTGACGCCTGCCCCGCGTGAAACCACTCGCACCTCACTCATCGCCAGAGCCAGCGTCTCCGAAGGCACCGCAATCCCGGTAAATTGCTGCATTCAGCTCCAATTGCTCCTAGAAACACCGGCCACTGCGCCCTGCATTGCGGGCGTCTTCGGAAAATGGCGGAGTCGACGCAATCAACCCACTGAAGAAGACCGGCAGTGCTCCCAATGTACAACAACAGCAAACGGTTAGCATTCGTTTGAGGTTTTTATCTTTGCTTATAGTCTCTCTACGAATATCAACTTGCGAGCCCTCATCGGGCGATTATCGCCACCCTGTCAGCGCAGAAGAGCACGTTGAAGCACCTAACCGAGGAGATGCGAAATGGAGGGGACGGCACAGAGCTTTTCAAATCTGGGTATTTTATTTATTGTTAGCATGATTACCGTTTTTAGCCGCGTTGCTGCGACAAACCAGCTGATCCAAGTCCTGAATTTGCAGCGCGCTTGGAACTTTGCACGCGCTGTTCCCTTCCTTCTCTCGTTCCGAAGGTGCATGGCCACGAAGGTTCATCAACGACCTTGCATCGAAGCACTCGTTCAAGTAATTCTATGGCGCTGTGTTACATTTTTTTTTGTAGATTATCGATCTGTTCAAGGGGCAACTTACTGTGGAAGCCACTGGAGCTAAGAAGAAATCAATCGAGGTACCGGTAGATCTACGCTTCATCCTCTTATTTTTAGGGTCTGAGAGAGGTCGCAATAAACGCCGAATTCATGAGAGAAAAGATGCCACGATCCTTGCAGCTGGTCTTTGATGAAGCCATGGTAGACCTCAAGTCGCTTCTCCCGGACAACTAAAGAAGCCTATTTAACTTTCCAGATATCGATTATGCATGTTTGTATGTTTTGCGAATCCTGCTGTCTTTTCAATACCAGTCATATCAATCTGTGATTTTGCTGCCTGTGCTTACCATGACGATTAAACTATACGACTAGTCATCGCGTCGGAACATTTGGGGGTGGATAAGCAATACTCCAACTATGTTTTTGGTGATGACTGACTGAACGATTCGCAGGGTTCAAAATTGGCGAGCAAACGGAGTAATAGAATGTTACCGATTTTTGCATATTGTTCCGGTTACAAGTCTCGACTAAATTGTGGCATTTCCCGAACGTGTTCACTTGGCGGATGGCCGATCCTGTAGGCCTTTCGCACTTTTTCTGTTTCACGTAGTTATGCGCCCTCTAGGACAATTCTAAAAGGACATGCTTGCGATCTTTATCAAAATAACTTCCAGAACTTGGATGACGAGGGTCTCCGACCTTTACTTGCAGTCGGTCGGCCCGAAATCGACAATACCTACCACGATCTCGAGCAGACGCGCGGCGGTCAGGATGGAACGGCGGTATTTTTCCTGAAGATGATAGTAAATTGCTTTAGAAAAGCCTGGAGCTGTACCGTTATGCGATCAAAAATGCAGCGGCCGCTGCCCTGGTCGAAAATCAGAAGCAACGGGCGGCCCAGTCTCCGTCAAGGGCCAAGGCCGGGCCACAGCTTCAGAACCCTGTGAAGGTGCGCCCTCAACCTCTAAGGCTTAATAAGAGGTTTTAGATCCGTACCCTGCAAGACGTCTATCTGGTGACCCCGACGGGTCAGGCTCAGTTTCGATGCGTCGAAGCGATTGTCTGTGGCTCGGTGTCGGGCAGGAGGATGCGAGACGAGATTGCTACTGCTTACAATGGGGTCTTTGAGGGATTGCGTCTCTCGAGATTTGGTATTTACAGACGTCACGTCATTTGAGCACCGTCAACGATGAGCATATCGAGAGCCATTTTGTCGTCCACATGTCCGATCGGGCCATCGTCGTCGAGAGGACGACAACCATTAAGGTCCGTATTATTCGTATTATTGGCCGTATACTGTTATTTAGGATGCGTGGGGCTCGTCTCTTTGGTCGTCGGGAAAATCGATTGCCGAACCCAATATCAGCCCAGGCACGTTCGAAGCTGCGACCCGGGGCATCAGCATTGCCGGCTGCCACCGCATCATCAAGTCGAAAGATGCGATCATCCGAAAGGTATATTAATAGTTAGTTGTAGGTAAATGTTTTTGTGTTAGGAGGTGTCTGTCGTTCACTTCAACGCTACTCGCCAGCTGCTGAGCGATTGGCTCGAGCAGCCGACGGCCTTTGTCCACGACACGTCGCGATCTGTTGAATTGTCCTGGTGGGTTGCTTTCTTTGTCTTTCTTACCCAGATTTTCTTGGTTCTGGGCTCTTGGTGGATTTTAGACATATGATAATGATTAAAAATTACAAGGCGATTTTAAGTGTTCCAATTCTTTGAGGCTTTTTCTAAGAAAAACTACTAAAACTATGAAAATACGCTAGAAAATGCTAAGAATGTGGCTATCAACGGATACGGTAAATAGCCCCTCTACCCACTAACAAACCAGAATTTTATCTATATTTTCCAGGCGCGCTGACGAGACGCGTGCCGCAGTCTCTGTGGGCGCGGTGCCGGACTTGGAGGCTCGCCTCGGCCTCAACGAGGAAGTCTGGATCGACGGTGATCGCATCGAGATCTACCGCGACTGGGCCATCCCCCTCAATGCGCCATGGCTTTGCCCGGATACGGTAAACGAAATCTTATATCTTTCATTCATGCTTGCCTTTTAGGGTGCGAAGTTTATCAACCGTCGCTTATACCGTGGCCCGGAAAAGATGCGTCGCATCGAAATGCTGGAGGCGTTGGACGCATCGGTGTCGCGCTGGGATGTGGACAAGGATCGGGAAGTGATGATTGAAAGCTCGGAAGAGAATGACAGCGAAGATGAAGGGAGCGGTGTTTCGCTGCAAAGTGGACAGACCTCCGCATCTTCTTCGTCGCAGAGCAGCTCTGGGTGTGTAAACTATGTTTTTGAATACCTATGCGTTCCTATTTTCCTTACCTAACTATTCTACTATTCCTTTTTTTTAGAGTGAGCTCGAATAGTCGTTCCCGCTCGCGCTCAACGAGCCGCTCTGGGTCCAGCACCTCGTCCTCAAATTCCGGGTCGGGATCCGTTTCCCGCTCGCCCGAGACCGGATCGGGTTCGACGGCTCATTCCGGATCTTTCTCGAACGGCCGCACGGATGGGTCGACCGCTCGTTCGCGTTCGCGCAGTCGCTCTCGAGATCGTTCCCGCGGTTCCCGGTATCAATTTCCTTGCTTCGCACTTTAGATTACAGCTCTGTCTCCAAATCGCCTGCCTCGCATTCGCCGATGGCCGTGTCTGGCGGCGGATCTGTCATGGGTCACATGCAGCGTCGTGTCGCTGCCAGCTACCAGCGTCCGCATTTCAGCAACAAGCCGTAAGTTCCGGTCGGCTTCACGTCCTTTCATTTTTTTCTAGTCGTGTGCGCTCTCGTTCTGTCTCGTTCCGCGGCCGTGACGAAGAGATCCCACCGCCCAGTGTGGCCAACACTACATACCATGGCCATTCCAGTATGTGACGATTTATAAAAATACACTGTCATTAATTAGGCCTTCGCCAACTGGTGCGCACCTACGGGGCTCCTTCCGGCAACGCTTCGGACATCAGCCCCTCGCCCGGAAATAAATCCCGCTCGTCGAACTCGGCCACCCCCGGTACCAGCCGTAAGCGGAAGCCATCGCTTTTCGACCCGTCGCCATCCCGTACCGGCAGCACGATGTACACCACTGCACCCGAGTAAATTGACTCTACCGACAAAGCATTGTTTTTTTTACTTTTTAGGAGCTTTGAGACAAACGCCGAGCTTGCCTCAAAATTTCGCGGAATCTCCACCCTGGGTCCCAAGCAGCAATTGGCCAACCATCGGCCCGACTGCGACCTCGTCAAGCAAGAGGTGCGGTAAATTAACATCATACTCCTACACTGTTGGCCGGGGTGGAAAAGCTATCTAACCGATACCTACCCCTGGAAGAATTTAGCGTTTTCTAGGGGTTTAACCGCTTTAGCAGTTATAATTTCTAGAGGGCCGTGAAAACATTTAAAAAATTAAGTAAGATGCAGTCCTTGGCCAACAACCTAAAGTTGTCGGTTTTTTAATATCTTTGAAGCGGCAAGCGGTTTTCCGCTAACAGTTGAGAACCTATATGATTTGTGCGGATGTTTCAATTTCAGAGCAAGCTATGCACCTGCCGCGGCAAGCATTCGACCAAGCCCGGCTCGTCCTCTTGTGCCCCGCGTCGCCCGATTTCGCCACTGACAAAGGGCCCGATGTTCTCTTCCAAGACTCCTGACAAGACGCAGCCTTCCCGATCCGCACTTCCAGGCCACAAACCATCGTCGGAACAGTAGGCCGCACTAGCGAAATTTATTTTCCTGCTTTAGGCGCAAGCGCTCTGCAACCCCCGACCAGAAGGAGGCTGTCCTGTCGAAGCGTCGCACCGACTCTGTCTATTGCTCGCCCAGCATGCAATCATCTTCTGCTGGCTCCACTGTGCCCTATGCCTCCTCCGCTTCTTCGACACCATCTACTGGCCCGCTCACGTCGACTCCGAACAGCCATCTGGCGCCCGAGTTTCAGGTGATTACGTGGAGACTTAGCGATACGCGTTTTTACCAGCGTCTCGGTTCCACCATCCAGGAGCCGCAACCGACGCCGAGCCTGGGGCACCACTCGGCAACTCCTTTCGGTCGCCACTCTCCCCCGAAATCGCGTTCCGGCAGCCTTTCGCCGGTTGGTATTCGCCAATTACGTAAAATCAATTATTGCTTTAGAACACACGGGCCATCTACCATCTCAGCGTCCCTTCTCCGGTTGCCAAGACACAGGCCAGCGAGCGTCAGGGTCTCATCTCTCCCGCCCCCACCCAGCATAGCGAGACTCGTCTCGTCTCGCCCGGTTCCCAGGTATTCGTCTTTAGCACAATGATTCCCAACTCTCGTTTCAGACTCCGTTGCGCCCACAGCCGCCTCGCAAACTTCAGCTCTCCACTACTGCTGAAGTGGTACCTACAATAAGTTAGCTACATACCTGTTTTTTTCTAGTCGTCATCCTCCAGCTCCTCTGGTGGCGAATCTTCATCCGTGCCCAAAGAGCTCCAATTTATCGCCGGCGGCGCGAACGTCGTGATTGGCGCCAAGCCCGGCGAGAAAGCCAACCTTTCGTGGCCTGCCCTCTACAGACCCTTCACCCTCGTCGCCCGCGTCAACAACGAGATCTATGAGATGGTAGCCAACATTTTCATATCGATGACTTTTTGATTTAGACCTCAAAATTCGTGATCCGCTACAGGCCGGGCGACCCCGAGCCGATTTTGCAGCCGAGGCAGATCTTGTTTGATGGGAAGGCGATGTGGAAGGCTGATCCTTCGGACTCTTTCGATCCGCCGAAGGTGCTGACCCCCTCATCGAGCGCCATCGGGACGGCCATCCAGCGCGTCACGAATTTTGGACCCGCCGAACAGCTCGCCGACTCATTTGCCAGGAGGGCACCAGGTATGGAACGGATGAGCCTTTGAATTGGTTATTTGGGACTGCGGGGGAAAATCTATTTGTGTTTTGTTTAGTGTTTTGTGCGTAGTAATCGAATACAAGGTTTTTTTAGTTGTGTAGCAAATTGTGACGATTTTTTAAACAGAAAATCTTGGAAAATTAAAATTTATTTTTTACTTAGGCTGAGTATGCTAAACTGGGCTTTCGAAAAAATGTAGCCGCTCCGGGAATCTTAAAAACGATTAATTTTATATTTTTCTAGCCAACGAGGCGCCCCCTGCCCTCAACGTCCTTCCGGAACGGCTCGCCCTCACCACAGCCGCGCCGAAGGCCGAAATCATCGTGAAGCTGGAAGAAGCCGAGAAACGCTCGGTGTTGGTGCGCATCGTCCCGGAGTATCTTGTGAGCCTCTCCCCTGCGACGACTCTCATCCGCCCCGGCCAGTCGTTCACCTTCCAGCTTGCCGTTCCTGAAGGCGCCGTTAAGGTAATCTACAAACTCTGATAGCATTATGACTGTTTTAGGGGGATGCTGTGAAGGGTCAGGTGCAAGTCGAATGGGTGGCTATGGTTGATGGTCATGCTGGCCAGGTCGAATCGCGCACTCGTGTCGAATGGATCGCTGGCCAGGATGGTATCGTGTCCCGTCGCTCCGTGCCGTTCGTCTATACCACATAGGTATGCGGCGGACTGTGTCAGTTATAAATCTTTTTTTTCAGACTCGAGCGCACGAACCGGGCCTCTCTTTAACGCATCACCCAATTAACGGACGTCCACGTCGAATCGAAAACGAAAAACGACACTCGGGATGTTACTTCAGCTCTACTCGCCGCCTGCCCTGCCCAGCGCCCTGCCCCTTATCCTTGGTTTTTCATATGGCATATCCCTCCGAGAAGCTCGTGCGAATAAAAAATTTTTATGCTTTTTTCCGCGACTGCGGCTACTCCGGCAAACAGAGGGTGAAGAAGAACGATACCACACAGATTATAATAATACAACATCAGCATCCGGAAATTTCAATTTCCGGTTTTTGGGTTGAACCGCCAATCTCGGCAAAAAATTCTTTCTAGTATCATCCGCCCGCGATGCGGCCTCGTCATCGATCGCCTCGGCGTTCGCGCTCCAGAAGCCATTCGGTTAGAGCTTCTGCCTTAGCTTATTTCTTTTTGCAGAATTCGCGTAATCAGCAGTATGAAGCCGGCTCCCCGATGAGATCGGCGCCGCGCAGTCAGCTGCAGCCCGAGCTGGAGGGCACGGAAGCGATGGCTGAGGATACGCCATGGCCTGGCCATACCCCCAAGAGAGTCATCCAACCGCACCAGCTTCTCGTCCGCAGCCCTCAGGCGGTAGGTATCAACCCCACAAATTTATCCTGTTTTAATTTCAGGAACATACGCCCACCCTGCAGCGGAAATCGCCAGTCATCGGGCCGGCCGGTGGGACGCCTTGGTTTGAAAAGCGCACCTCAAAAGCCCGTGGCTCTCCGTCGCCCCAGCGTTATTCGGAGGTATTTCTATCTAAATTGTTTCTTTACATTAAGAAAAGGCAAACGATTATCGCGCCGCCCCGAGGCGAGCGAGCCGCTCCCCGCGCGCGCGCAACGAAATGGTCCTCCTCGATCGCACGACTTCCATCGAGTCCGAGCTGTTCACGCGCCCTCGCACTTCGACCCCGCGCAGCCAGCTGCAGCCCGAGCTCGAGGTTTTGTTTTATCATTGGGGATATACGGTTGGAATTTAGTGCCAGGGCTCGACGATCTTGATGCCAGAAGACACTGCCTGGCCGGATGCGGATCCTACTGATTCGAAGTGGTCTCTTCATCGCACCCGTTCTGACAGCCATTCGCCGGCGATGAAAATGAAGGTTTTTAATTTTAAAAGGCTACCGACGGCATGTGTCGATCCCCCCATCAACAAATTGGCAAGTAGCCAACAGCGCAAAGAACGCGCCCTGGCGAGAGGCGCAGAGATATTTTCTTTCCGGCGCGTAACCGGTTGGCTATGCCGTCGGTATCCCTTTAAATTGCTTTGGCAATAGAAAAACCTTGTGATTAGCTTTGGATCCAAGATAGTAATTTAACTAGCTTATTTAAATTGTTCTATAACAATGCTCAATATAAATACACATTTTAGCGCCACAGCACCGGCGTGCGTTTCGCCCCGGAGACGCCCGCTGAGCGCATCAATTCTACGATGTCTCGTTTGTCGATCTCGCCTCCGCCGCGTCGCTCTCGCGCCCCTACTCCGGCTCGCCGTCGTCGTTCGCGCTCCAGCACCACTTCACCGGTACCGAAAAATAGCTTACAACATCTTCTTCAGAAGCCGAAATCGACCCACAATGCCGGCGCTTTCCCGCCGCAAACGTTTGAAATGGTCCGTTTTATTATATTTTTCAACGACATTCCCTTGTAGACCACAAAATTCGCGCTTCGCTACAACACCGGCCTCGCCGAGCCGTCGATCGAGCCCACCCAAATCGTTCTCGACGGCAGGTTGATCTGGAAAGCCGGTGCAGCTTCCCCGGCCCGTTACGATGCTTCTGGTAGGAAATTCCGCAGCGTTATTCACTTCTCTCTTTCAGCGAACAATCCCCCGGCTCTCACCTTCCACCCGGACCGTCTCATCTTCACCACGGTATCGGTGGCTGATCTCTGTGTCGTGCTGGGCACAAATGAGAACTGCTCGGTGATAGTGCGCATCGATCCGGTGAACCTGACGAGTCTGTCGGCGTTGTCTGCCCTTCTCCACCCCGGCCAATCGAACATTTTCACGCTTGTCGCCCCGGAGGGATCGAGCGAGGTAATCAAAATACCTTGATTGTTAATATATACCTTTTTAGGATGAGATGCACGGGGAGATTCACCTGGAATGGGTGACCGCTATGGCAGATGATGCCGATGGACAGGTCGATTGGAAACCCGACCCGAGCAGTCTCGTCCGTCGTCGCGTCATCCCCTTCACCTATCGCCCATAGGTCCGTGGAAATTCAAATTTTTTTTAATTAATTTGCGTTTTTAGATACAAGCCGATACGACGGCCCTCCATTAATGCCCTTCCTGGTAACCAGCCCGCATGTCAATGAAGATGTGAATAAGCCCGCCTTCGGCCGCCATTCCTCGACCACCATTTAACCACGACGTCACGAATGAATAAATCGATTTTATGTTTTGTGTTTTCTTGCGGTGTGCGGTATGAAGCGGAGTGGGAAAATCTGAATTATAGACATCGTTGTTCTAAAGGCAAGGATAAGCCATATTTCCTTACTATGCTCCTGAGCGTTGACTGGGTGTGTAATTTCCCCGGGGCGGTCAGCTGCCCTTGGCCCCCAGGTTGGCCCTGATCGCGCTGCCGCTATCGATTTGTTTTGATGGCCAGGAAGTTCCGTTTGTGCTGGAAATTAGCGCAAAGGGTCTTGTAAAAATTTTGATTAGCGTTCTTTTTTTAAGTTCCGAGCAATTACTATTATTTTTTTTCATAAACTTTATAGCTGCGGAAATGCGCAACGCCCAAACGCCAATTCGAGAGATGCATGTGGCATTGGTGGGGATGAATGGCAGCGGGAAATCGGGTACATTTTCGAGTTTTATCGTATGGAAACCTTCAGAAAAAAGCCTGATCGATAACCTGATACTTTTAGCCCTAACCGTCAAGTACATCACAAAGCGCTTCATCGGCGAGTACGACCAGTCACTAGGTAAAATGTTGATATCTTTTCCAAATTAAATTATTTCTCCAGAAGATACTTACTGCAAACAAGACATGGTGGCCCAACAACCACTAATGGTATGGCTAATGGATACGGTGGACGATGCGAATCGGTAAGAGATTTACAAATTTCCGAACCGGTTTTTAGTGACGATATGCGCTGGATTGCCTGGGCTGACGTTTATGTCGTGGTATACGATGTGACGAGTCAATTATCATTACAGTTGGTTTCTTTTGGTACCCATTTTTGTATAGGAATAGCGTGAAATCCCCATTTTAAGGTACGCCGAGGGCCTGTTAGAAAAAATCGCCCGTCATGAGCATCTTCTATGTGCGCGCGAGCACAAAACCATTCTTCTTGGGAATAAAAGTGATTTGGAGCGGTATAGGTATGTCAAAACTTAAAAGAATTTCTTTTTTATGGAAACTGGAGTTTCCTAAAGCGTTTTTAACGGTTTAGACAAGTTAGTGAAGCCGAAGCTTCGCGAACGGCAACCAAGTTTGGAGCATCTTTTGCGGAGACAAATGCCACTGGAGTGAGTATAATGTTTTTAATTTAGAGTTTATTCTTAGAAATATTTAGATATTTGGATTTTACAAATACTAAATATAAAAAGATATTGTTTCGACGAAGTTCAAAGTTTTCAAGTTCTTTAGATAGTTTTTCGTTTTTGAATATAGTTAAATTCTATTAAAAACCTTATTAAACACTTGTTATTAAATTTAGTCTTATCTGAAGTTACCAACGAATTGTTATTGAAAAAAAGTTAAAATAAGGATTTTTGGACCAAACAATCCCGATTTTTACCAAAATTCAAATTGTTAGACATTTGCTATAGGTTTCCCAAGCAGCCTTTCCACTTGAAATTAGCCGGATCTTATTAAAAACGTTACGAAAAACTTTTTATCTCCCGTTCAGGATCCGCGGCCGTTAGCGCAGCTATTCCACGAAACGTTCACCCACATCCTCACCGGCGCCCGCTCGCCATCCCCCCGGATGTGCTCGTCAGATTCGGAGATTACGAATAGTACACGTAACTACTATTCACGCCATATGATCCAAGTCATTACAGGAAAATCGGGGTTCTCCTTCCGCTCCTCCTCCCGATCGTCACATCTGAATAGGAAGACACCTCCGTCAAAGCAGAAAACTCCACCGGCCCCATCCGCCACCCCACTTCACAAAAGTCCCTCAATTTCGAAGCTGAAAACTGGCAGCAAGTTGTTGAAACTTTTCCATAACAATTCTTGAACTCGGCGCTTATGCATTATCGGGGGTGGGGGACTTTTGTTATTATTATCCATCAATTTTGTTAAGTTACGAAAACCAAAATCGCACCATTTATTCGTTCGAAACGTGGATCTCTCGTTCGCTTTACGGTTTTTATGTGGAAATAAATACATTTGTTGGGCGATGTTTTGAAGTTTGTAGGCCTGAAAGGGATAATTTAACCGTACTTTTACTGTACCATTTAGGTCAAAAACACAGATGAATTGTTTACTATGTTTTTTATTGCTTTCTATAGGTTTTTAATCTTTTTTTTTTGAGCTTACCTTAATCATGGGCCCCGACGTAGACGTAGCGAACGCCAAACTCGTCGGGTGGCGTCAGCTGGGCGTGTGAGAGAAACACCTTAATACAGCGTTTTTAGTACATAATTTTAATTTGTAGTGTTTTCATGCGTTTAGCAGATCTTGATGATTAAGAAATCATAAAAATATTTCTAGAGAATTTTTAATATTTGCCTGTATTTTTGACCAAAAATCCACATTTTACGAGAATTTTAATCATTTTTACGAATTTTGTGTTTAAAAACTCGGTATAAGGGTGTAGATTTCATTGTGAATGGGACTTTACGGGGCGATAGGCCAAATTTACCCCCCCCCCGCTAACAGCCCAGTGCCAAATTCCCTACCTCTTCAATGCGTTTCCGTGTCTCTGGGTCGGCCAACAGCGAGCAGGTCGACGTGGGCTTTTCCGTCGGTTTCTCCGAAGTTTGAGGGATGGCCATTGGTTGGGTTGGCTGGGTTTTTGTTTGTTGCTCCATTTTCCTAAAAAAATGACAATTTTAGGTATTAACCGAAAGTTATAGACGTAAGAAAAAACGTGCGCAAAACGTCACGCCGTTGACGACGTTAAATAAAACGTGGAAACTAAACATAATGTTTAAAATTAAAACGATTGTACGATCCAATTGAAAAATGATGTATTTGGGCCAAAAATAGAAGTTATACCGTAAGAAAAACTTTTTCTGACGTCAAGGCTCGCTAATTTTTTGAATTCGTACCTTAAGACGTGAAATTTAGCTCTAAAACTAATAATGTAAAATGTTGAATTGTATTTATGTACAAATTTAAGAGATCTGACCGTTACGTGGGAATGGAACGGACTGAACTGGATAACCAGCAGTCAGTCAGTCAGTCACCTGGCCCGATTCGATAACACCCAGCAGCCGATTGGGGTCATAAATAAAAAAGGCATCGGAAAACACGGAGCGCGAGAGAAGAGAGAGAGCGAGTGAGAGAGAGAGAGGAAGGGATAGATAGACTAGAACATTCCTCCAGACAGTTTTACGGCTGTACGAACGGTTACACTTTACAGGCCCTCCCCAGCCGGGTAGGTCATCCCTGATAAAGCTTTAAAGTGGCGATTACTTGAAAATCTGTACTAATATAATGCTAATTGAAATATGCTTTTAGAGGAATTTTTCGGTTCTTTGGCATTATCGGGGGGAAGAAGCTAAAGCCTATATAATTAAATAAATCCAGAAATGCCTAGTGAGGTAATAGTAATTGTTTTAAGCGTTTTTTTCTAAAGATTAATTTATTTCAAATGAAAACTATCTCAAAATTTCAAAAATTATTAAAAAATGAAATTTTGTTCGAAAAATGTTGTTTTGTTCTTCTGTAATTTTCAATAAAAAATTTTTAGCGTTTATGCACTTAGGAAAAGTAAAACATAGCTAACGTAAATTAAAAATACCTTTAGAACTCACTGCAATAGAAATGTTATAGAAAAATAAAGAAGTTATCAACACCAAAAACCGATTTTACACCCAAAATACTGTATGCCCAACAGGAAAAAGTGCGAGTTCGTAGCCGAAAGTGTAGATGGATACTTCGCTCTCTGCTCTGCCTGCAATGAAATATATGGGCGTTCGATTGGGAAGATCTTATCTTCTTGTTCGACAATCCGATCCAATACCCTCTCTCTCTCTCTCTCTCTCTCTCTCTCCGCGCGCTCTCTCTCTGCCAATCTTCTCCAAGAATCGCCATCAATCAATTTCATTCCTCTCTTTTTGGGCCGGAAGAAGGGGACGAAGAAAGTAAAAGGAATTCATTCAAGTTCATCGGCCCCGTCGGACATCAAAAAAATGGGATGATGCTTTAGATAACTCTAGAAGGGCTTTTTATGAAATACCAGGGGTTGTCAAGTTTGTTGCAGAAAGAAAACCGGAAGTTCCTGAAAAAGGGGTCATTTTTATGTAGATAAAATCGCTGATACCTCTATCTCCTCTCGCTCTCTCTCTCTCTATCTCTATCTCTCGCTCTCTCGCTCTCTCTCTCTCTCTTTATCTATGACTCTACCTGTCTCTCTCTCGCTCTCTCTCGCGTTCTTTCTCTCTCCCCGACTATCTCTCTCTCTCTCTCTCTCTCTCTCTCTCGTTGTTCCTATTTCTATTAGATAATTTTATTCATGAAATATCATACACACACATAACTAGAAAGCGGATAACAAGACTGGCAAGCTGCCTCGGTGGGAATAATACAAGGGAGAACGGGGGTTTTGTCTTTTTTTTGGTTCGTTTAGCACCCAGGGGAAAAATAAAAAATGGGATTTAGAAGAGAATTTTTAAAGTGGGTATTAAAGGGAAATGCACGCGATCACAGAACCAGTTTCGTGAAAGGGCGAAAGGGTATGGCTTTTTTCGCGATCATCCGCAACCTCCGCATCCACCGCATCCGCCACAGCCTCCGCAGCCTCCGCATGCACCGCAAGCGCCTGAAGGAAAAAAATTTAGGTGGTGCTTTTGCATTAGCGGGGGGGGGGGCAAAGCGAAATTTTTGTAGAAGTCTATATTTGTAGAGAAAAAATCGAATTTTTTCGAATTTTGTGTTTTTTTGGTTTTTTCCTTTTCCTGCCTTCTACAGATTTTTTCTGATAACTTAATCGCAGCTATTTTAAGTGTTTTTAGTAGAATATACCTAATTTCAACTAGAAAAGCGATCCGAAAACTTAGAAAAAAGCGAAATTTGCGTCAAAAACCGGCGATTTTTAGTCGAAAAATCTGGATTTTTTTAAACAACAAATTTGTTTTTATACGCTTGGGCTTATAAAAAAGTTTTAGAAAATTTTGATCCTAAAAACAAAAGGAAAAACGGGTTTTGGTGGCAGTTTCCGCTTTTGTAGTGATTGACTATTTTTGTGGTGGAAATTGCTGGTATATTTTCACCTTAATATGCCTGAATCTACCTTTTTGATGCGTATGTTGAACGCAGAACTTACCGCAGGCACCGCACGCTCCACAAGCACCACCGTCGCATCCACCTCCGCCTCCTCCACATAGTGTTGCCATTAACGGCGCCATCTGAAGATCAATAAAATGATATTGTCGATTTTTGCTTATCTCTCTCCCGCTCTCTCGTTATCTCTCTCCCTGTTTCTCCTTGAGCTCGACCTCCCCCTCTCACCCATCCTCCTGCTCCCCTCAAATACCCCCAGGGCAACCAAACCGGCTGCACACCAAGATGGAGCGGAAAGACAACGATATCTACCCCTCACCCATCCCCTTCCCCCATGGCTGAGTGGTCTAGTGGTATGATTCTCGCTTAGGGTGCGAGAGGTCCCGGGTTCAATCCCCGGCTCAGCCCAGATTTTTTGCTTTTTGGGGATTCTAGTTCAGTACTTACCTCGATACCGCCGTAGTCACCGGCGGCAATGATACGGTTGGATGGCAGTTGTTTGCCATATCCACACGCCAGGGTTAGGGGCCATTTATGGGCTTGGTGGCCGACGGTTGTTGCTTCGGTCCGGGCGCGCACCTTAAAGGGATTAATTGAAGAACAAATACGTATTTTTATGCATAAAATTAATTTTATTTTCGTATAAATTGATTTCGATATTCTTACTTTATCCGGGTTGCACAGCACGAAAAGGGTCGACACGCAAAACACGGCGGCGATGTGCTCGGCGGTGGCTGTCGAGCGGACCTCGATTCGCTTGCCGGGAAGGCGAGCTTGCGCGTCTAGAAAATTGTGTTTTCTAGCATTTATATACATTTTATCCTTTTTAAATGGGTTATTTTGTTACCAAGAAACTAGCCATTATTTTTGTTCCATCTATATTTTTTTATTAAACCAACCTCCAATGACAAAAAGCGTGCTCCCCTCAGCCGTTGGAACTTCCAGCTTTTGCACGGTGTTTTTCAGCAAATTGAACGCGTCGACAAGCAAGCGGCCCGGGTTTCCGGGCTTCGATTTTTGGCCTTTTACGGTGACGTTTGGTGTTTCCTGGAACGATAAATAATTCTTGTTACTGTATTACTGAATTTAACTAAAACTTTAGTATTTTTATCTTTATTACGAAAAATACATTACTTTTACATTTTTACGTTACGTTCTTACCTTTCATAACACTTTATTACGTTACTTTAACCAAGACTTTTAGTTATAAAAGGTAAAAACGTAGTAGTAGTTCTTTATGTTTTCTATTTTTACTTTTTATTCTACTTTCCTACTCTATCACTAAATCATTAACTTTTAATCCTGTAAATGACTATTTTTAAAGTTTTCGCTGATTAAAAATAAATCCGAAATTTCTAGATTACCTGTTTCCTCGCAAATCCTGTCCATCTTCCTTTCACAATCGCATAATCTCCCTCGCGATTGACAATGACAAAGGCGCGCTCTTCTGGTGACGACAGGTGAGGTAGGAATTGCTAAAAATACTTATTCATTATTCTGGTAATTTCGATCGAACCAAGTTATTATCAAGCTGCTCGCGACTGGGCAAACTATCCGCTCCAATGAGGTGAGCCATAGAAAGCAGCCGTTGCTCTCGGCCATACACCAGGATCATTGACAGTAGTAGCGGGGCGGAATGGACGACTTGTACGGTGAATTTGGTTCCATCCCGCGTATCCATTACTCTAAAAAAGAGATAGATGTTTTTAAAAAGAAATTAAGTCTTATAATAAATTGTAGTAAAGAATTACACAAGACATAACTTTTGATAAACTTTAACGCTAACATTACAAAATAATCTACAAATTTAGCGTACGTGTGTGTTGCTAGATGGACAGTGACGCCAGGTTGCATGGCTTGCCGATTCAATGAAGCGCACTGACAGAGGAACCTAAAAAATATGGTTATGCTGCGTCAGGATTCACTTACCACAAATGAGTATCGACTTGCAGGGCGGTTTCTTGAAAATCGCCGGCCAATAGTTGAAGCTCTCGGTTGAGCGTGACGCTAAAAATAAGCAAAACCATAATAATTTTCAATTTAAAGCCACCTAGTCGTGACGGTGACACGAGCATTCAACTCTGGATCGTAGTCTTTTGTCTGCAAGGGGACATCCGCCACGTTGTGCGCCGATTTGCTGTTTGTTGGGGGAGGAGCTAAAAAAATGGAAAGTATATAAATAAAAAATGTCAACAAATCTTACATCATCTAGCGAGACGCGCCCAATCAACCGGACCAGGTCTTTCTTCTGCAGGAACATTTTGTCGAACAGCTAAAACAAAAAATAATGAAATTATAGTTTTCTACCGATTTGACCTCTTTTTTCGAGTTTTTGCACTAATCGTTAAATCACAAAGGGTCGATTTTATACTACACAGACCATTTTGTAAAATAAAAAACTACCTCGAGCTCAACGAAGAGATCCTTCGAACATTTCCTCTCAAACGGAAACTTGACGATAGAAGCCGAGGAAGAGCTGTCGGTTGGCTGCCAAACCAGGGAAAAGCCCGATTTTGTTACCTGAATTGGGTTTACAAAGACCATAATTAATGTTTACTTGTTTTTGGGAGAGATCAGCGTTGAATGTTGTCACCTTCTTGTTGCCGTAGCAGAGTTTTAGCCGCAGTTGCTCGCGCTGCACGGGGATATCCTGGAAAATTCGATTCATACTAGAATAAAAAAAGCTCTTCTATTCCTTTTTTCATTGCTAAATGATCATCGCACTCTTTTGGCTAATAAAAACACCTAATTACTTACTTTTAGCGCAATGGAAGGGACGTGTAAATCTCCATAGGCGATATTCGACAAATCCTGCGATTCGAAGCCAAGAAAAGCCGGCGCGTTGTGACCGCTAAAACAAATTAATTTGTATAAAAAGTGGCACTGACCGATACATACAGCCTCGTCGCCAAAAGGCTTCATCGAAATGTGTGGTCCACAACTTTTTCGTCACCGCCTCGCCCTTTAGCAGTTTGCTTCCCTTCGAGCGGTCGTTTACCTAAATAATTTACGTATTTTTGACATAACAAAATATTCCTTACCCCATCATCATGCTTCAAAAGGCTCCCAAAGATTGCGATACAATCCCGCTCATAATTGAGCGGGTGGACCTGATGCGTGTGCCAGATGATGTCGAAATCGTAGCACGGTGTCAGGAATTGATCGTGGTAGCTCTGCTTGAGGAGTAGGAACTGTAAAAAAAGGCAATATTTTTTTTTTTTTTTTTTTTTTTTTTTTTTTTTTTTTTTTTTTTTTTTTTTTTTTTTTTTTTTTTTTTTTTTTTTTTTTTTTTTTTTTTTTTTTTTTTTTTTTTTTTTTTTTTTTTTTTTTTTAGTTAGAATAAACTGACAAACCTGAATATAACGACGGACGGCTTCGGAAAGAAATTTGGTCGACGTATAGTGTGGTAGTGAGACCTAAAATTTGCCTATACTTCAAAAATACAGTGAAAAACACTTTTATAATTGTTTCATGTTAGCTTCAGGAGGTAACTAATTTCTATTTTTGTTTTTGACTGTCTATCGAATGGCGTCGACTAAATATCGACAAAATAGCGAAAAAGCTAGCTTATTCAAGCTATTTTCGACGGTTGGCTTTGTTTGTGCTATAAATATATTATACCACATCATTTTTAGCCAAAATTAAATCTAGAAATATATTTTTCGATGCTCTAACGCATGAATGACGGTGCGGGAAAATCTAAATAATAGCGAAAAAAGCGAAAAACTAGCTTATTCACTCGATTTTCAAAGTTTTTTGTTTGTTTTGCGATCTAATGTATATACAATATTATTTTAAGCGAGACTATTAAAATTCGTAGTACCCTTTTTGAGGCTCTATCGAATAGTGTTTAAAAAATCTCCGAAAAATGGCTAAAATGCCGAAAATCCTGGGGATCTTCGCGCTGTTTATGTATTTTAGATGAGAGGTTGATTCTTTTAACTTTCAAGCTTCTCCTTTTCAAATCACGATCGAATATCTTGTCAAAACAAGCGATTATCCCCTCCCCGAAACGAATGATTGATTTTTCGGGATCCCTGCGCCTTCTTCGTCTGCTCGTCAAACTTCCAGTCCATCCCCTTCCCTCCCCTTCGCAGCAGCTGTCCCCTCATCAGCCCCTCCTGGCGCGCCCCCTCCCGTGGCTTAGTGGTCTAGTGGTATGATTCTCGCTTTGGGTGCGAGAGGTCCCGGGTTCAATCCCCGGCTGAGCCCAATGTTTTGCTTTTTCGCGGATAGGCTCCCCTAGCTTTCTATAGCCCACAGCAGCTTGTTTCCATCATGGCTGAGTGGTCTAGTGGTATGATTCTCGCTTAGGGTGCGAGAGGTCCCGGGTTCAATCCCCGGCTCAGCCCAGATTTTTTGCTTTTTGGGGGTTAGCTTGCTAAAGAGTTGATGCTCTTTTTAGCGATTCGCACTTGATAGTTGAAGTTTCGTTGGCGCTGTACGGCGGCGGCAATGTCATAGCCGGACTGGAGTTCATAGGTGGCGGCTGGGGTTGGGCTGGCGAGGAAGTCGTACGGTTCCGGGCTGCAATATTCATCCCACGCGCGTACGGAGGCTTCATATCTGGAAAGGGCGTTAATCTAGGTATAAGTTGAATTTATGTAGCACGATACCTTTTAATATATAGTTTGTAAAATTACCTTTTCTGAATCTCATCCGACGATAGAAGCTTATGATCGATCACTTTCCCGCAAATCTTCTGGCAGTCCTGAAAATTGGTCTTTTATTGCTTTTAAAGCTCATTTATTTCATCCTTTATTTATTTTTTATCTCTTGCTCATTCTATTTCCGGCGAGCTTCTCCTTTCTCCAACCCCTTGTGTTCTCTTCCCCCTCAATCCCGAGATAAAGACGCGTCAATTCAATTTGTATACTGGGTTCCCCCTTGCCAGTTGATTGGCCCAATTTTAAGAGAAAAATGAAGCCCCGGCAGAGTGGACTACTGTACCCTCAAAAATTGGGGCCCAAAATAAAAAAGAGCTAGTTAGCTATAGCGTGTTTTTCTATTTTTCAGAGATGACAATGTTCAGTTCAGCTACTCGTAAAAGGTCTGCTCCCCGCAGTCGCGCTCCCCTCTTTGTTTCGCGGGCTTTCCGCTTGGTGACCCTCGAATGGGGCATCGGGGTTTCTAGGGCTTTTCGCGGAAACAAGGAAGTTTTTTAGTTTCTTTGTTTCTCTCTCGCTCTCTCTCGCTCTTGCTCTTCTCTCGTTCTCGCAAATTTAGTGTTGATTTTGAAAGGTGTCGGCGAATTGGAAATCTTCAAAAAATGGAGTTTTCGAAACTAGATTCTACTTTTCGACGCATTAATAGGCAACAGCTAAAATGCCGACACAGAACGGCCCAGAATCGATATGTCTAATTTCGCCTTGTTGATGGCGACATTTCGGATACCGGGCTATTGAATGTCGGCATTTTCGTTATGGTAAGTGCCATAAAAATTCATTCAAAGAGCACCAAAAGACACGTTAAGTTAAAAAGCTTGCCAAAATGTCAGGTTTTTAGCCGGAATGCGGCGGCCACAATGCCGACAGCTGAAATACCGACAGTCGAGGATCAAAGTGAAAATGCCGACACAAAGCATTTTTGAAGCACGTTAGAGGCCTAAAATACGAGCCAAACCAGCCATTCTAGCGCTCTTTAACTACCTAGTGCTTCTATCGAGACCCTGATTTTGTGCGTTATTTGCCGCTTTTCTCTAGATCAGCTGGGATTTCGCTTTCATAGCCATTTTCTTTAGACAAAAAAAGGCCCTGGGATTCCTGGTCATTTATAAGGTATTCGAGGAGAACGAGGCGGAGGAGGCTGAGGCTAGACAAATGCGGGGGTTGATCCCTAACCCCTTCACTGCCTTTTTCACGGCCCAAAAATAAGTTCAGCTTTAGTCGGCTTGAGAGGGGGTGATGTCCATTTGTGAGAAGCGGGGGAATCCCCCTCCCCTCCCCTTGGGGGTTTTATAGCCTGTCATAACACTTGACAGATGGGGGTGTCTCGCCTTTTTAACCCCAGGAGAGGGTGTTCTTTGTGAAGAAGGGGGCCCTGGGTCCTTGGCCATGGCCCTCACAGGCCAACAATGCAATTCCTCGGCTTCTCCCCTCCGCCTCCTCTTTTCCAGCTGAGACCCAGGAGTAGTAGCCTTATTTTTCACCGCTGAGCTTTGTTGTGGATTGGGGCGTTCGTAAAAAATAAAAGAAGTGGCGGCAACGCCAAAATACTGAAATTCAAGCTAAAAAATTCAAAATTTCGACACGTAAAATACTGTCGGGATTTTGCCCGGTCGGTATTTCGGCTGACCGGATTATGGCTAAAAGTCTACTTTCCTTGCTAGGGACAGCGCCAAAATACCGACACCCAGAATTTACGGTTTTGGCCTATCGGGATTTCGGCTGTCGGGATTACGGTTGGAATTCCAAAAAGGTTATTCGCAGTCGCAATGCCGACAGTCAAAATATGGACAGCTAAAATAGTATCGGGATTCAGCTGTCGGGATTATGACCGGAAATCGAAAAAATTATTTCTACTCGAAATGCCGAAATTTTGAATGCCGACAGCCGAAATTTACAGGCTAAATCAAATGCTCAAGATTCGAAGTGGGAGTGTGTCGACATTTCGAATGACAATTCTGGCCGTCGGTATTTTGGCTGTCGGTATTTTCAATGTCGAAATTTGGTCTGTTTACCGGAATAGCCTACCTAAAAAATAAGGCAATTGGAGCATAAAAACCCAGTTGGTGCATTAATGATCCTCAAACTGCTCCTCGATTGCTATCAACCACGAAACTTTTTACGCCGCAAAGAGAATCGCAGCCCGCCGCTCCCAGGGGCGTCGGATGACAGGCAGCCGTTTTCGGCATCAGAGTTCCCCATTTTCAGCATATCCTCGGCTTCTTCTCTCCCCACTTCAAGCCCTCCTCTTCTCCCCCTTAACCCGGATGTCTGACCCCAGAAGCAGCACAAAAACACACAAAAATCGGCGCATTAAAATTTAGCAAAAAAATCGATTTATGCGTAAATTTGATCATTACAAAATTAGACAAGATTCAAGGAAGATACAGGCTACAAAAAAAGCTAAAACATATTCGCCTTAAATCTAGAAAAATCCAGAAAAAAATCAAGAAAAAATCTATTCTTGGAACCCCCCCCGGACAAATGGGGTTAATTTCTATATATTTGACTACAAGAAGATAGACAAAGATTAAGGACTGCTCAAATTACGAAAAGGGCCAAAATTCTGACCTACAGGATTGCCCCTAAAAATCCTTAAAACACTAAAAAATTATTAATTTTCCCGGAAAAATGACGATTTTTAGGCTATAGACTACAAAAACCAGACCTACCACACGCTAGCCTAGCCTGAAAAAAAAAACCCGTCGTCCCCTCGTCAATCTGCAATTTGAGCACGAGAGGGGCGCCTGGCCACGACAACCCCTAGGGCTCTTCCGGGGGCTCGACCCGGTCCGAAAGCGGAGCAGGAATTTGACATTCGAGCCGGAGACAAAGCGCCAATAGGGTCCGAACAGGGCGGGCTTCCGGCTTATAGTTAGCTTCACGGGGCTGGCCAATAAAATAATGACTTAGTTTTTGAAATGGCGCGAATATCGAATAGGACAAGATATGGTATAAAACTTCCAAATTACAAGTAAACGCTGCACTATGAGGCATACGTTTTTTCCGGCCGCCCTGCCGATTTTCCTCGGATTATTATAATTTGTTAGACGCTTCTTAACAACTTTAACCGTCATCCGTAGCTCCGCGTAGTGGTGGCCGTGTGGGTGGGCCCTTTTCACGAGCCAGAGCCCCGGCGATTCGACAAAGGAGTGGCGCGATAAATGATTTATGCCGTTTCGCCGCCCTCGCCACACTCCCAGCTCTCGCTCAACAAAAAACGTCGGGCCGTCCGGGGGTGTGAAGTCGGAGAGAGAGAGAGAGAGAGAGAGGAAAAAAAAAAAAGAGAAAAATGGCATTGAAAGGCCATTGTTGCAAAGCGGGAATTCTCGTGGAGGAATTTGGGGATTCATGGTGTGCGAAATTAATTAATAGGACAGCCTTGCGTCGAAAAATTCTTTTCTACTAATTCGAGGAAAATGCTATGGGCGAATGGGATAAAGGCGTGCCCTTAATGCCTCGTACTCCCACTGGAAGTTATTATTTTTGAAATTTCTATAGTTTCCTAGGGATTAAATTACATTAAAAAAACTGGTTTGGTCTTATCTTTAAAAAATTCGTCTATGGATTAAATTACATAAAAACGGTATTTTTCATATTTAAATAACTTCTCACCCAGCTTCTCCTCTTCAAAAAGAGAAAAAAAATTTTTTATTAAAAAAAAAATTAAACCTTAATTTTAATAGACTTTACGATAAAAACCCCCTCTATAAACGTTAGTTTCGATAATCATTAAAATGGCGCTACACTGTCAATACCCTTACATTACTATAGACTTTAAAAACACTAAGAGACTTAGAACGCGCCAGTTTTTAATCTTATTAAAAAACCTTCTCCGCCAGCTTCTCCTCTTCCTTAAAAAACCGCGGGCCACTCGTCGTCGGGGCCAATTGCCGCGCCGTGTTCAAGCTTTGGGCCCTAAGGTTTGTGTGTATGCTGCGGGGGCTGCCGTGTGTGTATGCCCCAGGGCCCTCGAGGGCCAATCTCGTCCTCCCCCCTTCGTTCTCCAGCCGCCCAAAAAAGGAACCCCCATTTACCTAAGCCCTCCCTTTGCTCCCCTAGCGGGCCATCGTGGGCCCCCAAGGCGCGTCGTGCTCCCCGTTCTATTCTTCTGGAGATCCAACCGCTTCTATGGAACGCCTGGTGGGTAATTCGAGACCCCGGTGGGCCATGGGGTGGAGACGTGGAATTATTCACGAGAATGGGCAGGAAATAGCCAGCCCGGAAAAGGAGGGTTGATCCCCCGGAATTCGCTAATGAAACTGGAAAAGGAGCTTTCGCTTTATCGGGGGTGGGGGCTAATTTTTTCCTAGAGGTCCTAGTAACGCAATATTAGGTATTTTAACGGTGTTTTAGCAACATATAACCGCATTTAAAGCGGCAAACCTTGAGAAAACCTAGAAAAATGTTCAAAATTCGAAATTTTGGTAATCGATATTTGTAGCATTTTCTAATCAAAATTTGCAAAGTTTTCGTGGTTGGAGATAGTAAAAACATGTTTTATTTAAACTAGAAAAAGGGGACTACTAAGGAAAATAGGAAGAAAAAGAACCGATTTTCGAACAAAATCGCAAATTTTGATTTGTTTAAAAACGGTTTTTCCACTTTAAATATAGCTACATTTTAGTATAAACAATGTTAAATTAATTTTTAGGGCTTTAGTAGCCATATCTGAACTTTTAGCAAAAATCTAGCGTAGCTCCTCATGGAAGGCCTAAAAAATACAGCTTCCTATGAAAATTGCTTTATCATTTTCCCTCTCGAAAAAAGGAAAAACTAAGTTTTTTAAAGCGATCGTCTGGCGAATTGAAGGGTGTGGAATGTGGTGATGGGCCTCATCAAGACACCGATCTCTACCTGAGAGAGCACCAGCTGACACATCCACATTGCCCCCGGGGGCTTTTCCCCCTCAACCACCGTTAGTTCGTTGGCCCGCCCGACGGACGGCCACAGACGGGGGAATTGGGGCCTCATGATTTGTCGCACGATCTATCGGGGAGCACGACCTGGGGCATAGAAAACGAGGAGGACACACGGTGATCTGTGACTCAACCGGGGTCCGAACTCCGGAAGCGGGCGGATGTTTAAGCTATAAAAATTCCTCTAATTTAACTAATTTATATTAAGCATAACCATGCGTAAAACCTATAAAAACCTCTAATTTAGTGCTATAAACGATCTAAATGTTGTAAAAGTTTAAAATAAATTAACATATGCCTAATAAAAACCTCGTAGCTAAAGAATACTTGGTAAGAGCCTAGGAACCCCCCAGCCGTCACCAACTTTTGTACCTTGCCCCCTTCCCCCCCCCCCCTTGTGCTAGCGAGCTCTAAAGTATACCAAAATGTTCGCAGTAGGCCAATTAGTAAGAATACATTGCATTTGAACCGAAAAAAGTAGCGAAAATAAAAATAAGGAAGGTAGGAAAGTTGAAAAGTCGGCTGGCGGTTTCCTAGACTTTAGCCGAATACTTCAAATTCGCTGCAAAATTGGCCTAAGAAACGATTCCCTATCACCTGTTCGAAAATCATCTGTTCGAAAATCACCTGTTCGAAAATTATCTGTTCGAAAAATCATCTATTCGAAAAACGTCTGTTCGAAAAGTCCTCTGTTCGAAAAGACACCTGTTCGAAAAGTCGCCTGTTCGAAAAACATGCGTTCGAAAATGGTCATTTTTGGTACCATTTCTAGGCAATTCCACATGCAAATTTTTCGAACAGATGATTTTTCGAACAGGTGTCTTTTCGAATAGGTGATTTTCGAATACATGATTTTCGAACAGGTGTTTTTCGAACAGAAGATTTTCGAACAGGTGATTTTCGAACAGATGATCGGCCACCCTAAGAAACTTTACTTCCCGTCATTAATTTTCCGAGCAGCAAATCAGCGAGAAAAGGAGTCTGGAAGACGGATTAAAATGGATAGAACACTAAAAAACACTCAGGAACATTCTAAGTCCATAAGGAATCGAGCTGAAAATTACAAAAAGTCTAATCGACCTATAAAAAAAATGGAAAACCGCTAAAAATTCATCCTTTCCGAGATATCCTTTGCTCATATGAAAAATCGGTCAAATAACGTCGCTCTCCCTTACAAAAATTTCCCGAATTTGAGACCCCCATTCCGGCCAGTTTCCCAACCCTCCGATCAAAAGACTCCTTCCACTCCTGATGAAAACCCTTAATTTCAAAGGCGACTTCCAGATCCGCGCGTCAGCCTGCCACAAATGAGATGCATCTCCCAGGCCCCCGGGCCAAAAGGTGAGACGTTGACGGGAGCTTTAGCCTCCTCCTCCTCCCAGATGGCCCCTTGCTCCCCTTCCCCTCGCCCCTTGAAGACGTCTGTGTGTATGTATTGGGCCGAAAGGGTGGACGAGGAGAAATAAAAAACGGGGCAAAGACAAGGCGGGGGGCTTCGCGCCCTGGCGGGGGGGCGCGAGCCAGCGATCAATGGCCAACAGCTCATTTTCATTGCTGACATATGCACACGACCGAGATGGGGGAGGAGGACGAGCAAGAGCAGTAGGAGGAGGGTGCTTTCTATGTTTCCAACGAGGAAGTGAGAAAATAGGAGCTGACTTTTGAATTTGAATAGAGAGCCATTGGTCAAGAAACGGCGGCACTGGTTCGTTAGCGGGGGATGGGATCCTGACTTTTTTCCTTTTCCTAGGCGCCCCATAATGGCAAAAAAAGATTATTTTTGTAGCCGCTACGCCCTTTTTAGATAAAAAAGCGTATAGCAAAATTCATCGAATTTCCGAGAAAAAAAGGTGAGTTTTTGGTTAAAAATGTAAGAAAATGCTCAAAAATGTCCATTTATTGTTATTTTTAAAACGTTGAAGTGTTCGGACTCGGCAAATAACAAAATATTTTTATTACGGTAGAGGTTAGCCTGAATAAAGGACTTTAGTCCCTCCCTGCTAACGCACAAGGGCCGAAATCGTCAAAGAATTGACACTAAAGAGCAGCCAATCTCAATCTCTACCCCATCTTTTTCGTCAAATCCACCCTATCGAAAATTAGCCGGACAAAAAGGTATTACTTCCCCCCAATTGCCCCCGAGCACAATTTGGCCAATCGACCCGGGTTCACGTGACCAATTTGTGTGGCTGGTTGAAAAACGGACGGCGGCCAAGGCGATTCGGCTAATTGAGAGCGGGGTATTCACGAGGAGTAGCTATGAAAGAAGCACAAATAAAAAGGCAAGCGATATCCGGGCGAGCAGCCGGCAAATAATGAACGTCGCTAGGCGGATGCTAGAGCAAACACAAACCTCGTGGTAATGTGTTGGGCTGAGCATATGGGTGTGCCATATCCAATGAACATCCAGTGGGGGAATAACGTTGATGTCGGGGTGTCGCGCCTAAAAAGGAGTACAACCATAAAATGTTGACAAACCTGCATTGGTAACCAATATTGCTCATAGCGCCGTATCGCCTGATTCACGACATCCGGCTCGTAGAGAAGCGGCGCCTTCCGGTCGATCATACGCAGGAAATTGGCCTCTCGCTGAATGGATGTTTAGGGTTCGGGAATAGGGAGAAATCTTGATTCCCGTCACTAATAAACAAATTCTAGACATCAGACTACCTGAAAAAAATAGTTCTAACCTGTGCGGCAGCAAGGAGGTCTACAGTCAGCCCATTGGCCATCTGGCTCTGGGTAGATCGAAGGGTAGGCGCCTTCGCATACTCCGGTGGAGCACCGGATGTCGAACAAGTCGCCATCCTGCCCCTTTATTATCGGCCTGGAGCGCCAGCAAGCTAAAGCCCCAACTTTGGCGTTAATCTTAAGGTTCTAGAACCGCCAATAGAACAAATGACAACTTCGGCTAACTATGAAACTATAGCTTTGCGTAAGCACTGTGATAGCCAAAGCAACTCACGGGTGTTGAAAGGGAAGAGCCGGGGGCAACACGAGGGACGAGATCGGCTTCTTCCCGAGGAGGATAGGCACCCATGGGTCCCAGGCCACGCCCATCCGCTCTACACCCCTGTCTTGTCCCCCCTTCCAGGCTTTCTACGCCGTCGCCCAAAAGGACCAGAACGCTCTCCATCCACTTGGACGGGCTAGCGGCGGCGCCATAACCGATGTCCCCCCACGCCCACACCCTTTCGGCAATAAATTGTAATTAGGTGGTGGAGCAGCCTACTGAATGTCACCCAATCGCCATGCCCAAATAGGTTGTCCAGTGCGGTGCCACACCCTTTGTTAGTCTGTGCAGTTTCAATATCAGTGTCTCCGGTCACAGTAAATAGGGCAAAGAAGTTTTATTCTAGAAAAGAAGGCCCCCGAGTTTCACGTGTAGCAACAACGGAAGGAACTAGAAAAACAATTTTATTTATAAACTTTTCATTCCTTAGTCTAGCATAAATAGAAGTCAGAACTACAATCGGCAAAATCTACAGAACGGGGGGCAGCGTACACGTTAAACCACGAGTGATGCAAAAAGATGTTCCTAGGCCTTGAAGGAGGCCAAGAAAGATGTCACAAGGTCCTTCAGCTTGGCGTCAGAGGCAGGCGTGATCTGTCCCTCCTCGCGGATGGTCTTGAGGAGCTCCTGCTGGCTGGCACGGATGTGCGCCAAGAATTCCTTCTCGAATTTGGTGATCTTGGAGGGGTCGAGCTTGTCAAGGTGTCCCTTTACTCCGGCGTAGATGACGCAAACCTAAAAAGAAACTGAAATTTGCCGTAAGATCTTACCTGCTCCTCAATGGCCATCGGCACGTATTGACCCTGCTTGAGCAGTTCGGTAAGACGGACACCACGGTTCAGCAGTTGTTGGGTGGAGGCATCAAGATCAGATCCGAACTGGGCGAAGGCAGCGACCTCACGGTACTGGGCCAACTCGAGCTTCATGGAACCGGCAACCTAAAATGAAATGCGTCACCAAGAACTTTTTACAAGCATACAAAATCCTATGGCGCATTAGCCAAAACCGAACCTGCTTCATGGCCTTGGTCTGGGCAGCAGATCCGACACGGGAGACGGAAAGACCGACGTTGATGGCGGGTCGGACTCCCTTGTAGAAAAGCTCAGTCTCGAGGAAGATCTGTCCGTCAGTGATGGAAATCACGTTGGTGGGAATGTAGGCAGACACATCTCCGGCTTGGGTTTCGATAACGGGGAGAGCGGTAAGAGATCCTCCGCCGAGGGTGTTGTTCATCTTGGCGGCTCGTTCGAGAAGGCGAGAGTGAAGGTAGAAGACGTCACCGGGGTAAGCCTCACGACCCGGGGGACGACGCAGAAGCAGAGACATCTGGCGGTAGGCGACGGCCTGCTTGGACAGATCGTCGTAGATGATGAGGGCGTGCTTTCCGTTGTCACGGAAGAACTCTCCCATGGCGCATCCAGAGTACGGGGCCAAGAACTGCAGTGGGGCAGCATCGGAGGCGGTGGCAGAGACGATGATGGTGTACTGCATGGCTCCGGCATCAGTGAGACGCTTCACGATCTGGGCGACGGTGGAACGCTTCTGGCCAATGGCGACGTAGATGCAGTAAAGCTTCTTCTTCTCGTCGGTGGCATTGTTGAATCGCTGCTGGTTGATGATGCAGTCGATGGCAATAGCGGTCTTTCTGGAAAAGGAAAAGTTAGTTCCGCAACAGCAACGAAACAGAAAAACCATCAATCTAAAGTAAACCATAAAAACGCACCCGGTCTGACGATCACCAATGATCAGCTCACGCTGTCCACGGCCAATGGGCACAAGCGAATCGACGGCTTTCACACCAGTAAGCATAGGTTCGCGCACAGAGAGACGGGGGAATGATGCCGGGGCCTTGACTTCGACACGGGAGCGCTTGGCAGCCTTGATCGGGCCCTTGCCGTCGATGGGGTTTCCGAGAGCGTCAACGACGCGGCCGAGAAGTCCTTCTCCGACCGGGACGTCGACGATGGCTCCGGTACGCTTGACGGTGTCTCCTTCACGGATAACCTTGTCGTTACCGAAGACGACAACTCCGACGTTGTCGGGCTCCAGGTTGAGAGCCATTCCCTAAAAATAACGCAATGAAAAATTAATCCCTAATTTACCTTGATTCCGGCGTCGAATTCAACCATTTCTTCGGCCTGGATGTTCTTCAAGCCATAGACGCGGGCGATACCGTCTCCGATGGACAGCACCTTGCCGGTCTCTTCCAAGTTGATGTTGGACTCCTGGCCAAGGATGCGCTCCTCGAGGATCTTGGAGACTTCGGCTCCAGAGGCAGCCGCAGCACGGGTAGTCGTGGCAATGCCATTCTGGGACACCTAAAAGAAAATAATTTAGAAAACCCAAAAAATTAATTAATCGGAGCACCGCCAAGTGATCGGCGGGGACCCAAGGCGCTGATTACTAAGCAAAATCGATAAAAATAACCTTGACGGTGTTTCCAATAGCGCTGATGAGCCTTTTGGAGAGCATTTCCCTCGGGCGATGCCGACTTCTGCAAAGTAACCCGTTAAAGAAGAGAAAAATTCAAGGAGGAAAACGCATTCTTATAACAAGAGGCAATGTCTCTGTGAAAACTATTGGTCTTGGGGCGCCCGTGTCGAGCGGGCACTACGGTGCTCAGGGAGTCGCCAGGCTAGAGCGCAGACAGATTTAGGTGCGAAAGTAGGGTGCTATGCGTTCTCTGACAATCGCGGGCAAATTTATTTGAAAAGGGGAGGTCGTTTTGAATGGCTTAGGGCGTCAAATAATAGATTTCGGCTTTTGCAAACATATTTTAAGTAGGCGCGGATCGCAAAAATTATAGAAAGTTTTATGAATTACGAAAAGTGTTCGTTTTGTAAAGAAACCAAACTTTTGAGCAAAAAAGAGAGCGAATGACGAATTTTTGCGTGAGCATTTGAAATGAAAAGCCTGTTACGGTAGAATGCTTGTCTTTTAGCCGATGGCGCCGTGAATAGTATTGTTTCGTATTTTCAGGTTTTCGCTTTTCCGGGTTTCGCTTTTGAAACTTGAAGCGATCAAGCTTGTCGCCTCAACCTTGAAGCCCTGTTTCGTTTCCGCTTTACTAATATTGTGTAGGAAGACTAGTTTGCATTCTTTCAGGTATGAACGATTCGATGGACGCGACACCGTTCGAAGATGAACCCTCGTCTTCGGGCACCGTCGTAAGCACCCGGCCAGAAGATGGTGAAATGAGCCCTTCCGAGAAACCAATTCGCCGATCCGCCCGTGAAATCAGAAGACCAAAATTCGACGACGAGATTGTCGAAAGCATCCCGGACCTCAGAATCACCACGGTGCGTTTTATCCAGTGCCCCTTCTTTTTCCATGCACAGCCAGCCATTAATGCGTTGTTTTCAGAAACGACAGGGCTCTGAAAACTCTCTGCACTCGCCCTCCATTTCCCAAGCCGAACGGCCCGACGAAGAGGAGCGGCAGGAGAAAGAAGAAGAAGCTCAACCTGTGATGGAGGAAGCGCCGGCTGCTTTGCCTGTTCCGGCTCCCGCGGCCACCAAAACGAAGAGTCCCGAGAAGGAGCATCCAAAGGTTGCAGAAAAGCTAGAACCAACTACGCCAAAACCAGGTATGCTACTTTTCTTTTTCTTCATCACAACATATTTAGTCGTCCGGCGAAGGTCGATAAAAGCTGAGAAGGAGGATGTCCCGGCGCCGTTCAAACAAATCCCGCATCAAGCCCCTGTTTATGAGCCGCCCGAGAAGAAGATGAGACTGCCAAAGGTTCAAAAGGACACGAAAATCAAGGAAATTGCCATGGCCGCAGAGGTACGATTCTTCTGAAGGAGATATAATTTATATTTTAGCTTTTCGATCACAACGCCATCGAGCCGTTGAAGAAATGGTCGGCCAGCGACGACGTGAAGCTTTTGACTGCTGGAGTCCATGTGAGCCCAATTTTATTGTTTAAATTTGAGGTTAGGTGTGCGACATTGCCGCCATCCATATTGGCGTGCGTTTTTCGAAGAGCTTCACGCTTTCAGAGATTGAAGAGAGGTAATAAACGCTGTTCATAACTTAAATTAAGTTTTATAGGTGGTACCAACTGATGTACGACGACGTTCAGAATAAGGTGGCGCGAAAGAGGTTCAGCGAGATGAAGCCGGAAGATATTCAAAAAATTCAGGTATATTTAGCGGATTTTGTGCAGTATTGTCTTTTTTAGAGTATGACAATCTTCACGGTGGCCGAAGAGGACCTGATAATTGCTTTTGCCGCCTCTCGGGCTAATGTGCCGCAACTGGAGGTAGTACATTCGGGCGGTGTCATCATTTTTTGTATTTTTCAGGATTTTGAGCGATTGCGCCTCGACAAGCACGAAATCTTCCATCCAGCAAGGACGGCCCAGGTGCTGCTCGACCACTTTCATCAGATGAAGATGTGCGTTTGTAGGCGGGCGATGATTTTTTGGGAAATCACGTTTCGAAAGTCATATTTCCGAAAATCACTTTTTCGAAAAATTATGATTGCTACTTCTCATGGCTTTGTGGCATTTCCTATTGATAGTTGGACGCGGATTTTTCGAAAAGTTCTCGAAAATATGACTTTTTCCGAAATTTGCGTGGAAATAGCTGCCCGACAGTTGCGCCAAAAAAAACTTATTTTGAAAAAATAGTGTTGGCTCATTTTTCATGTTTGCAGGTTTCAAAGTAATTTCTGGCTTATTAGCAGTGGTAAGCCAATTGGTATCCAAAATTAACATTGATGCTGTTCGGCCAAAAATTTCGCGCCGCAAGTGTTGTGCCATGGAAATGATATTTTTAGTGTAATTTCTTTACCCTGGTCACCAGAAAATTGGTAATATTTATTGAGCAAAAATCATGTAGACAAACGGTGGGTAGAATGACGTTCGACATTAGGGGAGGGTGCAAGAGAGAGAGAGGGGGCTGTCACGGGCGATGTCTCGATTCCTGTGGTTGTGTCGGCGGGAGGAAAGACAAAAAGCGCGCGGGGCAGCTGAGGTTGGCGCGGGGAGGTGAAGGGGCAAACTTTATTAACAAGGTTGTCTTGTGTATTTTTCATACCTCCACCGCGTTTTTCCAAGAATTTGAGAAGATTTAGCCCATCGAGATGTCAAAGTTCTTCTTGAAACAGAAGTTACTACCTATGTCACGGGGGCGGGCTTCGTGCACACACACATATACATTACTGCCGAAACGAGGGTGTTGGCGCCGACGACGGGTTTTAAAATAATATAAAACTCCATAAAACTTTAAGCGGATAAACAAAAGAAAATGAAGACCAAAAAACGATAAGGAAGGGGGAGATGGCAGGGCGTTTTCGTGGGAGGAAGGTGGAGGGCGTGGCGGACACTATTTGGTAGTGTACTGCTATACTTATTAGTGGGCGCTGTGGGTGTGGAATGGACTTTGTGATGGGATAATTGAAAAACTATAGCTTTTATGATAAACACACAAAATCCATTCCCTTTTAAAGCAAGTAGCCTTACTGAGCTTTCACGGATTGCAGGAAGGGCTGTTTTTTGGTTGTTGTGGCCGGGGTACTGGACTGTTAGCGGGGGGGGTTGGCGTTTTGTGTAACTTTCATTCACGCATAGAAAGTTTATAAAAACCGTCGAAAATTTTGATTTTTGGCAAAAAAATCTATCTAAATCGTCAAAAGTTTCAGTTTTTTAAAGTTTCTGATCACTTTATGAGAAGCAAAGCTCGTAAAAGACATAAAAGATGTTAGCTAGCTCCCCCCGCTAACAGCCCAGTTCCGGAAATATTTGCCACTTTGTGGGGTGGGGCGGAGTGCACTGGCTCTTCCTGATACTTAACAAGGCATTGTGAGGCATTATGCAGTAAAGCTGCGTACATATGTACAACAACGAGTCGTGGGGGGCGGGGAGGGAGTGACGGGGAAAAAACGAGAGCCTGATTCCACGCATTTCCCCGGCTGAGCCGATCAGTATTGTTGGGCGCAGCACAGAAAGAGGGCCAAAAAACGCGGTGGGCAAAATCGATATCTAGCGCATATATATGATTTGCCATGAAGTGAGACGGGCATATGTGTTAAGTGGAGGAATTGGGCCTATGATGATGGGAGCAGATGACTTGGATTGACTAGACCGCAGAATGGAACGGGTGTTTTTTTATAGGTACGGACTGCTGGACACCACCAACCGAGACCGTGAGCGACAATGTGGACTGGAGAAAATTGAGAATACGTTTAATGCGGTCTCCGATGGCCCAGTGGATGAGGTTAAACGATTTTTGTTAATTTACATTTTTTTTAGGTTTTGGCCCGAGTCACCTCCCAAATTGTGGCACGCGACACGGCGCTGAGGATGTGGTCAAAAGTGTCCCCGCTTCCGGTTACTGGCATTTGCCGACCAGACCGTTTTGAAAAGGGTGTCTACGCGCGGCTGAATGGGCGCGTCACGCGTTATAATATTAAATCGGAAAAAGTAACCCTTGGAAGGTTAGGATTTTCCACTTTTCAAAAATAATAATCACACTAGGAGCACGGCTGAAGCGCAAATCGACGTCAACCTAGCGCTAGAAGGACCAGCGCTCAAAATTTCACGCAAACAGGTATGTTTTGTTGTTTTTTTTGTAAAAATAATTTAATTTAGGCAGTGCTCGAGCGCCGATCGGATGGTTGGTGGCTACAATGTATTGGCCAGCGACCAATGGTCGTCGATTCCCGCGCTCTTTTGACCGGAGAAAGCACCAGAATTCACGATGGGGCCATTATTGAAGTGGGATTTGAATTTAATTAAATTAATTTTAATTTATCGCAGTTTTTTGTAATTTAAAATTTAACTTTTCGATCCACTGGACAATCAGACCTATATTAATATTTTTAGATAGCATTCCTGCGACTCCAATTCCGCTGCGCTACGATGCTCGAGTCAGGGCCCATGGACGCCGCGGAAACTGGCTCGATGGCTGCCGGGACTGCCGCTGCTGCTGCTCGGCAGTAGCAATGGAGGTGGCACCAAGTGCCCAGCACCCGTATGGTCATTCTGAGGGCGGTTCCAGTCTAAATGTTATACTGTTTTAAAACGTGTCGCCTTTCAGGCAAATTTTTTCTGATCCTCCCGCGCCCCGTGAATTAATAGTTATCGTTGGTTTTATTATTCTCTCTTTCTGGTTTCCTTACCTACTACACTTGCTTTATTGTATCGATCTCAATGTTAATTCCATTCGTTTCAATTAATTTGTGACTAGTTTCAATAAAAAAATTGAAAATTGGCAGGCACCCAAAATCGCAGTAGTATGATGATGCTAGTACTAATTTGGGTTCTGGTTCGTTATCGGGGGGTGGCTGTCCCGTAGGCGCCGAACTATAGACACTTTATGCTTTTTTCGCTATAAAATATTAACAAAAAGCGTAAAATTTTCGATAAATTCGAACTTGATAAACATTGCAGAAATTTTGAATGTTTAGACTGTGATTTTGTAAATTTTTTATGATTTAAAGCGACTAAAAACTATGAAAATGGCTATATTAAAATAAATGGTCAAGTTGCAAGGAAGTTAGTCCCCCCGCTAACGAACCAGAACCCGTAATTCGATGAGTGTGTTGAATTTGTTTTCAAAAAAAATGTTATAAAAAGCTAGTAAAAAAAGCGTGATTTGGTTTCTGGCCCCGGTTTGTGATCGTTATTTATTAATTAATTATATCGATTATTTTTTTTTACCTGTTATGATGAGTTTTGGCGACGGGTAGGGAATCGGAAGAGAGCTGCTTGGGCAGCTGTTGATGATGGCTATCATCCCGACTCGTCTTGTGTTGCCTGCTGCCTGAAGAGTCCCAGGTCTGCAGCCGACGCGGAAAACGAGTGTTAGTAATGGAACGTGAGCTCTTTCGGCGACATGCGTTTTAGCAGCGGCTGCAGCTGATTGAGGCTTGAGAATTTTGCCGCTATTTTGATTAGGGCTATGCTAGAGTTTAAATAAAAAAAAGATTATTATAAGCTTTAGATCTTTTATTTTACGGTTTTTGGAGATACTAAAGCTAATAGACCTTTTATTTTATGTTTTTGTCGATTCTAAAGCGATAGTTGTAATTATTAAGCTGGGCATCTAGTATAAAAATTCTATAAAAACTAGCCCTTACAGTAATATGCTTTTACACAGGTTAGAAAAGCCATTCGGGACCTCGGATACCTTGTCTAGAGCTTTTCGCTGTTTCCGAGCAACATTTTTTTGAAAATTTAAAAGTTACAGTGGTTTTTTGTTTTGAATTGGCCCAAAATATCAGCTTTTAAAGTTCAGAATATTTTTCAGAGCCTTCATGCGGAATCAGCGAAAAATTCTGCCCAAGATAGGCTATAGCCCGAATGGAATTTACAGCCCATGTAGCTAGCTATTTTGAACTTTTCTAACCCGGAAAAAGTTATATCTTACTAGAATTAGCTAGTTTTTCATGTCTAACTTCTTCGCTTGCTAAAAAGCTGCCTAAATTAAATGTCAATTTGTGCTTGGTTAAAAAGCATCCAGATGATCCAGGGTGAGAATATTATTATTATTTAGTGTTTGATGATGCTCACCTAGCGGCTTCTTGGTCGCTCCCATGTTGAAGATGAAATTACGCCAGCCTACCCGCTTTGAACCTTGTTGCTGGGCCGCCGTGAGCACGCCCTGAAAAGTATCAATTCGTACTTGACAGTTTTACGTGCGATCTAGGGGTGCTTTTGCTTTATCAGGGGGGGGGGCAATTTTAGCCGATCATTCAATATTCGCAATATGCCTAGTAACGTAATATAAAACTTTTTGATAGTGTTTTTAGTGGAATTTAACTATATTTCAAACGGCAAACCTCTTTAAAAAGTTTAAAATCGGAAATTTTAGTCGAAAAATCGATATTTTTGTATTTTGTAACGTTTTTGCGTTTGGAAATAGTAAAAATAGTAAAAACAGTGTTGAAATAGTTCTTAAATTGATTAAAAAAATTTTGATCCTTGGCAAAAGGACCCCGTTAATGCATAAGCACCGATTTCGGATTTATACCTTTTCCCACATACCTTGTATATAGCCGATTTCACAAATCGTGGATACGAATCCTTGCTCATCAACGTGAATACGTGCTCCTCAGCGTGCGTGAACGCGTGCCGCCGCGGATTTCCCGCATTCAACAGATCCATCGTCCGCTCCAACGTCCGCGAATCGACATTGACTTGGCAGGGCGCGCCGGGGCCTAGGAACTCCTCGTAGATCCGCTCGGCTTTCGGCTCGATCTCGGCATTCGTCGAATATTTGAGATCTTGGATGGCGATCCAGAAGCGGATGTTCTCGGAGGAGAACTCGCTTTCCAGGAACGTTTCCAGCACCTAGAAATTGTGATTATTTGGGGTTTTTTTTGTCGGTTCCGGGATCGGGAAACGGAATTTCAGTTGTTTTTGTAAAATTTAGCTTTATTGCTAAAGGAAAACTATTTAGAAAACTTTGAAAAGGTAGAAACAGTGAAATTTAAGTCGAAAAATCTATATTTTAGTATTTTTATCAAATTTTTGAATGTTTTTGCGTTTAGGAATAGTTAAAAATAGTGAAGAAACACTTCCTCTACTTACATTAACAAAATTAGATGCTAAGAAAACAAGAATTGTCTTAGTTTATTGATTTTTAGTGCGCATACCTGTCTGCCAATCGGATCCTTGACGAGCTCTTGCACCGAGATTCCCCATCTTTTCACTCTCCGCTCGGTTGGCACTTCGACGCTAAAATTATGATATTAAAAGTAAGTAATTTCGTGTATAATAAAGCAAATAAGTAAGTAATAAGAATGTCCTTACGCGTCCGTATTCAACGTCCACAGTGTCGTCTCGTCCGTAATCCACGGGTTGCTGATCTGTTGTGATGAGGCGAGGAGCGGGTCGTGATCGTGTAGATTTTCAACCCATTTCACCATGCTGAAGCGAGGGAGTTATAAATTCTACTATAAAAAGCCGTTTAATAAAGTTTCTAATATAAAAATGTAAAACTCACTCCCCAGAAGCCTTGGGCGCCTTCAGCCACGGTTTCGTCTTTATTGAAAATTTCAACCGTTCCACGATACTCCGATATCCGGCAGCCGTCGCTTTCCGCAACCGCTTTTCGACTTTTTGGACGTGCTGCTCGAGGCAGTTAGCCGTCCCCGGCCGTCGTATCCTCCAGAATGCCCTCTCCTCGCTGTCGTAGACCACCTAAATAAGGTATATGTTTTAGGGTTTTTTTCATAATTGTTTAGGGTTTTCGCGATTTTCGAGAGTTCCCCACCTTGTCGGCCTTCTTTTTCTCTTTTTGTTGCTTGAGCTGGAGCTCGGCCTGGGCGGTGATGAAGCCCCACATGTGGGCGAGGAGCTCGGCGAGTTTGTTGTAGGCCTCGATCTGGAAAAAATAGTTGATTTCTGTACATTAGAAGTTTTTTCTATTTGTAGATTTTTGAAAAAACTATCATTTTTTCGACTAATAATAAAATGGATATTTTATAGCATTTTGTAAGTTTTCAAAAATTTTTTCAATCTGAAATATAGCCAAATTTTGACAGAAAAGCGTATTAACTTTTGTGACGTTTCCCTATATCTAAAATTATAGGAAAAGTGATGTTAATAGGTTTCTTCTTGTTCTTGCTCCTTTTTGAAAACACCAAAATGCGCTGTTGCTCACCTCATCCTCTTCTAACCCGTGCCGTTGCTCGTTTCGTAACAATCGCTTGTTCAGGTAGATTGCTGAAAAGTTGCACAATTGTTTGGGCTTCTTTTTTCTATTTTTTTCCAGGGCGTTAATCCCCCGTTTTTCGATCGGCGAGCCGGGGGGGGGCATTCATTGAGAAGTGTGTGTGGTTGAAATGGGATCGAGAAGGGGATGGATAGGTGGATGGGCACCCGTCTTCTCTGACGTCAATACGGCTTTTGCGAGGGTGTGTACGGTCAACAAGCCCACCCAGGGGAATCGAACCCGTACTGTCTAACAGACCCGAGGAGGAGGAGGGCCCATTCACGGCCCGCATTTCATCTGGGAGAATCGAAATCTCGTGGAATTTCACGATAAAAGTCTCTAAGAATTAACTTTGGGCCAAAAAAAATCGTGTTCCACCGCCCGTTTTAAAATTTATATAGGCCATTCCAAGCCAGGTTTTGGTCTTGAGGAACCGAAATCTCGCGGAATTTTCGGAAAAAAGCCCCAAACAGAATGTTGGGGCGAAAAAATATCGAGACCAAAGCCGTTTTAAAAATTCTATTGCTGAATTTCATGACGAAAGCCTCCCATAAAGAAGTTACAATTTAACGTGCTAAAAATTATGTTTATTAAAAATTATTTCTTTTGGTTATGTGATTTTTATGGCACTTTTTCGTTAAGGGGGTGGGAGGGGGCTATGAATAGAGCTAGTGTTTTTACTGTTCCTAAACGCAACGCTCTCCGAATTTTGGCTAAAAATTGTAAAAATATCGATGTTTTTAAAATGGCCGATTTTCGAACAAATTACACGTTTTTCAAAAGCCAAAAGTTATTTAAAATGTAGTAAATAGTGCAAAAACTAGTAAAATGCTTTAAATTACGTTCCTAGGCTGTGCGTACTTGTAGAAAAATTCACCCCCCCCCCCGTTAATACCAAAGAACCTATTTTAACTTTGCAAAATTTATATATTTCGGGCGTTAGCTTTATTTATTCATCCCGATTTTCAATGTAGATTCTCCAACCAAAATTCTTCGGCCATAATTTCGCGCTATCAACACTATAAAAGTACCTGCCGGCGACACGGCTTATCGGGCTGGCGGGCCCCCTCGTTTACGCGTTAATTCTGCCGGTCCCTTGGGGGGATCGTCGTGTCGGTGCTATTTTATGAATGAAATCCGGGGGCGGTAATCTGGCGCTTCCCCCCTCTAATCCGATACATATCGAGCTGCGGCAAGGTGTTTGTGTTCCCCCTCCGTGCAGCGTGTTGGCGCGTCGCCAGAAAAAAAAGCGGATGTAAAAACTGGAAAAGTTGGCCAAAGCGTTGCTGCCCATAATAGTTCGAAAATTGAGAAAAGCTTCGAACAAAGTTGCAGGAAATATGGGGGGTGCTTTTGCGCTATCGGGGGGGGGAGCGGGGGGGATTATACAGCCAGATACACCTATTAAATCAAAATAAAGCATTTTCATCGGGTCATAATAAAATGTAATCATCTTTCAAAAAACCTATCTAAAAAAAGAAATACCTAGAAAATCGTCTAAAAATTTTAATTTTGGTCGATGGTCAAATCAGTATTTTTTGGCCTAAAATTTAGTATCTTAGTACTAATTGTATTTTTAGTTTTCTGTACGTTTAGTAATAGTAACAAAGTAATATTAGAAAAACTTTGGAGGCTAAGGAAAAGTCCCCCCTGATAACGCCAAAGTACCGGAATTGCCAGCGAAAGGCGCAAAGCTTTTCCTACGTATTTTACTAAATTTTAAACATCCCTCGAAAAAGACCCCTTAGTTTTGTACAACTAACTAAAATACCTCTAATTTTGCTGGCTAACTTTTCCTTTCCTGCTTATTTTATTTTTTTTAACCCAGAGCCAGATCCTCCCAACCGTTTTCCCCCGTCCGGGTCGACAAACTATAAAGGGGAGGAAGCGGCCGAGGGCCCACGATCGATTTTTGGCCCCTTCCAAGCCGGGGACACGACACGGGCACCAACGGCGGGAGCCCCCCAAAAATCGACAATTGTCACTGGGTCCGCAGGGTTTGGAAAATCCGCAAAAGCAAAGGAGGACGTAAATAAAATGGATGTAGAGGAGCAGGATAGATAAATTGAGTGCGACTCACCATATTCGACGTTATCCGTCTGGGCGGCGTGGGAGGGCCAAAAGTACGGCCGTTGTAACCGGTAGAGGGTGCCGTCATCTCGAACTTGGAACTGAAAACGTGGATTATGATTTTGGAAAGATAGAAAACTTAAACTTAGCAACATCAACAGTTTATTAACAGAATTTCAGCTCTAAAAAAGGTGATAGATAGCAAAAATTTGAAACGTTGTTTGAATTTGTCCATAGAGAATGAAAAAAGGAAATTTAATAGGGATTAAACGGTGAATTAAGCAGCTTAAACGATTAGAATGTGTCGGAAAAGCTTATTTCCTAGTGAAAATAGAAAATAGAATCTTTTAGAACTATTCTACAGGTTTCGAAAAGGATTTTTCATGTTTCTACAAGATTCCTGTATATTAGAGACGCTAAATCGGCCATGATCGCCTTTACAAAAATCATAATAGCTCAAATGATTAAGATACAAACCTGAGATTGTGGCTCAATCACCGGGAACAAATATCCGTATTGGAGGAGGAGGGTGGCCAAATGGGTGGCCTCTACTTCATCATCGGCATGCCCCTTCTCGCCGACCAGAGCCACCTGAAAACAAGAAAATAAATAAATAGCCCACATTTTCCTTTATTTAGAAAAAACTTATAAAGCTTTTCACACACTACTATGGATCTTTGTAAACATAAAACAACCGAAGCCAAATTTTGCGAACGAATATTTTCTAACGTGCAGGTTTTCTAGAAGAATTCTTATAGTTCGATCCGTTTTGGGAACATAAAATCTTTTAAAAGCGACGTTTTTAATAACAAAACTTACAAGACTCTGCCCGGTGAGGGCGTGCGGGACGGCGACTCGAAAGTATTTGTGTGTCCGCAGCTGCGCCGATTCCAGGAGCCGACCACACAGCGCATCGAGCTGAACCGGTAAATTATACAGGGTTTTAACTGCAAAAGTCTGTGTCTATAGCTTGTAGTTTATAGTTTGGATATCTAAAAACTCGCTACAAGCGCGTTTTTGCAAACTTGGTTTCGCAAATTCATCAATACTAAAAAAATGGGCTATAAAGTTTTCAAAATAAGCGAATAAGCGTCTACTAAAGTGCAAATTTTCGGTTATTAGTTTCGTGAATCAAATCTAAACTATCGTTATAAACTCTATTGGAAAAGTTATTGGTTTTCTGGAAATTTCTCAAAAACGAGGTGATATTCTAGAAACTTTAGCATATAAAATTCAGCGTTTTAGAGCTTTAACAACTATTTCAATGATCGAATCTGGCGTTATAATTAGATTTATAAAGCTATATTAGTTTAGCAATAACCCCTACAAAGTCGAAAGATATCTTATTAACTTTAAACTAAAGAATTGACCGTTTTAGACGTTTAAAAATGGCTTGCTAACTTTAACGTAAAGAATTCAACGTTTTAGACGTTTAAAAAGCGCTTACTAACTTTAACATAAAGAATTCAACGCTTTAGACGTTTAAAAAATTTTAAAATAATTTTTAGGGCCAGAAAGCTAAGAAAAGACCGATAAAAGTAAGGAATAAGCGTTACCTTGCCGAGCGTGGTGGTGGCCGTGGGATGGGCGCTTGGGGGCGCCGTGGTGGCGGGCGCGCCGGGGTCTCGTTGGCCCTTTTTTACAGGAGAATGGCTATGTATGGGAGGCAGAGATCTCCTCGTGGGCACTCGGGCCACTCCCACACTGCCGCATCCAGTATCCCGGCCGCCCTGTCAACGCGTGTGTATTTCCGGCTGCACCCTGGCGCGCGTCTTCCCAGCTTTTGTCGTGTTGGCCCCGCGCGCGGTGTCGAGCGTCTTTGGCTGGAAATTGGGTGATTACATCGTTATAGTACATTCATAACGCCGAAAATAATTAGGCCGACAATTCATTACGCCGAAAAAGCTAATTTCATCTGGCGATCAAGCCGGTTTTCCCAAAGAAGCTTTGGTATTTGGCGGCCTTACATCCGGTCATTCCCAAAATTGCACCAAAAATGTATCGGACCCTTATTAACAACACTCCTTACTTATAACCCACTAGCTAACGTATTTTTCATAACAAAAATAAACTTTCGCTTTTGCTTCCATTTTTTATTGTATTCTCAGGAGAATTAACCCTATAAATACCAAGTGAAAATGATGCGTCAAGCCTTTTTTACCCAGTAATTTTTGCCTGACTAAACAAAAACGGTTGATTTCGATCAGTTTTGAACACAAAAGCGCGTAGGACCCGAAACTGACGCGGGGATTCGCAGCCGGCAACCGATGCAAAGCCTGACACTATGCAGCAAAAACGCTGAAAATTGCCGAAAAACGAAATATTTTGTTGCAATCACACTACTCTAGCAATCGGGCTGTAAGTCAGAATCGTTGTTATTTCGGGTCCTACACCAATACTGGTGCAATTTTGGGGCGTCACGGATACCGGGTGAGAAGTTAGATGGGCGCTTGTTTTAGACTTTTTTTTGGGCCGTGTGGTGCGAATACGGAATAATTGTAGCATATCGTCGACGTATTGAAAATCGGCGTAACGAATTGTCGCTATAATTAGCTTTGGAGTAAAGACCCGGCGTAAGGCAACCCGTATCTACCGCTCGTTCGCGCTATCCTGTATTTAACGCCTTCCAAAAAAAGTATATATTTCAAAAGGAAATGGCGTTATATACAGGAAAAAAGCCTGTTTTGCAGGCTATTATTAATATTAGGGCGTGATTTCCAAAAGGCACCAACTGCCGTGAAAGGGCGTTAAACCCGTGCTCCGTCCGCCTAATAACCCGATGGCTACCGTGTGGCTGGCGTCGGGCCAGGGATTGTGAAGAGCTGGCTGTAGAATCCTGGAGACAGTCCGATGAATGGGAAGAAGAGGGGGGGAGGGGAGGAGAGCTGAAGCGGGGGAAGGGGGATCGTCGAGTCTTCCGGCCGGCCGGGGGCTCTGACGGGGTGCGGCCGGGCGTCGCGGTCTCGCGAAGGAGGGGCAGGGGGAGAGAGTGGGGAGAGGGGGAGGGACCAGAGATGTCTCTGCTCCCCTGGGCCCTTCTCTGGCCTCTCTACTCTCATTGTGATCTCTAGTAACCCCCTCACCGCTCTCTCCTTCTCCTTTCCAATGATTTCCAATAATTGTGGAGAGGGAGGAGAGAGAGAGAGAGAGAGAGAGAGAGAGAGAGAGAGAGAGAGAGAGAGAGAGAGAGTGGTGTGTATGTGTTGGGTGGGAGGGCCCTGGGCCTCGGCTAGCCTGGCCGAAAATCGTTAGCCTAGCCCGGGACCCCACCCGGGCCCCCCGGGTCGGGTCGGCACCCTTTAGGGGGGAAGGAAAAGGAGGAAGAAACGGGGAGAAGAAGCCTAGAAGAACAAGAAGAAGAAGCCGAGGAAAAGCCGGGCGGTGATGTCATCTCGCTGCGGATCCGCATTAGCGCCACGCGGAATTTTTGGGAAGAAAAACGAGGGGGTTTCGCTTTTTTTCCAGAAAAAATTTAAAAAGAAAAGGCAATTTTTATTCATTTTTTATAGACGTTACCCAATTTGGGGAGACGTTAAAAATATAGCTAAAGGTGTTAAAAACCTAAAATTAGCTGGATTTGGTCGATAGAAAAGCGGAATTTCCGCACTTGTTAAATTTTACGGGCTTAACGGGGTTTCGAAGACTTTAAAAAATGGCTTAACTTTTATAAAAAAATTAAAAACCCGAAATCTACGTGATTCTTTAAGTTTGGAGTCTAGAAATCGCTCTTTTTCCACCGTTTTTATCGATTGTTAGATATTTTACTCACTTCACAATATCTTAAAAATATGTCGTTAACTTTATAAAACCAAAAACTGGTATAAAAAGAAAAAAAAAAAAAAAATAACCGGGGGGCTCACATTTTTTATTATTTCTAAAACTTTGGTTTTTAAAGTGCCACTATTTAAAAACAAAAAAATATATTCAGAATTATTTCAGCTTCAAAAAATATAAACAAATATAAAAATTGACTAAAAAATAGAATAACGATAAAAATAAATAAATTGTTTACTATATTTCAAGTCGAAAAACAATAAAGAAACGTAAAAAGTTTTTTTAGTTGAAATTTTGATCGAAAAAATCGATATTTTTTATTAAATTTTTTTTTTTTCTTTTTATTTTTTTTATTTTTTTTTTTTTTTTTTTTAATAATAAAAATTTTTTTTTAAAAAATTTTGTAGAATTTCAAGGTTGAGGAATAGTAAAAAATTTAGAAACAGCTCATTATTAGAAAAACTGAGGAAAACTTTGTTCCCCACAATAATGCCAAAGAACCGTTTTTCCCTTGCCACCCCAAATTTTCGCAAAATTCCGACATCATCTCCCCTGGGTGGTCATCATCATTCCGGAGCACCAGAAAAGAAAGACGAAGAGAAGCGAATTCCCCTGGGAATCCACCGGCTGAAGGGGAGAGAAGAGCAATGCGACGCGCCTAATTGAAGGGCCGAGAAGGAGCATGAGATCGAAAAAAAGGAGCAGCAGAAGAAGGAAAGAAGAAAAAGTGATGCACGTGGCCGCGCGGTAGGTTGGAGAGGGACTAATTGCGGAGGAGAGAGCTCTCGACCACCAATCGCACACGTTAATTAATCCCCGGGAAAACTGTCTGTTGCTCTCTCTCTCTCTCTCTCTCTCTCTCTCTCTCTCTCTCTTTCTCTTGATCTCTCTCTCATTAAATATCCTCGTCATTTAGAACGCTGTGGTAGGGCCGAGGGAGGGGAGAGAAAATGTTAGAAATTTTTATAGGGTGCTCAAATTAAGCCTAAGCCTAAACCTAAGCTAAGCTTAAGAAGCCTAAGCCAAGCCTAAGCTCAAACGCAAGCCAAGCTTACATCAAAACCAAGCGAAGCGTAAGCCAGGCCTGTGTTTTGCCAGGTCCCAGGCACGCCTAAGCCGAAGCGTCAACCCTAAGTTTAGGCTGAGCAAAAACGTTCCTAAGCGAAGCCGAAGCCAGCTTGATCAAATCCTGAGCCAAGTCTAGCCTAGGCATAAGGAAAGCCTAACCTAAGCCTAAGCTGAACCCAAGCCAGCCCAATCGGAAACGCAACCCCTAAGCCTAAGCTAAGCGAAACCACTCGTAAGCGAGGCGGAAGCCAGATTGATCCAATGCTGAGCCAAGCCTAGCCTAAACATAAGCATAAGCCCCGCCTACGCCAAGCCTCGGTCAAGCCTAAGCCAAGCTAGAGCCAGCTTAAGCTAAGCCGAAGCCTAAACCAGGCCTAAGCCAAGCCTAAGCCAAGCCAGCGCCTGAACCAAGCCTAAGCTAAGCTTATGCTAAGCTTAAGCCACGCCTAAGCCATGACTACAGCAAGACCCAGCGAAGCCCAAGCCAAGCCGAAGTCTAAGCCTAGAGCAAGACCAATCGAAGCCAAAGCCTAAGCCTAAGCCTCAGCTAAATCTAAGCCAAACCTAAGCCAAGACTAAGCTAGACTCAAGCTTATGGCTAGGGCAAAGGCAAAATTCTAAGTTTATAGTCAAACGAGCAGAGAAAATTTGAAAAATTAATACAAAGCTATAGTCCCCTTTTCGGACCCCCAGATTTGAGGGTTACGGTAGCCGGGGGGTGTGAAATTAGCAGACATGACCGGGCCGCGGTTCGGCCGCAAAAATTAGAATGCGGCCGGGCCCGCGGCCCGCACCTCCGGCGCGGCCGCGGCCTGTTTTGAGGCCCCGGCGGCGCCGCGCGGCTTTTAAGGCCGCATCCAAATGAGTTTTGAGTACTTCCGGTACGTAAATCGGAGATGCAATGGGTGTTTAGCTTGCTAACTAGGAATATTTATGTTCGACAACCTTAACTTTCTCATTTCCATTGCCATTTTGCATGAAATTCGCGGATTTTTCGTATGCAAATGAGCCACTTCCGGTTTGCGGCTTGACCGCAGCGGCCCGGCCGAGCCGCAATGGAAATGCGGCTGGGCCGCAAAGCCGCATTTCCGGAGTAACTATTACGGCGCTCGTAGGGGGCCGGTTTTTTATGGAAATTAGGCCGCCGGCCGGGCCGCGCGGCTCGGCCGATCCGAATTGCCATGTCTGGAAATTAGTATTCCCAAGGGGGAGAATTCGCTGAATGGATGTTGTTTATTTGCCGCGGGTATATCTCGACAGATCGCATCATCCAATTAGCCATCAATCGTGATGACGTCCTGTTAGAAGCCGATCGCTCTCTCTCTCTCTCTCTCTCTCTCTCTAACGAAGGCCAAGACAAATTGAGCCGCTTTTGGGGCGAGCTACATATCCTGGGCGACAAATTTGGCCTCGTCGACACACCGAGATTGGCCAAATTCTGCCCCGTGAGGGCACGTCTTCCGGCTTTAGCCCCCACTTGACACCCCCTCAACACTAATGTTGCTTGTCAGGGGAGATGTAAGAAGGAGCCGAGGGTAGGGGTTCAGTTTTAGAGACCTTTGGAGCTTGTGATAGATTCACAAAACGGGGGGTTTCTCTGTAGCTCTCGCTATCCGCCTTACTCTTGCTCCCTCTCTCTCTCTCTCTCTCTCTCTCTCTCTCTCTCTCTCTCTCTCTCTCACTCTCGTTCTCGCTGGCTCTCTCCTTCTCTATATATCAAACACATTCGCTCCCCCCCTCTCTCTCTCGCTCTTTCTCTCTCTCACTCTCTCTCACTCTCGCTCTCTCCTTCTCTATCTATCAAACACACTCGCTCCCTCTCTCCCCCTCTCTCTCTCTCTCGTTACAAAAACGTCATCTGCAAAAATTTATTCAATAAGTGGCATCTGGTAAGACCCGTAGTATCGTTAGAGAATTGAAAAAGGAAACCTTATTAGAGAAAACAAAAGAATTAAAAAAATCAAAATAAATGTCGCTGAGCAAAGTCACCGGTAATATCACAAAAATCAAAAATTTTAAATTTCTGCATTCATCCAATCGACGGCCGAGAGTGGGAATCACCCTAAAATGTGGATAAACTACCGTATCCCATGCTCACTTCGACTCGGAGCCCGAGGGCACGAGCATGAGGAACGAGACGCACGCTGCGCCGTCGGCAGAAACCGCAGCTTCTCGCGCAGTCGCGTCGCATGTAGATTGAAGAGATCTAGGATTACGGTAGGTTTGGGATTGGCGAAGGATCTCTGCTAGCCTGCCCGGAATTCAGCTATTCGTAACTCTCTCTCTCTCTCTCTCTCTCTCTCTCGCTCTCTGCCCCTCTCCCTCGCTCTCTCTCGCTTTTCTCACTCTTTCTCTAGCTCTCACTCTCTCCCTCTAGCTTCATCTCTCACCTTTCTCTCTCTCTCTCTCTCACCTTTCTCTCTCTCTCTCTCTCTCTCTCTCTCTCTCTCTCTCTCTCTCTCTCTCGCTTAATAATTTTCTTTAACCAACCCTGCAAACATCGGGATTTCCCTGTAGCCAAGCGGCACACCACGGCGATCTGTCAGTGCAGAATTGTGGGGCTAAAAGGGGACGTTACGCTCCAAATGACACCCCTACCCTGTACGTTGTTGGACATTCCGGAGGGGCGAGGCGTGAATCTAAAAGACGTTGTTTTTCAGCAACCTTTACTGGCTTGGGAAATCCATAGCCTACTTGCCGGTCCCTTTAAAGGACCGGGCAAGGCAGGATAAAGCTCTGGATTCTGACCGCGCCGCGCCGCGAAACGGAACGCGCACGCCGGTGATTTAATTGTGTAATCGATTACGCGCTATAAAAAGGCAAAAAGGGAGCGCTCGTAAAATGGATTTAGAAATTGCAATTAGCGATACGCAACGCAGTGCTTGCTAAGATATGCATGTCGTAATCGATTACGCAATGGAAATTTTAGCGTACGCGTTGCGTGTCGCGGGCGTGGAAGAAATCCCCCATATGTAAAATCCATAGAAAAATCCCATAGCCTTGCCTTCCCAGTCCCTTTAAAAAATAGAACGAAAAAAATATTAGTCTCCCTCCCTCACAAAACCTAAAACACCCCCGTCTCCTACCGTAACGGATTGACAGGCTGCCTGTGCTCTCCCTCAACCACCCTCATCCTCTGCTCATCCTGTTGCCCAAGCTGCACTCTCAGCTGTTGTTGCAATTCCAGTAGTTGTCTTTGTCTCTCCATCTTGACCCTCTCTCTTCTCTCGCTCTCTCGTTGTCTCTCTATCTCTTCCCTCTCTCGTTCTCTCTCCATCTCTTCGTCTCTCACTTCCTCCAATCTCTGCTGTGCTATAATGGCTAGTCTTATTCTTTCTTCGGCTTCTATTCGATGTTGTTTCTCTCGAGCTGCTCGAATTTCTGCAGCTCTTCGGGCGGCTTCTTGAGCTTCTAATATCCGTTGTTGGCGTTTCGATTCGAGCTGGATTCGTGCATGTTCAGCCTCTTCGTCTATGACTACGGTAGAAGGGGCAGAAGATAGCTGTCTACCCTCAGATCCGAGTTTTAACTGCTTACGCAACCATAATTGTTGTTGGCGCAGTTTGTCGACGCTGGTGACTACAACTCTTTTGGGGAATTGTATCCTGGCGGATTGACGGAATGGGAGAGATACTGTAGCTACTGTCGTTGTTGATGTTGTTTGGGGTACTGTAGTGGTAGTTGTTGTACTTGTTGTACTTGTTGAACTTGTGGTTGGTATAAATCTTTGCGTGGCAACGGTGATGAAACTAAAAATATAACGATTTGGTTAGTGAAAGCCTGAGAAATAATATTTTTTGTTATTCCCTTATCATTAAATTAACTTGACGAAAATTTTAATCAATTAATTAAAGCATGTATTTTTTTTGTCTAGTAACCTCAGCGAATTAACTTAACGATGGTTAATGAACGGCGCATTAATGAAAGGTGATTCTTGTCATAAAACGCATTTCTCTCGGCCTAGAAAACTCGGATTTAAATGATTTTTATAGCGTTCGCAAGGCCAGACCCAGACGAGCTTTATCCAGTTCAATAATGTTCTTTACTCAAACTCTGAGTTTTAGTAAAATTTTTAAAAATGTGTCTTTTTTGCTGCAAAATCAATATAAAGTTGACGGTTTATAAACTATTCCAAATATCAAAATGCGTGAAAAACTGCCTTTTTCTTAGCTTTCAAACGCGCTAAAAATTGTATAGATCCGAATGTTGTGTCCCGAAGTATGATTTTTTTGAAAATCCAAGTCAAGTGTAAATCGCAAAATTTGCTTCAACCCACTTCCTCCTTGCCGTCGTGTTGATTGTCGTCATTGGTCGTCTCCAGGCTGCCGTAGGAGGTCTTGTTGGTATCGTCATGGTGGTGGTAGTTGTGGTCGTTGTTGTTGTACTCGTTGTGGTCGTCGGGGCCGGAGCAGCACCCATTTTTCGGGCTTTGTCGAGGACGGCTTGGACGACTACCTGAGCCCGGCCTTATCTATTGCGGGAATCATTCCGGTAACCTATTCCGGGAATCATTGCGGTAAGCATTCCGGGAATCGGTAAAAAAATTCCCGGAATCGTTTTCATCTAATTCCGGGAATGTATTCCGGGAACAGTTACCGGAATAGATTCCCGGAATTAGATGAAAGTGATTCCGGGAATATCTTTCCCGATTCCCGGAATGCATTCCCGGTATTGTTTTCATCTATTCCGGGAATATCAGCACATTCCCGGAATTCAAAGACTTGAAAATTGTTCGAAGTAAAAAAGGTTGTTATTAAAAGGAAAAAAATTCTAGTATTTGTATAAAGAGCTAACCAATCGCATTTTGTCGAGCAATAGAGATTTGAATTTTTTGATTTTTAAGACGCTCTATAACTTCGCTAGGAACTACCCGATTAGTCTGAAATTTTAAATAATAGCTGATTAAGCCGCCTTTCAGCTTCTGTAAAAATTTCAGCAATTTTGGTAGTGTTTCACCTAGATTCCCGGAATGGTTACCCGACCTTTTGGTCGGGTAGGCCCAGCCTTAACAAAATTATTCCCGGAATGACATTCCGGGAATTTGCCTAAAAATTCCCGGAATAGATGAAAATCATTCCGGGAATTGATTCCCGGAATGGGTTACCGGAATAGCATTCCGGGAATCTATTCCGGGATTCCCGGAATAGATGAAAACGCATTCCGGGAATCGATTCCCGGAATCATTCCCGGAATTAACTGGGGGAGATTCAGGGAGATTCCGGGAATGATAAGAGGCGTTCCCGGAATATTCCCGGAATAGATAAGGCCGGGCTCTGGAATTATTTCTCTCTCTCGCGCTCTCTCCCTGCCTCTCTCTCTCTCTCTCTCTCCCTCTCCTCACCTTTATCCCATCCCACGTCTCCTTCCCTGTAGGTATCAATTGTCGTGGGTCCAACAGGAACCCATCCCACACTGAAATTTGACGAAAGCCTAAAATCTGACCCAACTACCGTACCCTCATCAGCTGGTCGCAACTCCAGTAGATACACATATTTCACCCCGGCCACCCCTTTCGCCCAATCGTCCGAACCGCCGGAGGAGGGGTCTGAAAATGCTGAGTTCGCTCTAGCTCTCTCTCTCTCTCACTCTCTTTCTCTCTCTCTCTCTCTCTCTGTCTCTCATTCTCCTTAACGGAACATGAAAGCCAAATCCTCCCAAAACCCACATAAAATGTCGGCTCCAGTTCCGAATCTGTACGCGGTACCGTAATCCCTTTCCAACGCCGCCACCCCATTTAGCCCAACTTCTCGCTGGAATTCTATAGTTCAAAATTCACTAAAATTCCTACCAAATCCTGAACGTCTTCCGGATAGGTTCGTACTTGGTTACTGTACGGGTGGATCCACATCTAAAAATTTCAGTTTTGTCAAAAACCATTTTTTTAAATGACCTGTGCATAGGTGTGTAGCGTAATGAAGGCATCGGTGCGGCCCTTTAATTCTGGAGATAGTAGCATATCGCGAACGGCTCTGGAAATGGATTTTTCTGGCTTGAATGGTCCTTTAAAATGAGGATGGTTTGAATGTACAGAACGTTTCTGCCTTCAATGGGCCTTTAAAACCACCAAAACCGACCTGGATTCCGGCTCACTAAATGCGGTATCACCCTGGTACACCTCGGAACAACGATCCGTCGACGAGCCAGATTCTGAAAATATTTAAGGAATTTTACGCCCTGTCACTCTCCCTTTAATGGACTAGCAGAGACCATTGGAGAATCCTACAGTCCTGGATTTTCCTTTAAAGGGATATGCAGCCCATTGAAAAAAATTGGCCAAAAAGCAAAAAGTTTCGCACCGGGCGGGTGTCGAACCCTGACCTTCTGCCTGATAGGCAAGAGCTTTACCATTTAGCTACGTTTTTTAGGAGCGATTTCGTTAAGCAAAGCTGCTGGCTCAACTGTCACGGTCCATTTAGAGGCATTAAATCTCTTACCAGCCCAATGAAAGTCGAAATTCCTGTTCAAATCGACGCCCCCACAGCATCTCTCCCGAAACCATCGATCCAATTTGCATCTAATGCCTCCTCTATTCTTTCTCCATAGTCGATGCTGAAATAGAGGAAAGTCGACTTTGTCAATCGAAAGACCTCACACCATCGGAGTTATATCATCTCGAGAGAATTCATATCCATCTGGATTCACGACTGGCAGAAGGTAGAACTGGAGACCGTCCACGAATTGACGCGTTTCAGAGTCGGTTTCGTATGTTGAGATCAGCTGTAAAAGCAGATTTTAAAGGGGGTGCGACAGGTGGAAAGCGAATAGTCTAACTCAGCGTCCCTTTAAAGGGATAGGCAAGGCATTTCTATGGGTTCTGCCTTCATAGAACCTTGAAACAAAAAATTGGTATAACATTTTCATACTTGGTTTTGTAAGGGAACGCGATAGGAAGAAAAACTAGGTTCTGGTTCGTTAGCGGGGGGGAAGGCCACCCCACTTTCCCTGTCCCAATTGGGCGCTGTTTGGGAGTACCCGATATCCCCGCTAATGCATCAGAACAAAAAAATCTTCCCTCATTGCTGATACTAGCCCTTTAAAGGGAGCGAGAAGAGCATTTCAATGCGATTTGTCTATTTTAGCATCCCTTTAAAATGGAGACCGCCAGGAGTTTATTGGAGATAATAGATAGAGAGAGAGGGAGAGTGGGAGAGAGGGAGAGAGGCTATAATTTCCCGATGTGCCTTGATTGAAGGGAGCATGACAGGCAAAACTCTCCTCGCTTTTCCGGGGTGATATGCACACTTTTAAAGGGACTGACAAGCCAAAAACTAACCTGGTTCACAAACCATAGTACGGTATGAACGGCGGCCCATTCTCGGGCATGAATTCCACCATCTATCCACACCGATCGTTTGGTAGCGCTGTTGATTGGGTTGCCGATCTGAAGGTAGGGATAGGGAGAGAGAGAGAGAGAGAGAGAGAGAGGAGAGAAGGGGGGCGGCGGGGGGGGGGGGGGGGGGGGGAGAGTGCGATAAATTTCATACCTTAATTCCCTTAATTGGCCGCCCTTCGGCTGATGTCCCAGCAATAAATGTCCTGGCAATGGCTGGATACGCATTTGCGACGTCATCCAAATACTTCAGAATCGTCTCGTACGAATGGTAGTCGCCGAAACCGTACTGAAACGAAAAATTAGCATAATTATGGCTAATTGCATATAATGCTAATTAGCTGATCAAAAATTCGATATTTACATATATTGCCGTCTAAAAAACGCTTTTCGCTTTTAACACTCATTCACAATTTTCTACTCAATTATTTATCCCCCGCCCTCTTCTCTTCCTTTTTCTATCTTATTCCCTCCCTGGGAGGGACGTCGCAATTTTTTTACTAAACAAAATCAAACGAAAGTGGGTTTATTTGAGCATTGACCGGCCCTGGTAGAGCATTAGGCTCCCAGGCTGGCTACCCGGGTTCGAGCCCCAGGCGCGGCTCAAAGTTTTGCTTTTTGAGAAAAGAGCGGGGAAGCTGATTTTTATTGTCGCTTCAGGACAAATGCCCGAGCCGCCGGCCAAAAAGGCCAAGTCGAACGCGACGCTGACCAAGTCGACCTTGTCGAAGACGCCGGAGAGGAAGTCGAAAGAATCGCCGGGAGGACCGAAGGGGACACCCGGGAAGAAGGCCAGGCCCAGGAGGGATGGTGGGAAATTTACATTTTTTAAAGGGATTGGCAACGCAAAGACCATGCTTTCCGACGCGCCGTGGCACGCAACGCGCACGATATGGACGACAATAGAGGCGTAATCGAATACGTATTTGAAACGCAAAATTCTATAGCATAGCCATGCCTTGTCAGGTCCTTTACACAGGGGGCAAGGCTAGCAGAGAACGTTGAGGAAGCTAGATCGCTTAGCTAGGCCGCGACATCCAACGCGCCAGCCTTTTTTGGACGCCGTATAGCAGGGACTGTTTCCTAACGTATGGAGATGGCCCACCGTGGGGAAGAAGAGGGTCTGCCCTGTTCCGATCCGATTCGCCTGTTGGTTCATTGGTTTTGTGTTTGCTTACCGCGCACAAGGCCCGGGTTCGACCCCCGGCCGTCACAAGCCTGTTTGCTTTTTCACCAAGAGCTGGTAGTTGAATGTTTCTTTAACAAGGCAAGCTAACAGAAATCATATGCGCTCAAAAATCCCCCATTTTCAGCAAACACAGTCCCCCGCACGTGGCTCCGGACGGGTACGGTGATTGTGACAGAGAAAGGGAAATATCGAGTGATCGGTCGATTGGGACAAGGAGGATTCGGAAGTGTCTATAAAATGGAAGAACAGAACACAAAAGCCGTTCTCGCAATGAAGACCGAATTCTATGATCTTGTCATGCCACTCACACGGCTTCATGTTGAGGCTGAGGTGTTGGGCAGGATCTCGAAGGTGAGCACGACGTCATGAAGGATCATTCATGCTCGTTTAGCTCGATCCATCGAAACGTCAGCACTTCCTGAACTACATCGACAAGGGCCGCAGCAGCGTGCTTGACGTCAAGTTTCTGATGATGGAGATGTGCTCCCTATCGCTGTCGGATATTCGATACATCGTCGCCGAGGACAAGACGTTCAGGTCAGCAGCATTATCATTAATGTGATGTCGTGAACGGTAGCCCTGTATTGAACTGTTTGCTGACGCGTCCGATTTCAGCGCGACTTTTTCAGCAAGTCGACCATCCTGCAAGCTGGCAAACAAACGATGCAAGGGATCTGGGATCTGCATGAAGTGGGCTTTGTCCATCGAGACCTGAAGCCGGGGAATTGTGCCGTCGGGCTGGGCGACAAGGACAAGATCATCTACTTGCTCGATTTTGGCATTGGAAGGGCGTTGAGGACGGCCAGTGGACAGATGAGGTGCAAATTTCGGGACTGTTCTCTTAGCGGGCGGCGGCCCAAAAAATTTGGAGTTTTTGATCGAAATCGGTTCTAGTTCATTAGCGGGGGGGTTGTGAGTTCGTGACCTCCCATATTCGTCCCCCCCCGCTAACGCACAAGACCCTTAAAATTGTAGAAATGCGTGAAAAATGACTAAAAATCTAAATTTTTCAAAAATTTCCTAACAATTAAAACTTGCAAGATACGCAATAATCAAAACACACTAAATAACAACAAAAAGCGTAAATATAAAAATTAGCCCCCCTCCCCCCGTTAACAGCCTAGTACCATTTTTGCAGAAAACCACGACCCCAAGCCCCATTTGTGGGCACTTGTCACTATTGTTCGGTGGATATTCTGTCGGGCAAAGATGCCTCGTGGAAAGATGATATCGAGGTGAGTCAGTCCCTTTAAAACCCGTGAACTTGTTGAAGTCGTGGCTGTACATGATGATGGATCTGTGGGACTCGAAAATGATGCCCCTGGTGATGAATATGAAAGACAGAAGGGGCGCCACGCTCACGGCAAAGAAGAAATTCTGGAAGGAAAAGAGTGGGGGCCTGCCTTCAATGGGCCTTTAAAATGGTTTTTTAGACTGGAAGAACGGGTTTCCGGAGGTGCTCTCCGGACTGTACGCCTCGTTGAACCAGCTGAAATGGGGCGAAACGCCCGATTATAAGCTGATTATGGTGAGCTTGCACTTTTGCATTATCCGGGGGGGGGAAGAGCCTTTATCAGGGGCTAGCAACTTTTCACTTAAAAACAGTTTTTTTCTGATTAAAATGGTGTTTTTAAACTTATTTTTACGATTAAGATGCGAAGAAACAATAATTTCTTTTTTCCCTTTTTTTACATAAATACAAAAATATCGATTTTTCATACCAAAAATATCCAAAAAAAAATTAAAATAAAAAAAAAAAATTTTTTTTTTATTTTTTTTAAAAAAAAATTTATTTTTTGGGAAAATTTTATTTTATAACCCACGTTTTTTAATTTTTTTTTTTTAAAAAAAAAAAAAAACCCCCCATAAAAAAAAAAAACAAAAAAAATTTGGATTTCTAAACATGAATATGACAGTACGATCTGGACCGAAAAAATCGGTTTCCTCCCTCCCTAATATTGCACAAGTTCCGAAAACCGAATTCTGCCTTTTCAGGCCGGAATCGACAAAGTGGCGGAGGAGTTGAAGGTGAACCTGTCGGACCCGTTGGATTGGGTGGGAAAGATTGAAGAAAAGAAGAAAAAGGCCCAAATCGAAAAGAAGAAGAAGGACGCCGAGATGAAGAAGGTCAAAGCTGCCGAAGAAGCCGAAGAAAAGGAGAGAAAGAAGGAGAGGGAAGAGAGAGAGAAAGAGCAGGACAAAGACAGAGAAGAAGCCCTGAAGATTGCCAATGAGGATGATGCGGCGGATCCCGAGGAGGAGGATGACCCATTTGCGTACGTTTATTAAACGGTTCTTTGGCATTATCGGTGGGGAAAAACCTATTTTTTCTAAATTCTAAACTCTTTTTTACTATTTCGAAAAGTCATAATTTTTCTTTTAAAAACGGCAAAAAATCACAATTTTTCGACCTAAAATAGCAGCTTTTCGACCAAAATGTCAAAATGTCGAAATTTTTACGAGTTTTTTTGAAGGTTTTTCGACGTAAATTTTGATAGATTTTACTAAAAACACTATTAAAGCTATTATACATTTTTATCTCATTTTTCAGGAAGCTGAAACGCGTCCCGTCGAAGCACCGAACCACTTAATTCCCCCCGCGGCCAATTAATTGCGTTTTGAATAAAGCTATTTGATTTTTTTGATCGATTACACCATGCTATGATTTTCGGTATTGTTAGACTTCACGTTTTTAAACGTTTAAAATGTCATTTTCGATAATTTAGATGTTTAAAATCGCACTTTTCCCGGGTCGGCGGCTTTAAAATTTCATAATCAGGATACAGAAGTTAAAGAAGAAAAATTTCTATCGATTTTCCAGCACCCGCGACACGCAACGCGCCCGGAATCCATTGCGTAGCTAGTTACGGCCTTCTTTGGGGCGTCAAAGCTCGCGCCTTGCGATGGGCGTTGCGTGTCGTGCCGCGGACCGAAAATATCGCAAACAATTCGCATAGATTTTGCGGAAACCGCGACACGCGACGCGACAAGTCCTCCCTCTGCCTAAGCCATATTTGCTTTTTTTAGCGAGGCAAAGCGTGCGCGTTGTGTGTCGCGGAAAAATCTGAACGGGCGAAAAACGAACCCTGGCCCTGACTCCTCCATCATCCTTCAATCGTCTCATCGCTGATGCAAATGGCCCTAACCTGCCCATCCATGTCGAATGTTTTGGCGATTCTCGATCGATAATCAACCTAAATAAACACTATAAAGATGTATTATAGCGCCATTGTCATTCTTACGACAAAGGTATCGATTAAACAAGCTTACTTTTGCACATCGGGTATCGTAATCTTCCATTGTGCCTTTGTCTCGTTCAGTCGTCTGGCCAAATCGAGTGCCCGACTCTCGCGGACCATGATATCGGCAAATTGGTCAAAACCCGTGGCCGCCTTCCAGAAATCGAGCTGAAAACACGCTTAATACGCGTTATTATTTAATGTGTAATGTAAATAGTATTTTAATGTTTTAGAGTCTAAAGTGGTTAAATTTAAAATTCAAAACGAAAAGCACACAAACCTCATACTCGTGTGATTTCATGTAGAGCAAATTCAGCGCCGCCAATTGATCGGTGGTGTTTGGGAAAATTCGAAACACGAGGTGTTTTCTGAAATTGGAAAGTTTTTGTTTTCGCCTTTCCTGTCTCTTTCCATAAAACTTACTCATAATTTTTAGGTGGGTTGGCGAAGCGATCTTCACGGGAAGCGGAAGAAAATGTGAGGAGGGCCACGAGGAGCCATAGTCCAATTGGACCCATCAAATAAAAGAAAAGGCGCCTGAAAAAACGGCATAGATACAACAATAATGAGAAAACACGAATAGAAGAAAAATATACGAAAATCAGAGAACCTTCAAAAAATTGTGGAATATGAGAAAATATTCAATTTCGACAAAGCGTAGGAGAAAAAGCAAAAAAAGCCCAAGCCTAAGCCTAACTAAGCCAAGCCGAGTTTACGCCAATCCTAAGCCCGTCCAAAGCTCAGACCAGATTTTTGATCCAGACACCCCCAAAATGCCATTCCCCCAATTTCCCAGGATTTTCGGCGAATCGGAAAAGGAAATACTACCGCAGACGCGAAAAGCCTACCCGAAAAAATGGGAAGAAACGAGGACTGCAATCCCGAGAAATGGCAATGAAATGAGAATAGAAATGTGGAACAGTGAGGGAGAGAGAGAGAGAGAGAGAGAGAGAGAGCGAGAGAGACAGACAGACCGATAACTGGTATTTCTATCTGCAGGGGGGAAGCAAATCGCATGATCTTACCCGGGGGAACGGTGCCGCTCAACCGAACACCCAGTTGATTTATTGGAGCATGAGAGCCAGCAAAAACGAGATAACACCATAAAGAGTGATTTCTTTAGCGTCTGGCATTACTGTAGTCTTCAAAAAAATTGTAAAAAAGTTTAAGGAAAATAAAACGCAAAACGCAGAAAAGGGTAGGAAAAATTGGTTTAAAGCAGACATGGCAATTCCGATCGGCCGAGCCGCGCGGCCCGGCCGGCGGCCTAATTTCCATAAAAAACGCGGCCCCCTACGAGCCGCCGTAATTAGTTACTTCCGGAAACGCGGCTTCGCGGCCGAGCCGCATTTTCATTGCGGCTCGGCCGGGCCGCTGCGGCCAAGCCGCAAACCGGAAGTGGCTCATTTACATACCAAAAACCCGTGAATTTCATGCGAAATGGGAATGGTAATGAGAAAATTAAGGTGTCGAATATATATTTTCCTCGTTAGCAAGCTAAATACCCATTGCATCTCTGATTTGCGTACCGGAAGTACTCAAAACTCATTTGGATGCGGCCTTAAAAGCCGCGCGGCTCGGCCGCCGTGCGGCCTCAAAACTGAAAAAAGCCGCGGCCGCGCCGGAAGTGCGGCCAAGCCGCGCGGCCCGGCCGCATTCTAATTTTTGCGGCCGAAAAAGCCGCGCGGCCCGGCCGATTGCCATGTCTGGTTTAAAGGAACGTACAAGGCAAAGCTCTAGCTGATGTGGTGATGCGCGTTGCGTGTCGCGGAATCGATAGCTTACAAAAATCCATAGTCATACATTTTATGGTCCTTTAAAGAAACATCCAAATCCTGGCTTTTTATGGAAAAGCGAAAAGCCTCGTCGCGGCCGGGGGTCGAGCCCGAGCCTTCTGCGCGGCAAGCAAACACAAAACCAATGAGCCAATAGTCAGATGGGAGTTTCTAAAGCCTTTTTTTAGAGAAAGAGCCCAATCCATTACGTCATGAAAAGAAAATGCATAGAGACTGTCTAGTTCGCCCCCTTTAAAGTTATATTTCGACGACGCCACCAAAACTCACAATTAGCAATGTTCTGCACACAAAATCCATAACCATGCCTTGTCCAGCCCTTTAAACTGTCTATCCCGAAAAACCTATTCGAATTTTCGAGCTTCCAGTGCCACTGAGCGTTCATGGGAAAGTGTCGTTAATCGGTGTGCCGGATCTAGACCGGGGGCTGGCGGGAAGAGACCGCAATCGGGGAAAGAAGAAAAACTCGGAATGGCATCTAGCCCGCTAGATTGTGGATCGAGGCTTCCTCGAAGCTCCGAAATCCACCCGGCTGCCCTGCTACCGCTCAAGGTTAGGGAAGGAAAAGAAAAACATGCAACAGCTGAGCGAGTCGCTGATTCGCTTTAGGCGTTCCACTTGATCCTATTAACGGGAAAGGGGAGAGCCTGGGAAAATTCCTCAAGGAAATTTGCTAGATTGCCAAGCTGGAATCGAGCCAGATCGCCAAAAAAATCTGAACTTCTTCAAAAACAATGCTCGATCCCCTTAAAGAGCCTTGCAAGTCAAAACGCCTAAAAATTCCTATAGGATTTCTGCTAACTTGCCGCAATGGAAAACAAACACATAGGAATGAACTATAAAAACATTAAAAGGGCCAGCTAATGTATAACCCATAACGCCCAAAATCCTCAAAAATCTCTGCTAGCCATTTTCAGAGGACCGTTGAAGCCGAAATCCATAGGAATTCTGGTGTGAATGCGCGGCATGTGTTATTACGAAAGGATATTGGCAAGATTGCCGCTAGAATAATTTTTAATCCGAAAATCCCTCGAAAATCACTGCTAGCTACTTTTAAAGGACTGCTTAAGCCACATATCCATAAGAACTAATGCGTGCAAGGGTTCTAAAGGACCGCAAAAGCCACCAATCCATAAGGTTTTACTTTGAGAATGAGCTAAAAGAGTAACTAACTCACTCTAAAGGACCATAGAATCCAAAAATCCATAAGTAATCCCGTGAGAATGAGCTAAATTCATGGCGAGAGTGGCTGTCTGTCTATCTGCCATGGCGTGCGTAGGCGTGCAATGGAATGCCAACCCCCTTTCCTTCCCGATTTCGCCCCCCTTTTCTGCTGTCTGATCTAATGAGCCGAGTCGAGGGGCAAAAGCTTTCGTTTCACAGGGGGGTTTGAGATCTGACCTTGAAGAGACAAGAGAAGAGGAGAGCTACGGATCATTCCTATTCCCACTCTCAGCCCCAGCATCACCCTAAAAAATCAGCCAACCCATTCGTCACGTCGAGAATTCGCGCAATACCCGAAAAATGTGAAAAATCTCCAGAAAAATGGTTATCTTGGGTTTAAGCCGGCTAAAACTGGTTAAGATTTAATAAATACAAAGCATCTACCCAAAAAGACGCTGAAAAGCGAAAATGCTTGAATTGCACAGTTTCCAAACGAGTTTAGGAGCGTAACGTAGTCAAACTATCGCAACGCACAACTACTATGTACTCTTTGCGTTCTTTGGAGCACAACGTAGCCCAGCGTTTGACAACGCGATGTTCCGATGTACACGCTACTGCTAACGTTCTTGGGAGCATTACGTAGTCAAGCACTAGCTACGCGACGCTCCTAGCTAAACGCTACTCCTAACATTCTTTGGAGCATTACGTGTTCAGACTCTGGCAACGTGATGCACCCATATACACGCGGGTCCTGACGTTTTTTAGGAGGATTGCGTAGCCCAACTTTCTACGACCCGAAGATCCTATGTACACACACCTGGTAACCCGACCAAAAACTTGGTTTTTATTATCGAGTTTTCTTTAAAAGTAGTTGAAGTTGACTTTACGTTATGAAAATCGAGTCTAGCGTGGCCAAGGTTTTACACCTAAAAACGAAATTTGCAAAACGCATCTAGCAGGGCTTTGGAAAATAAAAAACGTGCTTAATCTGCGGGGAATCTTTGAAACAATGAGTCTATGTAGCGGATAACCGAGAGAGATATCGTTTTTGGCTGAGAACAAAGGGGCTGGATGAATGGGTATGAATGTGTGAGTGATATCTCTGAAAGCTCACTCAAGGACATTTGTCCTTTTTTGGAGTGAATTCTCGTCTTCTCGCCCCCCCGCCCCCTCAGCTGTCATAAACCCCCAGGTCTGAAAAATTGTGATCATTTTTTCGATACCAAAAAGCCGGCAAGGCAATGGGAATTGAAACGGGAAGAATTGTGGGTGCTTTGGCATTATCGGGGAGAGAAAGAACAAAAAAGGAAAAATTCCATCCTCGATAATACACTAGCACGAAGTTGTGAAAAGCTAGGTGCTTTGACGGCTTTTCCCCTTTTGCTTTAAACCTTTCCCATGATCGGGTAAGAATGTTGTAAGAAAACTGGTGAAAGTGTCGCGAGCGCCGAGTGACTAAAATGTTGTCAATTGAATTGGCGAGCAGCGAAGGGGAGCAGGAAATTGGAAAGTGCAAAAAACTGATGCTGCCGCTTTAAAATGAATAAGCCTAAAATCCACGCCAAAGACGGTGGCCTAGTGGTTAGCACTCTGGGCTGTCGTTCCAAGGGTCGAGGGTTCGATTCCTAAGTCAGGGGAAATTTTTTGCTTTTTGGAGGGAGGGGAGCTGACTGGATGCTTGAAGCGATACTACAAAAACTCAAGCGTAGCTATTTTTAGTTGTTGAGATATAGCTCTGTAAAGTTGTAAAAAATTAAAAAATTAGCCAAAAAGGTATAAAATCAGCATTAAAAGTCGTAATAAAATGGTATACTAAATAAACAATACAAGCTTGTGTAGGAAATGTAGGGCAAAGACAAAGAGAGGGCAGAAAAGTAGAGAAAAAAAGAGAAAAAGAGTGATAGCACAAAATTACTGGTTTTCTAGGGCGGCAACGGTGCTCGATACCACCGCGAAGACGACGAATGGCAATAAGAACAGGTCTCCGCCCATCTATCTATCTCTCTCTTTCTCTTCGTCTCTCGCTCTCTCTCTCTCTGTGTCTCTCTGTCTCTCTCTCTCTCTTGTATCGGAGTGTGTAGATAATGAGCCAGATATCCTCTTCCCCCCTTCCCGTTGTTCCCTTCTAAAAACACTCGACAAAAAGCCCGAATGGCAGCCAGTTTTCGCACCAATCCACGAACGGCACATCGGACGATAGATCTGGGGGGTAGATTAACGGACACCTAGCCATAGTCCAAGCATAGTCAATTAGCATAGTCAATTAGCATAAAAATAGGTAAAATCGTGAAAATTAATTTTAAGGTTAAAAACTCGACGGTTTGTCAAATTTTCTAGGCTTCGATTTCGGCAGGGGAAAAGAGAGGGAGAGCGAGGGAAAGAGAGAGAGACAGAGAGAGTGAGAGCGTGAGAGAGCGAGAGAGAGAGAGAGCGAGAGAGAGAAGAAGTTCAATCGCATACCGGCAGATTTGCATATCTAGAAAATTACGATTTTGATACCACTTTTCCCATTTTCTACTCGCCTCACCCCGTTAAATGGTGTCCACGTTTTTCCAGGATTTCTCCTTTCTCCTCACCACAGGTTAGAGATAGCACTCTCGCTCTCTCATTCTCTCTCTCTCTCACTCTCTCTCTCTCTTTCCCTCGTTCTCCCTCTCTTTCTGTCTTTCTAACTCTATTTTTTCTAGGCTTTCCCTTCTTCGTCGGCCTCTTTCTCACACTTCAATGCGGCAAGAAGCGTCACGTCGAGGTCAGGGGTTTTTCTAAAGGGACGAGGAAGAACAGAATCGACCCCTCGAGACCTAGTCAACCCAAGGGTCGATTCTAACACTACCGTATCTCCAATTACCACATTTTAGCCGGGCGGAAGCTATCGTGATGATGGTGTCTATGTCAGCCAAAAGTCAACAAAATCGGTGAAGTCGACCAAGTCGGCCAAGTCGGGCAAGCTAGCCAAGCCGACAAAGTCGCCGACCGCTGAGCGGATGCGGAAAGATATTTCCAATCGGGGTAAGCAAGGAAACTTAGGCCAAACTATAGTGTCAATAGGTTCGGTGCGGAAACGCGAGAAGCCGCCGCCACCTCCAGCCGATGCTGATCCATCATCTTCGAGGAGGTCGGGTTGAATTGAAGAGTTTGATTTGGTTTTGAGCTTACTAAAATAGTTCCCAAAAATTTTGTTGGTTTAGGAATCGCGTTCGACGAGATGCCGATCCTACTCAAGATGTTGGTTTTGTTAGGGGGCAAGATCGAGAGATAGAGAGAGAGAGAGAGAGAGAGAGAGAGAGAGAGAGAGAGAGAGAATAGTGAGTGAGATGAGTGAGTGAGTGAGTGAGTGAGGGAGATATCTACACATTCTGATTATTCAAATTTTCTAGAGCGCCCGTTCCGAGAAGAAAAAGGGCGGCATCAGCCAACGCCTCGCCGAGCAGAAGATTGTGGTAGAACAATTCATCTTACCCCGCAAAAACCAAGCCATTTCCAGAAGTCCGTCAAGTCGGTGAAGTCGCAAAAGTCGAACAAGTCGAACAAGAGCCAAAAGTCGACCCGTAGCGACAAATCGGGCAGCTCGAAGTGGGTTTCCTTATTGCGCCCAGAATATCGATTTTTTTTTTAGGAAAAACAAGTCGGCAAAGGGCAAGAAGGTGGACACGTCCAACCGATCGACTAAAGGACCGGTGAAGAGTGAGGTGGGTTTCTCGAGCGGTTTTTCCTGTCACGCCCCCTTTAAAGGGACTGGCAAGGCAAGATTTCTAAGTTTTTGGCTATGGATCCCTTTAAACCCTTTTAAAACATGTTTCCAGAGCGGCAAGAGCAGCCGAAAGGCCCAGAAGAGCCAGAAGAAGTCGGAGGGATCGAGTCGTCGCAAAATATTCAGCCTGAAAAAGGTAAAGATTTCGATTTTTAAATTTCGTATTTTTCTCTCCACCCAAAATCACGGTTTCTAAATGGCGGGAAGGTTGCCCTCAAAAATTTTTCATAGCTTAACCGATTATAGTAGTTTTAACGTCGCGTAATCGTTTAACCTGTGCGCTACTTTTCATAGTGTAATCGATTAAATCACAGGTTTTATGGCGTGATCGATAAATCTTCTATTTTATGACGCATTCGATTAAATCATAGATTTTGTTGCGTAACCAATTAACCATGTCCTTTTGCTGTCGTAATCGATTAAATCCGAAATTCGGCTAGGACGGCTATTTTCATAGCGTAAGCGAATAAACGTGACAATTTCCTGTCGTAATCTATTGTGAATTTTCTGGCGTAATGCTAAATATCGAATTTTCGTAGCTTAATCGATTTTCCAATCGTAACTGGTTATTCATTTTGAAATTGGGCAATCTTCCCGCATCTTTTCAGCCACCTACCGTACCCCTCGTCCCCGCCGAGCACACCGACCAGACACAATCACCAATCACTGAACAAACACAACAAGACGACCAACAGCCGGAGATGAACATCAACTTCGGCAAGCCACAAAAGCCACTCGGCCTCGGCTCACTTTTGCGGGCTTATCGCAGCGAAAAAGAAGCAGGATTTGGAGTTGAGCCCACCCAGAAAGAAGCGCCCGCTCGAGCTGCACAACTCGGAGCAGTTCAGCAAGCTCAGGCTCAACGCGTTCAAGCTGCTCCTCAAGATCTTCCGCAAGCTCGAGTTGAAGCTCCTCTACGTGCTCCCCAAGCCCTATCGATGCTCAAGCCGTCTGAAACCAAACCCAAAGCTCAGAAAATCACCCCCAAAAAGCAAGCACTAGAAGCGAAGGAAAAGCCGAAAAAGAAAGGCTTTTTTGGAGGGATATTTGGAGGGAAAAAGGAGAAGAAAAAGGAGAAGACACCGAAGAAGAAGAAGACCAGCGACAGCAAGGAGGCATCCAAGGTTGGTGCTTATTTTTTCCAAAAATCTTTTTTAATTTTTTTATTTTAATTAAGCGTTTTAGTGCACAAAAACAAAGAAAAAGCCGCTTTTCTGGGATTGAAAGCTAATATTTTTTCAAAAAATTCGACATTTCTGGGATTTTTATGGCAAAACAGAGCTTGTTTTGAATCCGTATCCTTGCCTTGCCAGCCCCTTTAAACCCAAGTTTTTCAGGAAAAGCCCGCCTCCAAGAAGCAGAAAAAAGCCAAAGCCCCAAAACCCACCAAAACGGAGCAAAACGCGAAAAACCGGAAGTCGGATGAAGTCGTCAAGTCGTCGTCCGGCAAGAGGATGGCTGCCGTTGTCGCCTAAAAGACAAAAAGACACACAAACAGACAGACATTGACAGGTTTCATCGATTAAATTATTTTTTATTATTGGTTTTATTGATTTTGGGTGGAGACAAAACTAAACTCATTACAGCGTAATATTCTTGTGTAATTTTTGTATTTTTCAGAAAAAGAAGTGATCGGCCGCCTGCTCTCTCTCTGGCTCTCTCGTGCTCTCTCGCTTTCTCGCCATTCCACTCGACAATATGCTAATTTTTCTGGGTCTCCAATTGAATAAAGCGTTCCCTTGGCTGATTCATCGAATTTGATTTGTAATTTATGCCGTTTTTAGAAATTTTAGTTGCTATAAAGTTATAAACAACTTTAAAAATGTCAAAAATTGAAAAATCGGGGTTTTTGGTTTTTTTCTACATTTTTTAAGAGATGTCCAAACTTTTCTATCCCTTTTCCATATATAAAATTGCGTAAAATGCAATAAAAGAGTTCATGTTGCGCTAAATATTTTCGGTGAAAAATTGTCCCCCCACGCTATCAGCTCAGTGCCGGTAGCCCTAGGTGCATTGGTAAAGCTCTCGTTTCATAATCTCAAGGTCCCGGTTCGACCCCCACCCGCAACATTTTTGTTTTGCCCACTATCATCTTCAGTTGATGACAATTACCCCCAAATCAGCGAATTTCACGCGTGACCGCGCAGCGGGGCTACTGATAGCCCTTCGGGCGCCGCGGAAGGGTAGATCCGATCTTTTTTCGTCTGCCTACACTGTCGAAAAGTCTATGTAATGTAATTTTTAGCTTGTTTTAGGGTAATATTTTATTGTTAGGCCGTCTATCTGTCAATAATCAGCTGATAATGTCTCGCTTTAGCCTCGAGACGCTCGTTTTATCATTAAAAAACGGGTTTCCCGCGAATTTCCGAAATTCCGCCCTGATCCTGTCGACGTTCATTGCTTGTCACGCAAATTGAGCATTGACAGATTGATGAGAATTGGCAGGAATGGGGGGTACTGTAGCCTTTCTCTCTCTCGCTCTCTTCTCTCTCTCTCTCTCTCTCTCTCGCTCTCTTTCTCTCTCTCTCTTTCTCTCTCAATTCGACAGTATTGTCGCGGAACCGCCTTCTACAGTCATTTCCTTACTTTTATAGCTTTCTGTTCTTGACTCCGTCTCTCTCCGTCTCCCTCTCTCTCTCTCTCGCTCGCTCTCTCTCTCCCTCATTCTGTGGTTAATTACCCAGAGGCGTGGCTTATCATCATCCCCTCGAGGCTCATGCTCCCCTAATCGCCTGCATGGAACCCTAAAAAGCGCCCTATCTGGATCATTGAGCAGTCGGGATTTTTGGAACACTCTGATCCAGCTGGCACTATCCCTTTAAAACGGTAATATTATGACTTTTTGGGCTAGAAGGCAAGCTAGCCGAGATTTTTTGGGAATTCGGATTCTATTTGTATTACGTTTCATCGCTTGCAGGGTGGGCAGGCTAGCAGCGGTTCTTGCGGAATCTCGCTCGCTCTCCCTCGCGCTCTACCTCTCACTGTATCGCACTTGATCGGTCCCTCTCTCTCTCTCTCTCGCTCTCTCGTTTGCACTTGTTCTCTCGCTCTCGCTCTAACTAGCACTCTCCTTCTCCCCTCTTTCTCACTGTATCAATCTCTAGCACTTTCTGATTCTCCTGCTTTCTCTCTCTCTCTCTCTCTCTCTCTCTCTCTCTCTCTCTCTCTCTCTCTCTCTCTCCTCACTGTCTCGCTTGTTTTCTTTCGTCTGCTTTCGCAAGGCAAGCTAGCAGAGATTCATTGGGATCCGACCTGACCGCACGCCCCCGGTCCATTTTTCCTCTTTTTTTTACCGTCCCCTCCCTGTGGGTGGGTGTTGTGATTAATGATGTTGTTTGCTATAATGTGTTCCCCTGTTTAGGAATGACCCTTCCTTTCCCTTCTCCCTCTAAAGATCTAATCCATAGCCTCTTGCTCCCCCCACCCGGTCAGATCTCCTCCCGAAATCTTCGCACTCCACTTTCCGAATTGTTCCACCCTCTCTCGTGGCTCTCCACCAATATATACCCCCAGGCGATAGGTGTCACCCCTTAATATGATTCTAAGTTTAATTAGAGGGTGAAATTGGAAAATTATAGGCTTAGTCTGGCTTAGGCTTGGCTTAGGCTTGGCTTGGGGCTTGGTGGGCTTGGCTTTGGTTTAGCCTGGGCTTGGGCTTGGCCTAGGCTTCGACCTGGGCTTAGGCTTAGATTTGATTGAGGCTTGCCTTAGACTATGCCTAGACTTAGTTGTGACCTAAGCTCAAGCTCCCTCTTAACATTTTCCGGCCTTCCCAGCCCCTTTAAAACCATCCTTTTCTTGGTCTTTAGCCAACCGCCTCTGGGTAATTATTATATGCTTCTCCCCGACTCCCCCTCCTCTACAAGGTCAACACATCCCCCTCCCACAAAATTACTAGCTCGTGCTCACCTCAAAAATTCCGCTCTATTCCGCCCCATTACGGCGCTCCGTCAGTTGTAGCGTCTTGTACGCCATACTAAATTGTTTTTTTCGTTGTCTTTCTACCGTTTTTTAGACTTCCCGGTCCCGTTAAAAGCTAGAAATTCCGTTCCATTCCGAAATTTCCCCACGGCCATCAGTTGTAGCGGCTTGTACGCGCCGTACAAGACGTCAATCATTTTTCGTACAATCATGTTTTCGTTGTTTTTCTAGGGTTTTTTGACTTCCCGTTCCCTTTAAAAGCTAAGAATTCCGTTTCATTCCGACATTCGCTCCACTCCGTCAGTTGTAGCGCCTTGTACTCGACCCGAAAACATCTATTGTTTTCGCCAAGCCCTGCCCTTTTTTGGGGATCGATTACCAGTTCTTCTTTTTTCCAGCAGAGTTAGGAAATTTGGGCTCGCGTTTTCTAGCCTTAAATTTGCATAATTTGGTACTACTGCAGGCTCCAAAAATGTATTTTTTAGATGTCCTGACGCCTCTAAAACCCAAAAAAAAATTTTTTGAAATTTCTGGGAATAAATATTTCTCGCCCTGTAAAATTAAAAAAAAACTCAATTTTTTTGTGAATTTGGCCGTAATTTAATCACTTCTGTGACTTCAAATGGAGAAAAATCAAGTCTTGCATTTTCATGCGTTTGAGCGTTTGCTGGACTTAATTGGTCCTTTGCAAAAAAAAGGATTAAATAATGATTTATTTTCGGTTTTGCTGGTTTATTGGTTACACTGGCCGCTCGGTTAGGGGGTTAGCTTAGGCTGAGGCTTGGCTTGGACTTAGGCTTCGAAACGGCAAAAATTAGCGCCATAAAAATCAGTTGAATCGATAGCTAATAGTCACATTTTCCTTGCATTAATCAGGGAAAATATATTTCAAGAATTCCTTGCTTTTTTGTGATTTTTAAACGATTTGCAGACTTCACCAGGCCCTTAAAAAATTATTAAATTATTTCTGATATTTTCGGCTTTTAGATTCGATTTTTTTCGTCCTTTTTCAAATTTTTCGGTGGGTTCCAAGCTTCAAGGGCCCTTTAAAACAAAAAAATCGCAATATTGCAATTTATATCTGACTTTCAGGATTGCCGGATGGTGGTTGAGCGGGCGGATCCACAGCAGCGACTCCCACTTCTCATCGGCGGAAAGGAGCATATGGTACGTGAATAGGAGTACGGTAGATGGGACCCCTTTCAGGGGTGAAGATTTTAAAGGGGCTCACGAACCCCAAAAAATGCAATAAAACCCACGGATTTCAGCCTTCCCTATCCCTTTAAAAACTCAGCCTTGACTGTGAATCCGCTAAAATGCGCCCTGTCATGCCTACAAGCCACCAATTTCACCCCCCGGGCTGCGGTCGACCTTGATGAGAGAGAGAGGGAGAGAGAGAGAGAGAGAGAGAGAGAGAGAGACGAGGGAGAGAGAATTAAAGACTACAAAGGATTCCCCCGTCTTACTCTCCCTAAATATTTATCACTGTCCGCCTTGGTGACCTCCTTTTCTTCACACCCAACCGGTCACCCCCCCCCCTTTCAAGCCCATTTTAAAGGCACCGGTAAGAATCGTGAATTTCCTCAAGGATCCCTGCTAGCTTGCCCTAGTTGCAAATGTGCTATCCTCAAGGATTCCTAGCCTTCCTACTTGCTGCGTGATTTCCTCAAAAATCCCTGCCAGCTTGCCTTTGCATTTTCCTCAAGAACCCCTGCTAGGCGTTTGAAAATTCCTCAAAGATCTCTCCTAGCTTGCCGCTGCTGTAATTCCTGGAAAATTCCTGCTAGCTCGCTTTCGAATTTTCCTGAAGAATGCCTGCTAGACATTCAAATTTTCCTAAAAGATCGTTGCTAGATGGCCTTCAGATTTTCTCTGATTTCCTCAAACAAATTTGTTAGCTAGACTTCGAGACTAAATCCTCAAATCTCTGCTAGCTTACCATTTAATTTTCCTAAATTCCTCAAAGACCTCTGCTAGCTTTCCGGTACTGTAATTCCTCAAGAATCCCTGCTAAAGCTTGGCAATTTTTACAAAGATCCCTGATAGCTGGCCCTTAACATCTCTCCAAAGCTCTGCTAGCTGACCTAGCTGTTTGAATCTTTTCTTTCCCCAAGAATCACTGCTAGCTTGCCCTTGGCATTGTCGATTACCTCAAAAATTTTTGCTAGGTTTCTGGTTCTTATTGTGATTTCCTCAAGGATCCCTGCTGGCTTGTCGTCCACATGTTTCCCAAAAAATCTCTGCTAGTCTGCCTCCATAAACCCCTCCAAATCGTTTCGATTAGCACCTTCACACCAGACACCCCAGATCTGCCAGAAATGGGATTTGCATTGGGAGAGAGAGAGAGAGAGAGAGAGACATAGAGTGAGAGAGAGAAGGGCAGATATGCAAGGTGTCCTAATGCCATTCACAAATCCATTGGCGGGACGGAGAGCTCTTGTGATCTAGAAAGCCGGTCCGCTCGTCCTCCTCCTCCCCCCTCCACTCCGGCCATCGTTATTGCCACCTGGACCATTTCTGCGCTTTTTCCATGTCTCTCTCTCTCTCTGTCTCTCTCTCTCTCTCTCTTCAAGCAGATACCATTACCCAACAGGTTGTACTCACAACGATCTAGGCTTTAGCTTACTAGTGGTTTACCTGAGATTTTTTGGATTTTTCTTAAAAGATTTCGTCTGTCTCCCTGTCTCTCTCTCTCGCTTCATAGACGCCTACTTGAAATCCATGCACCTCCTCATTCCCAAATTTCCTCTGCTAGCCTACCCAATAACTTTTTCCAAAACCTTCCCATAACCATAACGGCCCGGGTATGCATTCCGCTAGGATACTCGTTACGCGCATTACGGGGACAAGGCCATCCTGGTTTTCGGATTGAACCGGAGAGAGAGAGAGAGAACAGCGATGATCGAAAACCCGCAAAACCAAATTCGGTGTGTGGCCTTTAACTTTCGCTTTCTGAGGGAATTTTTGGGAGCCGTTCTCTCTTCCTCTCTCTTTCTCTCGTCTCTCTCTCTCTTACCCTCTCTCCCACTTTTTCCAGATCCACCAGAATTGGGGTTTACGACACCCTTGCCCAGCCCATTTTCTCCTTACCCATACAGTCCGACAAAAAATTCAAGAATCCCTGCTAGATTGCCCCGTTTTTCTTGACTTCTAAAAACTACAGTATTTACCTGCTTTGCTTCAAAGTCCCTTTAAAACCTGGGATATGCAAATTAGGGGGCTCTCTAGGTTCGCGGCCTCCTTACCTGACTGGGTATTGTGAAAGGATACTGAATGTCTTCAATGCCTCTCTCTCCCTCTCTCTCTCTCTCTCTCTCTCTCTCTCTCTCCAGCCTGACACTTTCCATTCCGTCGCCTTCCTTTTGACAATACCATGTCCTAGTTAGAGTCGCCACACTCCCCTCCCTCCCTCCATTCCACGACACTCCTTTCCACACCTTTCCCCCCGGAATTCACACTTCCCAATCCGTTTGCACCCTGGAAACGGTTCCTAAAGGTTCTCTGCTGGGCTGTAATATGCAAAAATATCTATTAATGCATAAATAGAATCTTTGGCCGTTTTTTAAAATTTGCATCTTTCGATCTCTCTCTCTCTCTCTCTCTCTCGCCCTCATGCTCTTTTCTGAAACGGAACTAGCCATTACTGCGTAATCAAAATCTGCCTGCAGTGGTCCTTAAAATCCACCTTTTAAGCAAAAAAGCCGCTTTAAAATTTGCATAGCTTTCTATCTCTCGCCCCATCTTTCGCGCTCTCCCGCTTTCTCTCTCTCCCGCGCTCTCTCTCTCACTCTATTATTCTTTCCCTTGCTCTCAAAAAGTGCCCTCAATCTGACTCATCCTCCACAAAATAGGAGCCTGTCCTTTCCCTACCTCCAGCCGGTTTCCCCTCGCCAGCTTTGCATAGACTTCCGAAAAATTCGCTGCTAGTTAGCCCCGTTTAAATTGTTCTCTCTCGCACTCTCTCTCTCTCTCTCTCTCTCTCTTTCTCTCCTCACTCCTCTAATTTGAGGTGTGTGCTCGAATTTTGATGCACTCATCGCCCGGCCACACTTGAAAATGCCTTTTTGAAGGTATGCAAGGTCAGGTGGCCGTGTTTTCCCGCTTGCTTAAAAAACATCCAAAACATCTTCCTCCGCCCTCTTCAATCCACACAACACACTTATCCCCCCTCCCTTTTCTAACCACAAACAAATTTACGCAAATTCGCTATTTAACGGAGGATGGGTCGGGCGGGAGACCGTGCTCGACGCGGGTTTTCAATTTTCAACTTTGTCACGTCACTTCTTGGTTCGGTGGTTTGGAACCGTTACCGGCCCGTCACTGGGAAGGTGATAAGAGCCATTTGGGGCCCTCCGGCCAATTGATGGTCTAGTAAATTGGTTAAGCTCGCGCTTCACCCACGCATGGGCAGGGTTCGAACCCTTTCGCTGCCAGAAGTTTTTGCTTTTTGCCAAAATGGGGAATTTCGTGCTTCTTGCTGGCTAAGGTCTTTTATATTTATGGGCCCCATCCTTTTGTACCCACCTTTTTTTGGGTTTTCGGGGGCAAGTCCCAATGTTTTTATAAGTCCAAAAATTCATATCAACGTAATAGTGAATATTTAATCGTATTTTCGGTAATATTAAAGTAATCTAAAAAACATTGCAAACTTTTTAAAAATGGAAACTTTGGGCAAACATCAGCCATTTTTGGTCCAAAAACTCGATACTTCTTGCATTTTTTCAAATTTGTAAAGCTTTCACGCCAGAAATAGTAAAAAAGACAGTTAGAAACATTGCCGCTATTTATATAAGGAGAATTTGATATCAAGGAAAAAACTGGGCCCTTCCCCCTTCCCCGATAATGGATAAGCGCCCCTTAAAATTAACGCGCAGGTGACTACGAGCTAAAAAAACCAAGTAACTTAACGGAACTCGTATCAAAATCCGGATTCGACTATGAGCAAGAGCACTTTTCCCGTTTTGACAGCCGGGACAACAGACCGGCCTTTCCCCCCCTCCCTGTAGGCGGCTTCTCACGCTCCGTCGGCCATGCGCTTCCTCCCCTTTTCCGGCTCTCTTTTCAGCCTCTTTCCAACCTCATCCTCCTCTTCCCTTTTTTCCACTGGTCGCACGCTCAAAAGTTGACTTCACTTTCTCCGATTCGATCGACTGCAGGGCTGCAGGGCTTGATACTTTCCTGTTTCCTACAAAAAATTGCCTAGAAACCCAACTTTTTTTGCTAAATCTCGCGCTCATTTATCGTGCTACACTCACTCCTCTATTTTGTGAAATTTATGCAAATTTTAGAAAATCATTGGTCCGAAAATTGCGATTGCTAACAGTAATTTTTTGTCTAAAATCATGAAACAATTTTTTTCCTGAAAATGTAAATTCTAGCATTCAGACTGTTGATATCCTAAACATAGGCATTTACAAATTATAAAAAGTACAAAGGTGATCGACACAAATATGAAATCTTAAGGATGTTCCATTTTTCGAGCTAGATAAAACCGATCAAATATTTCTAATTATGCCTTGACCCCCGATAATGCCGACAGAACCCCTGTGCAAAATTCCCCGAAAATTTCGTCTTTTCTCTAAACCTCTTCGTTTCTCTATTTCTCTCGTTCTCGCTTAATATTATAACGAGACCCAATTACAGTACCCCCTGGATTGTTGTATATGTGGGAATACTAAAGAGTGGACGATCCTCATCTCCTCCTCCTCCACCCCATTATGAGGGCCACCAACGGCAATCGACGCCTCCTCAAATGGAGTCACAAAGCCCGATCGTTAATGGGCATTTTAAAGGAACAGGTAATAATCATACTACGCCCTTAAATTTATCTATGGTCTATTGGCTAGTGAGTTTGCCTACCAAGAAAAGGCCGAGGGTTCGACCCCCGGCAAGGCAAACTTTTTTTTTTAGACCCGTTGCTAGATTCCCCTAGACAATTGAGAATTTTGGGCATTATTCCAAAACCCTCATCCCCTCCCCCGATTTGATCTTCTCCTCATGCTCCCCGACCCACCCGGGAGCCCGAGAGCCGGATCTCGCACTTTCCCCTATTTGGAGGGGGAGCACCAGCGCTCATTGTCCAATTATGAGCGCCAGCAATCCTCATAACCCCCTATATGTCTTTGTATCTCTCGCACTCTCTCTCTCTCGCTCTCCCACTGTCCGTTTATGGGAGCATCCCGTACTCAGCCAGACATTAGCCTTCCAGCTGCTCTAATCTGCCCTTTCACTATCGACGCAAATTTGATCGGATCGGAAAATTGGTACTTTTAAACCTTTAATTAACATAGTTTAATCAGTTTAATTAATTCCCCAATTTCCTCTGCTAGCTTGCCTGCTTTTTTAGGGCCATTGACCTCCTTTGTACAATCCGATGACGTCTAAGGCTAGCCACGCACTCTCATCTCTCTCTCTCTTTGACTCTCTCTCTCTCTCTCTCTCTCTCTCGCATATTCTCGTCTTTTCAAGCCAAAAAACTTGTACTTGATTGCCGAATTGTGCCCGAGACTGACGAAAAGTGTCTGTTGGCTAGCGATGGCCTTCAGATGGGCAGAATGAAACCCGTTTCCAGCTGCCATTTCGCCCCAGTCGCCAAAAGACACCTCTACTAACGGCATCTCGCACCCATTATCCGTTTGTAAAGTTGTAAGCCTTAGTAAAAGCTGTTTTTTACCTTGGTTAATTTTTCGATGCTTGAACACCGGTTTCGAAGTGCAGGTATAATTACGAAATTTTTCAGCACAAAAACCTATGCAAATGCTGCGCAATTTCGGAAAATGGGCCTTCTTTGAAGTTTCGAGCTTTAAAAATTAAAAATCCGAGTCAGCTTATAAACCTAATTCCATAAAGTAAAAATCCCTAAAAAATAAACTTTAGAACTTTGAAAAGCACGGACAGCTGCTCGTTTTCTCGTTTTTCGCTGCTTATTTTGATCTTTAGCTCCAGAATCGTGTATTTCTTACTTATATTACTTTAAAAACCTCCCAAGAATCATTTTCTAGATGAAGCTCCTAAAATTGCGATTTCTGAAGCTAATAACGAGATTTTTGAAGCTAAAAACCTGAAGAACAAACCACCTTGAAACCATCGCCCGGTCATTCTCCTCCTCCTGCTCATGCTTCCCCTTCTATCGTGCCTTGAATCGTCGGCTCGCCCTCCCCAGTCTTCTTCTATCGCTTCCAACGATCTTCGCGCTCCAATTGATCGTCCTCAACTGACGCGCCCAATAAGCACCACCACCTCCTCTTTCTTTGTCTGGCCACCACCTCCCCATTTTCATTTTACTAAATTAATTTTCATAGGAAAAAGTTATCAGTAAATTAGCCGACCTCAATTTGGTCCTCAATCGCCAAAATCACCCAATTTTTAGTACCAAGAGCAAAAAACGCTAAAAATGATCTCATCAAAAGCTCAATTTCATGCTAAAAAACCGAAAGTCGTTGAAATTTTACCCGGAAAAGGGCCAAAAACGTTTAAGATATCAAAACGTTGTTCAAAACCAACCCAAAGTTCCCACAAAAAATCTTATAAACTATAAAAACTACAATCTAACAAATAATCGAAAATTGCTCCAGTCTTGATTCGAATTTTTAGCATCAGCCGTTTTTTCTGAAAACTGAGCTCGTGCTCAAAACCACTTATTTTCCCTACAACGTTTCAAAAATATCCTGAAAAACGTTGCAAACTATAAAAACCTATCTAAACATCGGGCTCCATCCTCAACCACCATTTTTTAGATCCGGATGGGGGCATCACTGGCTGTCAAGCCGGGGGCCACACACCGGTTCTGCGGCTTCTTCCATGTCCGCACACTGGCACTGTGCATCGGCGCCATAGAGATTATCTATCTCATCTATCAGGTAAGTATCTAAAAAAAGTATAAAAATAAAACCTTGAAATCCTTTTTAGACGATCCTTGTATCTGATGACTTGGTGGGTCGACCATCAGCACTGTCCGCTTCATTGCATGCATTCGCCGTCGCACTGGCGTTCGTCGCCGTGGGCCTTCATTTGTTCGGCATATTCCGGCGGACACCTACATTATTAATACCGCATCTATTAATGCAGGTAAGGGTATCTCAATACTAAAAAACGTTGTCATTATCGAATCCAATTTTTCCTAGAAGTGCAGATATAGTTAATCACGAAATATAAGATATTTTATAGTGTTTTTTATTAAGGATTTAGTCATATTTAAAGTGGAAAACTATTTAGAAAACTTTACAAAAGGCTGAAGACTCGAAAAAGCTTTAAAATCGTCCATATTTGATCAAAAAGATAAATTTTTCTAATTACGTCTATCAATAGTAAAAACAGTATAAAAGAACTAAGAACCTAACTTTATATATTGTTAAAACATCAAAACCTCCACCTCTAGATTCTGACCATCTTGGCCCTGTTTGGGATGTGTCTGTTCAGCCTCTACGCGCTGCTGGTCGGCACTTCCGTCAAGGTCAACTTGACGTTAGAGGGTTGGCGCTTAACTTTTGAAAACGTAGCTACAAATTTATTAACAGTTGACTCCATTACAAAACCCGTTGCAGGCGATCTGCGAACAGAGGGACTACAAGCAATATCTCATCTGCCGCGACTTCCACTTCCACGAATCCCGGTCACGCGGCTCTCAGCCCTGCTCGTCGGGCTTCTCATCATCGTGGCCGTGTTCTACACGGCGGTGGCGATGCTTACGGTAATTATTTTACCTTTTAGGAATAGAAGCTGGCTTCTAAACTAGAAATCTTTTCAGATCTGGTGCTTCCACGTGGCGCTCGATTGCTATCGGTGGTTGGTCGTCCATCTGGCCGAGAAAGCGCAAAATATTACAGGTAAAAAACAAGCAAAAAATACATGATTTTTAAATGTATCGGAGTTTATTAAAGGAGCTTAGCATTAACGGGGGGGGGATTTAGCTATTTTTCAAGTGAAAAAACTATTTTGAATAGAAACACTTAGAAAATGTATTTTTTTTTTATGAATTTCGAGAATTGGCGATTTCGGTCGAAGCAGCGATATTTTTGTATTTTTTTCATGAAACTATTTATTTTTACGTTTAATAATATTAAAAAACCATTTAGAATTAAGATTTTTAGCTGAAAATCCAAATTTTGTAATTTTCTACCCAAAAATCGGTAATTTTTACGTTTAATAATATTAAAAAAATAGTAGAATAACTTTTCCTATTTTAAAAAAGTGGCTACGACAAAAATTTGCCCCCCACCCCCCGATATTGCATAAGAACCTTACAACATATACAATTTCCAGCCAACGGCCATCCCCCAATCATCGTCGACACCGGCAAAATGGGCCACGTACCCGCAGAAGCATAGCAAAAGGCAGATTTCTCGCCGAAATCCACGATCTTCTGCTCTCCATATTTACCGTTGCCATACCGTATCTCTGGTGCCCATATCCCCTTTCATAAATCTTTATTTTTGCATTTTTTTATAGCCCCCCATTCTAGCCATTTACACACGTTCACCGGTGCGGGTTGTTTTTTTTGTTGTGAATTGTATGGTGCCAAGTTCCCTGAATTAAATAACTAATTTCTATCCACATATCCCCCCGAGGCCACAAGAAGAATGTATTTCCGTCCCATTTCGCCGCTACGGGTCCCCCATTTGTGATTGGTGCAATTTTGCCAGGCGACCATCCCCCACCCCCAACGAGACCATTGCTCATTACCCAGAAAGAGCCATATCTTGCTTTGAATAAAATATGTATTCGAGAGCAGTGAAATTACACAAAAATGTTTCTTTCGCATTATCGGGGGGGGGGGGACTTTTCCCTATAAGGCCGATATGCCTAGTAAAGTAATAACAAGAAGTGGGGGCGTCTTTAGTAATCATCTTTTTTCAAATAAAATGGATTTGAAACTCATTTTCTAGTTAAAATTTTTTGCCCCCCTAATAATGGCAGAGCCAGAAAACGCAATTCAGAAAAAATCCATTTCAAAGTTTCAAGGGCTTACTTTAGAAATTTATCAATCATTAACAGCAAGTATCGGATGCCAAAAAAAATGCAAAAACAGTTATTACACGTGGTTTTGTACTCCCCGCTGCTGTTGCGCGTCGAGGATCGAATTCACAGCCGCAGCCAGATTGTTGACGATCAGGTCGGGGCTGACGGTAGGGTGATGCTCCCATTCCGGTCTGTGAGAAGCCAATGACCCTAGTACCAAAATCTTACCTCCACTTTCCGGTGCGAACCTGGATCCCGCGCATCCCGAAACGCTGAGCCCCGCCGACGTCTGAGATAAGATCATCGCCAATCATCACAGTCTAAAATAAACTTGTAATTGTCGAGCTGTGTCGTTAGCGGGGGGGGAGGGCTAACTGCATCATTCAGCCAAACCCCAGTAATATTATTAATCATAATAATAAATAATGTATTTTTATAGCGTTTTCGCAGTTTTTTTACGTTTCCGATTACTCAAAAGTTGAAATTTTTTTAAATAGAAAATTTAAAAAAATTTTATATTTTGCCCCACAAAGTCGAATTTTTTGGAAAATGTTCATAGTTTCCAGACACTCTTCATCTATAAAAAGCTCGCAAAATTCTATTTAAAAGGCGCCGTTTTGGTCGTATAGGAAGATAGCAAAAGATCGCACCCTCGCTAACGAACCAGAATCTCGACAACAACAAAAAGATCTACCTCCGTTGCTGGAACCCGAATTGCGTCAATCGCATATTGAAAATATTCGGCAGATGGCTTCCCGATAACCACATGATCACATCCTAAAATTATCCTTAACAAAGTCCGAGCAAAATTACCTGATGAATATTTCAGCGCTTCCGCATATGCGCCCACATCAATCGTTGGCCCGTCGGTCCGCTGGTAGAATTTTCTAAAGAAAGGTAAGCATACTCAAAAAACGTACCCTTGTCCGAGTGTGACCAGCAACGGCTTCTTCATCCTCATCAAGGCCCGGAAGGCCTCGTTGACGTTGTGAAAAGAAAATTCGTGCTCCGCGTCGCCGAGCAGTACACAGTTCGCATCGGGGGAGCTGGTCGGGAAATAGGAAGAAACACCTGGGGGAATTCGTATTCTAAGCATCGCATTAGAATCATACCAGGATGAAGCAGCAGATGCGGTCTCAGCTCACGTTGTCGCAAATAATCAGCAGCTACCGGGGCCGGTGTGATGACATCAGATTCCTTAAAAAAGTCTTTTTTTTGCAGACTCAAATTTACCTCAAGTGTAAAACCAAGTCGGCGCAGCTTGGCGACAACCTTCTCCGTTGTATGTGTGCTCTCATTGCTGAGGAAGCGAACCCGAGACTCCTTATACAACCTAAAAAAGGAATTGTATTCCAAGTAACAAAATCCCTACCTCGCAACGGCGTCGACCGATCCCTGGATAGTTACCCCGTCGCTCCCTTCAGAGCTATTGTACAGAACACCCGTAATATCAAGTAGAAACCCTCGGACTGGCTGAAAAAAAAGAGATATTAGGCGAGTAAGCGGTGTTTATGCATTATAATTTCCTAGATAAATTGCCAACAATTCAACTATTACAAAAAAACCCTTAATTAGTTTTGTTTATGTAATAGAATAGCTACTTTCTGAAATTTCTTAATTGTTACTCACCGCGGTACGCAGTAACTTCGTCACATCGACGGTTCCCATTCACAGAGCTATCCTAGGCCTAAATACGCATTAATAGAGACTATACAGCACCAAAGGAAAATATATTAGCTGTCTAACTACAGCCAAGATCTCTAAAAACACGGAAAATTGTACCATATACTTTATTGAGCAAAAATGACAACATTAAAAGGTAATAGAAACACGGTGAGATACAAATTGAGATTGAGACAGATACCCAAAATAAAACCCGATTTAGAAAGCTTTTTCAAGCAGCCGTCGGATCGGTGACGACGCGATAGAAGCCGTTGTTGCAGGTGAGCAGATTCTCACGCACCTTCTTCTTCAAAAAGGCGACCACCTAGAAGATATATCGATTCTAGGGAGCCAGAGACTGCCAAACCTGTTCAAGCGTCAACGATTGAATGCCAAACATTTTGTAGATGCCGAAGAGACGCTCGGCTTTCATTTCTTTGCCTTCTTGGCTTCCCTAAAAACATTGTGAAAGTCACGAATCTGTCAAATCAGTCAAAATGTCGGAAAACGAAAATTAAAATTCGAAAAACATCGAATTATCCGAATCTCGAGTTCTCATAAGCAGCCTTTTTCAAACAAGAATTTTCCTCTGTTCCACGCCAACCCACAATAAATGTTCTTGTGTAGTTCCAGTACTGCTCGAGCTCCTCCATTGGGCCGCCCCCATCAGCCCGTTCGCTGTCGGGATCTTCCAAATCCTCATCCTCCTCCTCATCTTGCTCAGCGTACTGAAAAACAGGGTAGAGGACGTCAAAAAAAGCTAAATTCACCTGTAACCGATCGATATCTTTCGTTTGGGTAGTAAGGGACCACGTATCCTCTCCGGTGTGCACGAGAATCCGCTGAATACAATCGGTATACAAGACGTGTAGAATTAATTTTCTACCTGTGACTGCCAGAAGCCGAGGCGCTTCAGAATAGCGCTTCGTGACACCTTCAGCGTATCGACCAATTGGCCAGTGGTCCAAGTTTCTAGAGGAAGATCAGATCAATAAACTGAGAAATTTACCTTGTTCCAAAAATGGGTAGAGCACCGAAGCCGTGGCATTCGTTACAACTTTTTCAAACTCGACGCCGTCGAGGGTGAGTCGCAGCTCGACGCATCTGAAAAATTTGTTTTAAAAACTAAATAAAATTACCCGGCAGCGCGAAGCCATAAAATCCTCCGATCCGGCTTCATCTTTTGGAATTCCTTCTCGAAAACCGTCAACTGAGTTTCGATCACGTCGGGAAAAAGCTGAAAAGATAAGAAAATTTCTATCAGCCTTTACCGTGACTTTATCCTTGTTCATATCCGGCCAAAAGTAGGTGGAGATTGCTCGTACGCTCAGTGGAAACTGCTAAAAGAATAAGAATGAATATCAAACGACGGCGCAAACCAGTTCATTTTGGCGTAACACAAATTGCATCATTTTCTCGCTGTCGCTGATATCCTTTAGCATGACCTCGCACTGTTGCAGCTCGGCTTCGGTGAAACGGAGACGAAGTAGGCTCAGGTAGCGCGACTCGAAGCCGGGCTAAATAAATAAGATAAAATTGGTTTCAAAAACCCTGCTTACATCTTTGTAGGCAGCCTGTGTCAACCGCTCGGCAAGTAGCTGACGATATTCTTTCACAAACGAATCTTTGCTGCCATAGATTGAGACGAGCATTGTGAAGACGTCAGCTGATCTTTTGACGCGGTATTTACCTAACGTAATCGTTTATCGTTTTTAAGAAGACTTGAAAATTACTGAGCAAAGCATCAGGCGGATCTGGATGCCATTGGCGCCAGTTCTTTCTAATGTCCTCCTCATCCAGAAACTCGTCGTTGACATTAGCTGCGTCTTCGTCATCAATAATCACGCAACGCTCCTAAAATTGGCTTTAAAATATCTTTCAAAATTTCGGGTTTTATAGTGTATCTTAGCATCTTCAATAGTTTCGGATGATCCAAAAACTTCTTAGGAAATTTTAAGAACGTGGCGGCTTGAGCAGATATCAATTTTCCTCGGTTAATAGGCCAAATTTCGCACCCCCCCGCCCCGTCTATAGAACAAAAATTTCCCCCATAAACAAAACACCAACCATTTGCTCGTTGAAACGGTGCCCAGCCTTGGTGATGAACGAAATTATCTGACGTACGGTGTCGGCACGGTGTTGCCTGAAAGGACTTGAACATCAAAAACGGCAGGCTCACTTTAGGTAATCTTTGATTTTTCCGCAGACGATTTGCATGATGAAGCCGGAGGGATCGAGACGACGAAGGGCCGTAACCGCGTTTGCGTAAGACGTCAGAATCAGCGGAGTCGAAGCATCTAAACCATGAATGAGCATTTAGAAAAGGCATTACTAATTTTGAGCAAATTCGCTTGCACATCGGTCACCAGTTGTTTGATTATCCGGTCGCGGCCATAACTAAAAATCCAACTTTCAAAAACTAAGAAATTCAAACCCATTATTTCGTTGCATAAATGTCGATAGCACATCTATCAGCTCGGCCGAGTTTTGGTCTCCATTGATGGTGATGTCATAAATCTGATGGAATAGATTCAACTAAACATTCACGCATACCTTCTCAATAAACTGATCCACGTATTTTGTTTCGAAAAATACACTGAGCTCATCTTTTAGCCCCGGGGTCGTCCTTATCGGAATTCCGCTCAGCCAGTCACCGGCAATGCTGGCCGCCTGCAAGGAACCTGATTGTAGAAAAAAAGGCTTTTACCGTACCTTTTCCATTTTGCGAAAGTCAGGTGGGCAATCTGTATTCTGCGTGTTGTCCTTGACGATGCGCTAAATAATGATGTATAAAGAAGCGATTAATAACCCAAATACCTCAAAGTATGCATAAAATGTCGCCGAGATGATTGGCTGAAAAAACGGATCACCCATCCGGAGTTCCTCCTCAGAAAGCTCTTTCCGGTAGTTGCCCACGAACGCTTTTCTAAACGACGAAAGAAACATCTACCTAAAGTTTTGAGTCCCTTACATATCGCTGATGACTTTCAAGCTTTCATCGGCTGCGTCCCGAATTGCTAAACGATGGTTTAGAAAATAGAGCTTCTTCCTCACCTCGATCCCCTTCCAGTGCGGCTTGACAAAACAACACTATCGAAAAAGCGAACATAGAGCCCTGAAAAACAATTTAGTCAAAAGCACACGACCCACCAAACAGTGGCTGAACACTCCCAGAGCCTTTCCCGTAAAAATCCATTCCAGACAATGCGCCCGAATCTTCTTCGTGATGTCCGGTCGATCGCCACAAAGCGCCGTCAGAAGCTAGAAAGGCCTTATAAAACTGAGTATGATAATGCCAAACCTCCTCAACTGTCCGTTGAATCGCCAGAACTTTCTCGTGGGTGGCTAGCATAAGTTGTGGGCGAGTGAGGTTGATTTGCTGTAGCGCATCTAGCCATATCGCTAATTCTTCGCCAATGTAGCCCAACAGAAAGCTCCTGAAAAGATTGTCTTGAAAACAAATTGAAAACAAAACAATTTGAAAAAGCCATTTTTAAATCTAATTTAGCAAGATCTATGACGACCGGTCAGCTGCCGGAAAAGCATTTTTTATAGGTCAAAATAGGTATCGATAAACCCCGCGATAAAACTTTCCCGTATCATTTCTGACTCGGGTACCGACATTTATCGTAGATTATTACCTCACGGATCTCGAACAGTAGTCGGAAAAAGTGGTCCCCATCGGCAAACTATCTGACGTCTCGAATTCCAAGACAATATTTCCATCCTAAGAAAAGGTTGAGATTTACAACACAAAATAAAAAATACCTGGAAAGGATCGAAAATCGTGGCCTGGCGCGGGACGGCAGCGCTCATTTTCGACGAGCTTTGCCCAGCCGTATGCACCTAGAATCGAAAGAATTCCCTCAAATTATCGTTGTCATGTGAGGAAGACGACCTTCGCTCCGTGTTCTCGTTCGAATTGCCAGACTCGGCAAGCGAAATCGCGTAGTCTATAGCCGGGCGGGGCCTCTCTTTCCGCTCTTCCTCCTCCTGCAAAAGGGCTTTGAGCCGCCGAGTAATTCCGGGCCAGTTTTATATATGAGTATTGCCGAGATACAGGAGGTATTTCACGTCGTCAAGCAGAGACCCATTCAATTCTGGACGTCAGAAGGTTTGCAAAAACAGCTTGATAATGATTATCCGGTTTCAGATATCCATGACTGGCTGAAACGCCGACGCCCAAAGTTGGCTTTAAAATATGCATTTTGCTTTATTCGGCATCGAATCACGGGTCGAGTATTGGTGGAAATGACGGAGCAGGATTTACTTGAAATAGGAATCTATTCGCGAGAGGAGAGGTTTGTCACCAATCGAATCCATTTAATTAAAACTATGGGATCTGAACCTATTCGAAATCCGTAGAGGTAGCAGAGTCATCCTTTCAGGCACGATATAATTTATGAAGTTCTACGCGAAAAGCTACACTGCGATTATATCGAGCTAAAGACGGCGGAGGCGGATGCTGAATGACGAGCTTCTTTAAGCTTTGTCTACTTGATCTCATTTGACGTATGGGCAATAAACAGCCAAAATATATGTATTTATGAATAAAGTTTTGCCTTTGTCTAAACAAAAGCCACCATCAAAACAGGAATCACATCAACAAGAAATCAAAGCGATCCCCCTACTTTCCCTGCAGAAAAAAAACTCGGAAGAGCGCCGATGACTAGCATCAAATTTTGGTTAATTTTTTACAATTATATTTTTTATTTTTAAAGATTTCAAAATTTTGTTGCAAGTTCTAATTACGACAGTAAAAGGCAGTGTACGCAAATTGACAAACAACGCCGGCCGTAATGAGGCGCTCAACGGAACGGAGCCGACGTCGAAATCTTCAAATTTTTTATTTTGATCGAGAAAAACAGCAAAGTCACTTTTGGTAATTTTTTACAGTTTTTCGACATAAATACTGTTTTTTTTTTCGTATATTTCTCGAATTTCATACAGCTCTGTCCTTCCAGGTAACCACATCGATTTTCGTGGCCAAGATGGGCTACGTAGTAGTGATAGCGGTGATGTCGTTATTTCTGCTCGCCCTCTTCTTCTTCATCAAGCACCTCGCGCTGCGACGCCAATTAGCCGGTAGCTTCTTTACTGTCTGATACCATTTCAGTTCCAGGAATCCACAGCCCCCGTTCCTACCCGCTCATCGGTCAGGCGTTGATCATCAAGCCGGATGCTGAGGGTTTCATGGATCAGGTTTACTTTTCCTATATCTTGTTACTTCCTTTTAGATTATGGGTATGGGACAGCTTTACCCGACGGATTCCCGGATGGTGCTCTTCTGGATCGGCCCCAAGCCGGCGCTTATGATCTATTCGGCGGAATTGGCTGAACGAATCGTCTGCTCGAGCAAACACCTCAACAAGGGATTCGCCTACAATTTGCTAGAGCCGTGGCTGGGGCTTTCTCTACTGACTAGGTCCGGCTCTTTATCTGGATCAAAATTATTTTCAGTAATGCTGAACGCTGGCGCCCGAAACGCAAGCTGTTGACACCGACATTCCATTATGACATATTGAAGGATTTTGTTCCGGTTTTCAATGAGCATTCACTTACTCTCGTCAAGAAGCTGGCCACTGTCCCGAAAGGGTAGAGAATTGCCGCTTTTCTGAGTTAACTGTTGTTTAGCGAATGCATCGACTTCTGCTCGTACGTCACCCTGTGCGCTCTGGACATTATTTGCGAGACCTCGATGGGCAAACGCGTGAATGCACAAATTGAAGCTAACAGTCAGTATGTTAAGGTTTGTTTGTCTTTTTGGGTTGAAAAAACTTGATTTTGCAGGCGGTTTATGAAATCAACGACATTGTGCTAAATCGAACAAAGAATCCGCTGATGTGGAATAAGTGGGCGTTCGACACGTTTGGGGAGGGCAAGGTGCACGATGCTTGCCTGGCGACACTTCACGGGTTCACTGGACAGGTTTGCTAGAGGTTTTCCTTTTTTACTTTTACCTAGGTTATCGCACAACGTGAAAGAGAGCTAGAAGCCGCCGAATGGCAACTGGAGGGACGCCTGGCCTTCCTTGATCTTCTGCTTGACATGGCCCACCAAGGGCAAATTGATCACGGCGACATCCAGGCCGAGGTTTCTTACTGAGCCTGGCATCAAACCTAAATTTAGGTTGACACATTTATGTTTGAAGGCCACGACACAACGTCTACCGCCCTTTCTTGGGCTGCCCATCTCCTCGGCAACCACCCGGACATTCTCCACCAAGCGCAATTGGAGGTCGACATGGTGTGTGCAAAAATCTACAAATACCTCTGCGTTGTCATTGTAATATTCAATGTTTCAGGTTTTTGCGGAATACGGAGAAGTGAACGCAACAGCCTTGTCAAAGCTTGACTATCTGGAACGATGCATCAAGGAGACCCTCCGCTTGTACCCATCTGTGCCCACCATCATGCGAGAGCTCGGATCGGATCAGGTAATTTATGGTTTTTCGAGAAACGTGACTTTTAGGAGCTCGCTGGCCGTAAAATACCTGCTGGAATGCAAATCATCCTCAACCCATATCTCATCCACCGCGATCCCGCCCAGTGGCCCGAACCCGAGAAGTTTGATCCTGATAGGTTCGTCTTTTCGCTTTATACTTTTATTTCGTATTTAATCGTAGGTTCCTACCCGAAAATTCCGTCAACCGCCACGCGTTTGCTCTCATCCCTTTCTCTGCTGGCAGTCGAAATTGCATTGGGCAGCGCTTCGCCTACATGGAGATGAAGACGGTTCTCGCTTGGTTGCTCCACTACTTCGATATCGGTAAGATTTTTGTGGATTCTGATTGTGGTTTAATTAATATTGAACTTTTGCTGTGGTATTAAAGTTTTTCTAAAGTTAAGGCCCTTGGTTATCTCCCCCCCCGCTAACGAATAGCACCTTATTTGAGACCTCAATATCGCTCCCATTCTAGAAAGCGTTGACCGAAGATGCGACGTCTCGCACAAAATGGAGCTCATCCTGCGTCCGGCGGAAGGCATCCGCGTCAGGCTCCGTCAGCGTCGCCCTTTATGATTTATGGTTTCCTTTTCTGTGCCATCTCCTACTGTGAATTTGTGAATTTGTACGTTTGTTTTTGCGATTTTAATGCATGCGTTGATAAAGCGAACCCCCACTTCACCGTATTAGCGCATATAGCTCACAGGGATTAGCGCTCGTTGATACACCCAATTACCCGGTCTGGGACGGGCAAAGCGAAAAATGATCGAGCGGGACACTCGGAAGTGCGGTGCCAGAATTGTGAGATGCCGTTTCAACTATTGATATTTGTCGTGCTATTGGTGGCCGTAAATGGTGATGCAACTTGCCCACAGGGTACCCTTCAGGTGCCTGGTCGTCAGTACTGTATAAGCTTTACGGACGGTATGCAGTTAGCTTGAGTTTTCTCTAATTATAGAGTTAGAACTTTCTTTCGGTGATGCTCAGCAGGCCTGCTCTGACAAGGGCGCTACCCTCTATGAGCCGATCGACACCTACGATGACAAACTGATCGGGCAAATGATGCAGAATTGTAGAATTGGCTTGATTATGAAAACCAGAATATTTAGATAGTCAAGCCCGCTATGCGTGGATCGGGATTCTTGAAGAGCAAGGGAGCTTGCAATTCGCCAGTACTGGTGAGGAGGCTGGGCGGAAGCATCAAGGTATGTTGTCAACGTTGAAAAGTTAAGAAAGATCTACATTTAGTGTATGGCATCTATCCATTCTGCTCGCAAAACGTCGCCGGTTTCGGCAAACAGATGAATAACTGTACCCAGCAGGCAGGCAGCGATACACCTTGCGAGTAGGTTGAGGCTGTTTCCTGAAAAGCGCATTTTTGAGGATCTTGAACTTTTAAAAACTCTTAAATTAACTATAAAACTCAGTAAATACATCGCCCAAATGACGTGCGGTATCGAGAGTGTGAATGCGGTATCGGCTGAACCGGAAAGGGACCGGCAGCTCGTCACTTCATTCGTCAACGTTTTTGTATGTCAATGATGATAAAAATGCTGCTAGTTAAAAGTTTAAGTAAAATACTATTTTAGTATGGTATTTTTATATATAGTAGGATTTTGTTTAAGTTAAGTTTAAATTGAAACTTTATTACGTTCAGCATTCATACCTGAAGCCTGATTATTTGAACAAAACCTATGGGGAAGATTGCCAGCAGCAACTTTATGATGGTAAAAGTTAGTTTCGGACCTGATCTTTTCTTTAGGGCTAGACACGACAAAAACACTGGATGTTCGCGTGTTGCTACGAGGAAATGGACATTTATACCTTGCTGATGCGGCAACAACGGCTGCCGGGATTTGTACAAGCCCAATGACTCGTAAGCTTTACAATTTCATATCCTAGTTTTTCCGTTTTAGGTTCCTGCGATCCCGGCTGGTCATACCTGGCCTCATCGAATGCATGTTATGCGGTAGACGATGCTTTTTAGAAGGCTAATTTTTTAGGCGGCCAACTACTCCGAGTCTATCACCCAAGAACAAGCCGAGTCGATCTGCCAAGGCGCCGGCGGGAATCTTGTTTCGATCACCGGCATCTCCGAGTTGTTGGCTGTGCTTGGTAGTTTTTTTGGTTCTTTTGCATTATCGGGAGGACCAACTTTTTCCTAGGACTTGATTTTCCAAATATAAATAGAGAAGTGTTTCTAAACGGTTTTCTACTATTGCTAAGCGAACAAACTCTAAAACATCAAAAAAATATTGATTTTTGACCAAAAATTGGCAGTTTACCAAAATAACCCTTAACCGACAGAAACGTTTTTTGATGCTTTTCAACGGGTTGTTCCAGGAATGGTCAGCGAGGCGGGGGAGGATGTGAGCTACTGGACCGGGTTGACGTGCAGAGGCGGAATGTGGCAGTGGACCGATAATTCGACGATTGTCATGGGAATGGATATGATGAAGGTAACTCAGTTTTAAAGCTGCTTCGGTGCTTGTAGCTAGCGGGGTGGAGCTAATTTTTATCATCCTACCTAATTTTCTCACATTCTACAATTTTCTTCAAATCATCGCCTAGATGCGCAAAAACCTAAATTGAAAGTAGTTTTTGTAGTTTATTGATAGCTTAGAAGTCATAATAACTATTTTAAATGCTTTGCGAGCCTAAAAATGGCCTTTTTTTGGTCATTTTTCAAACATTTTTAACCCAAAAAGCCGTTGTAGCCCACCACCGGTTACACCGGAAACCCAGACAAACTCTTGCAGATGACACGCCGGAAGCGTCAGTATTTTGTCGGTTCTCCCGGCGGCTCGACGATGACGCCCTTGGTTATTGCCGCGGGTCCGGAATCGCTGCAGAGCCAATGCACAGAGGGCGCTGGCTGTATGGTAATTTACGTTCTTAAAGGAATAAGAAAACTGTCAAAAACCCCTTCAGATTTCCCCAATTAGCGAAAGCAGTTGGCGGGGCAGCATTGGCACTTCGGGACTGTCGTGCACCAGCACCGACACCACTGGGATCATTTGCAAAATGCAACTCTAATCCCGTAAATAAACATGTTTATGCAATCAAGAATGTCTTCATACAATAAAAATTAAAATTCGGTAGAGGTGCCTAATCAGCGGCAGCGGGATCAACGGCCGGCTTCCGGTTTCGGCTGAGCAGCGCCTGCGACGATGTCTTGGCCACGGCGCTCAGCTGATCCCACGCAGACTTTTTGGACTTCTTCTTTTTCGGCGTGCCGCCCTGCCCGGATTCTCTGCTTTCCTTGCTCGTCTTTGCCGCAACTGAAAGTTGTATTGGGGTTGAAATTTCGGTGCTAAACTGTTAGCGGCGGGGGAGAGGGAATTTGGCGCTATCGCCTTGTACGGTAAGTATCAATCTAAAAATCGCCTGATTTCGTATTAAAACCCGTAGTTTTAGTAAAATTTTAGTTTTTCTGTAGCCGTACGAAGAATACTCGTGTAGCTGTTTCCTAGAAATTGGGCAAATGGCTAGGCATTAGAATTTTTCAAATTTTCTAAAAGTCTTAGTAAGCAAAAAAAAACTACTAAAAGCATTATAAAACAATTGTTTTTCGAGGCTTGTATATTCTATTGCTGAAGCCCCAACCGCCGAAGCGTTCATCGAAGAGCGTCTTCTGGTGGCCGTAGAATTGGGGGGTGCGCGGGGCGGCGGCCCTGTAGAGCAGCAACGCCTCGTCCTTGGTGGGGATGAAGTGACGAATGGGGGTGGAGGGCATGTTGTGCTTCAGAAAGGCAATGTCCTTCTCATCAAGCCATTTCCGGGGCGGAACGGGTCGCCCATCGCCGGCCAGGCTGTCCAATTGGTAGGGCACCGATTGGGGGTACGAAAATAAGGTAAAATTTTGCGTCTTTTATGACAATTAAACCTTAACTTCTTAGATATTTTAAATCGTAGAATAAGCCAACACCTACTCGACTATCAAGCGGCCTAATCGCCCCCAGATCCAAGGGCGGCTGCCGTTGTTGAGCGGGAAATGTCCACACAAAACAGATCATCGTCGACGTGGCGAGGAGCAGCCAGATGAGAAGGTAGATGAACGTGTCCTGGGTGACATCTTCGGGTGTCTGAATCCAGTTTTTTTAGGTTATCCAGACGTTGCACTACCGTGATCAGCGTCTGGTATGGGCCGAAATTCATCGCGGCGGGTTGTGTAAATGAAAGGAGAAATTTGGGGGTATTTGAAAAGTGGATGCAAATTATTTTATGTATTTCCAGCGCAGATTGACGGGGTTCACCTCCTTCCTTTTAGGTTTTTGCTAATCTGACTTTTTTTGCAGCAATCTTTCGGCAGAAAAAGAAAGGGATAGACGCTAAACTTTGACTGGTTAACTTTTTAGATCTTTATATCGATGGCTGTTCCAGGAATTGCCAATTTCTGCTTTTACATAGCTGCTTATTTGCATCTCTGTTTTGCCTCTTTTTCTAGAAAGATTTCCGGTGATTTACATGAATATTTAGGTATGAAAATGAGCAGCGCGACTCGTCGGGCCGCTCATTTTCATACCTAAATATTCTACAATTTCTACACGGGCTTCTACAATCAGCCGAGATGCCGATCGCGAATCCCGACTCGCTGAAGAAGAAGAAGAAAAAGGATGAACTCAGCGGCTCAATCGAGAGAAGGAAGAAAAAGAAGGACCCCAGGGATATGTCGAGGAAACCTCGTAAGTCTTTTTAACGCGAAACTGGAGAGATCACCCCACCCCCAGTTCACCTACAGTATCTTGGCTCTACGTTCCTCTACGGGGCTGTAAATGATACCAAAAGACTCGCCATATCAAGACAAACATTTTGTTATACTTTACACCCCTGTAGGCCAATGGAGGGCCGAGTTAGAAAAGTTGCGGGTCGGCGGGGTAAGCGGAATGGAGGATTATCTGCAGTCTTACCTTTTTTAACACTACTTGCCGTTCTTTTAGGTTTATTGTTCTTTTATTACATTTTTTCTAGAGCGCAAAGAGGGCGGCGAAAAGCTGGCGAAGAAGAAGCAAAACGAGAAGGCCCAGGTCGAGTACAACGACGCGATGAAGGACTTTGTCCAGAAGACGTGCGCTGGCGGTAGATTCTTTTTTGTTTAGCAGGTACTTCCCGTTTTCCAGGTTTCGCCGGGCTGTCGGCGACCTGGAACGAGCTGAAGGCGTACACGACCCCGAATGCCACGACGACAGCCTTCACAGCCCATGGCGACAAGAATCGATACAAGGATATCCCGTGCATCGATGCCACTCGAGTCAAGTTGAATGTTGAGGTCGATGGAGAAGACGATTACATTCACGCCAATTGGTGCAAGGTGAGAAAGCGGTACTGGACTGCTAGCAGGGGGTTTCATAATAAATTATGTCTTCTTATCCTTTTTCGTAGTTTTTTTGATCACAAAAAGTAACAAAAAAATGTTAAACCTTTTTGACGATTCGAAACTTCGGCTACGAAATTTTTCATACGTTTTGGAGCAAAAATGCAAATTTTTTCGAAATTTATAAGGTTACCGAAAAACATCTATCTAAAAATATTAAAAAACAGTGTAAAATGCTCTAAAAATGATTTATATTTTGTTATAGGACCGTTCAGGATTGCTGGAAAAGGTAGTTCCCCTCCTGCTAACAGTCCAGCACCGTCAAAACTGATTTCTTCTTTTACCAACCATTTTTTTTCCAGCTGGAGGGCCGCGAGACGTTCATCGCCACCCAGGGCCCGCTCGACAACACGATCGTCGACTTTTGGCGCATGTGCTGGGACCACGAAGTGGTGAACATTGTTCAGTTGGGCCGTGTCGTCGAGGACGGCAAGAACAAGGTACAAATCTTGCATCGACGAATGACCTAAATTTAGTGCGCAGCCTACTGGCCCGAGCAGCCGGGCGGCTACCAGAACCACGGCCGCTTCTTTGTCAACAACAAAAAGAAGGACGCGAACGCGGACAACAAGTGCAACCAGTTGATCATCGAGCTGTTGCCGGACGGGTGCTCAAATAGTCGCATCATTCGGTAGAGACACGCGTTTTGCTTGTCTTATTTTTTTGTTTTTAGGATGATCCAGATGCCGGAATGGCCGGATCACGGCGTGCCGAATAACACGAAGAAGTTGTTGCGCATCATCCGGGCTCTGGAGAAGGACGGCGACGCCTTGAACCCGGGCAACACGGTGCTGCACTGCTCGGCTGGAGCGGGGCGCACCGGGGCCATCATGCTCGTCCACTGGATCAAGTCGGCGCTCTTCGCCAACCAGAAAGTCGATGTGAGTTATTATTTTGTTTTGAACCCACATTTTTCAGGCGACCGATGTGTTCAAGAAGCTGCGCGACCAGCGTGCCTGCTCCGTGCAGACTGAGCAACAGTGGCTGTACGTGTTCGCCGTCGTCATGGACTACATCCAGGTTTGTCGGCTTATTTTACATTGTCGAAATTTTTGTAGGTAAGAGTCTAGAAACCCCCCCAGCCGGCACCAACTTTTGTATCTCGGCCCCCCTTTGTGCTAGCGAGCTCTAAAGTATACCAAAAGGTTCGCCGTAGGCTAATTAGTAAGACTACATTGCAGTTCAGTCGAAAAAAGTAGCGAAAAATAACAATAGGGAAGGTAGAAAAGTTGAAAAGTCGGCTGGGGGGGGGGGGGTTCCTAGACTTGAGCCTTTTTGTAATTTGGCTGATTTTCCGGAAAAGTGGTTCTTTCGACATCGTGAAATTTCGTTTTCTTGTCCGTTTTGAAGCCAATCCCCCTGAATCCGCTTTTTTAGATTAAAGCCAAAGCCGTGGCGGCCCACGACGCGAAGATGATCCAAAAGTTCCTGGAAGAGGGCGAGAAGGCCCTCGGCATGAGCATCATCAAGGCCAAAGACAAGGACGACGCCTTCCACGAACAGGCGGCCAATCCTTTGCCTGCGAGGCGCTGTTATGGCTGCTTGGCTCCTGCTCCTCCGGCAGGGCGCTTCTGTTTCGACTGTGTGAATAGAAAGAGGTTGGTGTAAGAAGGGAATGAAAACCTTCGAATATCAGCTCGACATCGAATAAGATGTGCAACGACTTTTGCCAGTTGTACCGCAAGATGGCGAACGTCCGGTAAATGATGCCTTGAGGCTGGGAACAGCACCCGTTTAGCCCGCATCCCGATCTCACCACGAACGACCACGAGCTGCTGATGGCCGGGCTTAACCGTAAGTCGAAGTAATTTCTGCCATGACCTCCTTTTATTTTCAGTGCAGCGGTGCGCCACATGCTGGTGGAGCGACTGCGTCTACCGGCTCAGTTTCCTGAACGGCAAGTAGGAGGGCACCAGCGGGCACAAAAGCGATTCAATGTTCATTAAAAGCCTATTTCGTATCATTGTGTATTGAATAAATATCGCATTTTTTTGGACGACGTTTTACAGTCGAACAATTTACATTTTTTTTAGTTAATCACCACCGACATGTGAAAACGAAGATTTAAATAGGCCCCAATGGCTCCCAGGAAAAGGCGTACTGTACGGGTTTTTGCCTGGGGCGCGAAATAGCAGCATGATTTTAGCTGCGCCGGGCCGCTGTGGGCCTCCATGAAAAGAGAAACCCGACCCGGGAAAGCGTTAGCCTTTGTAAACGCGTGTTGATAACGATTGCGTGATTCAAATTGGGTTGAGAACGTCTATCCACCTGCCATCAGCATTGAGATCGATAAGAAAGGGTACGCGTATCGTGAAGGCATTAACGATATACATATAAGGCATCAATGACAAAATGACAATCACCGTGGGAAAGGTCACACGGAAAACCGGGAGAAGACTTAGATAGAGAATTGTTTCCAGTCGACTTCGAAGGTACGTAGATTCAGGATGGCGACGAGCTGGGAACGAGCGAAGCGCGGGATCGCGATCAGGGTGCATTTGCGATTGCCGGATCCCACGTGTACCACCACCTAAAATTTGGATCTAAATATATCTAAATGTTACTTACCTCCGGCTTCGGCTGATTGCCGGCGATCATTACATGTGGGTAGCGCTCAATCGAAAAAGGGTCGCGATCGTGTAGAGGGAATCCATCAACCTGAAAAATATCGGTTCTTTCGCATTATCGGGGGAGGGGCAAACTTTTCCCATATGCTAGTAACATAATGGCAATTCCTTCGAAAACGTTTCTAGTAGAGTTGGGCTCCATAAGCGGAAAAAATAACTAACAATTTTAGAAAAACCTAAGAAGATAGAGAAATTGGCCCCCAAGGAAAAAGGTGCTCTGGTAATAGCAACATTTAACAGTACTTTTAAGCGAAATGTAGCTATCTTTCTAAGGGAAAAATATGAAAAATATACCGTATCGGGACATGTTGGGGCCACATGTTGCCAAGTGAGCATCAGCTCCATCAGTTGACAGGCGGACTGGATGTTCGAAAGACGACGCAGATCAGAGACAGTTTGCCCGGAGAGAGCACAGAAGTCAATCCCACCTAAATCACGATACCTTCAGAATACTCAAATTTTCCTACCAAGCGTGAATTCATACGGATTGGTGGTCAGGTTGAGTGTTCCCCCATTCAGGCCAGCCATCGGCAAAACCGTTCTGAAGCAAAATGGCTGTAACGAAGCGATCAACTCACTTATGGATAGGCCGCTGAGGGTGGAGGGCCATCGTTGGATCACCTTCTCCGGGCATCAAATCAACAGGCACCAAAGCTGTAAGCCTGGCAATATGCTCATCTAACGTCTTTGCACAGCCGACGTTCGGGGCTTCTTCGTGGCGAACCAGATAGGCGGCTTTGGACGAGAATTCTTGGATTTGGGCGGCTGAACGGAAATAGTGAAACAGAATGAACACTTACAAACATTGATGCTCTCGCCGGCGATTAGGACACGCGCGATTCGGGATACGTCGTCAGCCTGGAAGCGGGAATGGTTTGAAGCATTTTGAAGCCGCTGATACCTCGATTCCCATTTGACCGCCAACCCATTGTGAAAAAAGGTTGAGTGAAGAGAGAGTATTCGCGTCGCGTACCGGATCGCCACAAATTTCGATGCCTAAAAATGGCGCTCTGATTCAAGGAAATACCGTACCTGACAAAATAGCAATCTTCGGGTCATCCTTTACTTTCGGAAACGGTTTTTGCGGGGCAGGAGTCGGCCAAACAACCTGCTTCACGTCGAAGACTCCGTCAGAAACCTAAAAAAATATGTTTTTGAAAGCTGGAATCGTTTACCTGGCGACCATATAATCCACAAGTGCACCCCGTCGCCACGTTGTCCATATTAATCTTACCCGTCAACCGCACAATCTGCGAATCATCTTCAAACTCGAGGAAATCTTTGTTGCCAATGAGGGAAGGCCTAAAACACAGATTTAACAAGCTAAAGGTAACTAACATTTCTTCATCAATTTCCGCGGCTCCCCCTTCCTCATCATCCAAATCTTCCATTTTCATTTCCTCATCAGCCATCGCCTAAACGGAAACTGCCGAAATAATATAGCAAAATACCTTCAAAACTGACGGGCGTGCTTTGATCCGCTTCTCAATGGTACCGACGACCAGTACCTAGGAAATAACGAATTAAGAGTGGCGGCTTCCACATACATCAACTTGTCGAGCATCGATATCATCTCCATTTTCCGCAACTTTCTCAAGAGAAGAGACCTAAAAAGCCAAATATAAGTTCAGAAAACTGAAAGAATAGTACCTCGATGTGTTCGCCAAGCATTAGTTTGGCATTTGCGACGACCCGTTGCTTGGCCTGCGCGACCCGAGCCTCGTAGAGGTGAAAATATTGACGCTGAAACATATAAAGCCGTAATTTTTATTTACCCTGTGCCAATTTCCGGCCAAGTCACTTGGTGCAAGCAAAAATCTCTGCGAGCGGTTTTCATATGGCAGCACCTGACGTTTGACACGCTCATCCGTGATCGTCATCGTCTGCGGTTAGAACCTAAATTTTATTTTTTTATAGCACATAAATTTTGAAATCCAATAAAACCCAACAAAGACAAGACCTATAAATTCTAGCTAAGGCGCCAACACACATTTTGCCAATCACAAACTCGGGTGGTAATGTCAGAAAAGAGAACGAGTTGACAACAGATACTGTGAGATGCTATTCGACTAGAAACTTTGATGGAAATAATATGCTTCATTCTTTCTTTGCAGCTGCTGAGCGCTCGGCAACCGCTCGGCGTCCCCTCGAATTTTTGACGTCATCATCTATCCGTTGGTACCAATCGTAGATTTTGCCAGCAACAATCACTTCGTTAAACGCACGACAATTCACAAAGGAATTCATCGCCCCGTAGAGAGCGAGGTCGGCAAGACTCGGCTTGTCTCCACCCATAAACTTCCGCCCACCAAGCGCCTCCATCCACTTGTCACAGGCATCAGCCAGAGCTGCACGTTCATCGTTGATATCGTGCTTCTTCTTTAATCTTTTCCCGATCAAATACATCACTGATGCGCCTAGGTAGACGGCGAGCTGGCGTTCGATGTACGTAAACACACGATCCCATTCTCCAGCCTTCTCGAATTGACGGAAAGTTTCCAGCGATTCATCGAATGACCGGTAGACGTTCGGCGAAATGAGGTGAATGAAATGGTCATCAACCCACACACGCCATTCCCGCTCTTCTCGCTGATGCCCAATGTCAGCCGGCTTCAGGTCCTTTTCGAATAAGACGAAATACTTGTTGGGCCACTTCTTGCACGGCTTCCCTTGATCATCAACTGTGTCAAAAGACGTGTACATGTCCATAATCTCGCTCAACGAGCGTTGAGGGTTCACCAAGTAGGTGGCCATCTGGGACATGACGAGAGAAGACTCGAGAAGGTATTGATCATCCTGTGCGCGGAGTACGGGAACTTTCTTGTATCCTTGTGTGAACTTGAGCTCCGTTTTTGTGACCGGGTTGACTTCTATGACTTCGTAAGAGAAGCCGTAGTAATCCAGAAAAGCCCGTACTTTGCAGCAGAAGGGGCAGGATTGGTATTGGTAGAGGCGTAGGTTCAATCCGGTCTTATCGTCAGCGTTAATGATTTTGCGGCTGACAATGTTGTCCTTTGCGAGTGGTCGTTCGGTGACGGGGCGTTCGACGGATATTCTGTAGGGATACTTCTCATCAAGGGCCGACTTTGACACTGTGCCCCATCCAAAGAGACCGGCTATGGAGGCAGCTTTTGTGACATTGCGCATCCAAACCATCGACGTCTAAATGGGGTTTTACAGCGAGTTTTTGGGGGCAATGTTTTCGATATCCGTCCGTCACAACAAGCATACTATGAAAGCCGACTGGTTTTCCACTATTTATTCAGAAGGAAACGTGAAACGCATTATTACCCGTAGCAAAGTCGAAAAGATCAATCAAGATGCGAAAGTGATAACTAGCGGAAGTTTCCAATAATGTGTAGGATGAGCTAGGGAACCGGAGATGCTGGTGTGGAGGATGGCTCATCTGGTAGCGGAGATTGCTGCGTGTCAGACTGATATTCCGGCGTCATCACGGGATCTCCGTCGACGTCTTCTTCGGGGTCAGGTGACATGGGATGTTCCTAAAAGATAACTATAAGGTACCGCTTGCTTATGCATTTCTCTACACTTCTTACAGGCATCTACCCCATAGCCAACTCTGACCTGTTGAATTTCATGTACTCCCGCGTCGCTAATCTCGCTCGGCTCCTCGGTTTCCATCCTTTCGGTCTCTTCGTAGCTCCGGTCTGCATCCATCGAAATATTTTCCTTATCTTCCTCGTCGTCAACACGTTGTGCTGGAGATGCCATTGATCCCTTGGGGGATGCTCCCATTTCAGATGCTTCTTGTTGGCCGACTGTTAGCGATGCGTCAAGGCTATCGTCTTCCGCGGAGGGGATCTGAAAAAAGCACAAAGCTAGGAAAATGAAAAAGAATAATTTTCATAATTTGCACGAACGCACCTTGTAAACAGCGATGTCCTTTTCTTGTCCGGTAGAAATTAAATAACGACCGCTGGGATGAAAGTCGAGGGAAGTCACCTAATCTTGATTTCAAGATGATACCCATATATTACCATTCTTTCGTGGATGCTCGGAATCTTCAGAAAAGCTGATGAGGCGGAGAAGTCCCACAATATGATCTAATCAGCGTGTAACATAGTATTAAACCATCCCAACCTCCCCAGTCAAACTTCCGGTGGCTAGGCGTAATCTGTCCGCAGGGCCATCCAAGGATATGGTCGACACACCGCTTGTATGTCCAGAAAGTGTGCGCACGCATGAGGGATTTTCTTCATCCCTAAAATTGCTGTCTACAGAAATCTGTGCGAAACAAACGTTCTAAAAATCTTGAGCGTTTTGTCGTCACTTCCGGTGATAAAGTAATCTTCGTCGGGGGTGAACGCCAACACTCGCACCTTCATAAAGTGAGCTAAAATTTGCGGATCACCGAAGCTAAATCCAGGGAAAATACCTTCGCATGAAGCACGCGGTTCCAAGCTTCGACCATCCATCACAGTGACACCACCATCTTTTGACCCGAATCCGACATACCTTCCGCCCGGAGACTAAATATTTTTAAGTTGGCAAGTCCCAAAAAAAATACCGCAGACACCACGGAGACGTGTTTCATATTCTCGTATGTGGCTTGTTTGATAATTTGTCCATCAAAATCGATGAGGCACATCGAGCCGGAGAAGTTGGCTGGAATCCGCGAGATTATTCGTTGAATTCCGTTAAACCTGTAGCAAACGTCCTCGTGAACGGAACACAGGCGAGATAGCACGCATCCATGTATCCAAAATCCATGGTATTTATCTCGATTTTAGTATCAGAAGCTGGAAGCAATGGATTAAGCAAATCAAATAAACGCACTGTTTAACTCAATTTTGTGAACCATCGAGTCGATGCTGATGACCAGGATTGCTAAACGCAGTGTAAAAATAGACAAGCTTCTAACTTTTTCCATCTGATGCAATATCCACCGTTTGGACGCCACATCTCCATTTCTTGGCCTCCATAAAGGCAACCATGTCGAGCTTGCCTTCGCCGGTTTCTCGCCTGAAAACAACAAAATTTCCTTAAAAAACCTTCCGCTTACACATCCCAGACTTTCAATCCATCCTGAGCCACCGAAACCAACGCCGTCGGTCCATCCGAACCCCTCGTGAATCGGCCGAACGCAATGTGCTTTTCGTGCACTAAAAAGAATTTATCAAGGCGATCCTAGAAACCTTTCAGCACTTTGTTCCGCAACTCGACGGCGGGAGGCGCTTCGGGGGCTTCCGCTAGGACGGTCATACCGCCAAGTCCTAAAAGCTGTTTTAAATAAAATAAATTAAACGAGGTATACCAATTGTTATAGCTAAAGGGTATTAGGAAGAGATTTGCGCTAACTTTCTTTTAAAATTGCAGGTTTACGAACGCACCAAAGTCACAGAAAGGGCGCGGGAAAGGGGTTGACACGTACCGAGGGCCGCTCGGGACGACTTGAAAAATATTTGGATTCAGAGATTTCATATAGAGAAAATAAAGCAAAAAAATATAAGTTTAGAAACGAAAAAAAAAGCTTTAGAAAGCTTATCCAGTGGGATATTCGTTGGACCAACTGGAAAAATGTATGCGTTAAAATACCGAATTGGAATAATAAGTTTGAATACGCGGAAACAGTAGATTGTTTCGATTTTCGGGCTTTCGGACTCGAATTTCACAGCTTGAAAGTAAGCCGCTCGCCTGGCCCCTCTTCAGAATGGGCGACTCGGGCAACTCGGCCACCGAGAAGAGCGATGATGAAGTCATGGTCGACACCCCGTAAGTTGGGCTCGTTTGCTTTACCCGAAAAGCGGCTTTTCTTGCCGGAATAGTTGCAGAAACGATCAATAATCATAAAAGTAAATTAGGCCTTTTTTAAAAGTACAAAATTTCATTTTCAGAAGCATCTCGGCGCTCCCGTCCACATCGACGTTGGCCCGCACGGCCGTGACGTACGACGCGCTGAGCCCGATGTGGGGTAGAAGCGCCGTTAGAGCGACATTATAATGACAAGCTTTCACTTTAAACACTTTTGTAGGAATCGTACGTCTCGCTGTCCGACAGCTTGCAGTCCATCTGCTCGCACAGGCGAGACGGTCGACACGTTCACCTCGTTTGCCAGTACCAGGTTCGCCCTTTTCTCTTTTCGTAGATTTTCTTTTATTTTAGCGCATCGCCCTCGTTGGAAGTGCAGAACATCGTCGCTCAACCGGAGATGGTCATCGCCGGCATCGACCCGTCCGGATTCATTCGGGTAGCGGATATCCTCCAGTAAAATCAAGGAATGAGCGGTTATGTACTCCCTGTTAGCAGGGGCAGTTAATTTTTCTTAATAATCCTCCATAGTCCTATAACAATTTATAACCCTTTTTATATTTTACACAGTTTTTAGATATAAAAGGCTCGTAAAAAATTAAATTCGAAAATGTATGGAAAATGATCAAAAAAAGGTAAATTTTCGAATTTTCCTTGAAATTTAAAACTTTTTAGAATGTTCTAGCGATCAAAAACTACTAAAACATTTCAATTATAGGTGAAAAACAAAAATTACCCCCCTAACAGTCCAGTACCAGCAATTAGATCGCCAAACCACGCAACAAAAGAAAGACGCTTTTAAGGTGCGTGTGCGCGTCCAGCTATTGGAGGTGCCAAACGGCCAGAAGAAGCTGAATGCCCGCATCACCGGCCGTCTTCCTCGGCATTTGACGTTGAGCGACGTCCGCGTACTGCCGGTCCATCGAGCTTCTTCTGACAATTAGCGCCACACGCCCCCCTCCATCCATTAATACACAGAAAGTCGATTCAACGAAACATGGTTCCCTCTTCGAGTCTCAGATATGCCAGTTGCACTCGTCTTGTGAGTTAATAAATACTTTATTGCAATTCGATGTTTTTTGCTTTGAAGCATTTCTTCAAAACAATTTATTGAAAAACCACCAAATATACATAAAGAAATGTAAAGATATCACAATCTGTAAAAATAGATGTTTTTTGGTGTACTGGCCAGGCCAAGGCTCTGCAGACAACAGGAAAGTGTGGTAATATCATAATTTCGAGTGGTGGGAGCAACTACAGCTGTGGAATCAACAGAGCGACATAATATAGCACTGAGCACAAAATTCACCAAGGCGTCCCAGATAATGGACTAGGGGGGAAAAGATGTTCTTTAGTCTCTAGGAAACGATACCAGATTCTAGATAGAACGATGGGTCACAGTGAAAAAAATGCAAATCATCCCTAACCACCCAAAAGATACAAAAACGACGGGTTCTTTGGCATTATAGGGGAGCTTGGGTCTATTTCTTTTTAGTATTGTAATAGTCTTTTTGACACAATTTAACCATATTGGAAGTGGAAAAACTACAGAGCAAAACCTTAAAAATGTGTAGTTTTAGCATTTACGAATAGCAAAAACAAAGGAAGGGTGTCTAAACTATTTATATTAGAAAACAGATTCTAAAGACCCCCCCCCCCGATAATGCGAAAGCACCACAAACGATAGGCATCTACGGACCCAGTAGAGAAAAACAGCCGGTTTTGAACGGAAGGGTTTTTGAAGTTCGATAAAAAATTGCGGAAAGGCCGGAATAAGGCGAAAAAACATGGAATCGAATCATCGAGTTACCAGTCACGGCCCCGAGCTTTGAACGAGTCGGCCAGCGTGTTCCCGGGTTTTGGGGTATTCAGGGGAGATGGGGTGGTCGCAGTGAATGCGGAAGAACCATTTGGATAGGGTGAGCCGGGTGTTGCAGGAGCGGGAGGTGGGCCGGCGATTCTCTGCAAGAATTGGTCAAATACCTTTTGAGATAACTAATATTACCTGATCGCCCGGCACAAATCCTCCAGGTCCACTGAACCCGAGTGCGCTCAACAGCGTCGCCTGTAATTTCGGCAAAACGGGCGGCGGCTTCGTATGCGCCGTGTTGACGTTCATAAGTGGGACTAAATAATTTGGAGCTGGAGCAGGAGAAGAAGCAGCAAGCTGGGTACCTGGTCCAGGCGGGTTTTGCAACAACGGCTGTTCCGAAGATCTCCTTTGATCTTTCGGCCGGAAATTGCTGCTTTGCGGTCTCGCCGAGCGAGCGTTTGGGCTATTGGAGAAGCGTGGTGACTGCGTCTCCGCAATTGGCGTAAACTAAAGGGATTTCCCCTGTGAGTTTGGCCATTTTGCACATACCCTCGACTTCGGAGAGTCGTTGTTCCGCTTTTGATAGATGGGAGGGGGTGGGGTGTTGAATTGAGCGAGGGACGGGAGGTCCTTCGAGGCGCCGGGTGTAAGGAAATCACTGGGTGGGGGCTAAATTAATGATTTTTTCGAAGTTTTATGGTCTTTTACTTTCTGCAGGTTTGGAGGGAGGGAAGGTGGTGGGGCCGAGAATTGAGATGGCTGTGGAGGGGGTGGGGGTTGGTTGAGAAGTGGTGGTGGAGGAGCCGACATCAGAGGCATAGGTCCGCCCTGCATCACGACTGGTGGAGGGGGGACGTTTCGTTCTGGGGGAATAGGGTGCTGAAAAGCCATCATGACCGTTTAAAGTTTTACTTATATAACTATATAACTTTAAACGATTCGATCTGTTTCGAATTTAAAATCGATTTTGGTATTTTCAAGCCGATTCGACTTACGTGCATATGCTCTGGCTTCACGGGAGTACCCATCTGTGTTGGCGGAGGCAGGGAGAAGTTTGGAGGTGGACACGACATAAATAGCGGCATCTGAAACAGATTTTTTACGACTTTCTTTTTTCGATGTTTTTCCCAATAATTTGATCTTCATCGGTTCCTTTTGATATCCTACCTGGTGAAACCCGGGCGGCAATCCGGTGAGATTTGGTGGAAGCACCGTGGGTGGAGGATGAGATGTTGGGACGGCTATCAGCTGGGCTGGAGGTGGCGGTGGAGGTGCCAACAAACTCGGGCCGGGCGGTATCGGTGGAGGCGGCATCTGCGTATAGGGGATCGGCGGTGGAGGGTGGTTCATCGCCTAAAATGGATATATAGTTGTCAAAAACTATTTTTCTCACGGGAGTTGGTAAATGAACCAGTGGTGGTGGGAATCGGGTGATGTTCGGTGGCGGCTTATATTCAATGGGATCCTTCGAATCATGTCGCAGCATTGGTGGCGGAGGAGGGGCCTGAAACTCACATTGGCATTTAGATATCGTAACACGTATATTATTACTCTAAAATTTCACATTTGAGACCACTTACAGCCAAAAGTGGCGATTTAGGACCAGGGGGTGGTGGCGGGGGCGGCGAGGCACAGGACGCGGAAGAAGCCAAGTCCATCGAGACAGATTCCGTTCCGCTCGTCACTTCCTCACTAAAAAAGGTACATTTGGGATGACTGAATGTGGCATACCATTTTAACCGCTTCGCAGCTGGCTGTTCCACTTCCGGTCGTTCGCCTCTGACAGCTCTTGCGAGTGTCTCCATGAATTGTTGCTAGAAAGAAATCTACGCTTTTCAGGACAAATTACCGTAGACATTCCAGTCAGCCGTTGGCGAGTTTCTTCGTCGATCGCTTGACCACCATGAACGCGCAGCTGAAAAAGAGCTCGTAAAGACAGCACTGATTGCAACGTACCACAGCATCGAGGATTTGCTGCGGGTCATTCGGATTGACTGCATTGGGTGGCAACGGTACGGGAGGAGTCGGAGTGCTGGGAGGCCGACGTTGTTGTGCCTCGCTCTTCTTCCGTTGTCGACTCGATGTCTCGATCGGACACGTCGGGGCGCTGATCGAAGGACTCGGGCTTCCAGGGGGCGTTTTGGGACCCCGCCGTTGAGCCGATTCAATCGGTGCCACCTTGCCATCGAGGCCCTGTCGTAAAAGTGGGCCTGGCGGTGGAGGAGCAGTGGATCCGAGCCCCGATGAGCCGCCCTGCACGGCGTCATCCATTTCGAAGCCGAACCCGGGGCGGTCTCCAGCATCCATTTTCACGTAACCCATACGTTCATGGCCATCCACGCGGCCGGTGAGCATTTTGTGACCGAGGATACGCTCCATCAGGCCCTCACGCTGCAGGAAGTCATAACAAGACTTATCGTCGTACTGGTGTCGGGCTAGTTTGACGGCAGTCAATTTGCCGTCATCCTCTTCCTCCTCATCATCGGTCCGTGCTGGATCTAAAATAATGGATTTTACAGAGGCATGCAAAGACAAACCTCTGGACTTTTGTGTTTTCATTTGCCCAAAGATCTTGTCCAGCAACTGTTCTTGGGCTGCGGCGTCAAGGGGTTGTTGTGAAGATGATTGGGAGTGATGATGGTGACGGTGGTGATGGTGGTGCTTATCATCTCGAGTTTCTTTCCGTTCCGGGCGATCATCAGCCTCCCGTTTTACAGCTTTTGATGTGCTGGGGAGACTTGAGTGATTTCGTGAAGGTGCGGGTGGCTGTGGTCTCGGCCGGTATTTGGTTGGAGACTCGGGATCATGTCTAAAGCTACTGTGGATAAGGAGAAGCGTGGGCTGCAACCCACTTCCTGATCGGGCGCTTCGGGATTGTATCGAAGTCGCTGACAACACGTCTATTGACATTTGGCACCATGGGGGAGCTGCAGGATGAAAATTTGGGCTGTTAGTCAGGACTTACCGGCTAGTGGCCGGCTCGTCTTCTGTGATGGTGGCATCTTTCTTCTTTCTGGGTATCCGAAATGGCCGGGTCAACTCGTTGGAGAGGCTTAATTCCATCCTATACACCGCATTAGGCGCAAATCTAAAAAGTCTTAAAGTAATTGTCGCAGAAAAAAAACTGAAAATAGTTACTGACACCGTTCAAACGGCCAGTTATCACCAAAAATCATTTCCAAACAAATGCTTTATCGTATAAAAAAAAAGCATGGTCAGATCCCAAAATTGAAAGATCGGTTGTAGTGGGGGGAGAGAGGGTAGAGCAGATTCTGGTCGAGTGAGGTTTGATTCGAAATTGGGCATGTACCATGTTATAAGGCAGTCGTGAGATGACTATAATTTGGCAGTCGACGATAAAAGTGACACTAAACTGGCAATTCGGTTTGGCACACATCAGAAAGGCGGAGGTTACGCGACAAAATGAAAGTTAGCCGAGATCCGCAACAAGAAAGGGCACTGAAATTTGTGGAAAAGTAAACGTAGGTAGTTATCAGGTTAAAATAGACGATATTAGGGTGTTAGATTATAGTTGAGCTGAATTTTTAGAGGAATCGGAGAGAGTGGATGAGGTATAAAGCTGGGGTAGGGTTTCTTGTAAAACAACAAACTAATCAAAAACGAACAAGCAAGGAAAGGCACTGTACAAAGAAGTCTTGCAGAAGAATGCGGCTTTCAAAATAATTCTATTCTTAGTTTTGGGGTGTAGCCGGTTTTTCGCCCTCAGAATTGATAGGGACATCTTCGTTTTCTCCCTCGGTTCCGGCTGAAAAGAGTGTAAGTGTAGCTTGTGGCATTTCGAATTTTCATAATCCCGAAGTTTCAGAATCCGAAATTTCCTTAGCTTAGGAAGGGAACCTACGGAAATTTCGAGATTCTGAAGCTTCCAGATCATAAAAGTACGATTTTAAAAAGTAGAGATTCCTATAAGAAATCAAGAACCATACTCACTTGTAACAACAGTCGTTTCACTCGCCACTTCCGGTACCTCACTGAATTCGACCACGGTCATAGGCGGGCAGCCCGCAAAAGCTCCATTTGTCCCATCGTGTCCATTCGAGGTGACTGTGGTGGAGGTTGATGACGGCGCTGTCGTGGTGATTGTTGTGCTGGTAGTGGCCACTTCAGCAACAGGGTCACGAGCCGCAGCTGCTGCTGCGGCTGCTTGCTGAGCCTGAGTCGAGCCCTTGCTGCCTCGTTTTTCCGTATTTCCGCGGGCCCTACGTTCTTTTTCTTTGGCCGCGCTGTCGACCTAAAAAAATATAGTTTCTATGGAGTTCCAAATTTTCGAATACCTTGAGCGCTTTTTGGACAATTTCCTGGATCTGGCGCTCCATTTCCTCGCTGGTCTCTTCCGACTTGGCTCCGGCTGCAGCACGTTTTGATGTAACGCGAGAACGATGACGAGGCCGGCGGGCAGCCGGTTGAGCTCCAGGCGATTGAGCAGGAGGTTCTTGTTGTGATTGTTGTTCTGACGTCTCTTCCGTGCGAGGCTAAACCGATCGTGTAAAGAACTGAAGGCTAGTTGACTGGAACGCTCTGATGAAGTAAACTTGTATAGACTTGCCACTAATAGTTGACAGCCAGATTCGATGCAGGCTATTTGGATCAATTCCAGGTAAGGATCAACATGAGTCGGATCAGCGAAAAACGTCTGGTCTACGTCTACGAAAAAGGTTTTCTATTTTCCGCCAGATCGCTTACTATACATGCGGTCGATCAGGCGATCACCATACGGCAAATACGTTCTCAATTTGCTTTCCATCGCGGCCACTTCGGATTCCAATGTCGAGCAGCGCTGCGTGACGTCCTTGTGGTAGCAAACTATTTGCTTAGATCTGTAAGCATACGTTTTTATTAGATTCCTATATTTATCTTCGTTTTAGATAAAACGGCCTGGGTCAACGTTACCGATTGAGCAGTTCGCCGGGGGTTTCCACCTCTGCCATTCCCAATTCCTGGAGCCGCACCTTCAGCAAGCCAACGCCCTAAAGCAGGCAATTCGAAAGCATATCAACAAAAAATACCATATCTTGCTTCAGATGGTCGATATTTTGGGTGCAGACGCGCAGGCGCTCCTTTAACTCAATTTGTTTCAGTTCTTCAGCCTGAAATAAAGCAAAATTAAATCAGTCATTCAGCTGAAATATGTTTGCCCATCATACCTACCCGAATTTCCTGGCGCACCGCGCTAAAAAAAGCATCGGAGATAATGAATGGGCACATCTCGCTGAACTGCTCCCGGATTTTAACTAAAAAATCATCAAAGAATACAATCATCGACCCACTCAGGTATTTGTCGAGCTCATTCGCCGGATTGAGCACCACACAGCCGGGTGGGATGTGGAGTGAGTCGGCCGAGATGGGAAGGCGAGCTAAAAAGTTGTACGCTTATCGTGATGTGAATTCATTGATTACCAATGCCAGCCTGCTGCTGTCGAAGAATTTCCTCGTGCATCTGCTCAACACCAGAAATTGCGTCTTCAGATAAACGACCGCGCAGCTGAATTCAGAATTTTTAGTAACTGGCGGTTCGATTATACCTTGCTGGCCGATGTAGTGGTAGATGGTGTCGATCCTTTTTTAGGCCTACCCCGAGGTCTGCCGTCTTTGGTGGCTGCGCGCTTTTTCTGAAAAAGCTTTTATAAATTTGAGCAGCTTGAAAGTTTAGACTTCAAACTATTAAATCTACCCACCGAAGTCGGTGTATAATCTCCGTCTTGGTCCCAGTTGACCTCTTGGTAGCTCGCGGTGCTTGCCTTCGCTCTTTTCCGAGATTGCGAAGTGGTCAGCACAAATTTTCTGAAAATGAATGCTTAGACTGAAAAAAGGTAGGTTATCCGGCCCGATCAACAATAGTTTTTCATTTTTATAAAAGTTACCTGTCATCCTCATCAATCTCGGTTTTAATACCAGAGGCGTTGGACAGCGGTGAGGCGAATCCAGGAATTGAGTCCGGAAACTTGGAGATCGACGATTCGCGGGACTCAGAACTCCTAAAACTGTATTTTACGAGATGTACGACAATCCACTTGTCCAAAAACTAAAACGGCAGACCATTGACCGCAAAGGAATATGACGACAAAGCTTTATTATGCGATATTCACTCCAACAATCATGAAAGACGACGTAATGGAGACCGGTATTGGAGGAGTACCCGTAATATATATGGCATACAACAAGGATATCTTAACTGAATGGGGGAGAGATTCGCAATGAGATAAATAGTCTAATAATCAACAAATATTATACAAAGAGCATGCAAGGGGGTAGTGTTAATCCACGGGATCGATATCCATTGAGAACGGATTTCTTAGCATGGGGCAGTTGTAAGAGGGATGCTTCAAAAGCGAGCTTGACTTTCTCCAACATTTCTGACGTTATTGGCGCTATTAGGCTGCATTCCGCTATCCGCGCTTCCTTTTCTGGGCCTTGCCATTCTTGCTCTGTGACTGGTAAAAAGGGTGCAATATCATCTAGTGAGTCAAAAACCTCGTTGAGACGCTTCTTGGCCTTAGTCTTGGTCGCGGGCGCTTTCTTGTTATCCGGCTCGGCAGAGGTGGGTTTCTTCCTAACAAAGCAACTACAGCTAGCTTCAAAGCAACAACACGAAAAGCACAACACGCCAACCAGCAAAAATTATGTTAGTTTGCCGCAAAAGGACGAACGGGTCAATTTTTGAAGCGTACTGACAAAAATATACCTCTGGCTTGTTTTGCTGCTGTTGCTGCGGCGCTCGTCCAGGGACGGGGTGCTCGAGTTCTTCTTGTTTTTGTACTCGAAGTAGCGTTCAATCTGAAAGTGAGAGTGAGGATTAAAAAAAACTGAATAATTCAGTACCTTTGCAGGATTGACGACATGAAGATAATACGGAACATGTCCGCCAGTCCAAGAGGCTGGAGCGTTGACGGTTCGCAGGCTTGTAACGTCCAGCATCATTGAAAGATCTAAAATTTAAAGATTTTGACAGAGAAACAATGTATTAAAAATCCAAAATAGGCTTTTTACTTACCATTGAGATCACGTTCGCGCAGCTCGGGAACCGCTTTGCTCTTTGCGTAGGCCTTCGTCGAAATGATCTTGGTCCCAGGGGCACAATTCTTGATGATCGCGTCTTTGATCTTCTTGTCGAGGTCCGCGGTAAAGGCAAAGTTGTTTATGAAGATGATGGTAGCTTCCTAAATTCAAAATGAAATCTTTAAAACCACACAAACCTCAGTGATGAGCTGGAGGTGGTCTTGAGCGAGGAAATCGCCTTGAATCAGCTTGAAATCTCGGACACGCTTCCCATGCCATTTCATGAGACTGGAAATAAAAAGAATTAAGCCAGCAAATCAGAAAATACCTGCGGAAGGTGGACTCCATCGTCGCTGCGCACGTACTCGGAAATTTCGAGATTTCAATGCCAATGGCCTTTTTGACTTTGGTCCTTCCGGCAACGTAGCAAACAAGGTGTCCAACGCCAGAGCCTGTAAAAAGGTTGCGAATTCTGACATTTGCTTACCTAGATCAACAAATACGTCGTTTTCGGTGGCTTTTATATCCTCCAGCATCAACTCCAATTGATCGTAGCTGGTTTCGCCGTAAACCTAGAAGAATTTTGGGGACTTTCCAAAGATCAAACCTCGGAAGAGAAAGCCTCGTAGTGTTTGTTGAGGCGATTAACATCAGGCACAGCCCTTAAAAACTGTTGTTATTAAAATATATAAAGACTAACCGGTTAAACGCAGTTGAGCATATGAAATTGAGGAGCTGCGGAGAACAAGGCTCAACCGACCACTCTTCCACACCAGGACGCGTCTGCCCGCTCCACTAAAAAAAATGTTTGTGAAGCCAGCGGTTAATTGTAGCAGATCGAGCAACTTACACGCTAGACAAAATGAAATAAAACCCACCAGTTGAAAAGAAGTCGAGGCCAGCTTGTTGTACTTCGAAACGAGCTTGGAAATCTTGTCGTAACCAATGTTCGCGTAGTTATTCAAGTCAATCTCGATCGACTGGGCGAAAGTTTGGAGAGGCGCCTTGATCTCCGGGAAACGGGACATCACCTGCCTAAAATGACGAAGCGTTACTTTCGATAGCATTCAATTTACTTGAGATTCTCGATAACTTCCACAGCTGCCTCCTGGTTATCGCCATTGTCTCTCCAAGTCACCAAGAATGGCTTGTTGTCGCCGACCGGATGACCTGACGATTGTTTTCGTTAGTAACGTTTAGATGACTCACCATAAATCCCATGCAATTTGATAGTTTTTACCGGATTACTATCACTGGAATCGGCCGAACTGATAGATGAAGTTTCCAACTAAATCGAATATCGAAAGAATCTCTAACCTTACCCTATCGCCCGATGATTTGCGATGCACACTGGGCGATTTAGAGGTCCGGTCTTTGAACTGAAAAGATATTTAAAGAGAAAACTTTCGGAATAATACCCTTTCTGCAGAAGATTTACTGTGCAGACTCGGTGACTTGGAGCTGCGCTCCTTGAACTGGTCCATGCCAGCCAAGAATGGTGAAGGATCACTGAAAATGGCGAATTAGAAAATATTATATGCTTGTCACACAGAAATATTGGAAACGGAAGTCACGGAAAAAGTGTAGTTGGAAACTCGGCCTCGGCTGGACCTAGTTCGGGCCGAACAATTGGCAAGTTTTCTACGCTGCGGAGGAATAGTTCGGCGAGAGGGGAGAGCGCAGAGAAGGCAGATGCTATGTGTCTACATCACAGGAACGCGCGTCGGTGCTCTCCCAATATCATGCTGTGTCTCTCGCACCCAATAGCACTCAGCTATCTCCGCTCGAGTCAGGATAAGATTCAAAAAGCAAACAATTGTGAGAGGTATTAACGCAAAATCTAAAATGAATGAGTCCAAATTACTTGCATTTTTCATAAAAACCCAATTACATGTAATATAAACCGGCAGCCACGCATTGGATGGGCAACTATTCTGTGTATAAAGATTTATCGACCAGTCAAATTTTGATATAGTTACAATACACACAAACGTCCTTCATTCCTTTGATTTCTTCGGCATCGCGTGCAATCGCCGGATCCATGGTCGATCTTTCTGAAATTTTTTCAGCAATAAAGTGGAGATGGAGAAATTTACCGGGCCTAATTCAGTCAGCTCATCCTCTGGGACCTTTCCCATCACACGAGCGGCATTTGAAAGTGTCCGATAGTCTACCCCATAGTCAGCCTTTTTGAATAAGAGTTCCATTTCCTAAAGCAAATAGTAAGCAGCTTCGATGTTCTCTACCTGTAGCATCAAATCTGTACGGTCTGCGTTGAATACGATTTCTGGCACATTCCCACCGCCCAAAGATTCGGCTAGCTGACGACGGAGCTCGCGGCGGTTTTCTTCCAACAATTTGGAAATTTCCTAAAAAGCCTTGCTATTTTTGGGGATAAAAACCTCGTCCCCGGTTCCTTTGCACAGCCAGCTGATGGAAATCGTCGAAAAGGATTTGTCAAGTTTTAGCTAAAGAATTGTATCAAATATTTGAACACAAAAAACCTTCGTAAAGGTGATATCTTTTCCGGCAAGCGCCTCGTGACATTGAATGATTTCATAAATCCTAAATCTTCTAGTTCAGAGCATGGGAAATAATGAATTATGGACACCATCCCCCGAAAGACACCATCCCGAAAAATTTGCATGCGAAAACTTCATTAGCATAGAAAAATAGCTCCTTTTTCTATAGTAGAGCTGACTTTTCGCATGCAAATTTTTCGGGATGGTGTCTTTCGGGATGGTGTCTTTTTCGGGATGGTGTCCATTTACCGAAATAATGTCACCTCCTCTGGAATATCTCGCTCAGTCGCTTCATCTTTTTGTCATCGAGTCTTCTCTGCTTGGTGCCAAGGGAGAGTAGAAACATCCGGTCTTCTAATCTGGAAGGCAAGTTAAAAAAAAACTACATTTGTTCCTACCCGACATCCAACCCAAATCGTTTTCCATATTGCATCGTGAAGACGCGGTCCATAGAAGCATTGTATCTCCATGCTTTCCCGGGCGTCGGGCCATAGCCGTTTTGCCCTAGAAAATAATAGAAAAGTAGCAGAATCAAACCTGTTGTCCGGCGACTTCTGAAATCGAGGGCTTTCTGTCGCAACTGGCAGCATCGGGGCGTGAAAGATGATGAAGACGGGCCCAGCCGACGTAGCAACATCTAGAATGACAATTTATAATTAATATAAATTTATTAAAAAGTAAAAAATGATAAAAATATTCACAAGGGAACGTTTTGGGGTGCCAGAGGGCCTTGGTTGCTTTCCATAAAGCGCCTCTGGAACCGTAACATTAGCGTTGTTAGTACTTTGTCGTACTTGCCGCCCGCGACGGAAAAGTGCTAACTAAAAATGTTTCAAGCTTTTGGTTTTCTTTTTTCTTATTTATGCACCAGCGCCCAAAACCCGCTTCGCGGGCCTTGGGCGCTGGAATGCGGCCTTTGCATAAGAAATTTGACTTTCCGATAGCTGGGGTCCTCCGGACCCCTTTCCCCACCGGCCACACATGCGCGTGCAAATTGCAAGAATGAGGAGATTTGTATTTTTTCACATTATGCAAATTACCCCAAAAATGAGTAAAACCGGCTGTAACTTTGTAAACTTGTATTTTATCAAAATTCTGAAAGCGCCATTGGAAACAGAAGGGTCGATTTCCCAAAGTGACGGAGAATTAGAGCATTTTATGTACGGGAAGGCCCTCAAATCGGGCCTTGAAAGTGACATCCACACACACACACACACAGTTACACGCCAAAATTATATAAGGTAGGATAATACACCTCATAAATATGAGGGGTGTCGTGGTCGTTTAATTAGTTTTTTTTCAGCGGCAATGAGGGTACCAACTCGGCAGCTCTTGGGTGCTGCGAATCAGAACGTCACGGCGCCGAAGCTGTGGCAGGATCCGGTCCTTGGATACTTCGAGGTATCTTGATTTCTTTTTCTTTCTATTGCTCCCTTGTATATCATTCACACCCCTTTTAGACTCACGGAAAGATGGAGTTCAAGGCCGGCGAGCAGTACAACCTGACCCAGGACGAGAAGAAAGCCGTCTTGTGGAGGTTCGTTTATTCTAACTGAATTTGCGATATTCATGGGTCGTGATTTATCTCGCCAAGCAGACGAATCACTTCTTGATCATAGGTACATTTTACTTTCAGGTATCGCGTCAAGGAGATCTTGAAGAAGGAGTATTTGCGACGAGAATACGATCCCCACAGCTTCAAGTACAAGGTATACCTTCAAAACACTATTGAAGACATTATTTTTAGGCTGGCGTTGTCATGGATCCTGCCATGTTCCGCTGGTACTCGGCTGACATGACCCAAGCCGAGTTTTTCCGCGCTACCCCTCGATCCGTGTTCCTCTACATGGGAAGCGTCTTCCTCGCCTTCTACCTCTACACTAGGCTGCTCTATGTTCCGATTGTAAGTTATAATCGCTTATTTTAATGCTTATGTAGCCGAAATATGTCTATTCGCAATTTCTAAATATTTTTCAGGACAAGAATAACGAGGCGTGCCTCGACGGAGACCTCTTGTGGTGGGACCGGCAACAGGGCCGAATGCAGTTCACTGCCGGAAGTGGCATCCTCTCCCCGACCATTGGAATCGAATTTTAACTGGCTCGCAGTGTCATTAGATAGTTGTCGTTTTATACTACACCTCATTTGTCTTCTGTATAATCGCCTTATCATCGTGGGCTTGTAAAAAGATGTGTTTATTGGATGTTCGCCGAATAAATAGATTACGATTTTTCGATTGTCGAGTTCTTTTGTACGAATTTCATTTGTTATTTGGGCAAGTCCTGAACTCGGTCAACCCTTTGTATAGTCGATGAGCGAAGACGTCATCAAGGAGGTGATACGCGAAGCCAAAAAGTTACTTTTCGAGAAGAAAGATGAGGCTGCTATGGAGCTATGCGAGGTTTCTAGGATTTCCGTCTACAAAAATTCGTTGCAGAAACATATCGAAGATGGCGTCAAAGATTACATGATCTACTGCTTCGCGGCCCTCGCAAATGCAAATCAAAACTACCCTGTCGATTCATCCACACATTATATAGGGGTAAAAACACTACTTTTTCACTAACCTCTGATAGGCAATAAAAATAGACGCGTCAAAGCCGATTGCCTGGCAGGGTCTTTTCAAGCTGTATGACAAACAGGGACTTCCGGTGGATGAACGAGCTATTGAAACTGCTGAAAAGGCGGCAACCTTTGCGTGAGTTCCTTGGTTTTAACCAAAATTCTGCTATTGTAGCGCGGATGACGAGAAAAAGGCATACTGTCTGCAGAAGAAACGAGAGTTCCTTTTGACGCTGAAGCGCTTTGTAGACTTGAAGGTATTGCAAAATTTGTTTATAACTTTCCTTAGGAAGATCCGGGCGAAGATCCTGTTTTCATGGGGAAGCTGATCGAAGTGCTGACAGAAAGAGAAAATAAAAGTGAAAGCGAAAAATCATTGGTACGGATTGAGGTTCACAAAAAAACCCATTCTCGCCTAGCTTCTGCAAGCTTTCAAAACCATTGGCTTCGAACTGGTATGGAAGGATGTGGATTTGCATCGCTGCTACGTGAAATATCAATACGAGGTAACAAACGCTAAATTTGTATTTTTTTTACTGTCTTTAGATTTCTAAAACTTATTGCGACTGGGAGCAGGAATTTATGCGTTTTTGTGAATTCCATCCGAAACAGAAGCTGGACACTTGGATGTGTAAGTCGAATTGCTCCGTGCGCTTTTATTGACTTATATGCAGATGAGAGGCTGGATTATTTGATCCATATCGGCGTTCTGGTTCAAGGGGTGGTCAACGAAAATCTTTTGGACGTCTACAACCGCACTCACACTGATGAGGAGGATGACTTCGTGAGTTTTAGTCATCTTTTGACCTTTTGACGTTTCTACAGCCTCTCAATCTTCTCGACGCTCTGAACGATGAAGATTGGGATGATGCAGCTGGGATAGTGCTGGAAATCCCTGAAGTGAGCCTTGTAGAAAACGGCTTGGAGCCTGCAATTTATACGGCGGTTCGTGTGATGTACGAGGATGAAAATTACGAAAAGTTTGTTGTTTTCCTCGAAATGTAACATTGTTAGATGCCTATCTTATATCGCCCTGGCACAACAACGCACAAGCGACCCATTATTACGTGAACAGCTACATGGATACCGCGCCGCGTCGCTATTGGGCCTGATGACTCCAGAGTCCCTGAGAATTGGCCTTGGAATGTGTCCGTTGACGCCGAAGTAAATCCAATCACTTGGCATTAATCCTGTTTAGATTCGAGTATTCTGAAATCCTCCTGAACTTCCATAGTGGCCGTGAAGTGGTTGTCTCCGATATCAAGTCTGAAGCCAATCGATTGAGGTTTTCATTGTTTCAAGCTCTAAGAAATGGACAAGCCGCTGAGGCGAAGAGTATTGCGCTGGAAAGCGAGAAATTCGTATGTTTCTCCTTTTTTAATGAACTTTTTCCTCAGGATGGAACGCAGACCTGGCAAGACAACCTGATGCGTGCGGAAGCCAATTTGGCCGACGAGGCGACGCTGAAGCAACTTGTCGATCTCGGCCAAGACCATCCGAGTTGCGCGAAGGTTTTCTACTTTTTGGCTAAGGCGCTCCGAGGCAAAAATGTGACAAAGGTAAGTTTTCGTATTCCTGACCTTAAATTCCATTTAGGCTAAATCGTGTGCGGAAAGGGCCGTAAGTCTGAAAGAAGGATGCGAAGAATGCATATTGCTTTTGGACGATATCCTCATAGAGACTGGTTAGTGACGGGCGAGTTTGATTGAATGGCTTTTAGGCACCTCTCCATCCGTTCGCCTGGCTCAGCTCGAAAAGATGACGAAGCGCACACACTGGCTTCAGGAGCGCCTCTATCCGCTTTATCTCGGCGCCGGGCAAATGTTTGTCTCCATAAAAAATTATCACGGTTGTATAGAGACAAGGCGATCAACTCTCTACAACATCTCCTCCGCGACAACCCCGAAGATGCACATCTCTGGGGCGAATTGGGGGCTGCCTACCTGCAGCGAGGCAGTCTACAAGCCGCCGTCAATGCTTATCTCGAGGCAGCCAGGCTTCAGCCGGACAGTGATTATATCCTTCCGGTCGGTTGATTAATACTATCGAGGATTCATGCTTTTTAGATGCTTCACGTTCTATTTCGTCTGGGAAATGTGGACGAGTTGTTGGAGCACGCGGATAATTGGCGAGCCACTCGGAACGCTGACATCGGCGGCGATAAAGATGCCCATTTCTTCGTCTCGCTTTTGGGAGATCCAGGCAAAGTTCACGAAATGCAAGGAACTGACAGGCTCGGAAATGATTGGTAATTTCATTTGCTAAAATAGTGATGTTTTATTTAGAAGCCCTACAGGAAATCTATGACAAGCTGGGCGCGCTATTGGACAAACGGCTTCCTTATACCATTCTGTATAAAACCGCGGCGGACATACTCATCTTTTGCGCCTCTTTCCATACGGACGTCTTCAGCCAATTAACTGTAAAGGTTTTTGGTTTCCTGGAAACAAGTGATTCAGTTTCCGGCTACTCTCACCATCAAGGAGCCGGCTGACTGCTGGAAAGGAGCGATTTCGCTGTTGGGCGCTGTGCTTTCTGCCAAGAACGATTCCGCACCTGCGTGGGCGGATATCGGGATAGCCTTGACATTGGGTAGCCGAGCTTTGGCTTCAATACCTTATGCTAAAAAGTAAGCTTTTGATAGCTTTATTTGACGATCGTTCTTAGGGCCGTGAGCTGCCTGAAACAAGCGATTCGTCTGAGTGATGACGCCGGAATGCGCTCGATTTATTGGGGCAAATTGGGAGATGCTCTATCGGCTAAAGAAGCCCCCTTCCCGCAACAGCAGCATGCCTACCTGCGGTGGGAATCATGTTTTTTTGGGATCATTCCGTTCAGGGCAATTGAATTGAATCGTGCCAACTCGGAGGCCTGGTGTCGTCTCGCCTTGTTGTACGCAAAATTTGTAAGTCGACCCCCCCGATTTACCTACATAATGCCGATTCACAGAATGCCGATTTACAGAATGCCGATTTACAGAATGCCGATTTTACAAAATGCCGGTTTACAGAATGCCGATTTTACAAAATGCCGATTTACAGAATGCCGATTTACAAAATGCCGATTTACAAAATGCCGATTTACAGAATGCCGATCTTACATAATTTCGGTTCTACATCCAAAAATACAAACCGGATCCCCAGAAAAAACATTATCCGACTTGGCCATGGCGGGTTCTCGAATTTTTTGCCGCGTAGGGATCGGGGATTACGAGGAAATCGCAAGTTTCAACGCATGCCTTTTTTGCTGGTCGCCGACACTTCCAACGTGCTCAGCCGCAGCGACAAAACTCAACGATTCATTATTATTTCTTGGTTGACAATGCGTCGAGAGGAAGGGAAAACTGTTTGATAGAAGAATTTAATTTAGTACCCATGGGCGGCCGCTTGGTAACGTGGAACTAGGTTTCTCTGAAAAAAAGAACAGTAAAGCTAGGCCTCAGGTCTGGCGGTTTCGCCATGTCCAAGTCGGATAATGTATTTTCTGGGGATCCGGTTTGTGTTTTTGGATGTAGAACCCAAATTATGTAAAATCGGTATTCTGTAAATCGGGATTCTGTAAATCGGCATTCTGTAAATCGGCATTTTGTAAATCGGCATTCTGTAAATCGGCATTCTGTGAATCGGCATTCTGTAAATCGACATTCTGTAAATCGGCATTCTGTGAATCGGCATTATCAGCCTATACCCCCCCCCCTTATGTCAATATGTATTCCTAGAACCTGCATAGTGAATCAAAACAGGCATGCGAAACCGGCCTGAAGATCAACCCGGAATGTGGATTTATTTGGACAGTTTACGTTGGTTTTTTTCATGCTAGTATAAAAATCGGATTTAGGGACTGTTAGCGGTGTATGATGCGAAGACTGTGGCCCATGAGCCGGCACTACTGGCTGATTTGGAGGTCGTCGCCATCGACTCGTTTTGCCAGGCCTTGACCTATCGTCCGACGGTATTTGTTGTGTTTTTCTCTGATAAGATTTTTTAGGAAGTTGCTGTCGAAGAGCTCTCTTCTTTCCTCGCTCACTCGGACCGTCATTTCGATGCGGCTGGCTCTCGAATCAAGTTTGAGAAGGTGTTGGCGCTGCTTGGTAACCTTTTCTATCTTCCAAAAATCCGTTTAGATCGGGGTGATCGCGCGCCACATTTCGTACTGCGGCTGACACTGTTGGCGGAGTGTTTTGGCTACTTCGATGAGGCATTGGACATCCTGATGTCGTCGGGTCCCTCCGGATTCGCCCAACAACAGATTGCGCGATTGAAACTGTGGGATCTCATTTTCGAAAGCAAATACTTTGTTTAGCTATCGAAGCGAAAAACCGGAAAGCAGATGTCCCGTTGAACTGGAGGGATTGGCCAACCTCGCTTCACTTCCTTCTGAGCAATTAGCTGGTAAGGTCTTGACGTTTGTCATAAATTATTTTCCAGATTTACTTGGAGCAAGAATGCCTGTATACAATAGCATCTTCGAGAAATTGGCTACTGGCGAGGGATTGAACGCGCTTTGTCGGTACGCCAAGCCGCCGATCCACATTCCACTTGTCATTTCATATATCTTGGCTTACAAAAAGGTTATTATTGAGCTTACGCCTTAAGCTATATTACATTTTAGGGGCTCCACAAAGCTAGCATTAATGCCCTGCACGACGTTCGCCCGCGTCATGAATTTTTGGATGTTTGGCCAATCGAGGTATAGAATCTTACATTAATTCCCAATTTCTGTTTTTAGGTGGATGACGAGCTTGACAATGAGCTGAGTTATCTGGAAGACGATGGGGAAGAGCCGTTCCGTCTTCGACACCAATATGCTAAAGTACTGCCCACTTTTGTAAACTAATGTTCCTTTTCAGAAGCTCCACAAGTGGCTGGCTGAACGTCGGGCAATTTGGGTCGCCGAGCATCCTAAAGAGCCCAATCAAGATGTGATTTCTGTGCTAACCGATTAGTTTTTGTTGTACTCTCTTTTTATTGTATTTTTTGGTTCTTTTGACGGGTTTTTCTGTGTCCCGGCAATTGCGTCATTGTTTCCACCTCGGGTTTGCCGAATATTTGCACAATGTTTGCACACCCTTGAACAGCTGTGATAATACTTCTGGTCCCAATACTTCGTTTTCTTCCTGGGTAGCTTGTATCTTTTCCGGTTCCCTGTGAATTATTGTATATGAAAATGAAAATTAATAAATTTGTGGGCGCCATGATCAATGCAACGTTTTTGGAAATGTCATGGTTACTTGGCCATATTTGCGAAGAATTTATTGCTTTTGGGCAGATTTCTTGCCCTTGACGGCAAGTTACGGGGGGAGCGCTTCCGCGTGGCGGGTACGCGTGTTTCCTCTCTCTTTCTCGAGCGAGTGCGGCCGGTCCCGTCCTCGGGCGGCCTTTCGGTCTCTTTCCGAGCCCACAGGACGTCTTTTTCTCGCATTTCACAGCCCGAATTCCATCGCAGCCGTTTCCGATTCTTCTCCAACCTTCTTCAAATTGATCACGTTGATTTGCTTCTAAATAGCTTATTGAAAACCTCCATTTCTGGAGCCCAGTGTAGAAAATAGATGCGTTTCAACTAGCTTTCCTTTTACCTTCATATGATTCAGCACTATTCACTTCAAAAAGTCTATTTATTTTACTTCCTTATGATTTATTGAGCGTCTATTTCATTGTTGGGAGGCCTTGCCTCCTGCAAACCCCCCCCAAAAACCGAAACCAACCCCAAAAAAAAAAAAACCAAAAAACACCCAAAAAAAAAAAAAAAATTCCCAAAAAATTTTTCCCCCCCCTCACAAAACCCCTCCCCGAAAACAAACCCCAAAAAAAAAAAAAAAAAAAAAAAAAAAAAATTAAGAAAAAATAACAACCATCACAAACTTTTCCAAAAAATTCTTTTTAAAATTTAAAAAAAAACAAAAAAAAAATAAAAAAAAAAAAAAAAAAAAAAAAAAAAAAAAAAAATTAAAAAAAAAAAAAAAAAAAATCCCTTTTTTTGAAAAAAAAAAAAAAAAACCCCCCCCCCCAAAAAAAAAAAAATTTTTTTTTTTTTTAAAAAAAAATTTCCCCCCCATCTTTTCAAAAAAAACCAATTTTTAAAAAATTTTTTTTTTTAAAAAAAAAACCTTTTTAAAAAAAAAAAAAAATTTTTTTAATTTTTTTGTTTTTTTCCCCACCCCCCCCAGGAACCCCCCCCCCCCCGCCGCCAAACCCACAAAAAAAAAAAAAATTTTTCACAAATTATTCCAAAAATTATATAAAAATTTCCCAAAAAAAAAAAAAAACCCCCGAAATTTTTTTTAAGTACAAAATATTTCCAAAATTTTACCAATTCCCCAAAAAAAAAAAAAAAAACCCCCCAAAAAAACCTTTTTAATTCCTCAATTTTTTTCGGAAAAACCGGAAAAGGCCCCCAGGAATTTCACCCAAAAAAAAGGCCGGCGCTCCGTTTTTTTTCCCCCCCCCAAAAAAAAAAAAAAAAAAAAAAAAGGGCCCCCCCAACCCCCCCCCCCCCCAAAATTTCCCCCCCCCCAAAAAAGAGCCCCTTTCCCCACTTCCCCCCCTCCTTTAAATTTTTAAATTTGAAAAAAACAAAAAAAAAAATTCCCCCCCCTCCCCCCCCCCCCCCTTTTTTTTTCGGGACCCGGACATTTAAAAAAATTAAATATTAAATATTATTAAATATTTACCTTTCTGAATGAAATAAAGGTAAAGAACAGGCTAGTTGAAGCTATCTATTCTTTACCCCAGGTAACACCATCCATTCTCATCTACTAACACTCATGTCTTCCTGTCCAACTTCCGTTTATCATGAGAGCCTTTACATTTATATTTTTCAGCATGGCTGCCGAACTGGAGGCTGAGATCGTCGCCCAGGGCGAACTGGTGCGCAAGGTGAAGGGCGACCCCAAGAGCAGTGAAGCCGACAAGAAAGAGGCCATCGAGAAGTTGCTAGCCCTGAAACTTTCGTTCAAGGTTGATTTTCCTTTGTGTAACATGACTATTAACGTTTAGGAAAAAACTGGACAGGAGTACCAGGCTCCCGGAGGCGGGCGACGCGACAACAAGAAGGGCGGAGAGAACAAGAAAAAGGTATTGTTTGATTACGTTGCTTTTACATAGCTTCTAGGAAGAGAAACCGAAACAAGCCAAACTTGAAGAGGCCAAGGGAGATGGAAAGAAGAGCAAGCTGGGCATCGAGACAAAGAAGGACGACAATTACTCCGAGTGGTATTCTCAGGTGCACTGATATTTCTTTATTCATTTATTCGGTGTTTAGGTGATCACAAAGGCTGAGATGATTGAGTACTACGACGTCTCCGGCTGTTACGTGCTGCGCCCTTGGTCATACGCCATTTGGGAAGGAATTCAGCAGTGGTGAGGCGCGCCTATGGATAAAATAGATGTTCTTTAGGTTTGATGCCGGAATCAAGAAGCTCGGCGTGAAAAATTGCTACTTCCCGATGTTCGTTTCAAACGCTGCCCTGGAACGCGAGAAGACCCACATCGCCGATTTCGCCCCGGAGGTACCAATGCGGATTCTGGAAAATATACATTTTTAGGTCGCCTGGGTCACGAGGGCCGGAAACTCGGAAATGGCCGAGCCAATTGCCATCCGCCCCACATCCGAGACTGTGATGTACCCCTCGTACAAGAAATGGGTCCAATCCCATCGTGACTTGCCGATCAAGCTCAACCAGTGGTGTAACGTTGTGGTCAGTTTAGAAGTCTCTACTATGCCTTTCCCCTTTTCAATCCGATGTTCTCATTTTCAGCGCTGGGAGTTCAAGCACCCTACTCCATTCCTGCGTACCCGTGAATTCCTTTGGCAAGAAGGTAAAATAACTATTTATTGCATAAACACTTAATTTAGGCCACACCGCTTATGCCAACGCCAAGGATGCCGAGGAGGAAGTGTTCAAGATCCTCGATCTCTACGCTGGCGTCTACACGGATCTGCTGGCCGTTCCCGTCGTCAAGGGACGCAAGTCAGAGAAGGAGAAATTCGCCGGTGGCGACTTCACGACGACTGTTGAAGCATACGTGCCTGTGAATGGACGCGGTATTCAGGTAGGGAAACCTTTTCGTGTTTATCTTTCTCATTAGGGAGCCACATCTCATCATCTTGGCCAGAACTTCTCCAAAATGTTCGACATTTCGTTCGAGGACCCCAGCGGGAATGGCCAAAAGGTATTTTTTATGGAAACTATTTAGTAATAGATATTCTAGATGTTTGCCTACCAAAATTCGTGGGGACTTTCCACCAGGAGCATCGGCGCTATGGTGATGATCCACGCCGATGACAATGGACTGGTGCTCCCTCCCCGAGTGGCCTGTATTCAGGTATGGAACCAGTCAGCGATCCCGGTGGTCCAAAGTGGGTCATGCGCTGGTCCCGAAAAGGGGTCCAGGCGCTGGTCTGAGGGCTAGTATTAGCTTTTTTTCGGTGCTTACGCACGTTCATTAACCAGGAGCTATCCTGTCGGCTCGCCGACTATCTCAACCGTACTAAGTAAGTTGTGATTATTTATTTGAGCCAAATGACCGAATGAACCAAAGAGATAAAGCAAAACGGCAGAAAAATTGCAGCGACAGTTCAAGCCACGCGCAATGAAGTGTCGAACAGCTGCAGAAGTGCCTAAAATTTATTCTTGGTAAGATTATTCTAGAGTTTAGCCTTATTCTTTTCTTTCAATCTCAAAATTTGATCTTCTGGCCATTACATACTTACACTCTGACCTTCCTTAATTTGCATACTACCTTATTTCGTACATGGTTTCAAGAAAATTGTTCCGGACTTTGGACTCGAATAACTTTTGATAGAAGAATATTTCACGATGCGTTACCATGCCAGAATGCTTCAAGGTGTCTGGAACACCGATTTAGATCAACTTGATTTTTTCGATTTTTGTGTACACAACTGTACTATTGACGCTGGTTACGACCGAAAATTGTGCGTTCTTGATTGGGTGGTGGGAAAATTCTGATTTTTGGCCTATAAGTAGCTAGAATTGATTTAAAAGCCTGGTTAAAGTTTTTCAATTTTTGAAGTTCTAGTTGATTTTTTACTAGAAAAACAAAATACACCATTTTTCAGCTTTTTTACGTTTAATTCGCAACTCGCTATAAATTCGCTGCCCATGGCTGATCTTTTGCAAATGGTGACTTCGGATGATCCTCTTTGGCTTCACGCCAAAGACTATGGACTATGAACACCCGATTCTATGGTATTTTTCTATGCTTGCCAAAACGTGCCCCAGAGGGATACTGTGGGTTTTGTTTTTCGTGTCTTTCTCTTGACTCTAAGCTACGTTCTCGCTCAACATTTGATCATTGGTAAACAACGGTAGGGGGCAGATATCGGCCAAATCTCTCTGGATTCTAGCGACACACTCCAAAAATATGCAAAAAACTTATTTTTTTTATTCGGTTACGGAAATTTCTATATATTTTGATGAATCGGACCGAAAACTACTGTACTGTTATTTGTTTTCGGGTAATATTGAAACGATTCTATGGTGAAATGATCGAGAAAACTGCGATTTTCTGTTTTCTACAGCAACCCGCCTGGGGTGTATTTTAGCATGCCAAGGCAAAATTCCCAAAAGTGCCCGTTTTTCGATTCAATTCTGTTCTATAGGTGACTATGAGAATCCAAGCAAAAAATTATTTTATTTTTAACCAGCACCCAAAACCCGCTTCGCGGGCCTTGGGCGCTGGAATGCGGCCTTTGCATGAAAGGTTTGACTTTCTGATAGCTCGGGTCCTGCGAACCCCCGCCCCGACCACACGCGCGAGTGCAACTGGCCAGAATGAGGAAGTTTGTATTTTTTCGCATTATGCAAATTAGCCTTCAGGTACCCCAAAAATCAATAAACCCGCCTTTAACTTTGTAAACTTGTATTTTATCGAAATTCTGAAAACACCATCGGAAACAGAAGGGTCGATTCCCCCCGGTGACGGAGAATTAGGGCATTTTATGCACGGGAAGGCCCTCAAATCCGGCCTCAAAAGTGACATCCACACACACACACACATACGCGCCAAGATTATGTTATTTTTAATTTAAATTATTAAAATTAACTTTGAAAGTGGTGCCTTAATAAAACGAGTGGGGCCCCTCTCCCGGCTGACCACGCCCCGCTTTCCCCGGCCCCTCTTCACCAGGCCCTTTCCCGCGCCCGGATCGCTTTTTAAGTTACTTTAATACTTTAATACTTTTTGATTATGTTAATTTATTATTTAAATCATTTGAAGTATCGGGATGGAATCTAAGTAGTTTTTTAAGGGGGTTTCGGCTATGGGGGGATTTTGGCTAGGGGAGGCATCTAAGGCTATCAGGAAGGTATCTAGGTAGTTTTTGAAAGGGATTTCGGCTAGGAGAGGCAGGGTTTGATGGGCTGGGAGAAAACCCCAGGCCTAAAAACCGCCTTGGAGGTTGTCTAACAAAGTTCTAAGGAGGTTTTATGGGTATCATTCGACGCGGGAGGGTGAGATGCATCGATTGAGGTGGTTTACAGCCTGATCCGATACTTATCCGGAAAACCGCAACCGTAAAACAGCTTTTTGCTAAGATTTACATAAATTGAGGTCTGGAGGTTTTCTAGCAAGGTACTAAGAGGTTTTTATGGGTATCATCTGACGCGGAAGAGTGAGACGCATCGAATGGTGTAGCTTAAAACCTTGATTCGTGTCCATTCCGGAAAAATATCCCCGTAAAACCGCTTTTTTGTTAAGATTTGCACAAATTGAAGCTTGGAGGTTGTCTAGAAACGTTCTAAGGGGTTTTTATGCACATCAATCGAACCGGAAGAGCGAGGTCCATCGATTGGTGTAGCTTAAGACCTGATCCGCCGCCTCCTAGTGGCCAACTATAGGCAAAAGTCTCGCCCCGTCCCAATCAAATCGAACCCTGAGGAGAGGTATCTGAAGCCATCAGGAAGGTATCTTCGTAGCTTTTTAAAGCGCACGTTCAGGTAGGACTCTGTCCAACGGATACACCCTATGGACGTGGGGACGGCGCGCACTGCCTGCCCGTGCTGTGACAGGGCCATTTCCCTCCTTTGCGGCGTGGGGCGTCCCTCATCCCCTCGCCAGGTTGTAGCTGTGGTTGACTGGTATCCATCCGCGCCTCCCGAGCGGGGGCCCAGGTTCGACCCCCGGCCGCGGCAAAAATCTTTGCTTATTTCCAAAAAACGTTCCTGAACGTGCCCTTTAAGGGCGTTACGGCTATGGGAGGCATTTGTAGCCATTAGCGGGAGTATTTTGGGAGAGGTAGGGATGGATGTGATGGTGTATTACATGAAGGGTAGCCCGAAGGCCAGAATCGTGGAACCATCTGGTGACAGTAGAATCATGGAATGATCAGGTTGAAGTTTATGGTTAATTTTCGATTAAGACCGAAAATAACGTTTTTTGAAAAGCGGGCTTCGAAAAGATTTTCTAAATTTGTCTGCCATGAAAAGTTTTTTGATTTCCATGGGTTCTAGTTTACTGCATAAGCTAAGTTTATCTTAAAAGTCTTGCTGCTAGCAAAGCTTCGAGAATTGTTTTACATTGCCTCGAATGGGTATATTTGGACTCGGCATGAATTTCTTTTGAGATACCCTGTGGCCCAATAAATTCGTAAATATAACCCTAGAATGCGCCAGTGAAATAGTATCAAGTAAAAATGTAACAAAAATTATCTCGCATAGTTTTGAATGTTTAAAAAGGGGTGAACGTCATTACTTCGAAAATCATTACTTCGAAAATCATTACTTCGAAAGTCATTACTTCGAAAAGTCATTACTTCGAAAAGTCATTTCTTCGAAAGTCATTACTTCGAAAAGTCATTTCTTCGAAAAGCCATTTCTTCGAAAAGTCATTACTTCGAAAAGTCATTTCTTCGAAAAGCCATTAACTTCGAAACGTCATTACTTCGAAACGTCATTACTTCGAAAAATATGCTAATTTGGAATGTTCATATCACGAAATTCATGACACTGACGATAAAACCATTGCGTAGGTACCATATGCCTATTCTATTAAGGCTATTACTGTGTAGAGTTTCGGTCTGTATTAGGAGTGTTAGTTACCCCATCTCTACGAATTATTATTTTGTTATAATGATCCTTGCAGTCAATCACTGAAGCATCACGATGTTTACCTAAAAATGTCCGTGTATGTTTTGATGCTCTCTGAAGTGGCATCAGAAAATGTTCGTACTAACCAACTAAAACATCAAAAAATCTGGGGGTAAAGTAAAAATTTGCCGATTTTTTTCATGCGACGTATAAAAAACTCGATCGAATAAACGGACCAATAGAGGCAGAAAGGTGTCAATTAGCGTACGTGCTATGCATGTTTTTCGAAGTAATGGCGTTTCGAAGTAATGGCGTTTCGAAGTAATGACTTTTCGAAGAAATGACTTTTCGAAGTAATGACTTTTCGAAGTAATGACTTTTCGAAGAAATGACTTTTCGAAGTAATGACTTTTCGAAGAAATGACTTTTCGAAGTAATGACTTTTCGAGGTAATGACTTTCGAAGTAATGACTTTTCGAAGTAATGACTTTCGAAGTAATGATTTTCGAAGTAATGATTTTCGAAGTAATGACTGGCAGCCTTTAAAAAGTCCATTTTTGGAGTTTAAATGGCCGTGAAAGTTGTGTACCTCGAAAAACTATCTCGAAAACTACCTTACCAAATTCGCTGCAAATTTGTGACATAACCTAATTTGGGGCGGGGATCATTTTTCTAATACATTTCAAAGCATGAAAATGGCCGGAACATCGGAATCTCGCGTACTCAAATGAGTTTTTCAAGAATTACTATTTAATAGGAAGTTGTCGCCACTCTAGAAATACACTTAAAAGATGCGCAATTAAATTCTACATAGAATGATGCGTTTTCCAACTGGGCGACAGATTCAAGTTCGAAAAATGGCATTTAGAAAATTAGCAAAAACAGCTCAAAAACATGGATAGCTTTTTTTCGCAACCGGAGGCATGCAATTGGATATTGATGCGAAGTCCAGCCTCCTAAAAAAAAAAGAGCAAAAAGAAATATCGTTTCTACGCGAAATTGGGCTCGGCGGGGAATCCTCTGGGGGCACTGGGGACAGCCACTAGTGGGCGCCGCCAGGTCCGAGGCGAACGACCCGAGTTCAATCCCAGCCTCTTTGAGAAATCGAATTTCTTTTTGCTCTTTTTGCAATCGCTTTGTTTTGGGCCCTAGATACGAAACACTGTGTTTCTGTTCAGAAATACGCAAGACGCGACAACTACCTATTAAATAGAATTCTTGAAAAACTCATTTGAGTACGCGAGATTCCGATGTTCCGGCCATTCTCATGCTTTGAAATGTATTAGAAAAATGATCCCCGCCCCAAATTATATATTGTCACAAATTTGCAGCGAATTTGGTAAGGGAGTTTTCGATATAGTTTTTCGAGGTACGCAACTTTCACGGCCATTTAAACCCCAAAAATGAACTTTTTAAACATTCAAAACTATGCAGCCCTACTAATTCGAACTTGCTCTATCAGATGGCATAAAAAAACGGGGTCGAAAAACTGTGACAAGCCTAGTTCGGCTCTCTGGCAAATGACCTTTTAAGCATTCTGGCATGGTAACGCATGGTGAAATATTCGTCTATCAAAAATTATTCGAGCCCAAGGTCCGGAACAATTTTTTTGGACACCCTGTACTCTGACCTTCCTAAATTTGCATACTTCTGTAATTCTAGAAAATATCTCAGATCTTTCATCCAGCGAGAAAAGCCGAACGAGAGCTTGAAAACATCATCATTCATCATCTCCAAACAAAATCTGTTCTTGCTGAACGCAGACCCATTTTTCGCTAATTCCAGTCAAAACATTTTTTATGAGAAACTCATTTTTGATTCCAATGACGGATTCACTTCAAATTTGGCCTCATGGTAGATCTGGGTCTACTAAACACTAGGAAAAAAATGTCAGAATTTTTGGAGCCGGTTTAGACAGGTTTTGGGGATCGCGGGCATTCGCCGTTTTTCGGTTTTGTAGTCCTCTAAATTAGCATATAGAGTGGGGCTCAGTGGACCCCGGGTAGCCCCAAGTATGGGCTACGGTAGGCCAAAAAGAATATTTAGATTACTTGCTTCTGCTTCGAGCCTGGGACCGCGGAATATGACTTTTTTGTATTTTTTTAGTCCGTCAATTCCGCTTCTTTCCTCTTAACAGGGGGGAGGCTCTTACCAAGGTCAGAGTAAGATCATAGCAGCCGTGTGATTTTGAGATTGAAAGAAAAGAATAAATTTTAGGCATTTCTGCATCTGTTCGACACTTCATTTCGCGTGGCTTGAACTCTCGCTGCAATTTTTCTGCCGTCTTAGTTTATCTATTTGGTTCACTCGATCATTTGGCTCAAACAAATGATCACAACCTACGGTTGAGGCGGAAACCGCAGTATTCAACAGCCATCTTGATATTTCCCGCAAGTGAAAAAACGTTGTAAAATTCTCAAAAATTTCGCGCTGCTCTGCGCCGCAGGCTAACAGTCCCCAGTCTTACCCCTCCCAGCGCCTTTCCCAATGTTCCAATTTCCCGGAGCTGCGCTGACTGTATGGAACCTCTTGTTGTTGATCAACACTTTTCTAGGCTATTGCTCTCCCTGTCGGAATTACTGCCCAAACCAGCGAGGAGCAGCGAAACAAGATTACCCGGGCCACTGAGAGCATCGTCGCTCAATTGGTCGAAGGTGGCGTTCGCGCCGAAGCCGATCTCAGGTATTTCATTCATTTGAAATATTATTGTTTCTTTTCAGGGACAACTACTCGCCCGGCTGGAAGTTCAACCACTGGGAGCTGAAGGGTGTCCCGATCCGCGTCGAGGTATTTACTTTTAATTGTTTTTTTGCAATGTTTTCCTTCAGATTGGCCCCAAGGATTTGGCAGCCAACCAGGTGACGGCCGTCATCCGATTCAACGGCGAAAAGAAGGCCATCAAGCGCGATAACATTGTCGAGTCGTTGAAGAGCCTCCTTGAGGAGATTCACACGGCAATGTACGAAAAGTAAGTTCTTCTTCCCTTGCAGTCATTTTTGTATAGGGTTCTCGCCGCTCGCAATGCCCATATGAAGGTGACCATCGACTTCGAAGAGTTCAAGAATCTCCTCGACGAGAAGTTCGTGCTGCTTTCGCCTTTCTGCGGGGAGCCCAACTGCGAAGACGACATCAAGCAGCACTCAACAAGGTATCGTAGGAATTCCGATGTAAAGATTTTTTAGGGAAGGCCAAGGTGACGCCGGCCAGGCACAAATGGGCGCCAAGACTTTGTGCATCCCCTTGGAACAGGTCAGTGTGCTGATTCCTTTTTTTGCTTAGTCAAAAGTTTATTCCTAAAGACCCGAGTATCAAGATCATAATCTATTGGCTTTGTCGGGTGGTAGCATGGCACGTCTATTTCTCCATCTCCTTCTCCATCTCGATGAGCTTCTTGACACCGTCGTACATCTGCTTGACGGCCTGGTACTCGGATAGACCGAGGCGAGCGCGGTTCGAGATGTCGTAGACGCCGCCTTCGGATTCGGAGTGTTCACCGTGGATGCCGCGGACTTGCAAGTTCAGCTTGTCGCAGATTTTCTGAAGAAGCCGATGTGGGATCGATTTATTTGACCGTACCTTGAAGTCCTTGCGAGCCGACACCTTCGGAAGCTTGATGTGTACAGAGGCGCGCACCGTGGATCCGAGGTTCGTCGGGCAGAATGTCAACCATCCGAGACGCTCGTCACGTGAGAACGGCACTTGCTTCTCGATGTGCTGGAGGCGATGGATTGCACTTATCTGCGGAGCCAAACTACCCACCTTGACACCCTTAACGAGGCGGTCCAGAACGGCGCCAACATCACTGCCCTCCTGCATAGAGATGATGCGCATGTGGTCTTCCTCGTTCACCCAGATCAGGAAGGTCTTGTCATTGTTGTGGAAGATTCCTCGACCCTGCAGAGACAATATTCAACTCCGGAAGCGGCCGCAAACCTTTGGCCAGAAATTGCAGGCGTTGGCGTGCTGCAGATGGCGATCGCCCTCCTTGAACAGGAAGTGGTCGGCGATGAGCTTGTTCTGGTCGCCCTTGGTCATGCCGTCAAGCGGGTAGTATTTGCCCTTCAGCTGGCCGGCGAACGTGTCGAACGCCTTCTTGACCTTGCCCTCCATGGCCAGGTAGTCGTCTTGCTTCAAGCAGGGGTTGAACGGGTAGCCGGCCATCGAACGGCCACAACTGAAAGGAGTTTCATTATTGGGGAACTGTATTTAAGGAAGCTTAACCAACTTTTAGGTAACAAACCCACCGAATGCGAGTCGACTTGATGTACTTGCCCTTGGGGTCGAGCGGAGGGAATTGGTGGATCTTGTCCTCGCCCAGGTCGACAGCGGGCTGCTTCTCATGGGGCTTGAACCCGTGGTACTCCTCGATGATCGGGTCGAAGAGGCCGGCGAAAACCTTGTACGACTCGGCATCCGGGGCATACACTCCGACACCAGCGTCGAGGTTGAAGACGCCCGAGCGGATGCAGTCGTACAGCGTGGCTCCGAGCTTGGTCTTCTTGTGCTTGAGATCGTCGACGACCTCTTTGGTCAGATGCTTCTTCAGCAGCGACTTGCACTTGTCGGCCTCGGGCCCGTTCAGCTTCTTGTAAGCCTCCTCAATTTTGCGGACCGTGTCGGAGTCGACGTCATTTTTCAGCATCGTCGCCTAGAAAATTTTTTTTGAGGTATGGGTGGGGATGCTAAATTGGAATATATCTGAACTGACCTGGGGTGTGAAGGCATAGATGGTGGTCCCAGCTCCAAGCGTGGCGAGGAGACTGGCGAGAAGACGGTTGTTTCGGAGAGTTGCAGCCATCACGGGACGAGTACGTGTAGTGACGAAGGTCCCAAGCTAGAAATCGACGCTTTATGTTGCAACTTTTATAGGCAAATTGCGGGGCATGTCCGCTATATCGGGGTCTAAATTCAAAGTACTAATCCATTGAAATTCATTGAAACAAATTCTAACATTTTTTTCCAGCCGAAGGACGAGCTACCCACGAAGTGCATCAACCCCGGCTGCCAGCACAAGCCCAAGAACTTTGCCCTGTTCGGCCGCAGCTACTAAACCGACCCGCCTGTTTTCTCTCCAAATTGTTGCTAAATTATGATTCCTCTCCGTTTCTAAGCTATGTAATCACATTGTTCTCTCGTCAAATGGCACAATCGGTTTATAAACGTTTTAATTCACGAGCTCTTTTGAGATTTCAAATGTTCTAACAAGCAAAAATACATGGCTATATGATGGTCCCGGGGCTAAAATCTGTTTAGTGATGGAGGTGAAGCCCATCTTTGTACGCGAAAAGCAAAATAATGACTTTTGCCCGTTCTGTGGCTCTATTCTACCCATGGCACCAGGTAAGCACGATTTTTGCACTTATTTAGGGAATCGGGAATCAAGAAAAATTAAATCAATCAAAGGTTCTGTTCTGCTTCGCGGAAAATTCCATCTTTTCGCGATTTTCTCGGGATTTTCAACGCCATTCGATAGAGCATCAAAAAAATATACCAAGAGTTTTTGTTTTAGCTAAAAATATTGTAATATAAAAAAGTCATAGCAAAAACCAAAAAAAACTATTGAAACTGGTGCCGGAATGTTAATTTTCGGCATTTTCGCCAGCTTTTCAATATTTTGAACCCGTCATTCGATAGAGCATCAAAAAATATACTACGAGTTTTAATTTCATCTAAAAATATTGTTTTATAAAATAGTTATAGCAAAAAACAAGGTTTATACGGTGTTTCCACGGGACCGTGGAGTCGAAAGCTAGGTTTCGACATTTTCGATATCTTTCAAAAATTCTTTTAATGCCATTCGGTAGAGCGTCAAAAAATATCCTAAGAGTTTTAATTACAGTTCAAAATAGCATCATATAAAAGAGTTATAAAAAAACGAAGAAAATCCCCCCCCCCCGCGAAACAGAACAGTACCCAATCAAAGTCGAGAACCGTCTGGCGCTAAATGCTTGACAAACAATGCGTTTCGGGGTGTAGGTACGGGAGCGAGAGGGGCCCGGGGGGCGGGAGTTGCTGCAAGGGGCGTCGGTCAAGGAGGAAAAGAACTTAGGCGCCGGCTCACCATTAGTTGCTCTTTTTTCTCTGCCTGAGAACGGGCGGGTCAGTTGAAAGGTCCGGAAATGTCGGGGGCAAGAGGGCAGCCGATTATTGGTCTTCATTTTGGTAGCAAAGGCAAAATACCCGGGCTTCAAATAGCTTGTAGAATGTTTGTAGCGCTACAATCCATCCGGATTCATTAAAATTAGATTATATCCAGTGACAGAGCCTAAATTTACATTTAGAACCCGGAGAAGTGGAATGTCGGCTATGCGGCACCGTTCTAACCATCAAGCCGAAGGTTGATCAATTGGTGTGCACCAGCTTCAAGGTATAAAACATCTTTATTTTTCATTTGATTTTTTTAGAACTACGAACGGACGGTGGCCGACTCGGAGAACGCCAAGCTGTCCGGCGGCGATGCGGAAGTGGATCATGTTTGCACAAAGTAAGGCGCCACTTCATTATACAGTACTTTCTCAGATGCGGACACGATCGAGCAACGTTTTCCACGATGCAAACCCGATCGGCTGATGAAGGGCAAACTGTATTCTACACGTGCCTCGACTGCAAGAACAAGGACATTGAATATTCCTGACCGCCCCCATTTTACAGCTGTCGTTGCTCCCCAATTCGTATTGTTGACTTTCTTGTTGAGTTTGTCGTTGACTTGTTTCATCCTTATACGCAGTAAAACCATCCTAGCCGTACCCATTTGAATAAAGTCGCGCTAGGATAACAATAAGGTGAAATCGAACCCTGAGAAGGGCCGCTTGGGCTTATTAGCGGGGCGAGCGGTGTGTGGCAAAGGGTCGGTATCCCGGGATACCGAGCCGTCTGTGGGCGCTGCTTATCCGGGCCTCATTGCAGTGTGAACAATGGCGGGCCTTCTTCCATATTCGCGATTTTAATCCGAGGATCCCCGTTCCGGCTAGAGCGTTGCAGGGCCAGCGGAATCTTGAATGGTTCATCATCGAGGCGTGATTGCTGGATTTTGGCGAGAATCTGACGCATCGATGTAGATCTGCAGCCGACAATTGCACTCCTTTTCGCCGGCGTCACGGTTCAAAACGAGGCTACTATGACACTGTTGCGAATAGGGCTGCAATCGGCCGGCGCGGAGGTTTTGGCCAGGATTTGACCATGCTCCCCTGGGCGAGCCATTTTTGCCAGCTGAGCCCGGGCTTAACTATCGCCGGAATCATTCCGAGAACATTGCGGGAATGTTCCGGCAGACCTCACGAAATCTTCCGTTCTATAACAGGCCCGATTGTCGCGCATCCACATCTGGGATTTACGTGCTGTTTTGCCACATCCGGGGCTGCTAGGGTACCCAAAATAGACTATTTTTGTGCTGATTCTGAAACTGAGCTAGCTCGTTTATCACCCAGTCCGTCAGATTAAATTTTACGGTCATGAGTAAGCTATCAACTTGGTGTGCCGACGCGCTTTATATGTATCTATCTCTTTTCTTTTCAACTAGAGTTGTTATAACTCAAACTAGACCTCCCGAACCCCCCTTTACCCCCCTACTTAGTGGGGTTGGAGGGGTTGGGTAGGGGGTTTGGGGGGTGGGCAGGGGTTTTGGGGAGTTGGGCAGGGGGTTTTGGGGGGTTGGGCAGGGGTTTTGGGGGTTGGGCAGGGGGTTTTGGGGAGTTGGACAGGGGGTTTTGGGGGGTTGGGCAGGGGGGTTTTGGGGAGTTGGGCAGGAGGGTTTTGGGGGGTGGGCAGGGGGTTTTGGGGAGTTGGGCAGGGGGTTTTGGGGGTTGGGCAGGGAGGTTTTGGGGGTTGGGCAGGGGTTTTGGGGGGGTTGGGCAGGGGGTTTGGGGTTTTTTGAGAGTTTTTTTTGGGGGGAGGGGGGGTAAACTATAAGTTAAAGGGCTGCCGACGGCATGTGTCGATCCCCCCTCATCAACAAATTGGCAAGTAGCCAACAGGGGAGAGAGCGCGCCCAGGGGAGAGGCGCAGAGACATTTTCTTTTTCCGCGCGTAACCGATTGACTATGCCGTCGGCATCCCTTTAACTACACTTATTATACTTATGTTTTTGCTTACTATTAGCTTTAGCAAGTATTGAACAACCATTACGGCACGAAAAAAGTGGGAAACTGGTTGGTTTTGTCGGTTTTGCTTGCTGCCAATGGATAACAATTAAATATTTTTAGCTAAAAAAAATTAGGCTACGTATGATAAATCATTAGGTGCGTAATGGTCTAGGGATGACTTCACACATATCAGATTTTTAAAAATTAGCCATTTTCGTTATTAAATTTAGGTTTTTGTAAAAAACCTCTTTGTTAGGAATAATTAGCATAGACCCCAGTGGGCCGTCGCCTATATAAAGAGGCAGAAAGGGTTGTTTTTCATTTTTTTTTTTGTAAAGACCATCACAAAAAAGTACCAGAATAGATTTTCGATCGTTAGGTCTCAAAATCTCCGCCTTGGCGTCTAGAATATTTAAATCTAATTGAGTTTCTAATTTTTATATTAAAATTTCGAGAAAAATCAAGTTTTGTCCAAAATTTTGTTCATTTTCGAACAAAAACGTAGCGAGCGCGCTGTCCCCTTGTGCAAGGGAGCCTGCCGTAGCCCAAAAGCTATCCGTGCCTGCCTGTTAAAGCCTGGAATGGCGTGGGTCCGAGACGGGACCAGGGTTGAAAAGTCGCGAAGCGGCTTTTCAACTCAGGCAGAGAAAAAAGAGCAACTAAAGGTGAGCCGGCGCCTAAGTTCTTTTCCTCCTTGACCGACGCCCCTTGCAGCAACTCCCGCCCCCCGGCCCCTCTCGCTCCCGTACCTACACCCCGAAACGCATTGTTTGTCAAGCATTTAGCGCCAGACGGTTCTCGACTTTGATTGGGTACTGTTCTGTTTCGCGGGGGGGGGGGGATTTTCTTCGTTTTTTTATAACTCTTTTATATGATGCTATTTTGAACTGTAATTAAAACTCTTAGGATATTTTTTGACGCTCTATCGAGTGGCATTAAAGAAATTTTAGAAAGTTACCGAAAATGTCGAAAACTAGCTTTCGACTCCACGATCCCCATGTGGAAACACCGAATAAACCTTGTTGTTGCTATAACTATTTTACAAAACAATATTTTTAGATGAAATTAAAACTCGTAGTATATTTTTTGATGCTCTATCGAATGACGGGTTCAAAACATCGAAAAATTGGCGAAAATGCCGAAAACTAGCATTCCGGAACCAGTCTCAATACTTTTTTTTGTTTTTGCTAGAACTTTTTTATATTACAATATTTTTAGCTAAAACAAAAACTCTTAGTATATTTTTTGATGAAAATAGAACAGAACCAAAAACTGATTTTATAGCGCATCCGCGACTGTTTTGGGCTCCTTTCCGGCAAAAATCCTTCTGGCCGCCATTTTCCGAATTCTAACGGTGACTCGCTAGTTTGATTTGGATTACAGCCTCCCAGAGGCTTTGTGATACTATTGGAGCAAAACGCAGAAGAATTTTCATGAAAACTTGAGAAAGACGCCGCCCCTCAAAGTGCGTTTTTGGTAAGGGCTGACGAGCCGTGAATAATCCTACTATCCTACAATATATAAAAAAATAGTGTCTGTGTGTGTGTGTGTGTGTGTGTGTGTGTGTGTGTGTGTGTGTGTGTGTGTGTGTGTGTATATTTGCATGCAACTTCCGTAAGTATGTACCGCACCTACAGCCTCAGGGGAAGATTTTTAAGGTACGTATGATACGTCATTAGGTGCTTAATGGTCCCGAGATGGGTGCACACATATAAAATTGAAGAAAATCGGCTGTTTTCGCTATTAAAATTAAGTTTTTGTAAATATATCGAAAAACCTCTTTGTTAGGAGGCAATTAGCATTGACCGGCAGTGGCCGTAGCCTATAAAAATGGAGGGAGCGTGTGCTTTTCATTTTTTGGTGAACGGCATTCGGCAAGCCCTATGTAAAGTCAAATTTTCAGAAGTCCTAGACGGGTCCAGGGTTGAAAAGCCGCGAAGCGGTTTTTCAACCCTGGTAAAGGTATAATTTTTAATGCTTTGCTAAGTAAGGCACAGTTAAAAGCAAAAGCGGTTTATTTGTGTGAGGACCGATGCGCTGGATAGCTTTATCATTTTTCCGACGACAAAATGGCAGCTCAGCAGATGGCACCCAGGTCAGGCCCCCAGATCGAGGTCAAAATCTACCCGCTAGCGGGTCGGTGTCTCAGGGTCAGAGCACAGACATTTTTAAATTACTCAGGGGACATGATAAGAAATCCTGGTATTGAGTACCCGAACCCGCATGGGCAAATAAAAATTATGGAGGGCAGATGTCCGCATCTGCCCTCCATAAAACAGCAGGTGAGGATGATAAGAAGCAGATGAGCAGATACGTTATTGGAAACACTTATCTATCGCTTCTGAGGCCTTGAGAACAAAATCTCGGATTGACTAATGTCCCTTAAAGCTTATTATAAACTTATAGAAAGTCTTTCGACTGATAAATCCACCCCGCTGATTCCCTCAAAAGCTCCTCGATTCAGGCGGTCAATGAAGCGTCGCCATTCAGCTACCAGCTCTCCCCCTCCCCGTTTGCCGTTGCCATTTCTAGCCTTTCCTCCCGTGCTACGAGAAGCCATCCACGGCCACCTAGGCTTCTGGGAGAAGCATCATCTTCGCGCTACCACCTCTCAGGTAAGCTTGGCCAGGAAACGTAACTTACAGTTATAGCTGGCCTCCGAAAAAATTGGCGCAAAAACACGTCAGTACTGGCCAGCGAACAATTATGTGGAGGATATCATCATCTCTGCCAACAAAAAGGTACATAGAAACGGGGGGGGGGGGGGCAGTAGTTAGTTAGTTTGCCCAGTAATCACGTCAAATAGTACAGAGTTTGGGTCCAATCTCGCGAACGGTAGAGAATTGAAGGTGCGTTACCATTTCGGAATGCTTACATATGCTGGGCATGAAGATTTAACACAACTTGATTTTTCGATTTTTGGATACGTATCCATAAAAATGACACCCGAAAAATGTGCGTTCGAGAACCTTGATTTGCATTTTTCTCAGTTTCCTGTGGTGGCTGGTTATAATTTTTACCATGTAAATTAATGTAGGCAGTAGATATGCAACTACAAAATTTCAGAATTTTTGAAGGTCTGGCTGAAAAGTTGTGGGGTGAAATTTTGTATGGAGACATTCCATAAATTTCGAAAATTACAAAAACTATGGCTTCAAAAAATCATCATCAAAATTTATTAGTTAAACCAGCGCGTTAAACCCGCTTCGCGGGCCTTGGGCGCTGGAAACCGGCCTTTGCATGAGAAATTCGACTTTCCGGTAACTCGGGTCCTGCACGACTTCTCAACCCTGGCCCTGTCTAATCCTATGATGTTCTGCAATTTGCATAATGGGCCCGAATCGCGATGAAAAATAATGAAAATCGTTCCCTATGTCCCTTTATATAGGCTATCGCCACTTCCGGTGCATGCTAAGTTTTTCCTAACAAAGAGTGACCCCGATTTTACAAACAAAAACCTGATTTTGATAGCGAAAGTGGCATGCTTTTAAAACACACACACGCACACGCACACGCACACGCACACTAGCGAAAATTGTTAATAGTCCCTTTCCCCCCGTTAATAATCCAATACCACATCAACGACCGTTGCAGCCATTTTCGAGCCTCGTTTATCATGTATGGTCTTTGCAGGACATGCGGTTTGTTGGCTTGACGCGTTGCGGTGAAGTGGGGTGGTTGTGGTCGGACGGCAGCTTCCACTTCTATTATGGCACCTATAAAACGATGGCTCGAAATCAAGGCGACCGGCTGATAAGACGTAAAGGACGTCTTACTGACGTCGTTCGGACGCCAATGACGTAATTGAGGAAAATAGGTGGAAAATCTTAATTTGACAGCAAGCGAGGCAAGACGTCGAGTTTCAAAATCGAAGGATTCGATGGTGAGCGTGCTCTGACTGTCGTGAATCATTTTCTACGTGGAATGAAGTCTGGTGCCGTGGGGTTGTATGTTTGGCCGGAAACGTTGGATGGGGTACGTTTTTTCTAGCATTGATATTACAGACTACAAACGCATTCTTCTACCATTCGTATGCCAACTCTTAGGAATTGTTATTCCCGCTGGGACGTCTCGCCATTCTACGCATCAATAGTCCGTCGATGATTTTTAAGATATGCCCCGAAATGGCATCGATTCAATTGAAATGGCTGTTTCGAAACGGATTTCCGTTGGATAACCTTGTTGGTTTTTTTGTTTTTTTCGTTTTCGGTGCTTTCGCATTATCCGGGGAGGCCGATTCTTTTGTACAAGTCTCGACTGCCTGGTAAGGTATCGTAGGTATTTAAAGCGCACGTTCAGGGAGGGGCCGTGTACTCGTCCCAACGTGTACACCCTATGGACGTAGGGGTCGCGCGCAGGGCCTGCTCGTGTTGTGACAGGCCATTCCCCTCCTTTGCGGCGTGGGGCGCCCCTCGCCCCCCGCCAGGTTGTAGCTGTGGCTGACTGGTATCCATCCGCGCCTCCCGAGCGGGGGACCCAGGTTCGACCCCCAGCCGCGGCACAAACCTTTGCTTTTTTTCCAAAAAACGTCCCTGAACGTGCCCTTTAATAGTGTTTTTAGCAAAATTATACTATGTTGAATTAAAACAAAAAACTATCGAAAGACTAAGAAAATTAAAAATCGACATTTTGGTCGAAAATCAGCGATTTGCGTCACACGATTGGTTTTAATAAAAAACCAGGGTTGAAAAGCCGCTACGCGACTTTTGAAGATACCTTCGATACCCCCTTCCCCCCATAGCCAAAACCCCCTCGGGTGAAACAGGATACGGTGCCCGCCGTATCCAATAGTCGTAAAAGGGATACGGTGCCCGCCGTATCAAAGCCCATATTTTAAAATCGAGTTTTAACTATTAAAATTAAGTTTGCAAGTTCTGATCTTGAGCAGCTTGGACATTCTGGCCGCACTCTATCCGAATGCGAAGGGAATCTGTGATACGGTGCCCTCCGTATAAGAAGTTACGGTGCCCGCCGTATCCTATAGGCGGAATGGGGATACGGTGCCCGCCATATCATAGCCCTATTTTATAAAGTTAATTTTAATAACTTAAACAAAAAACTTTTTCATAGTTTTTTATCAGTTTGGGTTTCTGAGCACGCTCTATCCGAATCCGAAGAGTCCTAACAAGGAGGCGTTTTTTAGTGTGAATCGAGTTTTGAGACAAAACCACGCCTATTTTGTGCAGAATTTTGCGTTGATTCCGAAACTGTTTTGCATTTCTGCTAAATAACCCAATTTAAAAAGTTACAGCCATTTTAAGATCATTTTAGCCCAAATTTTTATAGCTTTAAGGCCCATTAGGTTGCTTTTCCCGGCTGATTTTCCAGAATTAAATATCGTCATCGTACTCAGAATTTTTTGGTATATCAAATACAGGGTGTCCCAATAAAAAAGGTCACGCTGGCATTTTGCCATTTCAAATCCGATCGACTTGAAAATTTGTACAGAGGTGTGGAAGGGAATTTAAAATGTTCACAGAAACTTTCACACCGATAGGTACAGTAGTTTTCGAGTTATAGCAAAAATAAACTTTATTTTACGTTTTTAATTTGGATTTCGCCGGAATTGAGTCTTGGAATGTATCGCAAAAATGAAGCAACGATCCTTTTTTACCTCAGTAAATTTACTTATTTCGTAAATTTCGTCTTGGAAATAGGTTGTTTAAGTAATTTTAACAAGGTGTTATCATCCCCGATTTTAAGAAGAATGAGGGATTTAGGGCCAAAATTCATGTTAATTGATGCAAAGTCCAAAAAGATAGCCGAAAAACAGAAGCAAAAGTGTTGAAAAAACAGTATTTTTGCTATAACTCGAAAGCTACTGTAGCTAGCGGGCTCAGTGTTTCTGTGAACATTTTAAATTCCCTTCCGCAGCTCTGTTCCAAATTTAAGACCGAACAGGCTTGAAATGGCGAAATGCCAGCGTGACCTTTTTTAATGGGACACCCTGTAGGCCCCTTAACTTAAAATTGTCAAAAAATGAAAAATTTGACGATACTTGATATGGACTCCGTTTTTTGTATGGGAAATGGTGAAGCCTATTTCTCACCCCTGTAAGCAGGCCCGTAGGAGGGGGGGGGGCCCTGGGGGCCCTGGGCCCCCCTTCGAAATCGGTCGAGGTCCGAAAAGTCCATAACGGGGGACCCTTATGATTTTTTTAATAAAAATTTGTCTGCCTGCGGCGCTTTTTATTGTTGTTTTTAAGACAGTTTTTACTTCGTTAAAGCTTATTTTACCAAAATTTGGTTGGCGCTGGTTTTTCGTTAGTGCATCAATTGTCTATAAAAATTTTTCGCCTGCGGCGCCTTTTTTATAGTGTTTTCCCACCAATTTGATTAACCGCGATTTTGGGGTGTTTGAAAAGTGACGACGGGGGGCACTCAAACTTTTTATATGCTGAAAGTATTTTTAAATATGCTTTTTTCGGGCTGTAAAAAACTCCTAGTATATTTTTCGGTCCTCTATCGAATAGCATTTTCAAAATATCGAAAATATCCAAAACGCCGAAAATCCCCCGCACCGTTATCCTATGTGCTGCCCATAGTTTTCAAAAATTGTTTTCAGGCTATAAAGCCTTTATAATACATTTTTTCGCTTTGTAAAAAAATCTCTTAGTATATTTTTTGATGTTCTATCGATTCGCGTTTTCAAAATATCGAAAATCTCAAAAATTTGGCTCCCCCCCGTTATCCTATGTGCTGCCCGTGGATTTTGATCAATTTTTGTTTACAGGGTGTGCAAAAAAAGCCCACAGTTTGGGTCGAAATAACTCGCGAACGGTAGAGAATCGAAGGTACGTTACCATACCAGAATGCTTAATTATGCTGTGTATGAAGATTTCACACAACTTGATTTTTTCGATTTTTGAGTACGCAGCTGTACAATTGACGCTGGTTACGACCGAAAATTGTGCGTTCTTGAACGGGTGGTGGGAAAATTCTGGTTTTTGGCCTAAAAATAGTATGAATTTTAGAAATGTAATGACAAAATCTTAGAATTTATCGAGGTCAATTTCATTTTTTTAAAGCAAAACAATTTTCGCGATATTGCGTTATTTTTGTTCTTTGAGCCATAACTCGCTTCTAACAGACTACTCATGGCTGATATTTTGTCAATGACCTATCCAAATATTAATCTCGGATTCCACACCAAATTCCACCACAATCTATGGTATTTTTGTATTGCTTGCTAAAACGTGCCCCAGTGGGGTACTGTAGGTTTCGTTTTTACCGCTATTCTCGGGACCCCTAGCTTCGATCCGGCTGAAATTTTCTAGGTTGTTAGGCAATAAGTAGTGGCACCTTGCTGCCAAATACGAGAGCATACTATCCACAAACTTTCATGAAAAAGACTAAAAACTGATTTTTTTAATTCTGCCACAGAATCTTGTAAATTTTTTGGTCAGTTGGTCCATAAACTGCTACTATTGGTTTTACGAAAAGATCGAAGCGATTCCATGGCAAAAACCCCACGAAAATCGCAAATTTCGGTTTTCTACAGTAACCCACGTGGAGCGCGTTTTAGCATGCCATCACAAAATTCCATAAAGTGAGGATTTTTCTATTCGAGAGCCTTCTAGAGTTGATTGTAGGACAACCTACTAAAAATCACTGATTTTCGGTGGTAAATAACAAAGTTACGAGGCCAAGTGCAAAACAAGGCCAGAGAGCCGATTTTTGGTCCGAGTAGCGGGGTCAATTTTCGAATTTTTAAAAATAAAAAAACCAGCTGGGTCTTATGGATACGATTATAGCTTCGATGTTATTATCTACTCTCGCCAAATTTCGGGGCAATCTGATTCATGATCATGGTGACTTTCAGCTCAAAATCGAAGATCACCCTATTCCACAATCGAAGTTTAGAAATCTTCTTAAATTTTTTGCGACGTGAAATTGCTTTAATCTTTGCATAGTTTGATTCAACTGATGGCACTGACTTATTGCTCAAAATATCCCTACGACTCCACCTTCCAAAATTTTTTTACGCAACCTCCAAATCGGTTTATTTCGGGTTTTGATGAATTTTCTTGACGCCATCGGCTGGTTAAAAAAATCATGAATGAGCCTTTAGGATGCGCTATATAACTAGTATCAGATAAAAATAAAACGATAATTTTATAAAATGATGGCAAGATTCGGAAAAAAGCACGAACCAACCGTTTTGGAGGCCCTAAAAGACGCCCTTCCAAGGGGTACGGTAGCTCGAAATTTTGTATATGATAGATAAACACCAGTACTACATAGTTAAACAAAGAAAATTGCTGAGTCCCCTTTGGCAATTTAAAAATATTTTTCTAAAGCGGTTTCGTGACCTCGAAAAATCCATGACCAGGGGGTCGTTGAAAAGCTCAAAAATTCATAGATCTCGAAAAATTCTTTAATATGTTTATGCGATTGTGTCAAGCCCGTAGGTATTCCACAACAACTGATTTTGAGGTTTTCGCCATAGGGTTTTCCAATATTAAAAATTTACGAAATTTCTCCATACAAAATTTCATTCCACTCTAACTTTTCAAACAGACCCTCAAAAATTCTTAAATTTTGTAGGTACATATCCGCGGCCTATATTAACTTACTTAATAAAAATTAGATGCCAGCCGCCACAGGAAAGTGAGAAAAATACAAATGAAGTTTCCCCGAACGCACAGTTTTCGGGTGTCATTTGTATTGATACGTCGCCAAAAATCGAAAAAATCAAGTTGTGGTAAATCTGCATACCCAGCATATTTAAGCATTCTGGCATGGTAACGCACCTTCGATTCTCTACCGTTCGCGAGTTATTTCGACCCAAACTGTGGTCTTTTTTTGCACACCCTGTATTCAATAAAAAATTTCCATTACATTATTTTGGGCTCAAATTAATTCTCTTAGTATATTTTTCGACGCTCTTTCGAATGGCACTTGCAAAATCCCTAAGTAATTGCAAATTTCATAATAACCAGGGTTGAAAAGCCGCTACGCGACTTTTCAACCCTGGTCCCGTCGGCGCCCATGATATTCTTGGCTTTGCATAATTTTCGCGGATTCGGATGACGAAAAATGAAAAATGCTCTCGCCGTCCCTTTATATAGGCTGCCGCCACTTCCGGCGTATGCTAATTTAATCCTAACAAAGTGCAGTGGTCGAATTTTTATGAAAAACTTAATTTTAATGTCGAAAACAACATGTTTACAAAATCTGATAAGCTTGCAGTCATCCCAGAGCCATTAGCGTAGCGGGGGGTCAGCGCTGGTATGGTCACTAAGCGGATTTTGGATTTTTATATACCAAAATGCTCAGCAGTTCGAGCTGGTTCAGGATCAGTTGAAAAAACTATTGGGAAACACTTCCGGAGCGATTTATACCACTTAAAAGTTGGCGAGTGTCGTATATGGTCACTAAACGGATTTTCGATTTTTATATGTCAAAATGATCAGCAGGTCGTGCTAATTCTACAGGGTGTCCCAAAAAAACCCCCCCTCGGCATTTGGCCGTCTTCTATCCGATCGGGACCAAATTTTTACCAGCAATAGGAACCCATAAAAACTATGTGCAGCCGAATGTTCTAATGAAAATATCGTAAAACAAAAAAGTTATCGCTAAAAAACTGATTTTTGGGAAATGCTGGTACTCAATTTTGGATAAGTTTTCGCAATTAGCATGCCGATTTTGAGTAATTTTCCCAAAAATCGGCATTTTCGGGTCGGTTTCTGTCAATTTTTAGAACAAAAAGTCATGAAAAATCCCAATTTAGACGTAATTTTCGTAAATCAAAAAATTTTTCCGGGTGGAAAAAAGCGCCCTCTTCATTTTTGCTAAACATTTCGAGGTCCAAATCGATCAAAATCAGTGAAATTGGCAAAATAAACCTTATTTTCGATATAACTTTTTTGTTTTACAATATTTTGCTTAGAAAATTCGGCTGCACGTAGTTTTTATGGGTCCCCCATCACTGGTAAAAATTTGGTCCCGATCGGATAGAAGACGGCCAAATGCCGAGGGGGGTTTGTTTTTGGGACACCCTGTAGATTAGTTGAAAAAACTATTGGGAAAAATCTCTGTCGCGAGATATCTAGCTTACAAATCGTCCATTCACCCCTCAAGTGGTACGTAGTACACCAAAATACGCCAACTGTACATCGGAAAGAAACGGAATGTTGGACCATTGCCGTTGGCATGGTTAAATAAAATACATTGTCAGGCAAGGTGGGCCGTCGCTTCGGATGGGCTGCCGCTCCACTCTTCCGAAATCGGGGCGCCTGGCCGCTACGCGCGCCTCGGGCGCCCCGATTTCGAAACCCTGTACGAGCTCGCGCCCATCCGAAGCGACTAGGCCCCCGGTGGCACGAAGCCTTATTTTTAGGCTCAGATCGAGTGTGTAATGTCAAGCCAAACGCTTATCGCACACTTATCCATCTTCCCCCTACAAAGAATTTCCGGGGCGAAAACATGGTATTTACCGGGCTGATTGAAGACTTCGAAGTGGTATATCTCATAAGTGATATATTATTCAACATACTTCCATGAGCCAGACAAGGTGGGCCGTCGCTTCCGATGGGCTGCCGCGCCACTCTTTCGAAATGGGGGCGCCCCGGCCGCTTCGCCGGCCTTGGCGCCGCGATTTCAAAACCCTGTACGAGCTCGCGCCCATCCGAAGCGACTAGGCCCCCGGTGGCACGAAGCCTTATTTTTAGGCTCAGATCGGGTGTGTAGTTTCATGCAAAATCCATTTCGAACCCAACCATTTTTCGCAACACCGAAAACTGACTCGCCGGGGCGACAACGTTATGTAGTGGGCCGGGGTGACGCCAAACTTTGTAGTGGTATATCTCGCCCCAGAAGTATTTCCAAAGGTTTTTTTAACTGTTCTAGAATCAGCTCCGCCCGCTGAGCATTTTGACATATAAAAATCGAAAATCCGTTTAGTGACCATATACGACACTCGCCAACTTTCAAGTGTTATAACTCGCTCCAGAAGTGTTTCCCAATAGTTTTTTCAACTGATCCTGGACCAGCTCGAACTGCTGAGCATTTTGGTATTGTATAAAAATCCAAAATCCGCTTAGTGGTCATATAACGCAATTTAATAAACTTCTATTCAAAGCGTGAAAATACGAGGAGTGAGAGGAGAATCGATTCCAACGATTGATGGCTTTGTCCATATTTTCAGGCGGCTGTTCAGGCACTACGCTGTGAAGGACTTGGACATGGGCAGCACTGGTTCAGCGATTTATGGCGGTTTTTGAACGTGGTAAGCGTTAGATATGGCAATTACGGCTTCGGATAACTAGTTGATACCTCGACAACTACAATTTGCAAGTGACGACATTTGTAGGCGACAGCAGCCCAGTACTCGAAGATGCTTTTTCAATTCGACGGCTGGCGGTACATCACTGATGCCGTACGGGTAGTCCGCTCGATAGCGCGTTGGTTCGACGAGGTGACAGCTTTTTTAATATACCAAAATTTGAATGATCGAACGATTTTTTCAGAATCCCGTGCAGCCAGATAGAAGCAGGACAATTGTCGTCACATTCACCATCATAGTCAAAAGAAAGGTTGTGTTTTGGGGTAGAATTGAAGAGGACATGGCTATCAAATGACTACCGAATAATTGATATATCTTAGGATATGGAAGTGCTGCGCGAGTACCAACTTCGCATGCTGCCAAAGCCCACCCGGCCCGAGATAGAGATTGGATTGTCAGTTGTCCGCCGCCGCCGTGCCGAGTGGCTATTCACATTTTGTTTGGCCGAAAAAGCCAGTCTTTTCTTTCCATATGCGGCACCAAATACGACACGTATCTTTCCGATGGGTTTCCGAATGATGATCGCTGGCGCGGCCACAGAATAAATTTAGTTCCAGGTGTTTGGGCGTACTTGTACCAATCTCTCGATAGCCATCATTTCACAACGTTTCCCTCTTTCCAAAAAAAACACAACAAATTGACCGGAGGATTTACGGGACAAATCGCGCGGAAAAACAAGCGAAGAGACCCGAAGAAGAAAATAAACTCAACAACGTGTCAATATTGCAAAAAAACGCGAACGACAAGGACGAACAAAGGTACAGTTCAGTGAGGCGGGGGGGCTGTGGGACGGGGGGGGGGGAGGGGGGACAACGTTACCTTTTCGATTTTTTCGTTAGGTTCTCGCGGTTATTGCAAAGTCATTCGATATATCGAAATCATCGTCGAAAAATCATCGTATCATCGAAAAACTAACTAATACTAATACTAATACTAACTGTAAAGTGTTTTTACTCAGGCTAGCGTTTTGGAATGGACCAAGACTCTCTTGTTCAGAATTTTTCGCTGATTCCGAAGTTTTCCAAATGCTGCTGACTTTGCGTTAAAAAGTCATTTGAGGTCGAAATTAAGCTTAAAAACGGCATAAATTCGGATGCTGGCCCACTATTCTCTGTCTGAGTCCAGATATTGCTGTGCCCCTTATCCACCCTTCCGAAGCCCCTTGCCCAGTTGGCACCATGGTGCATTGGCAAGGTGTTCGCGTGCCGAGCACAGGGCAGGCGGTTCGAACCCCCCCCGTGCACAATTTGTTTTGCTTTTTGCACAAAAACTCATGAATCCTACTATCCTACTATATATAAAAAATAGTGTCTGTGTGTGTGTGTATATTTGCATGCACTTCCGTTTGGATGTTCCGCGCCTACAGGTTCAGGGAAGCATTTTTTCGGTAGGGAAGAAACGTCATAGGGTAAAGAAGGGGCTGGAATCGACTGCACACACTTAAAAACTTTGAAAAATTGCTATTTTCGCTATTAAAAACAAATTTTTGTAAAATTCTCGCCCACCCTCTTTGTTAGGGATCAATTAGCATAAGCCGGAAGTGGGATAGCCTATATAAAGCGGCAGAGGAGCCGTTTTTCACTTTTTTCCTGATGGATTTTGGGGAAGAAGCATGCAAATTGAAGACTTTCATCGGTCCTAGACGGGGCCAGGGTTGAAAAGCCGCGAAGCGGTTTTTCAACCCTGGTCTGGTGATAAAAATGCAATCTTTATCAGACAAATTTCCGATAAAATACTTTTGTCGTTTTATCGCCCATTTAAAGGGACTGGCAAGCACGTATGGCAGAAAACTTAAAGCTATCTGAAGTTTGTAAGTTTTGCACTTCCCAGACCCTTTAAGACGCCAAGATGCGCTAAAGACCGAAATGGCGATAAGAGGCTTCTCTGGAAATGGGATTAATGAGAAGGATGCGTGTGGAAGCAGAGGACAACGAAACGCTCCTCTGGACGGCCAGGAGAGGGCCACCAGAAGGGGGCCCAGCAGGGGAAAATGAACCAATTTGGAAGGGGAGAGACGAATATTCCGCTGGGATGTCCTACTATATATAAAAAAATAGTGTCTGTGTGTGTGTCCGTGCCACTTTGCATGCAACTTCCGTCATTCTGTCCGGAGGATATCTTGGAAAGGGAAGGTTTTTAAGGTATGTTTGATACGTCATTAGACGCGTAATGGTTTGGAGATGACTGCACCATTATCAGTTTTTAGAGATTTAGCTGTTTGCGACATTAAATCTAAGTTTTTGTTGAAAAATCGGGCAGCCTTCTTTATTAGGAAATAATTAGCATACGTCGGAAATTGCGGCGGCCTATATATACCCCGAGAGAGTGGAATTTTTCATTTTTTTCATCAGAAATCGAAAGACGTATGCAGAGTGAAGAATCTGATGGGGTTGGACGGGGCCAGGGTTGAAAAGTCGCGAAGCGGCTTTTCAACCCTGGTTTTTGGATAAAATCGTGCTTTGACCTCTAAAACCGTCACCGAGCCAGTTTTAACGTTTAAGATGACGACAACTTAAAAATAACGCAAAAAAATCCAGGGCTGGTACCAAATAAGCTCTAGCCCCCCCTAGATCGATCTAGACCCCCCTTTAGATCATCTAGACCCCCCCACTTTACGGCCCAAAACGGGCACACAAAGACCATCCGGGTGCGCAAAGGTTAAACGGTAAAAATTATACTCTGCCATACCCCCAGGGGGAATACCCCCATGGGGGTACAAAAGGGGTACGAGGTGGGGGTACAAAGGGGGTACGGGTGGGGGTACAAAGGGGGTACGGGTGGGGGTACAAATGGGGGTAACCCCCAGCAGCCCCAGCAAATTTTTCTCGAGCGACCTCCCACACATACCACATGTCGGTGGCTCGCAAAAATACAACAAGAGATGACGAAGTCATCTGGAATTGTATCAACGCAGTTAATAAAATACCTAATTTGAACTAAACATTTTTTTAAGTTGAAAGTTTATCGGGGACTAATCTTTTTGAAATAAACCCAGGTGGGGGGTGGGGTAGCACCCCCTTTGTACCCCCACCCCGTACCCCCTTTATACCCCCACCTCGTACCCCTTTTGTACCCCCATGGGGGGTATACCCCCTGGGGGTATGGCAGAGTATAGTAAAAATATTCAGTAACTATCTTTTCTAGGAGATAAAAACGTCCTCTATCCGATGGTGTTTTCGAAAAAAATGTAATTCTGATGGATCTTATACAGATAGAAGTTAAGGGGGGGGGGGGCTAGATGATCTACAAGGTGTATAAAAAACAAATTCCGAAGTTTGTCCCCAATTATCTCGAGAAGGAAAAATATTTCACCGTGCGTTACCATGCCAGAATGCTTAAATATGCTGGGTATGAAGATTTAACACAACTTGATTTTTTCGATTTTCGGCGACGTACCCATACAAATGACACCCGAAAACTGTGCGTTCCGGCAAAACTTCGTTCGTGTTTTTCTGAACTGCTGGTGGTCGAACGGTGCAGTTTTTACAGTGTGAATACATAAGAACCGCCCCTGCGCACAGTTGGGAATTCTGGGGTCCCATGGCCATGGCCTAGCTCCGGGTCCAATCCGCAAAACAAGTGCTCCGGGCGGGGGTCGAACCCGCATCCTACGGCTTTCGAGTCCGATGCTCTCCCTATTGAGCTACCGAAGCACGCGGAATGCCTCTCTCGGGGCAGTTATCCATGCCGGCCCCTCACATCCAACCGCACATCCGAAATTTTGGAATTTTCGAAGGTCTGGTTGGCAAGTTATAGCGTGCTCAAATTTAATATGGAGAAGTTTCGTAACTATTGAATATTAAAAAAACTTATGCCGAGAATCTTAAAATAAGTTGCTCTGGAATACCTCCAAGCTCTGTACAATCGCACAAACGCTTCAAAGAATTTTTTGAGATTAATTATTTTTCAAGTTTTTCAACGACCATGGATTTTTTCGAGGTCCCGAAACTGAACTTTGGAAAAATATTTCTAAAATTGCAGATAGAATTTCGGTGTTTGCTTTGCTTAGTTATGTAGGACTGGCGACCATCTATCATGATCGATTTCTAGCTACCGTACCCCTTTGGAAGGATGCCTTTTAGCGCCTCCAAAACGGTTGGTTCGTGCTATTTCGCGGACCTTGGCGCCGGTCTATAAAATTCAATTGCGCGGCTAGAATTATTGTCATAATTTTATTTAATACTGCGTAATGGGCGCATGCTAAGATTATCATTACAAATTTATTGGGCCATCCGATCTTTCAAAAGAAATTCAGGAAGGGTAGAAATATACCCGACTTTGAGGCAACGTAAAAAAATGCTCGAAGCTCTAGTAGCCCCGACTTTTCTGACATAGACCAAGCTTGGGTAGTCAACTAGAACCCATGGAAATACCAACCCTTTTCATGGCAAAGGAATTTAGAAGAGCGCCCCAAAGTCGACTTTTAAAAAACGTTATTTTCGGATTTTAAATCAAAATGAACCATTAATTTCAGCCAGATCATTCCAGAATTCTGCTCTCATGCACAGTTCGATGCGTGCTTTAATTGTATCCACGAAACTCTGGTGATTTTTTCTTTTTCAAAAATTCGATTTTCGGCCCCGCGGCCTCGGGTCCAAAATGGGGCCCCGAGGAGGGCTTTCCACTTTCCCTTATAAGTTATAACTTTGTCATTTACCACAGAAAATAAGTAATTTCTTGCCTGCGTTCTTATAATTACTCAAAGAACACTCGAGAATAGAAAAATTGGTGTTTTATGAAATTTTGTCGTGGCATGCTAAAACGTGCTCCAGGCGGGTTACTGTAGAAAACAGAAAATCGTCGTTTTCTCGTTCTGTTCACCATAGAAACGTTTCGATCTTACGGGAAAACAAATAATAGTAGTTTTGGGTTCGATTCATTAACATATTACAAAATTTCCGTGGCAGAATTAAACAATCAGTTTTTGCATATTTTTGAAAACTTTATGGCTCGAATGCGGGAATATTCTGCCCATAGGTGAACCTTATTGCTGTTTACCAATGATACAAATTTTAAGCAAAATCGCAGCTTAAAATAAAAAGAAAAACGCAAAAAACAAAAACTACAGTATCCCTCTGGGGCACGTTTTAGTAAGCAATATAAAAATACCATAGAATCAGGTAAAATTTGGTGTTGCGCTAAAGATTACCATTCGGAGACACCAATTGCAAAAGATCAGCCATGGGCAGCGTATTTGAAGAGAGTTGCGAATTAAAAAGTAAAAATAGGCAAAACAGTGAAATTTGTTTTGCCTGTTAAAAAGGAAGATAGCTTGAAAAATTATAAGACTGGGTCGTTAGCTTTCTACCAATGTCAGCAATTTTTTAGGTCAAAAATCAGACTTTTCCCACCACCCGTTCAAGAAGGCACAATTTTCGGTCGTAATCAGCGTCAATAGCGTCATAGTAATAGTCGTACAGATGCGTACTCAAAAATCGAAAAAATCAAGTTGTGTTAAATCTTCATACCCAGCATATTTAAGCATTCTGGCATGGTAACGCACGGTGAAATATTTTTCCTTCTCGAGATAATTGGGGACAAACTTCGGAACTTGTTTTTGATACACCCTGTAATGGTCCCCCTAGATAATCTATGGGGGGGGGTTTAGATCATTTTAAGGGGAGGGTTAGACCGCCGCCCCTAGACACAAATGGTCAAAATGGGGGATCAGCTACTCAAACTTCGTTTAAAATTCTAAAAAAAGTAAAGAATTTTACGCTTTTCAAAAAATACCTATCCGACGTAGAAAAATGAGGAGAACTCGACCCGTTTACCCCGAAAGCCAATCTGGCGTGGATTTCGAGATAAAGCGAGTCAAAAAAATTAATACCCCCTTAGATCATCTAAGTAAAAAATCTTTCTTTTAGATGATCTAAGGGGGGGGGGGGCTACCCTATTTTGATGTCTTTTTGCCGCCATGTCTTGAACCCAAAAATGGTTTTGAGGCTTTCACAAGATGAATCCGCATCAGTTAGGCGTTTTTATAGGTAAGGGATATTTTTGTTATAGTATCGTAAGTTTTTCCTATTTTTCTCTGCACGGTTACTGTTTCGTTACTGTAGCAACGCCTTCCCTTGAACCCATGTGGAAAATCACTTCGCTGCGTGCATCAATAGATAGATAATCGCAAATAAAGTGACTTTAATATTAGTTTGGCAGGCTCTTTAGGATTCGCGAGGGGGGGGAATTAATTTTTTTCCTGGCGGTTCCGGTTGACCTAGTAATCAAATATAAAGTATTTGTACATTGTTGTTAGTAAGTTTCAACTATATTTAAATCAGTAAAACTTTCAAAAAAATAGAAAAATATTTGAAAAAGTCGAAAGTAAATTAAATGATAATTAACCGCCCTAAAATTAAATTTTGCAAAGTTTGTATGCTTAGGAATAGCTATAAACAACTTAGAAACACTGCCACCATTTATATAAAAAATCTAGGCTTGTGCCGAAAAAATTTGTTCCCCCCAGGAATGCTCCCCCGCGAATCCTAAAGAACCGTTTGGCGGAACTGTCTTTTTGAAAATGGCGATGAATAAAAATAGATAATAAAAAATCATCGATTTTTCGAATTTTTGAAAATTTTGACAAAAAACCTTCGATAGAGAATTTTTTTCTGAACAAGATGACGATAGATATTTTCGAAATATCTATCCAAAAGACCGATATGTTTTGAGTTCAACTAGGCGGTTCCACATAAAAAGTGTTAAAAAAGTCATCTAAGGGGGCCCCTAGATGGTCTAAAGCCCCCATAGATTATCTAGTACCCCCCTAGATTGGATCTAACCCCCCCTCTAGATAGGGGGTGTTAGATCTTATTTCGTACCAGCCCAGATTTTGGTACTTTTTATAGTATAAATATCGAATAACTTTTTAAATAAAAGTCGGCAGCAGATTTGGAAATTAGATTCAAAAGCAGCGGAAAATTCTGCACAAGGTAGGCTTGGTCCCATTCCAAAACGCCAGCCTGAGTAAATTTTTGTCGATCTGTTGGTGCCTAGTGCTTGGCAAATCGCCACTTTTTAGTCTCCCATTCCAAAAAAACCCAGGATGGTACACGCAATTTGAAAAAACAGAGCTAATTCTGCTACCCAAAACTTGTCCACTTACTCGATAGTAAGACTGCTACGCGCTCGATACCCGAGATTTTACGAAATAAAGTATTGACTGTGGACTCGAACAAAATCCTACTATATATAAAAAAATAGTGTCTGTGTGTGTGTAGACACTTTGCATAAAAACCCGGGTTCCAGCCATAACTCGAAGGGGAAAGAATTTTTTGGTCCAGAAATAAGGTAGTTAGGGGTAGTCGAGGGCGTAGATTACTGCACGCTTATCAGATTTTTACTTCGTTTTATACCTGACCAGGGTTGAAAAACCGCTTCGCGGCTTTTCAACCCTGGCCTCGTCTAGGTCCGATGAAAGTCTTCAATTTGCATGCTTCTTCCCTGAAATCTATCAGGAAAAAGTGAAAAACGGCTCCTCTGTCGCTTTATATAGGCTATCCCACTTCCGGCTTATGCTAATTGATCCCTAACAAAGAGGATGAGCGAGAATTTTACAAAAATTTGTTTTTAATAGTGAAAATAGCAACTTTTCAAAGATTTTATGTGCGTGCAGTCGATTCCGGACCCTTCTTTACCTAATGACGTTTCTGCCCAATCGAAAAAAGTTCTTCCCTGAGGCTGTAGGCGCGGAACATCCTCACGGAAGTTGCATGCAAATGCACACACACACACAGACACTATTTTTTTTATATATAGTAGGATTTTAACGTTTTAAAAACATACGGAAATAGACTAATTTGCATACGAGGCGCTAGGAGCCTCATTTTGCTTTTGTGGCGCTCGCGGCCGGTTGCTTTTGCTATTTTTAGGGTTCGCTCTAGCTCCGGCCCGAATTATACAAAGCCCAACGTTTAAAGATCCCCGCGCAAAGGCCAGGGGTGAAAAGCCGCGTAGCGGCTTTTCAACCCTGGTATACAGCTAAAAAGAGGCAAGGCAGGAACCGTGGCTAACCCGAGAAGCCGCGCGCCGACCCCAGATTGGTGGCGCCACGGTTGCTAGGGAGCCGCGCATACATACACATCGTCAGCTGGCACGACTAATTGGCGCCGATCTGATCCAACAATCATTACAGACTTGTAAAACTTACGTTTAGAGTCGGCTATTGTATTACGGGTGATCGGTGGTCTTGGCCTTTGAGAACTTTTGATGTCCCGCGCAAAGGATGAAGAAAAAGGCGATCCGAGAAGAACTTATTTGTTGCGGTGAGCGGTTTTCCGATATTTTGGGACGCTTAATAGGTTTTGAGATAATGAATGGCCCGATCTACGTTTTTACCTCAATTCTGAGGCCGAATTTGGCGGAAAAGTGTCCAAAACCTTTGTGTCACCATCCCTTTAACTAGGCTTCTTGTAGGGTAGCATCACACATCCTTGCCCTAAACATTGTCGAAGAGAAACTCCGCTCAACCAGCGCCCTCGATGCGTTTTGCGATGGTCGCGACACCCACCCCACCATTGTTCGAAATGATCAGGTTTCTTTTATCGTTTTTATTGCAAAATTTTTAATTACAGAAAGGCGTCGACATGTCGAACGTGTCGAAGGATGTTAGCGCGCCAGCACAGGGCCGCGTCGTCTTCTACAAAAACAGGCCGGGCCCTCTGCCGGCCGATAACTTCAAGCAGGTTAGCTTTAGCTTTGAAAGTCGTTCTTTAACTTATCTTTACTCATTGAAATTCCAGATTGTCAACATTGTGACGGTGAACGGGCCGGCGAATCAGGTGTTCCTCAGCTCTGTGCAACAGGTAAAGTCTGAAACAAATTTCTGAATTTTGTGAAATGTAAAAAGTGAATTTTCTGAATAAAACTAAATTTGCACATCTTTTGATTGAAGGTATTCGGCAAAAACGCGGCGGAAAGCGTGAAGGCGAAGGGCGGAGCTCGACAAGTTGAAGCAGCCGTCTCACAACTTGAAGACTCGTTGATGGCTACCGTCGAGACGAATGGGACGATAACGCCTAGATGTTGGTTTTTGCGGGCTTTTCGGAGGATTGAATAATTCCTGGTTCTTTCACATTATCGGGGGGGGGGCGAAGTCTTTTTAAAAGCCCAGAAATGCCTATAAACCTAATCGCAAGTGTTTTAATAGCGGCCTTAGTAAAATTTAACCAGAATTGAAGTAAAAAAACCATGGTTTTCTTTGGTTGGTTGGTTAGATGTATCTAAAAACTTTTAAAAGGTGTGGAATTTGAAATGTTGGCAGCAATACCGGGTTTTTTATATGTTATCCTCAAAATTTGTAAGGTTTTTCATTTGGGAAGCGTAAAAACCTGTAGAAACACTTCCTTATAATGGAAAATCTTGATTCTAACGAAAGAGTTGCTTCTAGCTGGAGCTGGATCGCTGAAAGACGAGGTGAAAGCCATCATGGGAAGGAGCGGGCAGCGCGATGAACCTTTGCGAGACGCTTTTCAGCCGCTCAAAGAAGCCATAGACGCTATGCAGCTAATTTAATACTGAAAGGACTAGATTTTTTGTTACTACGCTTTACTACATTTCAGAGCCGTAGCCTCGAAGAAATCTCCGGACTCTCCGAAGCGATGGAAGATTGTGTCGATAACCTGTGGAGAAATACGGATTACGGGGAGACACGGATGACGCGATTGATCCACTCTTGCGGTTTGGGCTTAAAATTAATATTTAATCTTTAGTTTAGCGGATTTTTTGATCGAGACAATATCGAGCCGTGTCGATGCAAAAGTATGGACAGATGAAGCGGCGCCAGAGCAATTGAGTGCTGCCTCGCAGGCTTGTGAACAGTGGCTCGACGCGATCAAGTAAGTTTTTACAAGAATAAATATTTGTTATAGGAAGCGAAAAGGAGCCGAAATTTCGTATAAAAATTAAAACTTCCAGTAGATCTTGCGATCCTCTATCGAATCGCTTCTTAGAAATATTGAAAAATATCGAAATGGCGGAATCTCGCTTTTTTATAATACAGTAATTTGAGCTATAATTAAAATTCTTAGTATATCTTTCGATGCTCTAGCGAATGACATCTAGAAATATCGACAAATAGCGGTAAGGCCGACAAAATGTCGAAAATTGCCTTTCGAATCCCGATTTTCAACGCTTGTGTCTGTCACTGTCTAGAGAATATCGAAAAATCTCGGAAAATTGGTAAATTTCAGGCTAAACACGACGCATAGCTGGGTGCGCGGCGTTGACGGGAATTGGAAGGGCGGCGAGGTAAAAATGCCCTATTTAGAAGGATTTTCCAAACGATTGGAGGAGGTACGGTAATTCCGCATATTTTTTAGTGCTGAAATTAGGTGCTCTCCCTTCGCACGTTACCCGATCAGCTCGGTACGCTGCTCAACGATCAAAATATGGTTTCCGGGTTGGAAGGTGGGATTCTAAAATAAGCTTTAAACCTTTAAAATAGCCTCAAAAATTAAGGGGACAGTGAAGTTCTAGAATCGGTTCTAGTTCATTAACGGGGGAGTGGGAAAGGAAATTTTTGTATAAGCTTACCGACTTAATGAAACATAAACTATTCAATAGGATTTGGGGGCTTTTTCAAATGGAAAAATTAGTAAATTTAAAAAAAAAGCCATTTTATTGGTAAAAATTTTTGGTTTTTGAGGCTTGACTCTATGCCAAAAATTTGAATTCTATACATATGCCTCTTATAAATATTTTTATAATTGCTGGGTTAGGTAAATACTGAATAAAAAACTTTTAAAATAATTTACGTTCCCTCTATTAATAAAAAAGGTAATAAAAACAATTTTGAAATGTTTTTATGGTTTTTTAATAGTTGGAAAAGTGCAACAACGATAGAAACAGTTTATTTTTATTATAATGGACGTTAGAAGGAACAGAAAATGTAGGTTTCTTCCCTGATAGACCCCCGCTAACGCACCAGAAACCAAAATCCCTTGCAGAACAAATCGAGAAAGCTATGCATGGCACAAGCCCACTGGCCTACAGCCCCTACACCGAGACAACATGGAAACAGCGAGTTCAGGTGAAAATCGCCCATTTTTTGTAGCTCCTTTAGGCCGCCGAAAAACAATTGGACCCGGTGATCGAGCAAACAATTCCCATGCTCAAAACCAGGCTGGCGCCCGCCAATTTTGACAGCAGCGCCCTGGCCGCCGGGCTCGAGCAGTACAGGAATTTCCTGGCACGCCCAAGGGTTAGGGACAGAATGCTGGCAGAACGGGAGACGTTGATGTCACGCATTATCAATTCACTTTCGACGACAGAGAGCGAAATTGAGGAGAAATTAGGATCGGCTGGAACGCCGGGAAGGTTGGATTTTTAATAATAATGGGTTTTGACGTTATCGGGGGTGGATTTTTATAAATCCAGAAAACCAATTAACTGAATAGCAAGTATTTTAATGTGGTTTTTTTACATAAAATTCAAGGAAATTTTAGTGGAAAATATCTAATATCTAAATAGAATTTTAGTGCAAATTTTTTTTAAATCAAAAAATTGGAAATTTTAGTCGAAAATTCGATATTTTTGTATTTTGTAATAAAAATTTGTAATGTTTTTGCGTTCAAAAATAGTAAAAAACAATAACCCCCTGATTCCCCCCCCCCCCCGATAATGCCAAAGAACCTAATAAGCCATTTTTTAGATATCTCTGCGAAGTGGCATCTCGCGTGGTGTGGATGCGCGAAAAGTCTGCACAGGTAAAATTGAAGCATAGAACAGAAAATGAGTTTTCAAGGAGCTTGTGCGTTAGCGGGGGTTGAATTTTGGTAGGAAATAAGGAAAGGATTTTTGAACTAAAAAAGTGCTTTTACACGTTTTTAGCAATCGGAAACGGCTAAAATACGGTGAATTTTGCCCCCCCGCTAATGAAACAGAACCATTTTCAGATCGACTCAACTTCATTGGCCTGCCGGACGCTACTTTCGGATTTGAACGGGGCCGAGAACCTGCAGGCCAAACTCGATCGACTCGTTGAACGGCTCCGCGCCGCCGAAACGGAACTTTTTGAGCAATGGTATTTTAAAGTTGAAAATTTACAAAATAATGAATGGTTTTAGGACTCGAGAGACGCTGCAGCTGATCGAGGCCGGCGGAAACTCGATAGCTCTAGAGACAAAGGGCCAAGTGATGGTGATGGAAAAGTCGAAGGGCGGCCTTCTGAACGTCAACTATTCGGATCGACTGATTGCACTGCTTCGTGAAGTGCGGCAGCTGGCCTCTCTCGGCCTCCCCATCGCCTCAAAGATTCTCAATTGCGCGGCTAACGGGGAGAGGTAAAAATTGAGGTTTTCAAGAAGCGAGAACTTTCAGATTCTACCGTTTCGGGGTGACGCTGAAGCAGATCGCTCACTTCTACAACACGATTGATCAGCAGATGCTGCCTTGTTAACAGGCATTGATGCTGGATGAGGCGGTGGCTTTTGAACGACTCGTCATCCCGCAAAAAGACGAAGATGTTCGCTCGGTCACTTGGGAGAACTCGCGGGAGCTCGAGGCGTTCGTTGGGGAGCTGCAGAAGGCTTCAAAGCGCTTGGCATCGCATAATCGGTATGGGATAAGTTTGAAAAAGGCTAAAAAGAGCGCTAGACAAAAGGGTCACTCTTTCGATCTTTGACATTCTAATAGTTTTTATTTTACAATATTTTGCGTTTTTGCGTTAAAAAGGGCCAAATTTTTAGCCGACTACGCAACAAACAATCGGAAATCGTCCAAATGGTGCTCGAACTCTGCAAGCTGGACATCTACAAGGAGGTCAACAGGTGGAAGGAGACGCTCGTCCAGATTCGCACCAAGGTAAGTCACTAAACCACTAAAAAACACAAAAAATCCCACGATTCAGATGAGCGAGGAGGAGCTCGTCTACGCGGCCTCGAAGACGAACATGCGCCCCTGGCAAATCCACTGGGATCGGCAGCTCTTCAAGGCCCTCCAACTTCAATACCGTTGGGGCCTGGAAAGTCTGCATACCCAGATCCCGCCCATCCATGCTCACTAGGGAGGTATCTGAACTCGGCATCGAACTTTGAGAAGTCAGATACACCATTCGACGCGCCTTGTCGAGGGCATTCCAAATATGTAATAAAATCAACCAGAGCGTATAACCGTAAAAAGTTATGAGCATTTTAAGTTTTGCACCAAGATCCGCCGCTGCGATATGAGCCCCTCCCAGCGCACCCTGTTCATCGGTTCTGTGGCCTAGTGGTGTGCTCATGGGTCTCTGGGGTGTATGTCCAGGGTTCGGATCCACCCACGACTTTTATTTTTTGCTTTTTGACCAGTTTCTACTTTTTGCATTTCCAAGTTCAGGAATAAGTTTTTCTTGCCTGTGTGACCCCGAAAAAGCACTAGCGACGATAAAATAACCTCGGACAAGAAATCCAGGATTGGACGCTCTCTATATCAAAGTTGACAAAATCGTCAAAAACCGCCCTTTTAAGACTCTGTAAGAATTCGAAAAATGTAATTTGTCAAAAATAGAACAGTACCTCTTGATCAGCAGAAAATTCCCTTTCGAATGAGCTATCTTACATAGGCATTACGCGAAATCCTCGAAACGTCGTCGGCAAGCTGGCCATACCCTACCCTTACGCCGCATTCCAAAAATATTTTTTTTACGGAAATTTTTGGCAGCCGTATGTAACATAGCTCATTTGAAAGAGCTTTCTTTGTTGAATAAGGAACACTAATCAGTTTAGGCTAAATTCCATTCCGCGGGATGATACAGAGTCTCAAAGATACTGTTTTTCATCATTTTGTCGACTTAAAATGCTCATAACTTTTTACGGTTATACGCTCTGGTTGATTTTATTACATATTTGGAATGCCCTCGACAAGGCGCGTCGAATGGTGTATCTGACTTCTCAAAGTTTGATGCCGAGTTCAGATACCTCCCTAGTCAGCTCGTTTTCAGGTACCAAAACGGTGCTTGTGCATTATCGGGGGGGGGGCTTTTTCTACGGATCCAATTTTCTGATATAAATATAGAAAGAGTTTTCACCATTTTTATGATTCTAAACGTAAAAATGAAAAATGTTATGTGCAAAGTACAAAAATATAGATTTTTCGATCAAAATCTCGAATTTAAAAAGTTTTGTAAGGTTTTTAGATAGTTTTTTACTTGCAACATAGCTATATTTTACGACAAACACCATTAAAATGACTACGATTAAGTCACTAAGCATTTCTGGGCTTTTAGAAAAATTCGATTCCCCCCCCCCCCCATATTGCCAAAGTACCATCAAAACACTAAAAAACACTATTTTTTTACATTTTATTTTAGCCAACAAAAGCTGCAACTCCGCCCACCGATCGAGGAGATACGCGCGAAATACTACCGCGAGCTGAGGAAATTCCTGGGAATCCCCGAGAAGTTTCGTGGAGTGCAGGATAATGAGCAGAGCACGAACTTCTTCGCGAAAATGATTGGACAGAACTCGGATCGTTTCCTGGTCGTCTACCAACAAGCCGATGAACTGCTCGAGCGTGTCGCCGAAGCGGATCAGCCCTTTCGGGTGAGTTTAGTGCTCTGAAAATTTAATTTTTTGTTTAGGAATGGGCGATGCTTGGTCAAGTGGACGTTGAGGGGCTTATCGAGGAAAAGTTTACGAAGGCTGCGGATTGGGAGTACCACTTTCGGATGTTGAAAACGAAAGCAAGAGAAGCAGAGAAGCTGCCAACGTGAGTAGATTGTCGGGTTCTTTTGCGTTATCGGGGGGGGGAAGGGGGTTCTAGAACTCGAAAAATGCGCAGTAGTGCCATACTAAGCATTTCAATCATGTTTTAGTAAAATGTAATTATATTCCAGGTATAAAAACTTTCAAAGACGTTGCAAAATGTTGACAGATTCGAAATTTTGGCGAAAAATCTATATTTTGCTTACATTTTTTTGCGGAATCATAAAAACAGTATAAACATCTTCTTTCTGTATAAAACATAAAATTTAAAATAATAATAGCATTTGAAAAAATATATGTAGAAGTTTGGTCGAAAAGAGCGATTTTTGGTAGAAAAAAATCGACATTTTTTGCGTATTTTTAAATAGAAAGTTTTTTAAGTTTATATGTAGGAATAAATGTAGGGACGCCTACCCTATTTATAGAAAATTCGGATCATAACGAAAAGTGTTGGTCATCTCTTGATAGCCCCCGCTAACAGACCAGTACCTAATTTCTTTTAGGGAAATGCGCGTGGAATGCGTGGTGATCAGCGCCGGGCCGATGCTGACATTCGTCGAGGAGGCCCTACAAAGATTATACGATTCGTTGGTGTCTAGTCTACGACATGCTGTAACTACCCACACACATACCATCGCTCAATTCCTGTCAAATGTGGGTTAAGAAATCGATAACCGAGATGAATTGGAAATTTTGGTCCCGCCGCCATTCCGAAAGTATGTAAAGAACCATAAAACATAGGCGATCAGCACGCTGTCCACTCGACCACAAACTGTCGATGAAATCGCCGAGGCCAATGCGAAACACGCCGAATTTGGACAGAAAAAGAAGGAACTGAAGGAAAATATGGTTATCCTTGATGAAGAGCATTCGTTGTTACGATCGACGGCCGGAAGTGGGGTAGGATAGTTAGAAAAAAAATTGAAAACTGTTTTTGCATTTTAGGTAGACGCGGCCGCCTCCCTAAAACAAAATTGGGAACGCTTTGAGCTGATGCTCGACTCGCATCAGCTGATGATCAAGGAGCAGGTGGATGTACTTCGTACTGGGCTCGAGAAAAAAGCCGACGAACTTGAAGCTGATGCTGAGCGACTACACGCGAGGCAGGATACTGGAATTTAATTAGAAAAACAACAATTTCTTAGATGGGACCAAGTGAAGCCGAAAAGCGATGCCCTCGCTGGTGGTGAACGAGACGGACTTCAACAAGCCATGTCCACAATAGCCGAGAAAAAGGCTGAACTTGACGAGCTACGCGCCAGAAAGGAGAGGCTTCTCGCGGAGTGCACCCAATTCGGCGAGCCAGCGCCTTCGCTTGCTCGGCTCGGAAGACTCGAGGAGGAATTGGGTGCTTTTGCCGAACAGTGGCTGCCAATCCAGCAATTCCACGATGAGATGACACAGCTTGGAGATGAACTCTGGGTCGTGTTCCGCTCAAAGACCTACCTTTTCGACGAGTTCCTGCAAAAATGGGCCGATCAGGTGATTTTTTAGTTTGTGGTGACTCAATGGAAATAAATGCCTTTTTTAAAAGCGAAATATCAGAAAGTCAAAAAATACCGAAATTTCCGGAACTTGTGCATTAGCGGGGGACCTATCGTTTCGATTTTAGTAGCCAGTTTTTAATATAGACCTACCTTTTCGATGAATTCCTGCAAAAATGGGCGGATCAGGCGTTCAAAAATAGTAAAAAACAATAACCCCCTGATACCCCCCCCCCCCCCCCCCGATAATGCCAAAGAACCTAATAAGCCATTTTTTAAATATCTCTGTGAAGTGGCATCTCGCGTGGTGTGGATGCGCGTAAAAGTCTGCACAGGTAAAATTGAAGCATCGAACAGAAAATGAGTTTTCAAGGAGCCAAGATTTCAAGATTGACAAAATATCAGCCATAGGCAGTGAGTTTTAAGCGAGTTATGACTCAAAGAACAAAAATAACGAAAACTCGCGAAAATTGTTTTGCTTTTAAAAAATGAAATTGACCTCGATAAATTCTAAGATTTTGCCATTACATTTCTACAAATTTATACTATTTTTAGGCCAAAAATCAGAATTTTCCCACCACCGAATCAAGAACGCACAATTTTCGGTCGTAACCAGCGTCAATAGTACAGTTTCGTACTCAAAAATCGAAAAAAATCAAGTTGTGTTAAATCTTCATACCCAGCATATTTAAGCATCCTGGCATGGTAACGTACCTTCGATTCTCTACCGTTCGCGAGTTATTTCGACCCAAACTGTGGGCTTTTTTTTTGCCCACCCTGTAAGGAAAAAAACTTTCAAAGTTAATTTTAATAATTTAAACAAAAACTTTTTTGTAATTTTTTATCAGTGTGGGGGTTTCTGACCACGCTCTATCCGAATCCGAAGAGACCTAAGCTCTAGCTCATTTCCCCTTCGAGTTGAATTCGGGACATGACAGACGGACGGACACCACAGCAAAATTATTATAGTTGATGATATAGATGCGTTGGCTGAGTTTGTATATCTTGTCGTCGAGTCGGGAGGATCACTTCGGAATCGAGACCCCAGGATGAGTCGGTGTCTCTCCTGAAATAAAGTATGAAAATCATGTATGATCAACGCTTTTTGCGCAATAATCTTTCAAAGCGCTTCAATACACACCGTTTCCAGTTGACTTAGGATACATTCCTGCAACCGCCGCAATCTCTTAGGATCCGAAATATCGTCGGCATCGCAGAAACAGCGAAAAACACCGGAACCCTGTCGAATCGCAGCGTTCTTTGCAAATCCGACACCTGGAAGCAATACGCATTCAGTTGCTAGGTTTGCACAAACCTCCAGAAGTTGCACCTCTTCCAGCAATAAAACGGATCCCTTTTTGCGTGAATAGCTTCTCGTAGCGATTGATGTATTCGCGAGTGCGTCGGTGCTGCCGTCGTCGAAAAGGCTTACCTGGAAAAGGGCGATTTGTTGGCTACAAGATACGAGTGTTGGGCCGTTAGCAGGAAACAACTTTTCGAAAATTTTTGGTTTTCGGTCAAAAATATATGAAAAATGAACAACAGACAAAAATTTGCGAATTTTCAAAAATGTTTCAATTATTGTTTTTGCCACTTTTTAGCAAGCCAAAATCGCGAAAAAATATTATAAAAATATTACACTATTTATTATGGCCGGTAGGTCCAGACGAAACAAAAAAACATTAGTTTTCCCCTTCTAACAGTCCATTATCAGATCCGCTTACCTCATACGAGCAACCGGGGAAATGCTGGGCCAATCACGAATCCAGACATTCGCTTAGATACCGGACCCCATCTTTGACGGGGATTACACACATCCAGGCCCGTGGCGGAGCCGAAATTTCGGGGGCGGAGGGGGGGCAAAAATTTTGGCGACCTCCCCCCCTCCCGTCGCCACTTTTAAAACATCCGAAAATCGCGTCAATAACAGCGCCGCAGGGAAAAAATTAGCAAAAAGCGCTTGCTACACTCTTCGTGTGCAAACACGGCATAAAGCGCGCCGCAGGCGAAAATTTTTAAAAAACCAGCGTAGAAGTAAAAACTGCTTGAAAAACAGTAATAAACCAGCGCCGCAGGCAGAAATTTTGGAGCTCTTAAGGTTTGGGGGGCCTCTTGTGTTAGGGCGATTTTGAGGCTTAGTTTGAGGTATGTTTAGTACAAGTAGTATAGTGTTGTTGTGTAGCTTACAAGGGAACCACCTAAGGTCAAGGTGGCGTTTCGTTATGGGACCCAGCTTATTTTGTGCAGAATTTTTTGCTGATTTCGAATCCGCTTTTATTTTTTGCTAAATAGCCCAATTTAAAAAGTTATAGCGTTTCAAAGTTCCATTTTTTCCCAAATTTTCGAACTTCAAAGTAATTTATCTTGCCTTTCCCGTCTGATTCCTCAAAAACGAATATCTCCATCGTATTCAGAAAAATTTTCTCTATCGAATGAACTATTTAACACAAAATTGTTGAAAATTGAAAAAATCGACGATACATGGTATGGACTCCGTTTTTTGTATGGGAAATGGTGAAAAATTGCCTATTTCACACCCCCGTAAGTGATCGTCGATAGGTCGTAGCGCACTAATGAAATATACCAATCGAATAAGAAAAAAATTCTCTTCAAGATAGGCTATTAAAGATCGACTGCCCTATTAAAATAAAAAAGTTGGGCATCGTGACAGATATGCCCTTAAATCCCTCGGGCACAGATATGACCTTAAAATCGCTATAACTTTTTAAATTGGGCTATTTAGGAAAAATTGAAAGCGGGTTCGGAATCAGCGAAAAATTCTACACAAAATAGGCTGGGTCCCATAACGAAACGCCACCTCGACCTTAGGTGGTTCCCTTGTTAGTCTAACAGAGGCTAACCCTAAACATAGGCTTAAGCACGAGCTTTAACTTAGCTTTAATTTGCCCTCAAAGCTCGAAAAACAGTCTTTTGAGCCTAAGCTTGTAGCGAGCTTTAACGTAGCCTAGGCTTACAAGCTAAACTAAAGATTAAGCTAGCTTAGCTTCGGCATATGGCTAGGCTATTTGTGGGGTTTATATCTAGCCCTCTAGTAAGCCTAGTGACAGTCTTGACAGTATGACCCTTTTATGAAACTGGCCCCCCGAACCTTAAGAGCTCCGAAATTTTTTTATCCAAAAAAATCATGAGGGTCCCCCGTATGAACTTTTCGGACCACGTCTGATTTCGGGGGGGGTATATTGGCGTATATTAGCGAACCGGAAGTTGTTCGACCAGGAATTCGGCCTTTCCGGGCCCTGGCTAGGGCTATACAATAGATTGGCGTTGAGAATGAGGATGATCTTGACGTATATGGCATCCGAAATGGTGGTTTTTGGTTGTAGACCTTAGACCTTAGCGGGGAGGGGTTTGAGTGCAACTTTTTTTAAAATATCCATCATTAGCCCTTTAAGCCGTTTCTATGCCTTAAATTTCATAAAAATTATCGAAATTTTTCGGTTTAGGAGGAAATGTATGTAAAACGAGCCAAACATCTCAAAAATCACAAGTTTTCAACACTTTAATAGTAAAAACACTGCTTAAAACACTAGAAAATGCTAAAAAATCTTTCCAAATCCACTCTCACTAGAATCTCCCACCGCTCTTATGTAGCCTAGTACAGTGAAAGCAGCCAAAACTCTTGCAACTATGTCAAGCACTTCTGGTATCAACGAGCGATATTCGAGCAATTCCCGTACTTCTTCCATTCGCTTCCGCGCCAATAGTGTGATGCCGGTCAGGAAATAGCTCAGCACCGAGTTCTCTCTAGAAATCGCTTTTAGAGTAGTTCTTCCCCCCAATGATTTACCTAACAAGATCAACATTATCCGGGTCGACTTGCTTGGCCAAAAAGAGTTGAGAAACTTGAAGCATATAGAACACGCGTGGCGTTCGATCTATCTAAAAGCAATCTGTAACTAATAAAACCTGTGCTTTTCTATACCTTTAATTTCATTTCTTCGTGGAAAATAATTTAAGAATTTAGGTGTACCTTTGAAACAAGTGCGCGCTGGAGGGCAAATGGAAGGTACAGCGAGCCAGCCGTCTGGGTTAATCCGAGGGCCGTGGTCGACGTGGAACTGCACCTAAACACGAAAATTAAAACTGTTCGTTTCGACAAATACCGCCTGATGTATTCTACGCTTATAACGGGAATCGGCGCGGGAGCGGCGCATCGACGAAAACTCAATTCTTTCGATGCTTTATTTTAAAGCTTGAAGGTCAAAAGCTTTATGAATTTGCCAACACATGATCTTTTCTCTTTGGTTTTCCGCATGGGAAAACACTGCCGGATGAATCAAAAAAATTTCATAAGAAAAAGTTTTGCATAAACTCTTTTGGGTCATCCTGTACTTCCTGAGGGTCTGACCATAAATCTAACTCGCTTAATCAGATATTTTCCTGCATGTTATTCCTTCCATCTGCTTCGATTTCTTGTAAAACAGAACTTCACAATATGCAATAACGCTGCTGATGCCAGTAGCTGTCGGCGCCTATCGGGCGACCTAACTACCGTAAAATCGTTACGGTTATTCGTACTTAGTTTTATAGCGGAGCGGCACTGGTCGCTGTTTTTTATTCTGGGTTCGTATAGCGCCCGGGGGCCGGGGGCGCGCCCCAAATTGCGCTCACAGGCGCGCCCCAATCGCGTTGTAACGGCGTATAACGGTTTCTTTAATGCTTTTATTATTTAAAAAAAGGGCACTGCATCGCTTTTGACGATGCTGTACCCTATACTTAATGTAGATCTTCATCTTCCCTGAGAACATGTTCGTACGGCGCACCTGAAATAGCTTTTTTTTTTTGTTTTCTTGGCCTTAGCTTCATTTAGAACTTACATATACGTTCGAATGCGCGACGGACGGCTCCTAAAAGTTTAGCTAATTAACTAATTTCCTTTATAAACTTCGTAGGCTGCACTTACTTTGTTTCCGCTTCCTGAAAACTTACTTTAACTTCCTTCTTGCCGACTTACGTAGAAACTCCGCTCAAAGATTTCCGCTTTCACTCACCTAGTTGAGACCTCGCGCAAACTTGGGACTTTTTTAGAGCTCATGTTTAAAATGCGCTACTGCGGTTTGCTGGCCCCTCTTGGATCTGGCCAAAACCTCATGTTTCCAGGCCAGTTTTTGAGCTAATTACGAAAATCACGAAAAACGAAAAAAGAAAAGAAGAAGATCTCGAATCGTCCTGTGGCAGCCTGGAACGCGCAGCCTCTAATAAACTAATGTATTTATAATAAGTATAAATAGTAAAAGAAATCCCCGAAGGGGAAAAAACTCGCCGAAGCGAGCGAATGCCTCCGAAGAGGCCAAATTCGCCGAAGCGAACGGTTTTCCGAAGGAACAAACTTGCTACGAGAGCAAGCGGGTTATCCAGAAGGACACATACCTCACCATGAAGGTGAGGCTGTACTCGTAAACGAGTATTTGAGAGGCTAAAGAAAGAAAAGATATGCCTGTTTCGACCCTTGATCCTAAGAAGCTTTTTCCCCGGTAACCTTCTTATTTTCTCTACGAATTCTACCCGCTTCGATCTCTGATTGTAATCACATGACGCATTTCAGATGGACAACGAAAGTGCCCCGATTCCGGTCACCATCTGTTTGGTGAGCTTCTTGATTTTTTGAGCTTGTAGCAGTGTAATTGTCGATAGTTTTTGAAATTTTGGTTCTGGACTGTTAGCGGGGGGAGGGGGAGAGGAACTACTTTTTTGTTTTACAACCACCTATTTAATATAATGTATTTTTATGGTGTTTTTAGTAATTTAGAATGCAAGAACGTTATAAAGATTTGAAAATGCGAAAGTTTTGATTTTTTGGCCATTTTTCATATATTTTTGACCAAACAGTCGAGAATTTTTCGAGCAGTTTTATGATTTTGTTTTATATTGGTGATATGTAGTAACTATGTAAAATGTTGTAAAAATGGTTTGTATTTCGTTATAGGGCCATAGAGAAAAACTGGAGTTTGGTTCCCCCGCTAAAAAACCCCATCCCACTAATAGTAAAGAGTCGAAATTTTTTTGCTATGTTTCGGGCTTATAAATATGTTTCAGCCCCCGGCAGACGAAGAGGTGCTATGGAATCAGAAGGCTGAACTGGAGGCTGAGATCGTCGCCCAGGTTGAATTGGTGCGCAAGGTGAAGGGCGACCCCAAGAGCAGTGAAGCCGACAAGAAAGAGGCCATCGAGAAGCTGCTAGCCCTGAAACTTTCGTTCAAGGTTTATTGCACTTTGTGTAACATGACTATTAATGTTTAGGAAAAAACTGGACAGGAGTACCAGGCTCCCGGAGGCGGGCGACGCGATAACAAGAAGGGTGGAGAGAACAAGAAAAAGGTATTGCTTGATTACGCTGCTTTTACATAGGTTTTAGGAAGAAAAGCCGAAGCAACCCAAACTTGACGAGGCCAAGGGAGATGGAAAGAAGAGCAAGCTGGGCATCGAGGCAAAGAAGGACGTCGATTACTCCAAGTGGTATTCTCAGGTGCGCATGATAATTATTTATTCATGTATCCGGTGTTTAGGTGATCGAAAAGTCCGAAATGATCGAATGGGATGCAAGCCTTGGCGGTTATGTAGTACGCCCTTGGTCATACGCCATTTGGGAAGGAATTCAGCAGTGGTGAGGAGCAGCTATGGATAAAATTTATTTTGTTCTTTAGGTTTGATGCCGGAATCAAGAAGCTCGGAGTGAAGAATTGCTACTTCCCGATGTTCGTTTCAAACTCTGCTCTGGAACGCGAGAAGACCCACATTGCCGATCTCGCCCCGGAGGTACCACGGCAGATTTTCGAAAAATATGCAATTTTTTAGGTCGCCTGCGTCACGAGGGCCGGAAACTCGGAAATGGCCGAGCCAATCGCCATCCGCCCCACATCCGAGACTGTGATGTACCCCTCGTACAAGAAATGGGTCCAATCCCATCGTGACTTGCCGATCAAGCTCAACCAGTGGTGCAACGTTGTGGTCAGTTTAGAAGTCTCTTATCTGCGTTTCCAATTTTGAATCTTATGTTCGCATTTTCAGCGCTGGGAGCAAGAGCCCCGCACTCCGTTCTTGGGCACGGGTGCTTGCTTTTCGCAGGAGGGTGAGTGAAATATTTATTTCACAAAACCAAATTTAGGGCACGCCGCCTACGCCAATGCCAAGGACGCGGAAGCGGACGTTTTCAAGATCCTCGATCTCTACGCTAGCGTTTACACGGATCTACTGGCCATTCCCTTATTCAAAGGACTCAAATCGAAGAAGCCGGCCAACGGAGAGTTCACCCTTGCCGTTCAAGCGTATGTGCCTATTCTAGGCACGCTGATGGTGGTGGGTAAAAGCTTTCGTGTCTATCTTTCTCTTTAGGGAGCCACATCTAACCATCTTGGCCAGAACTTCTCCAAAATGTTCGACATTTCGTTCGAAGACCCCACTGGGAATGGCGAAAAGGTATTTTTTATGGAAACTATTTAGTAATAGATATTCTAGATGTTTGCCTACCAAAATTCGTGGAGAATTAACAGCGAAGCGTTGGGTTTAATGGTACTGATCCACGCCGATGACAATGGACTCGTGCTGCCTCCACGCGTGGCCTGTATTCAGGTGTGAAACCCGTTGTTTTCCCAGCTTTCAACAGGACTTCTGTTGTGGGCCGCGGACCTTTTAGCGTCGTATTGGATTTTTACGCGAGGCTACAGGGTGTAAGCGTCCATAGTAGTCCCACGAAAAATCACATTACGACGGCAAAAGCGCAGCGCCCACAACAGAACCCCCGGCTGTTGATAACATTTTTTAGGCTATTGCTCTCCCTGTCGGAATTACTGCCCAAACCAGCGAGGAGCAGCGAAACAAGATTACCCGGGCCACTGAGAGCATCGTCGCTCAATTGGTCGAAGGTGGCGTTCGCGCCGAAGCCGATCTCAGGTATTTCATTCATTTGAAATATTATTGTTTCTTTTCAGGGACAACTACTCGCCCGGCTGGAAGTTCAACCACTGGGAGCTGAAGGGTGTCCCGATCCGCGTCGAGGTATTTACTTTTAATTGTTTTTTTGCAATGTTTTCGTTCAGATTGGCCCCAAGGATTTGGCAGCCAACAAGGTGACGGCCGTCATCCGATTCAACGGCGAAAAGAAGGCCATCAAGCGCGATAACATTGTCGAGTCGTTGAAGAACCTCCTTGAGGAGATTCACACGGCGATGTACGAAAAGTAAGTTCTTCTTCCCTTTCAGACATTTTTGTATAGGGCTCTCGCCGTGCGCAATGCCCATATGAAGGTGACCACCGACTTCGAAGAGTTCAAGAACCTCCTCGACGAGAAGTTCGTGCTGCTTTCGCCCTTCTGCGGGGAGCCCAAATGCGAAGAAGCCATCAAGCTGCACTCTCTTAGGTATCGTGGGGATTCCGAGCTACATATTTTTTTTTTGCTTTAGCAAAAGTCCCACCGTCCGGGTAGTTATGGGAGCGGCGCCCTTGTGCACGACGGATGAGCTGGTGCGTTAGTCATTTACCTTGCATAATCTCCTTTTTTTCAGGCTGACATCGATGCGTCCGCGCACTGTATCCACCCCGAATGCCCAAAAAAGCCCAAGAGATTTGTGCTGTTTGGCCGAAACCTGTGATCCGGCCCGCACTGATTCCTTACCGTTTCTAAGCTATGTGATCAAATTGTTCTCTCGTCAATGGCACAATCGGTTTATAAACGTTTTAATTCACGAGCTCTTTTGAGGTTTCAAATGTTTTAACAAGCAAATATACATGGATATACGATGGTCCTGGGGCTAAAAATCTGTTTAGTGATGGAGGTGAAGCCCATCAAGAAAAATTCATCAATCAAAGTCGAGAACCGTCTGGCGCTAAATGCTTGACAAACAATGCGTTTCGGGGTGTGGGTACGGGAGCGAGAGGGGCCCAGGGGGGGAGTTGCTGCACGGGGCGTCGGTCAAGGGAAAAGAATGAGAAAAGACTGAGACTTAGGCGCCGGCTCACCATTAGTTGCTCTTTTTTCTCTGCCTGAGAACGGGCGGGTCAGTTGAAAGGTCCGGAAATGTCGGGGGCAAGAGGGCAGCCGATTATTGGTCTTCATTTTGGTAGCAAAGGCAAAATACCCGGGCTTCAAATAGCTTGTAGAATGTTTGTAGCGCTACAATCCATCCGGATTCATTAAAATTAGATTATATCCAGTGACAGAGCCTAAATTTACATTTAGAACCCGGAGAAGTGGAATGTCGGCTATGCGGCACCGTTCTAACCATCAAGCCGAAGGTTGATCAACTGGTGTGCACCAGCTTCAAGGTATAAAACATCTTTATTTTTCATTTGATTTTTTTAGAACTACGAACGGTCGGTGGCCGACTCGGAGAACGCCAAGCTGTCCGGCGGCGATGCGGAAGTGGATCATGTTTGCACAAAGTAAGGCGCCACTTCATTATACAGTACTTTCTCAGATGCGGACACGATCGAGCAACGTTTTCCACGATGCAAACCCGATCGGCTGATGAAGGGCAAACTGTATTCTACACGTGCCTCGACTGCAAGAACAAGGACATTGAATATTCCTGACCGCCCCCATTTTACAGCTGTCGTTGCTCCCCAATTCGTATTGTTGACTTTCTTGTTGAGTTTGTCGTTGACTTGTTTCATCTTTATACGCAGTAAAGCCATCCTAAATATGTACATCTGAACATAGACGCGCTACGATAACAACATCGTGAAATCGAGCCCTGAGAAGGTCGGCTTGGGCTTATTAACCGACGGAGCGGTGCGTGAGACCGGTGTCGAAAGGAGCACGCGTTTTCCATGGCTAAATGGAAAGCCCGGTCACTGACCAGCCGTGGTCGACAATAACCTGGATTCCCGGTGTTCTGGCTGCTTGTAAAGTACAGCCGGTACAGCCGTTTCGAGATAGTATGGAAAGGGGAGAGAGAGAGAGAGACGCAGAGAAAAATGTCTGCGCTCTCCCTCTGCCCACTCTTTCGAGACGGCTGTACCGGCTGTACTTGACTAATTACCGGTGTTCTCCCAATTTTCAATCTCTAAAACTGCTTTCTTAGGTTCGCAAAGCTCCATATTAATAGCTTTTCTTTACTGCATTTTTCAGGTCGGCGGATGGTCGAGCGGCCCGTCGCAGCGCCTCGTCGAAAGCCACAAGGCAATAATCCAGTAAGTTTCTGGGTTTAATTGTTATTGTAATTGGGGTAAATTTGGTCAAAAGTTGGGGGGGGCGAAAATTTTTTGGGTCATTTTTGGGCTACTTGGTCAGTTTTCTCTGGCTGAGCCTTAGCCTAGCTTAGTATTGGCTTGGCTTAGGCTTAGGCTTACCTTAGCCTAGGTTTAGGCTTAGGCTTAGCCTAAGCCTTAGTACCTCGTCACTTCACTGGTTTTGGCTTCGACGTCGCTTTGTTCAAGCTTAATTTAACTGTGCTTCGGCTTAGCTTGCCTTGAGAGTTCAGTATTGCGCTGGACTAGCCGCGAAAAACTGATCAAATAGCCCAAAAATGACCTTAAAAAATTTTGCCCTCTCCTCAACTTGAATAGTACCAAATTATATTTTTTGGTTTAGTCGGCGTTAATCACCGTCTTCCGTGCCCTCACCACTAGCCAATCTCCCGAACAGCGCGAGGTCCAAACAAATGTATTGGCAAGGGATTGCAAGGAGGTCCAAGACCGAATCGAACTCCTCGTAGAAAGTAAGCGGTATTTGGGCTTTCACTGGCTACAATGTATAGTGGGCTACTCGGGAATTTGGAGACCTGTACAAAATCTTTTTTTAGATCACCACCACGACGTTGAAGAAAGCCTAGTGGCGTTTCGAGATGTTTCAACAAAGATTTCCTGTAGGCAAAAATCCCGTTTTCAACCCATTTCGTCTATTCAGCTTGTCGGGAACGAATTTACAACGTCCGTAATGCGTTGTCAAATTGCCGGAATCTGTTCCAATCGCGTCGCGATGACCTGAAACGTTTGTGGGAAGAGGACAAGCAGCAGCGCCATATCAACGACATTCTGCAAAAGCTGTGAGGATCGTTCTTTATCGGTTAGACTCGTTATTTTAGCGAAGAGCTCCGGGAGGTGAAGCACCGAATGGACGTGATGATTGAGCAGAATCAGTATTTTGATACGGCTCGAACGATTGCGAATTCGAGTGAGCAATTCAGTTTGAGTTTATGTTTTTGCAGGGGATTTGATAGAGACGAAATTCGCGTCGGTCTCCGGTCTCTCGCAGCTACGCGCCCAGCTGGCCGATTCTTCCGAAGCGCTGGCGAAAAAGATCGAGGTTCAGCTGGCCGAGATGGTGGTGCAAGAGCCGTTTGAGCAACAGGTGAACTTTTTCTATTCTTTTTCGTATATTTAATTTCCATCGTTAAACCGCCCCCCCCCCCCCCCCCCCCCCCCCCCCCCCCAAAAAAACGGGGGGGGGGGGGGAGGGGGCGCCCGGGGGGGGGGGGGCGGAACCCCTCCTTCCCCCCGCGAAACCGTTTGACTATGCCGTCGGCATCCCTTTAATCTACGATTCAGATGGTTGACGTGGTGCGCGGGATGCCGGAAGGTTGGATTGGAGAAAGCGAGCTAACGCTGCGCCTCTACCGCAAACTCAATCAGCAACGTCATACGAACAATACGGCTCTGCAGAACCGGATTCAGGTGTCTAAATCAGGAAATCTGTACAAAAAGCCCCTTTAGGAGCACCTGGCCGCTCTTTCTGTGCTTGATGGGGCGCAGCTTGTCGTCGATCGTCTTTTAGCCCTATCAGCCACGCAGATTTCGAAGCAGGTAAGAGTTATGCTCTTATTCAGCCCGTCGATAGGTTGCCGAATCGGTGCGTTTGATGCGCCAGAAAGCTGCTCACGACGACAATCTCAGCGGAGCCGACAAAACCCACCTTTCCCAGCTAATCCAGATGGTAACTCCGTTCTTACCATGCCTACGCTTCTCCTTCAGGTCGTTCGCCAGCTTGAACACTCCCGCGCGGCTCATACAACCCTCGCCGAATGCGCCGCAAAGGTTTTTTGTAGTTTCTCGTTTTTCATTTCATTTCAGATCCCTCAAATCGGCACGGAGGCAGCTGCAAAGGTGATGCCCGCCTTCTGGTATGCTGTCCAAAGCGCCGTGGGTGCTTTTCCGTTTTCCTAAGCCTCTCCTAGGTGGAATCAATGGTGTCTGACCACTTGGATATGCCGGCTGGTGGCACGAGACAAGCGAATACCGAAGCGGCCAACCCGAATCTCCGCACGACCATCGTCCAGCTCTTCCGCTTCGACGCAACGGCTTGCTCTTCTGGGTCTTCGTTTGCCGCTCCCTCTTCACAGGTATTGCAGTTATGACTTATGGTCAATTTAATTTCAGGCGTCTCTGACGGTGTGCCCGCCTTCCTTCTTCAACATAGTTCCGATGTATCCCTGGTTGCGCCGGTTGATGGAAGCGGTATAATTATTATATTGCTTTGATACGTCTTTTCCAGGTTGAATCTGCGACTGGCACTCAGTTATGCCAACTCCGGCGATTCATCCACAGCTTCGTCATTGAAGAATTTGTGGAGCGAGTGACGGTGGGCCTTATTGTTTGTGGTTTCTAGGGGTTTGAACCTACGAAAAATCGCACTCTTTAATGTTTTTGTTTTACATAAAATTCTTTCCAGAGAACGTTAGAAGGGCGATTGGCCGAGGCGCTGAAGCTGGACGATGCGCGAACTGTGGCTAGCAGCGAATCGGTAATTTATTCCAGCTTTTTAATGTAATTTTCATTCCAGCCAATCCTGCCATCTGCCGAACAAGTCCGAGATATGTGCAATGAAATTCACGAGTTCATCATGCAAATGGATAATTATGCCCCAAGGTTCGCCTAAAGCGTCATAGCTCTAATTTATCAACCTTTTAGATTTGCGGCCGTTTGGCTTCTGGTCCTCTCCGAATACACCCGCCACATCAACGAGCTGTACGAAAAGGTATGCGTCGCTTTCGTTCGGCTCAAGCGAAACGCTTTTAGAGGGTAGCCTTATTTTTGCAGGTAAAAACGCTCGTAAATGTCTGTCATGAAGCGTTGCGCATGCTTACCCTCTAATCATATTTCTGGTTCTCTCGCTCATCATATGTTGATTTTGATAGAGTTCGCGTGATCCTCGTTAATGATTGACTTTAACAAGAGATGACGTATACATTTTTTTGTTATAGACAACAGCTCCGGTGTTGGATGGCGATGGGACGGCGCGGCGAAAGATTTCAGCAGCATGGGCTGCCGATGAAGACATTTCACGCCTTCTGATGTCGTTGCCAAATTGGGAGCTGGCGAATCAAGTGTTGCCAGTTGGTCCTTGTCCATTTCCCTATTACCGGCTCTAGGTAAACTCTCCGGCCTCTGTGCAGACGCCGGCCAATTTGGAGAGCGAACGGGTATTTCAATGGCGCCCTGGTTAACATTGTATTCAGGACATTCGTGCACTCAACATGCGGGAATCCGATATTCTGATCAGCAACCTTGGCACTCAAAAACAGGTGAATCAAAAAGAGCTTGTAATAACGCTCTGTCTAGATCGCGAAAGGAGAACTGCTTTCCGATTGGTCAGACATCCGGGCCCTTGCCGCTTTACACGAATCCCTCCGGTAGCCCAACGCTTTTTCTCTGACTTTGTTTTTGATAGGTGGTTGTCTGCAGAGGCGCGCAAATTGATAGACTCCCTTCCTTCGAACGTCCGCAAAGCTATACGCGAGCATCCTGTTCATGTCACCTATCGAGACGGAAAAGTGTCGCAAGATGTGGGTTTTTTAAAATATTGGTTTTGATAATTTTACTTTTAGGAGCCCGTGTTGAAGGGCCTTGATGCGAGCATTAGCCAGTTGCAATCCGTCTCCGCCACCTGCCTTCTCATGCTTCATCTGGAGCTCCGTGTGCACTGCTTCTTTCACCTGTTGCCTCTGGCTCGCCTTCGACAAGCCACATCCCATGAGGACACCGACCCGGAAGTCGTTGAGCTCGGAAAAGATCTCCAGGCTTTCCACTCGCTTCTGGCCACGTACTTGAGCCCGCAAAAAATGAGGTATGATCTACTATGCTAACATTAGTCCTTTCCAGATATATCTTTGACGGTCTTGGGCATCTGTGTGCCGCCATCTTTATCCACTCGAGGTCAGCACCACACACTTTTAGTCAGCGATTATGTATTTTTCAGTCAGCACATGCAACGCCTGACGGAAATTGGAAGAAAACGTGTGACGCGTAATATTTGGGGGGTTCAGCAACGGCTTGCCCAGCTGACAGCCCGTCGCGAAGCTGAACTCGATCGTGCACGAACTTTCTTCGAGGTGATTTTTGGCTTGCAATGATTACGGATCATGCATTTAGTTGCTCTCCCATGAACCGGACGAACTTCTTTGCGTGCTTGCCGATAGAAGGTCCCATTTCTCACATATGGAACTTAATCACTTGGTGGCATTATCTGTCAGGTATAAGCACGACGAATCCAACAATTTTCTTAAGATCCCATCCTACTCTTTCCTGTCAACGCGGCGCTCTTGAAGAAAAACAATCTCAACTGCGAGAAATGCTGAAAAAATAGGAGCTCGACAAAACTGTGATATCTCTACTGTGTATTTCCTTTGCATGCATAAACCTTCACTTGTACCATCAAGGAAATACCTGGTCGGACAAAAAGAGTTGCACACCAGGGGGCCCTGCTACCTTCTGCTACAGGATTTTCCAAGCAATATCGACGCATGGGTTTCGCTTTGGTCAAAAGCAAAATAGGTGCTAATGCACTTGGGGGGTTTGACTACGAGACGCTCCAAATGCCGTTTTTTAAACTCGAAGCCTCTGGAAAAGCTAAGAGGCAAGCTAAGCTTAGTTGTAAGCTAACCCATAAAGAAGCCCATTTTGACCTCGTAAGTCAATTTGAAGCTCAAGTTAAGCTTAGTTTGGCTTAGGATCAAGCTTGCCTAAGCTAGGCTTACAAGGGAACCACCCGAGGTCGAGGTGGCGTTTCGTTATGGGACCCGGCCCATTTTTCAAATTTTCGCTGATTCCGAATCCGCGCATTTTGCCAAATAGCTCGTTTTAAAAAGTTATAGCGCTTCGAAGTTCCATTTTTTCCCAAATTTGTCAACTTCAAAGCCATTTATTTTGCACTTCCCGGATGATTCCCCAAAAACGAATATCGCCATCATATTCAGAAAATTTTTCTCTATCGAATGAGCTATTTAACTGAAAATTGTTGGAAATCGAAAAAATCGACGATACTTGGCATGGACTTCGTTTTTTGTATGGGAAATGGTGAAAAACAGGCTATTTCACACTCCCATAAGTAATCATTTATAGGCAGTAGCGCAGCAATGAAATATACCATTCGAATCAGAAAAAAATTCTCTACAAGATAAGCTATTTAAAATGAATTGGCATATTAAAACAAAAAAGTTGGGCATCGTGACAGATGACCCCCCGCGGGCTCAAATATGATCTTAAAATCGCCGTAACTTTTTAAATCGGGCTATTTGGCAAAAATTGAAAGCAGGTCCGGAATCAGCAAAAAATTCTGCACAAAATGGGCTGGGTCCCATAGCGAAACGCCACCCCGACCTTAGGTGGTTCCCTTGTTAGTGAAAGCTAACTTAAGCCTAGGCGTACGCTGAAAACCAAGTAGCTTAAGCCGAGCGCCTCGTCACCCCTTACCACCATTCTTGGACCCCCCCCCCTAACTGCATTAGCACCGCAAAATTGTTACAGATTGGTGAGAGCCCGTAGTAGATCCAAGTTTCCGCCAGTTGGCTGCGAACGCAGCGCCCCTTCAGTTTTATAAAAAGGCTATTTGATTCCTTGTTGCAATTGGCTAGACCTCGCTATTTGCAGTCAAAAACATTGCGACTGATCGGTTCCGACTTTACGGCGCAATACAAGTTGAGCGCCATTCCCCTTCTTGCCAAAGCCAATCCTAATGTTACCCCTCCATCGTGTGCATTTCTCGATAGCATGTGCGCAGAATTTCAAAGAGGAAGGTGTTTATTTAAAAAAAATAAAATATCAACAATTTTACCCTTATAGGTGGGAGAACAATGAGAAACAAAAACAAAGCCGAAAATATTTTTATTTCTTCTTGCCAGCGGCGCCACCAGCCTTCTGCGCAGCCTTGGTGACCTTGCCTCCCGCTCCATCAGACTTGTCGACGCTCTTGATAACTCCGACAGCGACCGTTTGCCTCATGTCACGGACGGCGAAACGGCCAAGGGGAGGGTAGTCGGTGAAAGCCTCCACGCAAAGAGGCTTGGTGGGGTGGAGCTCGACAATTCCGGCGTCTCCGTTCTTGAGGGCCTTCGGGTTGTCCTCAACCTTCTTTCCGGTACGTCGATCGACCTTCTCCTTCAGCTCGGCGAACTTGCAGGCGATGTGGGCGGTGTGGCAATCCAGCACGGGGCAATACCCGGCGGAGATCTGTCCAGGGTGGTTCATGATGATGACCTAAAAAATATATTTAGACAATCCGTGAAACAATGAATATTCGTGAAACACTATAAAGAATATTCACCTGAGCGTTGAAGGTGCGGGCCTCCTTGGCGGGGTCGTTCTTGGAGTCGGAGCAGACAGATCCACGACGGATGTCCTTGACGGAAACGTTCTTGACGTTGAATCCGACGTTGTCACCGGGTACGGCCTCTGGGAGAGACTCGTGGTGCATTTCGACGGATTTCACCTAAATAAGTGTATTGGAATAAAAGAAAGCTGGTATACCTCAGTGGTGACGTTCTGGGGAGCGAAGGTGACAACCATGCCGGGCTTGATGATACCAGTCTCGACACGGCCGACGGGGACAGTTCCGATACCTCCGATCTTGTACACGTCCTGGAGGGGAAGGCGGAGAGCCTTGTCGGTAGGGCGGGCCGGGGGGATGATGGAGTCCAGGGCATCGAGCAGGGTCTTGCCGCTGGCGTTGCCCTCCTTGCGGGTGACTTCCCATCCCTTGAACCAGGGCATGTTGGCGGAGGCCTCGAGCATGTTGTCGCCGTTGAATCCAGAGATTGGGACGAAGGGAACGGTGTCGGGGTTGTAACCGATCTTCTTGATGAAGTTGCACACCTAAAAAACAATAAAGCGAAGATAAATTGAATTTACCTCAGTCTTGATCTCGGTGAAACGAGACTCGGAGAAGGGAGGCTCGGTCGAGTCCATCTTGTTGCAGGCAACGATGAGCTGCTTGACACCAAGGGTCTGGGCGAGCAGAGCGTGCTCGCGGGTTTGTCCGTTCTTGGAAATTCCGGCCTCGAACTCTCCAGTGCCGCAAGCGACGACGAGGACAGCACAATCGGCCTGGGAAGTACCTGAAAAAAAAGGTAATTTAGGCAAAGCGAAAAATATTTACCAGTGATCATGTTCTTGATGAAATCACGATGGCCAGGGGCATCGATGATGGTGACGTAGTACTTGGCAGTCTCGAACTTCCAGAGGGCGATATCGATGGTGATACCACGCTCACGCTCGGCCTTCAGCTTGTCCAAAACCCAGGCGTACTTGAAGGATCCCTTGCCCATCTCCTGGGCTTCCTTCTCGAACTTCTCGATGGTACGCTTGTCGATTCCTCCGCACTTGTAGATCAAGTGTCCGGTGGTGGTGGACTTTCCGGAGTCGACATGTCCGATGACGACGATGTTGATATGGATCTTCTCCTTGCCCATTGTTTGAAGTTGCTTCTGCAAAAAAGGAATGATTAGGGGTAGAAGTTTTTGGCGAATGGCGAGGACAAAAAAGGCGCAAAACAATCGAAGCGAAACCGAAAACTAGAAAAAGCACGACAAGTCCGAACTGGAATGAAAAATGAGTAAAGCAGTGAAATGATTGTGGGACAAAATGTGGGGACCCTCCGCCCCCTGAGTATCGACCCTGCGTGGCAGCCCTTCGCACAGGGACTCGCCACGCAGGCTGCGTGGTTTCGTTCAAATCCTACAGTAAGATACCTACCGCGTACGTTTCGTTGCATTGTGCAAGATTTCGTTGCGTGGATGGTTATGAAAGTGAGGGACCTTTGAAGAAATTTAGAAAGGAGAAGCCTTGAGACTTCGCGTATCTAAATTTGTATGAGAGAGTGGGAAGAATTTGGAGTTGACAATAAAAAATGGGTTTTGAAGACGATTTTTTTGACCACCAGGTTTAAAGATTAGTAGGTGACGAAACGACTTCTCGTTGATATTTGAATTTCCAAAACTTTCTCCGAAGCCGGCGGCTTTGCATCGATCTCTCTGCGTCTCTCTTCACCGGGCTTCTCCATGGAGCGACTGGCGTAAACATCCCCTCCCCCTCCCGAAAAAACGTGGAAAACAAGTTGGGGCCCACGAGGGTCATATTTTCTGCAATCAACTATAATAATTTTCTTGACGCCCGCGTCCGCCGTTGAGCCGAATTCAACTCGAAGGGGAAAGGAGCTAGAGCTTAGCTCTCTTCGGATTCGGGTAGAGCGTGGTCAGAAACCCCCAAACTGATAAAAAAATTATGAAAGTTTTAGTTAAATTATTAAAATTAACTTTGAAAGTGGCGTCTTAATAAACGAGTGGGGCCCTCTCCCGGGAGGCCCGCCCCCTTTCCCTTCGCCTCTCTTCCCCAGGCCCCTTCGCGCGCCCAGATAGCTTTCTTATGTTACTTTAATACTTTTAATTACTTTTTAATTATGTTAATTAATTATTTAAATTATTTAAAGTATCTAAAGCCATCGTTAGGTAGTTTTTTACGGGGATTTCAGCTATGGGGGGTAGAAGCCATCAGGAAGGTATTTAGGTAGTTTTTTAAAGGGATTTCAGCCATGGGGGGTATCTGAAGCCATCAGGAAGGTATTTAGGCATTTTTTTTTTTAAGGGATTTCAGCCATGGGGGGTATCTGAAGCCATCAGGAAGGTATTTAGGTAGTTTTTTAAGCGATTTCGGCTAGGGTAGGTATCTAAAGCCGTTAGCGTGGGTATTGTTGGAGGTAGGGACGGATGTGGTGGGGTAAGATATGTAGGGTAGCCCGAAGGCCAGATGGTTGCAGTCGCGAAGCGACTGTAACCATCTGGTAGATTTTAGATTTTAGCTTTTACGGATTGTTGCACGACCCTTGCGGCCCAAAACGTTAACAGAACAGTTCCAATTTTAATAGTAATCGTAATTTTTAGATGGAAATTGGTTATACGGGGCTTACTAAGCGATAAATTACTGCGAAAACAGGTCTATATCGGTCTAGTTAGGTATTGAAGAAGTTTTCGGGAGCCCTATACATAAGTTTCATATAGCGTTGACATGCTTTCCTTTTCTGACATAGAATTTTTCTTTCCCAATTTATCCATTTCATTACAGGCGGATGAACTTTCTGGAGCTGATCCCGAACTCGCTGCAATTTTGGCCGATCACTGAATTCGTCACGCCGGTTCCTCCACCATCAGGAGCAGCGCCACAAGTCGTCACGATGACCGGGCCGATACTTCGCTTGGCTGGGGTCAGCGGGGCAGCAGCTGTTATCCTAGGCGCTTATGGATCTCATTGTAAGTTTCTATTCTTGCTTGGGTTTAATTTAATTTACCCATTAGCTCGTACTTCTTTTTTAACAAACTGATTTTAACAAATTTCAGCATTGAGCAAATCGGCGGTGGTTGATGGAAGTCGGCTAAAGGCATTTGACACGGCCTCTCGCTACCACCTCATCCACTCCGTTGCCCTGTTGGGCGCTCCCTACGCCAAGTTCCCCAAGCTGACATCAGCTTTAATTGTAAGTCCTTGTCCTTCATTTCTTTTTATTTATCCCTTGAGGCGGGCGGCATCCTCATCTTCTGCGGACCCTGCTACCACTACAGCATCACCGGCAGCGAAGCAATTCGACGAATCACACCGACCGGCGGCATACTCTTTATCCTTGGTTGGCTTTCTTTTATGCTTTAGTTTTTTGTTTGCTTACGGTCACGGGTAACACTATAGCTTTTCGTTACGTAGTTGTAGAATTTTTAATGTGTGGTAATTCTAATTTGATAAACGTTATTTTGCGAAATTGGTACAGGATAAAACAATTAATACATGTTTGCCCGTAGGTACAAATGATCACAGAATGAAAGAGATCTGTCTGAGGGACTGTTGGGCCCCATCTTCCTATCAATACATTAGTCGGCGTCCGAATCGCTGGCGTATTCATTGAGCTCGTCTTCATTAGTGCGAGTGGCCCTCATTCGACTAGTCAAAAGCGCAGAGGTCTGAAATTACCTTGTTTTGCATGTTCATCGGCAGATTGAACTGGTTAATCTGGCTAACCTCGGGATCTTTTGCCACTGCCAGTGCTGTCTTGCCTTCATCATTTTCTGCCCAGACATCCACGTCTCGTTCTAAAATTTGGCTGATAATTGTTACTTTTAAGTACCTAGAAGCAATTTAACACACTCGGGATGTCCGCGCCAGGCAGCTGCATGCAGGGCAGTGTCGCCGATTTTGTTCTAAAAAGTTCTCGACGTACTCGAGGATTAGAGACTTACTTTTGCCATAATATTGATTTTGGTGTTTTGTAGGAGATATTTAGTCATTTCCAAATGCCCTCCATGACAGGCCCAATAAAGAGCCGTGGAGCCGGATTTGTCGAGACTGTTTATCGAGACCTAAGATTTCGTGTGCGTTCAAAAATTCTTTTTAAGAAAACCTCATTTTGCAGGCATTCCGTCAAAAACTCGATATTTCCACGCTTTGCGGCCTCGTGGAGAGGATTAGGCAAATGTTCCACCTTTTCACTAACAACTAAAAGGATTGTGTTTGCGTTAGAATCGACAAACCATAGTTAGCAGGGACCAGGCCTTTCTGGCCACCACATCGAGCACTCAGCCAATCGGCATTTGGTCCTTCCTCGGAGACATAGACGAGATCGCCCTCGGAAAACGACATTTCTTGGTCCTAAGGGGGAGAGTGTGCTCCAGAATTCGACGGATCGTACCGAGCGAGCCTGGTAATCATAGAGGGCGCGAAAAACGCGGATGCGCCCGGGTCGTGGTGGACGGGGCGGTGGAGCAGTCATCGACATACCTGAAATGGTTTTAGGTAAGGACGCTTTCCACTGTTTGGCATTGATTTTTTTTGAAGGAAAATAGTGGATTCTGGTTTGTTAGCGGAGGAGCATTTTTTGTCAATAGCGACTCTTCGCTCCCGCTATTTTTAGAATGTTTTCGTCGAAATCTAGCATAGAAAACAGTTTTTTAAACGTATTATTTTGGTTTTTGCTATAACGATTTTAGAAACCAGTCTTTTGAGTTACAACTAAAGCGCTTATAGTAAAACCTTTGATGCTCTACCAGATCTAGTGGAAGGAATCCCGAAATAAAAATTGGTAAAACGTCGAGAAACTGGAACAATGCCCTCCCCATACCCCCCACCCGTTAACAAACCAGCACCGAATAGTTGGCTCTATCCTAATAGCGGGGACCATAGAAAATATCGGGTACCATAGAAAATATCGGGGACCATAGAAAATATCGGGTACCATAGAAAATATCGGGTACCATAAAAAATATCGGGTACCATAAAAAATATCGGGTACCATAAAAAATATCGGGGACCTTGCGAAATATCGGGGACCGAACGCGAATATCGGGGACTTTAAAATCGGCCATATAGGCCAAATTTCGGCCGATCAATATCGTGGACTTTAAAATTTGGACTCGGGCGGGGCTATGGTCCCCGATATTGACCGATACGAAAAGCACCGGAAATTGCCGGAAAACGCCTGCTAAAGCTTGCCAAGGGCGATTCACTGGCTTCCCAAGCGCTAGGGGCTACAGAGAGGCTTACCGTGCCATCTTCGTTGGAGCTTTACTGTCTGGGGTGACTTAACGCTGATGGCGAGGTGATCGTTCTTTGAGCTACAACACTCCACATAAATTTGTAGGCGCCCCAATGTTTTGCCTAGGGAAATTGCCAGTCATTATAGCGCTTTGACCCAAATTCCTAAATACTAGTTCTGGTTACTAGTTAAAAAACCTTGTTAGTTTTTTACGAAACCATCCCTGAATTTTTAAAAAATCATTTTTTTTGAAAATAACTGTTTCCGTTCCACAAAGATATGTAGGCAGGACCAATTCTTGCGCGATTTCCGGTATCTGCATCATTTTTTTCACCTCGAAAAGCATCGGGGATGGTTGCTGGTGGTGCTCTTGCTTCAGAAATTATTTTTCGCAGGGCAGACACAGTGAGCTCGTGATCCAAGACCGAAAAAATCGTGGCATCAAAAATGGTCTGTAGACGGGTTCGTTTTAGTGCAGTGAACGATAATTTCGCCGTGTTACCGAGCGGATGTGCTCCAGAGGAGCCTTCCAACCGGTACACTACGATTTAACCTTTGATAAATGCGCGCACGAGAGGGGGAAGGGGGGTTAGGCTACGCGGCACTCCAAAACCATCGCGTAATGCATTGATAAAGTAAAGGGGGCCAAAATTTTTCATTTTCAACTTGCTGTAGCTTCTTTCTCCGGAGGTTTTCTAAGCGACTTGCGTGATAGGAAAATAAATCACTCTTCGCTCTATCTTTTGTACACGCTTATCCGTCAACCGGACACGCAAATCGGGCGCCCGGTCCGTTTGAAGTTGAAAAATGAGGTACCTTAGACAAAGGGCATCATGGGGAAGCTAAATATTTGCGCAGAGCGCCTCAATAGCATTTTTTAGCAAACTATAGACTAGAAACTATCCAATAAAGTGCAGAAACGTATCCCATTGACATCTACAGCAGGATTCAATAGGAAGTTAGTTAAAATGTACAACTGGCTATAATAATTTTTTCTGGCTGTTTTAGAACCTACTTGAAAGCCAGGAACACAGAACCGACTCAGCTCTATCTGCCGCAAATGTTTTTAGAATGTCTAAGCTTTTTATTTTAACAGCGGTCGATTTGGATATATAAATGAGACGGCTGTTTTTCTTGATTTATTATGCGCGAACGGGGGTGCTAGGATGCTTTTGAATCGTCTAGCGTCATGAAAATTCCATTAGGAACATTTTCCACAAAAAAGCAAAACGAAAATGCGGAGGTCTGCGGGCCCGGGAACCGAACCCGCGCCCCCTGTCTCGGGGCTGAACCGCCGCCTTAGACCACTACACCACGCCCCGACCACCCCTCCCGTGCGCGCTCTGAAAGGCTGTGGGTAGCAGATGCAACTCAAAGCTCAATTGCGCATTTAAAACGCAAAACTCCCTGGACTTGTTCGTGAGCGCATCGTACCCCCGGCGTAACATGGGGCTAAATTCTGCTTATGAGGTCATGTTAGGCGATTTCAAACTAGGTTTGTGTTGTAACATCGTCACATGACCTGTACGGATCCGTACGTAACGCATCGAGCTCGAACCCGCACGAACGTTACGCCGGCGATTTCCCACTGGCAATTTCCCTAGGCAAAACATTGGGGCGCCTACAAATTTATGTGGAGTGTTGTAGCTCAAAGAACGATCACCTCGCCATCAGCGTTAAGTCACCCCAGACAGTAAAGCTCCAACGAAGATGGCACGGTAAGCCTCTCTGTAGCCCCTAGCGCTTGGGAAGCCAGTGAATCGCCCTTGGCAAGCTTTAGCAGACGTTTTCCGGCAATTTCCGGTGCTTTTCGTATCGGTCAATATCGGGGACCATAGCCCCGCCCGAGTCCAAATTTTAAAGTCCACGATATTGATCGGCCGCAATTTGGCCTATATGGCCGATTTTAAAGTCCCCGATATTCGCGTTCGGTCCCCGATATTTCGCAAGGTCCCCGATATTTTTTATGGTACCCGATATTTTTTATGGTACCCGATATTTTTTATGGTACCCGATATTTTCTATGGTACCCGATATTTTCTATGGTCCCCGATATTTTCTATGGTACCCGATATTTTCTATGGTCCCCGCTATTAGGATAGAGCCGAATAGTTTTTAGAAGACGATGCGTGCTGGCTCTCAGCGCGCGTTTTTCAGACAGAGACGGTTGCCTAGAGAGGACCTTTAGAAGAGACTCAGACCCCCAGAGGCAATGGACTTGTGCGAAAGAAGTCAAGCAGTGGCTGGCGACGACGAAGAAAAAGAAAAAGAAGAGATTGTTGTGTGGTGGGGCAATGAGTAAGGGGTGAGGAACGGAAATCAATCGATTGGAGGGCTGCTCTCTCGCTCTCTTTCTCGCTCTCCGTCACGTCGACCCTTGTTTGCCTTGTTGGGCTGTCAGGCCTGCCCCGCGGGTGGCCCGCCTGAACTGCAAAATGGGCGAATAGTGGAACTGATTAGGGGGATGGTGAAAAAATGCAGGAATTTTTTAGGTATAATTTTTCCAAAAAATCCACAGGTTAATTTAACCTAAAGCTAGTTTTTTCCCCAATTAAAAAGGGTTACCTATGCTAAAAAAGTTTTATATAAATTAATTTAATTGATATTTTAATCTGATTGACGTTTCATAGTCGAAAAACTCTAAAACTAGATTGTTTTTGAAATTTTGAGTTTCCGGAAGCGTGAGTTTTAATATACAAGAATTTTCGTAAAAATTACAGAATTCGGTGCTTTCGCATTATCGGCGGATGTAGTTTTTCTGCTATAAATAGAGAAGCTATTTCTAAATCATTTTTACTGTTGCTAAGCGTAAGAACTTTACAAGTTTTTGGTAGAAATACAAAAATTTAGATTTTTCGGGAAAAATGGTCGATTTTCGATAAAATTTCAGGGATTTTTGGATTTGGGGGGGGGGGGATAGGTTTCCACCCCCGCTAATGCGAAAGAACCCAGAATTCATTTACAAAATCTAAAAAAGTTCTTCTAGAGACGACTTCTTTATATTTCATTAAAACAAAATATAAACGATTTATTTTACGTTTGCGATTTTTATTTTCGTGAAATATAAAGATTAAGGCACATAGTCAAATGCTGGTTTTGGCATACTTTACGTCAGTAACCCTAAATTTTTAGGGTATGGCCTTTTTGCAGATTCACACCGGCCATTTCGCCATTGCTCTTCAATGGTGGCGATCATCTGTTCGGCTACACGGCGTGTCATCTGGAGAATGTGCCAATTGGAGGGACACGACAAGACTCTAGCCCGATCCCCCGATAAGAAGACACAAATTTCTGGCGGGTGGCCTACACTCTTCGTCGTGGTGTCCCGGTGGCTGTGCTGCAAAATCAGTAGGTGTGGCTGTGGATTTGAGCGGAAATATAGTTCCCCATCTATTTCAAGGATACATTTCTCGCCCTCCACAACACAAATTCCACTTTTAGGGGAGAGCGTGTGAAAAATGGGTGGGGTGGGGGGAAGATGATTGATGAGAAGTATCAAGGGGCTGGAAATAGATTTGAACACAGATACAGTAGCCCGTTGTTAGGGGATTTTCTGGGGATTTTGCCACGTGATAAAGCTAGATGTGATTTCGTTAAATGGTTTCTTAGAGATAAAAATATCAGAAAAACGCTAGAATTTTCAGTTTTTCGGGTTCCGGTGAGACAGTTTTTCGCTTCCGGAAAGACGACAAGCTCTTTTTTTAGCTTTTAGATTTGCTGCTACAGATTTATGGATTCTAAAAGTTGAGAGCTTTTCAGAGCAGAATATTTTTAGATGATTTTAAAATTAGCGAAAGAATGGGTTTTAGAAAATAGGTAAAAAAATAGCTGAGAAAAAGCGGTTTTACGAGAAAAAGAGGCGTCTTAGGGCTTCACCCAAGCCATCGTTCAGCTAGCTAAAAAATGAGCCAAATTCTTCAAGTTTGATAGTTTTTAAGGCGTAATTAAACAAAACTTAGAAAAGAGCTTTTGTTAAGCTCATTTAGTGTTTTTTATGGACATCGATAAGATCACCGGAAGAATTGAATTCTTAGGATAGGTGCTCGCGGTTTTCTTACGCTCTCTGGCTCGCTCTCTCTCTCTCTCTCTCTCTCTCTCTCGCTCGCTCTCTCTCGTCTCCCTTTCTCTCGTCTCCCTTTCTCTCGACAAAATCAGTTCCACTTTAAAAACCGCCATTTTCAGGCTACAGGAAGCAGCGCTCTTTGATGCCCAACCCCTCTACAAACCGTTCATTTGATTGAAAGGTTCTGCAAAGAAAGGAGCCCGTCTTCAGCTCTGACTCCGATATCTGCTCATATTGCCAAAGTTTGAGCTCTCGACACACTTCAGCACGGGGACTAGAGTGAACTGATCGGAGACCGCGTACCGTATCTATCTCTAGCTGCCCTCTCTTCCTCTCTCTCTCTCTCTCTCTCTCTCTCTGGCTGCTCCAGCTCCGCCCACACCTCCTGACTTCCGTCTGAAAAGCCCCGGGTATTTATCACTGAGCTTGGATGAAATTATTAATTTCGCGAATGCTGATGACCAGGCTGTTTGAGTCGGATTTCGTTTTAAGAGCTAGAAAATTCTGTTTATAGCTTGTGGAACTTGGCAAAAATAAAGCTGCACGTGTTTTTTTGCACTAGAAAATGTAACTAAACGCTAAAAAGAGCTAAAAACCTTTGTTTTGACCCAAAAACAACTCAAAGCGGATGCTCAAATTTTTCATTTTGTGGTTTGTTCAGCGCGTTATCCGTTAAAAGATACCTAAAGTTTATAAAAATAATTTTTCGATATAGCAAAATCTCGCCAACTCCCCGATTTTGCTTTTTTTCTTGTTATTAGTTTTTTTTAATCTTTAAAACCCAATAATTTCGTTTTACAATTTCTAGGCGATGCTCCAATCACTCTGGGATTTCTCCTGGCATTTCTGCAACGGCAACGAGTTCATGATCTTCACCCTATATTCAACGGCGCTCATCACCGTCGTCTATCTGCTGCTCAACATCCCATTTCTCATCATCGATTTTGTACAACCAGCCTGGGTACAACAATACAAGATCCAGGGCAAGAAATATGTAAGTTTTCTCCAAATAGGTAAATTAGTAGTAGGTAAATTAGCGCTACGTTTTTTTTTTATGTTTCCGTTTTTAGTGACAACAGATTTTCCAAACGGGACCAGGTTAGCTTGTGCAGAATTTTGCGCTGATTCCGTTTCTCTGGTTTCAAAATCTGCGAAATCGACAGATCAAAAAAAGTTATGGAGCCGTTTAAAAACTAGTTTTAGTTAGAAAAAGGCATAAAATAGTCCGAAAACGGTCCAAAATCGTCGAATTTCGTTAAATGGCCTTTTTTGGCACAGAAAAGCCTTATGACTTTTTTAATCCGAGGAGATTTTGAAAAGAGATTCTGGATGCTCTCAAAATTCTGCACAATATAGGCCTGGCCCGTATGAAAACACAAATGTCACAAAAATATTTTCTTTTATCTTGAAAACCCGATTTTTCTCCACTTCCGGGTTTCCGTTAAACACCAAACCTCACCAATCTTCTGATCGTAATCAGTACCGTCGTGACGGCGCCTTTCAGCGCCACGGGGGGATTGCAAGAACAGGGCGCGTATCCTTTCAAGAAAATGCCAATCACGAACGTTCAAGATCTGAAGTGGGGGGGCATAGTGCCGCTTTGTGAAGCCCCCCTCATGTCATCGCTTATCAGCTAAAAAGAACAAAGGAGCAACCCCCGAGGATCGGATTAATATTAAGTGTTGCAAGCCGGTCAGAATACGGCTCGGTATTGAAAGTGTGCACTATAAGAACAGAAAATTGATGCTGGTTCGTTAGCGGGGGTGGGACTACATAAATTTTAAAAAAAAAAAAAAAAAAATATAAAGTATTTTTCTGTCATTCCTCCCTTTTTAACGAGCAAAAGGTGGTGCTTTGGCATTAGCGGGGGCGGGTAGCAACTTGTTGCTTAGGATCCATTTTCCAATATCACAGAGCAATTGTTTCTAAACTGTTGATTGTTTCTAAACGTGAAAACTACAAACTGTTAGAAATACAAAGCAATTCGAGTTCCGCCCAAAATTTCAAATTTCCTAAGTTTTTTTCGGCCATGTTTCCACCTGATATAGTTAAATTCTACTACAAACACTATTAAAAACACCTAACTAGGCAATTTTGCGCAAACAGCAAAAAACTAGGCCCCCTTAAATGCCAAAACTCCAAAAAAAAACTTAGAAAAACTCTAAATCGTCGCAATTTTTTGGTCAAAAAGTATTGCAAATGGCTAGAGCAATTTTTAGAAAGGTCTAATGGGCTGAATAAAGGAAGGCACCCCTCCCCCGCTAAGGAAACAGTACCGAAAAGTTTTACAGGTGACATGGCAGAAATACTCATCGACATTCCCCCTAATTGCATTCAACACGACCGTGGTGGCCGCGTCCGTTTCGACAATTTTCTACGTATTGGGCAGATATACTGGAGTTAGCTTTTCGAGGTTTGCAAAGTCGCTTTTCTAAAAAATCCCTTCGTTTTTAGAGAAGTCCCTTCCCTTTTGATAATACTGCGTGATCTCATCTTCTCGGTGCTCATCGAAGAACTGGGTTTCTACTATACACATAGGTAAAACCTATTTTTTTAATTTTATTGCTTTTATGCGAGGTAGCGAAAAAACGATTGAACTTTTTTCAGACTTTTCCACCAGCCCTTCTTCTACAAAAGGATACACAAAATCCATCACAGATGGACGGCGCCAGTTTGTAAGTGACTTCCAAGAAAGCAAGCAATTCTCCGCATTTCCAGCGATAACTAGCGTCTACTGCCATCCACTGGAGCACGCAATTTCAAATCTTATGCCGATTATGCTAGGTTTGTAGGAATATTAATTTCCTGATCTATAAAAACTAAGGCTTATACTTTACTGCATTAAAAAATACTAAAAGTAAGCCTAAAACCAATCCTTTAGGCCCAACTCTGATCGGTGCCCACATGATCACGTATTGGATCTGGTACATAGCAGCCGTAACATCAACCACATTTTCTCACTGCGGATATGACTTCCCAGTGCTCCCCTCAGCCACCCAACACGATTATCACCATGAAGCGTAATTGCCGCTAAAGTTTCAAATATATGATTTCAGGTTCAACGAAAACTTTGGCGTGCTCGGGATTTTGGACACCCTCCACGGCACGAATAAAATCTACCGGAAAAAGCTTGGACTGGCCACTGGCACCAAAACTAAATAATTTTATGTCAATATCGATGGGCATAAACTGATATTATCGTTTTTAATGCCGCACGCAACATTCACGCCTGTCAGAGGATGAATTTTCGATCAAGGATAAAAAATTGACAAAATCATCTTTCCTTTTTCCCTAGTTCTCCAAAACTCTAACAGACTACATTTTCCCCTTCTAGCTTTATCTAATTCTTTCAAATACTAATAGCATTAATTTTGCACTTTTACAACTTTTTTTTTGATAAATTTTTGCAATTTGAGGTGCCGTAAGGTCCAATTTACAAAAATGTGAGGTGAAATGAAACGGACCGACTTTGATTGCTAAAACGTGGCTAATACCGTAACGAACAAACACCTCACAGAAACTTCTTCCGAATTTTGGCCAATTCTTTTTTGACCTCTTTTTTGCGCGCCTGTCCCTGCGGAGGCTGCATATAACCGCCTGCTAAACCGTGGACCGGCTCGCTGGCGCTACGATAGGCCATAGGCCGCAGAGAGGAGCCGCTATTTTATCGACAAAATATTTCTAAATTCCCTTTTTCTGCCGTTTTGGCAAGTTTAAATTGGCTCTTTTCGAACTCTATGCTTCCTCCGTGCGCGTTGCTTGTTGTTTTCTTGTTTTCCGCCTCTTTCAAAGCTCTGGATAACGTATTTTTTTCAGTAACTAGGGTCAGAATGACGGAGGGCACGAAACTCGTTCTACCCGCCGGGCAAGCCCCCACCGAGATCGAGAAGCAGATCGCCGGCTCGTTGACTGATCTCGAGAACAGCAAGGACCTACGCGGACAACTCCGTGAGCTCTACATCGTCGGAGTCAAGGCAAGTTTTTCCCGCATTGGAGCTGTGGGTGGTCTGGCGTGCGTTTTTTTTGCTGAAACTTCCTAGTAAAGGGACCTAGATGACGCTTGTCCTAAAATTTAGTATTGTTCTGTTTCTTGCCTAGTTTTACCCTAATCGACGCATTTCTTTGGGTGCGCTTGGGTCCAAGGCAGCGGCGCTTTGTGCTTATCTGTCTGGGCAACCTTTATTTTCTTTTTTTAGGAGATCGACCACGGAAACAAGAAGATCGTCGTCGTCTACGTTCCCTTCCCGCAGCTCAAGCTCTTCAACAAAATCCAGGTTCAATTGATCCGCGAACTGGAGAAGAAGCTTGGAGGCAAGCACGTTGTCTTCATCGCGAAGGTAACAATTCTCCGGTTTCCTGCATACTTGTTTTTCTAGCGACGCATTCTGCCCAAGCCCCAACGCGGAAACAAGAGGATCCCGGAGAAGCAGAAGAGGCCGCGCTCCCGAACCCTTACGGCCGTTCACGAGGCGATCCTCGAGGACATCTGCTTCCCCGCCGAAATCGTCGGCAAGAGGATCCGAGTCAAGTCTGATGGCAAGCGCATCATCAAGGTATTTTTTCAAACCTATCTACTTTGGCCATTTGTGCTAAGCCCGTCTACGCGCCTTTTCGGTTCAGGGTCCACGGCCTATCCAGTTGGGCTGGTAAACTGGGTCCTTGTAGTCGTTTTGGTTTCGTCGCTATTCTTTCACACCCCAGGAGACTATGAGGAATCTATGCTCGCCCACAAACTATTCTTGCCCATCGAACAGTTCTTGGACGTTAGCAATTCACGCCAGGCATTTGATTTTGAATTGGAAACGTAGCTACGTTTCCACTTCAAAGTCCGGTACAAGTCCCTCCACCTCGGCATTTCATAAGCCAGATGCAAAATAATTTTCTTGTCGAGGAAGCCCTGAACCGAACCTCTGCTCGTTAATATCAAAAACTTTGCGCTAAAGCAGCGCATCCTTTCCAGTCTTCCCCAAATTTTATGCCTAGGTTTTGTAACTATTGTCGACTTTGTTTATATATGTTCTTTTCAGTGCCACCTCGACAAGCAACAGCAGACCAACGTTGAGCACAAGGTCGACACTTTCACCCACGTTTATAAGAAGCTCACCGGAAAGGATGTGACATTTGAGTTCCCGGACCCCCTTTTTGCTTAATTGTTTTTGTTGAATAAATTGTTATGAAGCCGTACATGCTGCCTTGCTTGGGGATGGGGTAGTGCGGGGGAACAGCATAACGGCGCTACGACATGGAGGGCGGGGCGTCAATTTTCCGCGCGCTGGGCCCCAAGCCTTGGAGGCAGACTCGACGTTTGCTGATCGAATTTGGGCACCGATTGTTCTAAACAACATCTGTGGTGCCTCAAAGCTTCTCCCTCGTAGTCCACCGTTTGGCTACAGTCTGACTCACCCACGGAAAATAATCGCGTGGATGATCCACTGGTTCGCACCGCGTCGCCAAGACAAATAACGCCCATATTTATGGCGCGTCTGTTGCGCGTAAAAAAGCTCGGTTGTATAATTTCGGGTCCTCGCGCCGAGTGTCTTTTCAATCGTGATCGGTTATTTCAGGAACAATGTACGAGAATGGCTGAAGATTGGCGCTGATGGGACGGATTGAAGCACTTCTGCTACTGGGTATTCCAGTATTTGGGCTCGTCGCCGGCCAGTCTGGTGGGTTTTTTGTTGTGGTTGTCACGAGCAGATAATCGTCCGTTTTTTTCTTTTCGACATCCGCGTAAGGGGAGTAGGAAACGGTTATTGGAGATGAGATGGATGGGGAGCCATTTAGCCTTCACCCGCCATGGCCAGGGCTTTAGGGGGCAGTTTAGCACTTCAGAAAGCGCGGAAAGCGGAAAAATAAGGTTAGATTTTCCCAAGAAGCAGTAATCTGGCTAGGATTTTGTCTGTGTCCCGTTTGGCACGGGCATATTTCTTGAGTTCGTGCACAGGGGGGCTTCACCCAGGGGACCCAGGCGCGCGCTCCTTTTTGGGTTTAGCACCAATTTTCACGCGGGATGATAGATGGGATTTTAAAAAGCGAGCAGGGCGCACTAGCCAAAATTGAACCGGAAATCGGGCAGTTCAGGAGGGCCAGGTGAACGGACATTTATCACACTTTCGGGGCGGCCCGGTGTGGGTTTTGGGGAGGTCTAATTGCCCCTACGAAATCTTGGATCACGTAGGTAGGGTAGCTGCCGCTTTGAAATCTGGAACCTTGATAGCCGGAAACAGCCAGCAGCCTAGGCGTGCTCTAATTATTTGCACCCCAGGTAGTAGGTGAGGCTTTTCGGGGGGGGTAGAAGGGCCACCGGAGGGCCCCTTTTGGCACCAAATTAAGAAATTAGGACACGGGGCCATGGGTTTGGCCCTGGTTGCTGACAGATGCAGCGGGGCCACCACCCCTAGCAGCGCTTCCCCGCCAATTTACGGAAATTAGCGCTGATTTGATGGATTTCGGGGTCCGAAGATAAGGTTGAAATTTGGGGGTTCTAGATATGAGATTTACTAGCAGCTTTCTTGTTATCGGGGGGGGGGGGGTGCGGGACACATTTGTTCTGTTTAAACTCGAAGAGGTTTTCGACACTTTTTTAATATTCCTAAACGGAAACACTTTACAAACGAGCATGAACGAAAATAGAAAAAAAGGTTTTCGACTAAATTTTCAATTTAAAACCTTTATCGAATTTTTAGATAGTTTTTATGTTTGAAATATTGTTAAAATTTTACTAAAAACCCTATCAAGTACTTGAAAATACGCTACTAGGTCGATCTGGGTGCAACTAAAATCCCCTCCCCCGATAATAGAAAAACACCCCTCGATAAAAATTTCAATTGTAAACATTGTTGCAGCTTTCTAGATAGTTTTACGCTTGAAAATTCTTTTGCTTCTGCTAAAAACTAGGAATATAGCTGCGAATACGCTACTAGGGAGATCTGGACCTACAGACAAATTACCCCCCCCCCCCCCGATAATACAAAAGTACCCTTTGAAACACATGGAACCTTCTAAAGTGTCATTTTCTTCTCAAAATGATACGATCTCTCCTTCGGCCTCGCTAACCGGGTCGAATCCACGAATTTCGGGGGGCCCAACGGCGTGCTGATTGAGCCTTTGAAACCAGGGACGGGCCTCCTCGCCGCGCGGGGAGTCTGAGGCCCAGGCGTGCATAGGTGCGTAATGGAATCAGGGATGGGCTTCCTTCCCGCCCAACAGACAGAGCGACATCTCTTCGCACCTCTACAGCCCATCACACGTCCATTCACGGGGGCTCAAAAAGGACCTCGCAACATTTTCGGAGGCCTGAAAAGTGGATGACCATCGGGGGAATCTCGAATATTCTAGCGTTGTTTTCGGGGGTGGCTTTGACGATGTGGGAGGACTGAAAACCCTGCGAAGGAAACTATAAAAGATACTTTGGCATTGTCGGGGGGATTTTCCTAGACCACCAAATATGCGAATTAATGCACTTTGTCGACGAGGTGGGCATTGTCGGGAGTGCGGGTTTCCTAGCGCGCCAATATGCGTACTTACATATGAAAAATATATTGCAACAGGACTGGTAAAAGCTTTCTGAAGTTTTTGTGGGAAATCGCCCATTTTGGCGCAATCTAAACTATTACCTCCCCCCGCGATAATGCATAAGAACCGAATAACAGAGTAAAATTCTATGAAAAATATCGGGATCTAAGGTAATAAAGTATACTTTAGAAGACCAAGTGCCCGGAAGGCCCGAGCACGTGCACTTCAAGACTAGTGCAAATTCGGCGACACTTTGGTGGGAGCAGCCAGCGAATGCCGATACTATCCTGGTTCGAGGGTAAAAATATTTGATTAAAGTATTGAATACTATTTAATAGGAAATAGAACAATATTTTTATATATCCAAATTTCTTTAGATACGCGGTCTCCTATGGCATCGGCACGCCGAGCAGCAAGATTGTCATCGAGGGCGCTGACACGAATTCGTTTACGATCGATCGATTAAGTAGGGTTTTGGGAAGATTGGAAATATAGAATTTAGGATTTTCAAAGGTTAAAAAGGTTATCCAAAGCTTTAATTTTTATTTCATTTTTTGTGCATTAATTTGGTGGCTTACTTTCGTGGCTTAATTCATCCGAAATGCTTCTAAATCTAAATTTCTTTTTTTATCAAAACCTTCTGGTTGAAATTGTCGGATTTTTTATTACCTAGAAGGTTGTTTATTAGCAAAAGTTTAAATCTATAATTTCTTTTAGAACCCGCCACGCACTACGTCTTCGCCGTCAATGCGTATAATGAAGCGGATGGTGAAGATGGGGAAAAAGTGCTTTTGAGTGGAACGACGCTCGATGGCGAGAATGGTAGGGTTAAGCTTTAAAATCACCATAAACACGTCTATTTAGGCAATAAGGGCTCCTTCTCGCTGTGGCCACCCATTGCCGTGCGCGCCAGCGCGAAAGAACGAGCCGTTGAGGTGGGATTTTATAGCTATCTAGCCTGTATATAGTACAAATTTGTCGTTTTATAGTGTTTTCAGTAATTCGCGTTTAAAAAAAAACTTATAAAACACTTTGAAGGATTAAAATTAAATTTTCATAGATTTTTCACCAAAATCCAAGGTTTTCCGTGATGTTCATAATTTTCTTAACGAGATTTTTATACTTAAATAGGCCGTAATAATAAATATGTTTGTTTAAAATTTCCACAGTACGAATTTCGATATTTTGAAAGTAGTCCTAAATTTTCAGGTAAACTGGGAAGACCCAAACCCAGAACGAGCCGAGGAAAACCGATTGGACGGCAATGGAAGACATTACATTGTTCAGTACGTAGCTTTTGTTATTCATCCATCACTTCCGGTTTTTAGATACGGTCTCTACCAGTCGGAGCGCCACGAAAAAATTCGGGCGAACACCAGGCACATGAAGCTGGTGAATCTGCTGCCCGGGCGAGAGTATGAGGTGGCCGTCAAGGTCAGGGAGTGTATTATAAAGAAAAGTTGTTAATTATAGGAAATCGTAGCTAGATAAAAAGTATAATAAACTTAGCTTTATTGGTTATAACGTAGCGTAAAAAGTATGAAAAGCTATTAGGTTTAAATTGTAGAAAATGAGTGCTTTTGCATTATCGGGTGGACTAACTTTTTTATTAGTATCCATTTATCCAATATAAAAAAAAGACGTATTTCTATACTGCTTTTACTATTACTAAACCCAAAACGTTACAACTTTTATTAGAAAAAATACAAAAATATGGATTTTTCGACCAAAAGAGTCTAATTTTAAAAGTTTTTTTCAGAGGTTTTGCTCTTGCACAGCTTTGCTCTCTTTTTCACCTGAAATATGGTTAAATGTTACTAAAATCACTATTAAAATACTTGCTATTAAGTAACAAGGCATTTCCGGAAAAAATTCAAAAACCGAAGTTCTGTAAGCTTAATTCAAGTATAAAATCCGTCCCCCCGATAATGCGAAAGTACTGAAAATGGCAATCTTAAAATATACTGAAAAAGGTTTAGTGTATAAACTATAGGTTTAACGTATAATTTTTGATGCCAATTTTCAGGTAATTGACGGGAATGGCCGCGAATCCCCCTGGAGCATCCGCGACATCATTCTCACCCCAAAAGGTGCTCAATTTTAATTGTATTTTTGTTAGTTATTTTCTATCTTTTTAATCTCTTATTTTGTGATGAATTCCAGTCCCGTATTGGTATCGAAAGGGGCACAAGCAGCCAAATCGGGGCAGGTTTTGCTTCTCCCCCCCGCAAAGAGAAAAGAAAAATAAGGCAGCTTCTCGATGTTGTGGCAATTATTTTGAAGCGAGCTTTAGTAAAGGGTACTGAACTGTTGGCAGGGGGAACTAATTTTAACCAGTAATCATGCACGGTTCTATAACAAAATATATAACTTTTTTACAGCATTGTAAACAATTTTTAGATATAAAAAGCTCACAAAAATGAATTTTCCAAAATGTTTGAGTTTTGGTCAAAAAGCCCGAATTTTCGAGATTTAAAATGTTTATAATATGTTTTGTAACTTTCTAGAAATCGAAAACGACGAAAAACTTAATAAAATAATAAACCTTATTTTTTATTTACAAATAGGTATAGACGGAAATAGTCTTCCCCGCTGCTGAAAATCCCCCCTGCTAACAGTCCAGTACCTAAAAGGGTTCTTTAGGATTCCCGGGGGAAAGTATTCCCGGGGAAAACAAATTTTTTTCGGCGAAAGCCTAGATTTTTGTATAAATTGCAGATGCGTTTCTAAACTGTTTTTAACTATTCCTGTGCATAAAACTACACACATTTTAACTAAAAATGTAAAAATTAAAAAATTAGGTCGAAAAAATAGACCCAAAATGACCAAATTTTCGACTTTTTTCAAACAATTTTCTAAATTTTTCTGAAAGTTATTCTGCTTACAAATATACTTGGAAACTTACTAAAAACAATTCGAAAACACTTTATATTTGATTACTAGGTCAATGGAAAACCAGGAAAAAATTGGTTTCCCCGGGAATACTTTCCCCCCGGAATCCTAAAGAACCCCTAAAGGGCTAAAATAGATATAAAATACCCTTTTTAGGTGGTAAGAGCAAGAACGAGACGAAATACGACTGGGCCTGCCGATTTGAGAAGGATGTTTGCGGAGTGAAGACGGCTGGGGAGGGTGATACCGGGATGGGCGAGGATGCGGGCCAATGGGCATAAAGCTGGTATGAACTTTTTTTAATTGTTTTTATGTTTTTAATTTTAGTTTAAATTGTTTTTAAATTGTTTTTAGGGACCCACGTGATGGCGGTCGATCCATCGGCTTCACCGGCCAGTCATTCTGCTCTACTCGTCTCGCCTACGTTTACCGAACTACAGAATTCGCACAGCATTTGTTTGAGAATGTCGCTATGGGTTCGGGCTGGGAATAGTGATGGTAAGAGGAGGAATATATTTATTTTACAATATATATATTCATATGTGGTTTTTTCGTCGGTGCTTTTGCTGGCTGGAAACGTAAAAAGCTTTAAAAATATTGATTAACACTAAAAATATCGGTTTTCCGAAAAAAAATCGAATTTTTAAAGCTTTTAAATCACTACAAATACGCTTTTCCAGCCGTTCTTCCGTTTACCTGGAAGACGAGCGAACATCGATTCGAGCCGAGGTGTTGTTGCGTGCGAAGCCGATCGGTTTCCGCGTGACAAATGGGCGGATGTTAGGCTTAATCTGAAGAGACAGAAAGAGCCATTCAAGGTAGGGAGAACCCTTGGAAAAAAGTTTAAAAATACACAATTTTTGGTCGAAAACTTTACTTTTTTGCGTTTTTTTAAGAAAATTTATAAAGATCTTACTTTAGAACAGCAAGAAATCTATATAACGAGATAAATCGTTCTAAATGTTTAGGTGATCGTAGACCTTCGATGGCGCGCTGATGCTACGTGGACAGCGCTTGACTCGATCTCAGTTTCAAGCGGTGTCTGCACCGATCGAGTCGGAATCCGACTTCCGCCGTATACAGGTAGGCTATAAACAACGATAGCTAAGTGATTTTTTTGGCGTCCACTCTTTTATAGCTATTTTTCGCTGCTTATAAATTATTGTGGGCCAACTTTTTCCCCGAATCCAGTGTTTTAAAAATTTTTCTAATAACAATAAAAAAGTGTCTTAAACCATTTTTAAATATTCCTAGAAGTGAGAAGTTAAAAATATTAAAATATCGATTTTCCATCGGTCAGGACCCGAATTTTCTATCAAAATTTCGAATTTTTAAACGTTTTTCAGATAGTTTTCCACTCGATATATAGTTTAAGTTCACTAAGAACACTATTTAAATACAATGCGTTTTGAACTTATATTAAAAATACCCCCCCCGACAATGCAAAATAATCCTTTTAACGAAGTCTAAAAGTCAACAGCCGTTGCCTGGCTCGTCAAACTCCGAAAATCGCCACTTTCCCGCCCGGGTTTTGGGGTCCATTTGAGAAATGGGCCAAAAAGGGGGTGAAGTCGTTCGAAATGGTGTTGGAGGGAAGAGTGGTCTCTTGGGGATTCGTGATATTGGAGGAGTTCTC